>OY747707.1:32789370-33389370 GCA_963556495.2 Valencia hispanica | reverse complement strand
GTAGAATTATGCATTAATATGGCTATCTTGTCCACTGTAGTTTTGAAAGCAGCGATACCCTAATGAGGGTAGTGGTTGGTGCACTCTTCATTTCCACACCTTCCCTGTACAAATTTCCAAACCACAGAATATAACTTTCTTGTAATGTATTGAAAAGTGTAGTGGCCTTCTCTCATCCAGCGAATCAGTAGCGTGAAGCAACAGGTTGGGGAGGGGTCTATACACTCACTGGGCACTTTATTAGGTACACCTTGCTTGTACCGAGTAGGACCCCCTTTTGCCTTCAGAACTGCCTTAATCCTTCGTGGCATAGATTCAACAAGGTACTGGAAACATTCCTCAGATATTTTGGTCCATATTGACATGATAGCATCACGTAGTTGCTGCAGATTTGTCGGCTGCACATCCATGATGCGAATCTTCTGTTCCACCACATCCGAAAGGTGCTCTATTGGATTGAGATCTGGTGATTGTGGAGGCCATTTGAGTACAGTGAACTCATTGTCATGTTCAAGAAACCAGTCTGAGATGATTGGAGCTTTATGACTTGGTGCATTATCCTGCTGGAAGTAGCCATCAGAAGATGGATACACTGTGGTCATAAAGGGATGGACATGGTCAGCAACAATACTCAGATAGGCTGTGGTGTTGCAACGATGCTCAATTGGTACTAAGGGGCCCAAAGTGTTCCAAAAAAAATGTCCCCCACACCATTACACCACCAGCAGTAGCCTGAACCGTTGACACAAGGCAGGATGGATCCATGCTTTCATTATGTTGATGCCAAATTCTGACCCTACCATCCGAATGTCGCAGCAGAAATCAAGACTCATCAGACCAGACGACATTTTTCCAATCTTCTATTGTCCAATTTTGGTGAGCCTGTGTGAATTGTAGCCTCAGTTTTCGGTTGTTAGCTGACAGGAGTGCCACCCGGTGTGGTCTTCTGCTGCTGTAGCCCATCTGCCTCTGTTGTGGTTCAGAGATGCTCTTCAGCATACGTTGGTTGTAACGAGTGGTTATTTGAGTTACTGTTGCCTTTCTATCAGCTCGAACCAGTCTGGCCATTCTACTCTGACCTCTGACAACAAGGCATTTTTGCCCACAGAACTGCCGCTCACTGGATATTTTCCCTTTTTCGGACCATTCTCTGTAAACCCTAGAGATAGTTGTGCATGAAAATCCCAGTTGATCAGCAGTTTCTGAAATACTCAGACCAGCCCGTCTGGCACCAACAACCATGCCACGTTTAAAGTCACTTAAATCACATTTCTTCCCCATTCTGATGTTCGCTTTGAACTGCTGCAGATCATTTGACCATGTCTACATGCCTCAATGAATTGAGTTGCCACCATGTGACTGGCTGATTAGAAATTTGCGTTGACGAGCAGTTGGACAGTTGTGCCTAATAAAGTGGCCAGTGAGTGAGTGTGTGTATATATATATATATATATATATACACACACACACACACGCTGGCAGTACCTTTGTACTCTCAAAACCCTAAAAATGTCTGATGCAATCTGTATTACAGCAGTATTGCAACAACACAAAACAACGAAGGTTAAATTGGATAATAAAAAAATTATTCTGTGACTCTCTCGAAGAAATTACAGACCCAAGTGATTTCTTTATCCCAGGTTTATTGAAGTCTTTCGTCTTCGATCTGGCTCTCCAACCTTCCAAAGATCTCCTAAAAAAAACCTTATAAAGAAAACTTGTGTGTCTGTTACTGTCACAGTGAAACTGGTTGGCTGTATGCTTTAAAAAGGGAATCTGTATAATCCTACAGTCTTTTACAGTTTTTTCCCCCCCATCAGCCTTTCTCCAGCTACTCCCAGCATTGCATTTAAGTTGTGCATTCTAACAGCTGGTTTGCATCCATAGTTAAGGTAATGTTGCTGGCTTAAATGCTTAACGTAGGTTTTCAAAAATAAAAAGCTAATACATAGAAAACGCTTAGAAAACATAAAATAACCTCAATTTTCAAAGACCAGTTTATCACAAATCAAAGTATTAAATCAATTTGGAAATAAACAACAGTTGCACTTCCATTTCACAGAGTTACCCGCAGGAACAACACAGTAAAACTGAGAAAACTCCAACCCTGAGCATAAAAGCTGCTGGAGTCGGTACTCCTCTCAAACAAGGCGAGCCAAACTAAAAGATAGGACGTCTGTCACTGCAAATCATGTTGGAGGGAGGTGGCTTTTGTCACCGCCCTCACTACCTGGTAGGAAAGTTGTCCTTGAATTAGAGAAAAAAAAAAACTCTGCAGAGTGAAGGCCAGAATGTCCATTATGCTTGACTTATCAACCTGTGTGTGAAATGTCACTGAACATGAGATCCACATCCAGGATTATAAAGTTAGGAAAATAAACAATAGTGTTATTACTTTGATCTGGAGTGTAGATTGTGGTTCTGTGGGGGGGTTCGATAACCACATGAGTAAATGTACAGGTCACTGAAATTGTTTTGTAGCGTTTATAGTCTTTCATCAGGGCAAGACCAGAAGTGTAAATGAGGTCTGTCCAAAAGGAAATCAAAACAATTGGTCAATTTTTTTAATTTTGCTTAAATTTACTTTGAACATATTTGATTTTCTGGATATTTTTATTCATATAGAGTTAGAAAAATGCAACCCAGGTCATAAGCTCTACAAGATTCACAGCTTGAGAAATAAAATTAACTTTTCTGATCTGTTTTCCCCCTTTCATCTTCACATTCTGCTGCATCTATGTAGCCTAATAACTTTTAAGGTACAGACAAGTCTTTCATTTGAAAACGTTTTAATTTTACCCTCATATCTTGTCAATACAAGAAACTATTCAAAGACAGAAACCTAAAAGAGATAATTGATGATGAAAAATACCCAGCCTGAGTACAACACAGGTGATTTCTTTGTTACATCGAAAAAAAAACATGACAACTTTCAGCTGAGAAGCGCCTGAAAGCTTGAATGAACTAAATGTTGTCAAGCCAGAACTCATAGTCTCTATAGGCCAGAAACTTTCCCCATTCTATAAACTCTTCGCAGTCTAAGAAGATTAGATGTGGTTGGAGCAGATCAAAGATTGAGATTACTACATGAAAACAACGACTTTTTGTACAGCTAAGGCGCACTGATTAGGCAGCTGCTGCTCCCATTTTCTCTTCAGAAGGCGCTCCGCGTACATAAACATCCACAAACACCACCTCGTCGGTATCAGCGATAGGGTGGAGGCACTTTACCTGCCGGGTGGTTGTAGATAGGTTTCAGTTTGGCGGGCAAGATGTGCTCGATCCGGTCCAGGATCCTGTGGTAGGACGCTCTGAGCGCAGCCATGATCCGGGTTATTCACACTACAGAGGCTAACTCGCTATGAGCTGTCGACTTGCTGTTTATCTGCGTTCAACAGCCACAGAACTGTGGCTAAACGCTTCTCAGTGTGGTTTAAATGGGAGGAGGGAAAGTGTGAGGTTAAGGGTGGATGCTACTGTCCTACTGTCGACCTTCCCCCGGCAGGAGCTGCTGGTGCTAGCTGTCAGTAGCTTCCCCCTGAACGACACGACGAGGTGACTTTCTGGGAGAGACAACAACGCAACCTTCCGCGTGAGGGGCGGACTTACAAGTGGTACAGTGTTCTCATTGGTCCACACGATGACAGCTCTTAGATGATTGGTTTACGATCGGGACTGTTTGTTTTTGTTTCCATGATGTGCCAGAAAGGTGGAAACATAAACCTATCTAAAGCATTACTGTGCCCAGCAAATGTCTTCATATCACCTGAAGTTGTTCGCTATTCGTTACATTACAAACACAAACCTCAGTGTATTTGTCTGTGATAGTCTAACCCAAAGTACTACATATTTTTTAAGTGGAAGGTAAATTACAGTTTTTAAATTCTTTTTTTCATTAAGTTGTATTTCTTTTCACTACAATTAAAGCTGCAAGGAAAGAAAATGATCCTTTACAGCATGATGTGGCCATCACAACGTTTTACTGTGAGGATGATTTATCCAGGGGGATGTTCACTTATCCACTGTTTGTTTTTTCTCAATAAATTGAGTTTTGTATGTAGGCCAGTGTTTCTCAAACTTTTTTATCATTCCCCACTTTGGACAAAGGAGCATACACAAGCCCCCCCATGCTTTCATCGCCCCAACAGAATGGTGACCACGGCTGATTTTTAAAGTGTTTTATTTATTTAAATAGCCGAGTTAGTCTACAAGTTTTTAAGGGTATAAATTAGTTGGAAAAAGGGGTTGCGCACTGGTTTAAAACCGGCTCAGAAATATATGCTGTCAGTAGTTGCTACATGTAGAACTTCAGCTCACAGTTGGAGAAAATAAAAGTTGTAGTTTGATCAAATTTACAAAGCTTTCAAAAATACAAAATAAAAATAAAATAATAAAATAAATAAAGAGCAAGATACTCATCCCTGTATTTCCTCTGTGGTTGACCGTGTTACTCTGAAACGTTCCCTGATCTTTTTAGATATTTGTCCATTTTGTAGATGGAATCACTGATAATGCGGCTACTTCAGCTTGTTTTGTTCTCCTGCAATATATTCTGACGTCAAACTCCCAGCCCGATGTTGCAATTTATTTGAGTGTGTTTTAATTTTGTGAGAGGGCGGAGCTGGTTGATTTAATTTACAGTGCAGTGAAACATTCGCAACGACAGAATCTAGGGGGGGAAACTATTTAAATCCCATTGATGTCACGCCCCACCTGCAATACCTCTGCGCCCCACTAGTGGGGCTCGTCCCATAGTTTGAGAAACACTGATGCAGGCCAATCGTTTCAGTTTCTTCAGATCAGAACACCTTGTTCCACATGTTTTTTTTTTTTTTGCACCTTACATGACTTGCTGCAAACAATAAAGAAGACCCCTAAGGGATTTCTTTCTTCAATTGTCTTCTTTTTGTCCGTCTTCTATAAATGCCAGATTTGTAGATTACACATTTCTGTCATGTGAACAGATTCTCTGGTGTCAGCTGAAGATCTCTGCAGCTCCTCAAGAGTGTCTCATAATAATGCTATATTTGCCCAACCTGCCAGTACAGGTGGACAGTTTTGTTTCGATAACAAAAATTGCACACAGATAAACTATTTTTCTTAATTTGGTGACAATGTATCTTTTGGTTGTGCTGGATTTTATTTAGGGGGATCAAAGTAAAGGGGCTGAAGACAAATACACGTTGCACTTTTTAGATATGGATTTTTATTTTATCGGAAAGATGTATCCCTTTCCTTCCATTTCACAGTTATGCAATACTTTGTGTTGGTCCATCACATAAACTGCTCACAACATTGCTTAAAATCTTTTGATTGTAAAATACGGCAATGTTGAGTAGTTTAAGCTTTATGAATAGTTTAGCTTTATCTGTGAATACAAGACTAAAAATAAGAATAACAAAGATGAACAACTTAGCAGTGACATGGTAATTTTATAATTTATGTACAATTACGAACTAGTGAATAGAGTATAGAGTAGTAATCTTTGACCATTGCAAATAATTAGAATGGTGTTTAAAAGTGTGTCACTATAATGCTTTATATGTTTCTTCCATGTATAATATTAAATAAAAAATATTTTGCATGATTTTACACTTTTTTAAAGAGGGAAAATATATTAATTGTCGTAAATTTTATTCCTATGTATATATATCCATAAATGTGAATGGTTCAAAAAGAAATACAATATAACCCAGTGTTTACTAGGAAGAACTATTTGCTATTATAATTCTTAAATTTTACATAATATTTAATACAGTTTCTTTTTAATATCTACGACTCCGAGGGCAATTTCTTTCCGGGGTTTTTTAAACGAACGCACCTACGTTCTTTGCGAAAAGCTCGCACTTTCTCGCGTTGTTTTGACCCAGCTGACCGCTACCCGCAGAAAGAAATAAACCAGGCTAGGCTTTAGAAAGACAGAGAGTTTGGATCCTGGAGAGCAGGGACGCGGACCGTGTGGACTCTGAGGGACGGACGGCGGGGATCGGACTGGGGCGACTCTTTTCCCCTCACGGCGATGCTGAGGGCCACCTCCTGCTAGCACCGTCCCCACAGAAAGGGACCGAAGTGGATGGAAATCCGACAAAAGGCGACGTCGTCTGAGGAAGGGTTAGCTTAGTTTAGATGTTATTGTCAGCTAAAAACAAACCCACTTGGTCGCAATGTCCTGCACCGGGAACCTGGTTTGGGATGTTAATAAACGCCTGATTGGATGCGGGGAGCCAAACTCCATCAGAACTAGCTATTTGGGTAAGAACAAAACACCAAGTCGCTATGCTAACGCTGAGATGTGTGACAGGACGTGTTGATTTGTTTGTTTTTAGCTGAATAGGAAGCGCCGAGTTACACTGCTGCTAGAGTCAAGTAAAGCTGCTTATGTTTGTCATACTGCAGTCTAACACTTTGTTTAGATTAAAGCTGGAAATCTGCCGATTTCCACAGAATTTTACTCTTCATATTAGACTAAATATTTAATCCATAACAGTGTCCAGGTGCCTGGCAACAGATCGGTGATCGTACATGAGTCTGAGAAGATCTAGTTATATTACTAAAGATCAACTAGCTGCTAAATGCATAAACTTTAAATCTGCATCAGATCTCTGGAGCATACGACCCTCAAATATTAGACTTTCATTATATTGTCAAAACTAGTTGTCCTTGTGCTTCGTTAAGTGCTGTAACAGAACTTGGATATATTCAGAGTCAGAAATGTATCACCACTCATGTGGAAAAGAGACAGTTTGTTTGAAAAAAATGCATCTTTCCAAATAAAACAACCCCAAATATTGTAAGTTGTTGTTAAAAATGAGGTATAAGTGTAGTTTTTGTGTTAAGCAGTTCTTCTGTCTGATTGCCATTTAGGAATTACTTCATGTATTAAAATAAATGTCTAATAAAAACGCTATAGCCTGTAAATGTTGTATGAAAATCTAAACACGTGTTGCCATATTTGAACTGTAATAAGGAGAATATTTCTGATTTGATACTTTGTCAAAAATGGAAATTCAGAAAATCTTGAAATTTGCCAAGACTTGTGAGGGTGGCTTTAAAAGGGTTTTAAATTGCTTAAAATAAATTAAGGCTAATAGGTGGATTGGTTGATGTGGGATGACTATTGTATAATAACCTTGAATCCAATTGTTTCATTGTTTTCATTTAAAAATGCATAACCTGACCAGAAATGCAACAGTTAATCTTACTGCATCAAAAATCATGTAACATGTTATATAATATATAGACCTTCATTTAAAGCTTTAAATTAAAGCTAATAATAATAGTAATTTGACGTATAATCAATTTAATTTACCTTGGGAAGGTTAGACTTTCTATATTCAGAATATAGGAGTTTTAAATTGATTTTGCTGCTTCAGTATTTAAATATACACTCAACATAAAGCAATCATCTTATTGTTTTTCCTTATTTCATTTTTTGTTAATATAATTAGATTGATGCTAAATGTAAAGTCTTAAATAGTGTGTTAAAGTTTGTTTGAGCTGTGATTAGGAAACCTGAACAGTGATTGGCCAAGTATTGGAAATGAATGAAAAATGAAGCAGGCAGATTAGATTAGTGAAGCAACAAATCTTTTACAACATTGTTTAATTTGCTTTGGGATGCAGTCAGATTAGTGGAAGTAGCAGCATCAAGATGCCAGACTGGAACAAAGAATTATTTTCAGAAAACTTGCTACCTGCTACTTTTTTTAAACCTATTTTTAAAAATGTTTTAAACATTTTTTGTAACAGTTTTGTAACGGGCCAACTATTCCTGACCCCATCTTTGAGTGTTTGTACCTCCTATGTTGAAGAAAGTTCCCATTTTCATTACTTTGTAATCTGGCAAACTCCTTTTGGCCTGTGTAAAATAGTTTTAGTCTAGAGTCCAACAACATTTTAAATACTTCTGCATTCTGTGACTTGAGGTTTTTACTAATTTTTTTTAAAATGGAAGGATTTTTTAACAAAAACTTCAAGCTTTTTATTTCTGTTTGCATTTGATGGGAGTTCTTTGGGATTTTCTGTGCTGAAATTGTCACAAACAGTTCCAGCCATGTTGATTGTTTGTTCCACAAATGTGCTCATTGATATCATCTCTAACTTTATGTTTCTAGTGCTCCTTATGCACACAAAATAACAAGAAAAAAAACAGAATTGGTTGTTGCTGAATTTGTCAGGAGTGTTTCATTAATTATAGTCTAATGAAGTACACTTTTAATCGTCTATGCTAACAGTAGAAGTTTGTCTTCACTAATATGTTGTACATGGAGATGATCTTTCTTTATAATGTTCACATTAGTGGTTAAAATATGTAAAGTCATCTGTTAAACAGCGGCTAATCTTAATATAATTCCAGTTTAGGTTCTTTCAGTTTGTCAGCAACGTTACCTTTTATCATTTGAGCCTTTGTGCTTTGGTCGGTATTGAACAGCGCAGATAAAATAAATAGCGGAGACGGCTGCCGTGAGGAAAGCAGTCAATTGTAAGGACTTGTTGTGTCAAACTGTCCACACAGAGGCCTGAATGAAGAGATATGAGTCTGTTGAGGTGGAGCTGGTGCCTCAGAGGTTTAGTCAGTGCTGTATTTAGCCCAGCTGTGATAAAGTCAGAGCTCTGTTTGTGCACGTGAGGATGCATGCAGCGATGTGTGGGTCACACCTCTTATCAGATATATTTAGTGTTAAGAACAGGGCCTCAGACGGTGAAACTGGGAGCTCAACAGATGCTGAGATCATAGTGGAATTTGAGTTGATTCTTCTTAATTGAAACCAAGTAACTAGATATTTAGGACAATATCTTTTATGCAATAGATTCATAACTAATGGTTATTAGCATCTTTTTTTCTATTGTTACATTTCTTCACACACATTAAGCTTAAAAATAGTTTTTTTTTATACTAATGGTTGAGGGGAAAATTTACAAAGCTAGTTAGACATGCTAAATGTGTGACGTCTAGAACTTGGAGCTTGCTAGAGGTAAACAATGTATCAAATAGCAGTTATCACTGTAGTATTGATGTTTTCTATTTGCAATCCGTTTGAATGCAATTCTTGTTAGTATATACTAGGGCTGGGCGACATGGCCTGAAAATAAAATCTCAGATTTTTCACACCAAATCTGATTTCCGATTTTAATCGATTTTTTTCTTTCACCCTTTACTTTCTTGAACAGAAATAACAAATGACAGAATCTATTTTTTAAACTCTTATTTTAATATCTCCTTTGGGAGTCCACCTCAGTTCAAAGTTGTGTGAAAAATCTCGATTTTTCCAAAAATAAATCTTCTTCAATGGCAAATTCGAATTAATCGATAAAATCGATTTATCGCCCAGCCCTAGTATATAGGCACATTTCAGAACCATTGATTCTCCCTCTGTATGTAGGATGGGTTATATAGACTGAAAGTTTCTCACAATATTTTGTGGTATATATCGGGATAACGATAAAAGTGCTGAATAAAAACAAGAACTTGTATGGCTGTGACTGCAGTTAACAAACACATTATTTTCTTAAACAAAAGAACAACTTACAGTTAATTGAACAGACTACTTCAGGACAGCAGGGACATTAAAGGAGCTGTATGTAAGATTGTGGCCAAAACCGGTACTGCAATCACTTTCAAAATACTGTAGAGCGATGTATCACCTCCCGCAGCCCCCTGACTCGATCCAGCAGGAACGTAGGCTGCTACAAGGAGCTTCCAATGGAAAGTGACGAGTCCTACACAATTTTTTCTGTTAATTATGTTTAATTATAATGACAGAGAAACGTGCTCTGATAATGCTAATGTTAGCAATGACGACTCGCCGGTTTTTATTTCCCAAACAATTCCTTACCTTTTCAATTTGATGACCCTCCTCCTCCATATGCGCTAACGTAACGTTACTTTGCGCGAACATGCATAACTTTGTTCGACTGTCATGAATAGTTGAAATGACCATACAAGTTAGCCAAACATAGATGAATCTTACCTGTCCAGGAGAAAATGAGCAACATTGGCGTCCGTCTTCAAATTCGTCTCTGTTTTTAGCCGTCTCCATCTCGCAAAGGTATCTGCTATACAAATCCTTGTTTTATTTCGGACTTTGTCACAACGTATTTCTGAATGATAACGAGGTCTTTTAGGTGTAGTAACGTTATACATTTTTTATCCGAAACACTTTTGTAGATGCAGCTGTAGTATCTAGAGCAGAGCTGGCAACCCCGATGCCGAAACACTACGGACTTGGTGATTGGTAGATAGGTGGAGGGTGGCGCTTCAGGCCGAAACACAAGATGACAACATCAATATCAGTTGAGGGCTGCAACTTCACTTTTTAAATGACAATATCCTGGCCGTACTACTGTTGTCAGTGATATAAGTATTTGAAATGAACATGATTTCTTAATGTCTAGTGACATATCAGGACCATTTTCTGATTAATTGAAATACATTTCTTACATACAGCTCCTTTTAAATTGTGCAGTTCTACCTCTGAATGCCACACAGTAACTAGGGGTGTGCCGATTCACTATTTAATCGATTAATTGCAATGTGAAATGTGTCAAATCGATAGCAATTTATAAGTGTTCAAAACCGATTGTGTTTCATAGTAGTTAAATGACGGGATCATAAGAGTCCGGCGTGCCGCCCGCACATTTTAGGGAACGAACCGGCGAAAACATGATGGCGGCAGCTAGTTTTTCAGCCATGGGCGCAAAATTAAATTTGCGGGTTTAAAGGCAAGCGTTTGGATTCCACATGCTTGCCTTCAAACTCGCTGAGTAAATTTGCAATAACTAATATTTACAGATATTATCTGTACTATATATATTTCCCTACCCTTTTGACGCTGTGGGAAAAAAATGAACGTATATATATCAAGCTAGTGCTGTGTTGAAAAAAATCGAATCTCTGATTCTGAATCGATTCTTATAAAAATTCTTAAAAAACGATTCGTACGTCCAAAAATCAATTTAAACTTTTAACATTGTTGCCCTTTTTTCAGCTAAAATAGGAGGAAAAAGTCCAGACATTATAAGGCTTAGTTCTTAAAGGGTTAATACTGTTTCCTCTGGTGAACTGTAACCCCACCCAGTGTTACGTCATTAAACTACAGTCATGTAATTCAGGTAACGGCTAAATATAACATATTTACTTTATTGTATTGTAACGAATGCCGTTGGACAGTCAGATCCTGACTCTGATATAGTAACATTTTTGGCTCCTTCACATGTGACATGCCTCCCCATGTCACCCAGACTCCTGATCTAAAAACCCATCGATGCAAGTCCAGTTTTCTGCTTGAGCAAACTGCAGCTGCAGAGTTTCGCAGCTTCAATTCAAAGCAGAAACCCGGCATCTCCTCACTGATTTCGGCTGCTTCTTCAGAAATATACTTAATACGTAAGAAAACTCAGCTTTTAAACTGAGAACTGAGATCAGCAGGTCATTACATTGTCCTCTTTCTGTTTACGTGCTTGTGTTCTGCAGCAGCAATATTTCTGCTGAGTGTAGTAGCAAACAAACCTGCATGAATAATAATGCAGTGCACACTACAAAAATGTAAGACATGAGTACACATATTAAATGCGTCAAAGTGTTCCTGCCCTCAGCACGGACTAAAACGAATGTTGATGGGTTTTGAAAGCCTATTTTTAAACTACATGTTTGTCTTTTTTTCTACAGGTAGAAGAGAATTTGTCCAGAGGCTTAAACTAGAAGCGACACTCAACGTCCACGATGGTTGTGTAAGTGTTCTGCATTTCTGAATCGGGGCTGTTGTTGTTGTTCCTTTTTATGAGTTTGTTTGGTCTTGAAGGAAACCGCGTAGTATGTTGTTTTCCCTCAGTCGGTATGTAAACTCTAGGGGATCTCTGGCTGCAGGTCAGGTGGTTGATGCCTCGGAGAAACCTGAGGCTGACAGATCGGTCCCACTTCTCGTCACACTATCAGCCAGGATTTCAGTCCGTCCAAAACACCACAGCAACACTTGCATGACCTGGGAGACCTGCTAAGCTTATTTCTTTTAATATTACCTCAACTTGTTCTTTTTTCTTTGCAATATCTGGTTATATACTGTGTCTTTCAAAAGTAATCATATTCTTCTAACTTTTAAAAATGTGATCTAAAATTTCATTTTATTTGATATTTAATAGACTAGTAAGTATTGAGTAAATGTAAAAGTGGGAGTCAAATTATACATTATTTTAAATGTTTTTTTCAAATAAGAATCTGAAAGCTGTGGTGTGCAGTTACATTCATCCCTCTTTACTGATTCTCCTAAATAAAATCCAGTACCACAAACTAACTAAGACTGACTTCTGTCCACAGAACAACTTTCTGTACTTTTGTAGTTTCCCATAAGCCACACAGGGGGGCACGGCAAGGAGGAATGTGCTCTATAATGAGATAAGACCAAAGTTGAACTTATAAATAAATGTTTAATATTGCAGAGATACAAACTGTCAGCGCAGAAAGGGATATGCTTTTTGTTTCTTGCTTTTTCCTTTTATTGTACAGTCAAAAACACACAGTAATACTCAATAACTAACAAATACTGAAAGTTGACGTCATTGAAGCTCTCACTCGTTGCGCATTTTCTGATAATACTACAGCCACAACATCCAAAAAGATAAATCCATTGGGCTTAAATATAGGATTGTTACCAGTCAATCTGTGGTGTTACTGTTACTTTAAATGTGCTGCAGTCAGAACCTATCCTGAGCAAGATAATATACATTTGAAAATGGAACAAATTAAAGTAGTGGTACTTGAATGAAAAAAATATATTTACATTACAATCCAACTTTTTCAGGAATTCAATTTGTAACACAGAATTTTTATTCTGTGCATTTATCTATATGATTTTTTTTTTTACTTTTGAATTCGGCAGCAAACATTTCACCAGCAGAAATTCGCTTGCAGAAATTCACCTTCAAAACTGTTGTTTTAAAATCTAAAGGCCACTCAACTTGATCTACTGTTGTTTGCTTTGGCTTGGGTCTCTGGAAATTCACCACATTTGCTGGCCAATTTTTGCAGACAAGTTTTTGAAGGGGAATTTTTGCTGACAAATTTAAAGTAAAAAAAAAAGCGTTATAAATTCCATGTCTAAAAAAAAGTCTATTAATGAGACTATTTCTTCCATATACTTGGTTTTTTTCAATCATTCAAATTTGAGCTTTTTGATTTTTGAAGGATATTAATTTAAATGTAGAAATATGAGAAGCATGTTACTTAGGAATTTTCTTTACAAAATGAACATTTTTACAGCTTTACTAAAAGGAAGCTATAGGGTGAAATACATTTTAGGATAGATAATTGCTCTGAATTTGGTAGATTGTTTTTTTTACTGGTAAAGAAAAAAACATTTATGAACTATCATAAGTTACTGTGAGCCTTTTTAAGCAACATGCTAGCAGGAGTTTGTTTCATTGTTAGATTTTCTTTTTCATTTTAAGATCATTGTCTTGCATTTTACTGCCTTTGGCCCAGAACAGCATACTTGCATTTATAGATAAAATAAGAAGTCACTGTCTGTAGTCAATGTATTGAGAATTGGTGGTAAAACGCAAAGATCGCAAAGAAAAATGATTAAAAAATGATTAAAAACTCTATCTGGAGGTAGAAATAAACTGTGTGAAAAGGTTTCATTACGTGTTTTATTCCAGCAATAAACTGAAGCAGGATTTTCTGCTTAAAGCTGCTTCTCCTCCTTCACATCTGATGGATTCAGTTTTTTTTTTATTTATTTTTTTTTATTTGTGTGTCGACTGAAAAACAGGATTCCTAGGGAGGATTCAGCGTGCTGAAAGACCACAAAACGGGAAGAAAAAAAATAGAAACTTATTTACAGGAGAGTCCCAATGCATTATCAAGCAATACAAAATACTCAACCCGGTGTGTTTAAAAAAAAAAAGCATCATGATAAATAAAAAACAGAGATGTTTTATCAGAATCAGCTCATCACTGTGCATTAGTCAGGTTAAAATGTTGGCTGTTGCAGAGGTGTGGGTTTGCTTTGAAGTCCCACTCTGAGCCCAGAGTGATCTCACTGATTGCAGCGAGCTGGTCAGTCACGACGGAGCACTGAGCGAGGCTGCAGGTCTTAATGAAATATTGATCCACAGAGTGAAAACAAACAGAGAGCTGATTCTTTGTTCTGCTGTTAATGGGAACATATAACCTGAGAGTAATTCCTGTTCAGTTGTTTGTTGTGGTTAGTTAAATACAGTGAGGAACATAAGTATTTGAACACCCTGTGATTTTGTAAGTTCTCCCACTTAGAAATTATGGAGGGGTCTGAAATTCACATTGTTTATATATTTCCAATGTGAGAGAAAGGTTTTTATTTCAGGAAATCATCTTGTCTGATTTTTAAAGAATATATTTGTATTTTATTGCTGCACATAAGTATTTGAACACCTGGCAATCAGCAAGAATTCTGGCTCTCAAAGACATGTTACTCTGCCTTTAAAAAGATGACCATCAGTCTCCCTGAGACTGGGGCTCCATGTAAGATCTCCCTTAGTGAGGTATCACTGATGATGAGAAAGGTGAGGAATCAGCCAAGAACTACACGGGAGGAGCTGGTCAATGACATGAAGAGAGCTGGGACCACAGTTTCAAAGGTTACTGTCGGTAGAACACTACGCCATCATGGTTTAAAATCATGCATTGCACAGAAAGGGTCCCCTGCTCAAGTCATCACATGTCCAGGCCCGTCTGAAGTGTGCCAATGACCACCTGGATGATCCAGAGGAGGCATGGGAGAAAGTCATGTGATCAGATGAGGCCAAAATAGAACTTTTTGGTCTAAACTTCACTCTTCAGATGGGTTGTGGCTGAGTCTTCCAACATGACAATGACCCAAAGCACACAGCCAGGATAACCAAGGAGTGGCTCCGTAAGAAGCATAAGGTTCTGGAGTGGCCTAGCCAGTCTCCAGACCGAAATCTAATAAAATCTTAGGAGGGAGCTGAAACTCTGTGTTGCTCAACGACAGCCCCGAAACCTGACAGATCTAAAGAAGAGCTGTGTGGATGGGTAAGCAGCAAAGGTTCATAGCTAAGGAAGCTGGCTGTTTAGAGATAGTTTAGAGCTCTGTCCAAGCATATCAATGGAAAGTCTAGTGGAAGGGCAAAATGTGACAGGAGAAGATACGCCAGCAGAAGAGCTGACCGTAGGCTTCAGCGGATTATCAAACAGAAGATTCATGAATCTGGCAGAGATCAAGAAAGAGTGGACTGAGGCGGGAGTCACAGCTTCAGAAACTACCACATCAAGACAGGTCTCAACTGGACCAAAGAGAAGAAGGACTGGACTGTTTGCCAGTGGTCCAAGGTCCTCTTTTCCATTTAAAGTAAAGTGTGGCTTTCATTCGGGAATCAAGGTCCAAGGGTTTGGAGGAAGAATGATGAGGAACAGCACCTTAGCTTCTTGAGGTCCAGTGTGAAATATCCAGTCATTCATGATTTGGGGTGCAATGTCCGGTGCAGGTGTTGGTAAACTCTGCTTTCTTAAATCTAAGGTCGTTGGATCAGTTTACCAGAATGTTTTAGGAGGACTTCTTGATGGCTACTGCTGAGGATCTGTATGGAGATGCAGATTTCATCTTCCAGCAGGACCTGGCCCCTGCCCATACCACCACAAGCACCAAAACCTGGTTTGATGCCCATGTCATCAGAGTGCTTGACTGGCCAGCCAACTCGCTGGACCTAAACCCCATTGAAAATCTATAGGATATTATCAAGAGGAAAAGGAGGGGCACCAGACCCAAAAACAGTGAAGAGCTGACGGCAAGCATCAATGAAATCTGGGCTTCCATAACTCCCAGGCAATGCCACAGGCGGATAGCCTCAATGCCACAAGGCAGTGATTAAGGCAAAGGGATTTCCTACCAAGTGTTGAAGATTGACAAATCGTTTTGGAAACCATATTTTTGTTGATTTGATGTGATCCTCATTTCTGTCTTTTTTTTCTGCAAAAACTGAGAAGTAAATGGTGATTTCTTCAGTATTAAATTTTTTTGAATTCCTGAGTTCGTGGATTTTATGAGCTGGAAGCCCAAATAATGTACAAATGAACAACTAAATACTTGAAATTGTTTAAGTTGTGGGCACTGAATCTATAATCTATGGAAGTTTCACGTTTTGAATGGAATTATGGAAATAAATGAACTTTTCCATGATAATGTAATTTTTTGAAAAGGGTCTGTATGTGCAGCAAAATAATACAAATAAATACTTTAAAAATCAGACAATGTGATTTTCTGAATTCTTTTTAAATGCAGTCTCTCACCTACAATGTGAATTTCAGACCCCTCCATAATTTCTAAGTGGTGAGAACTTGCAAAATCGCAGGATGTTCAAATTCTTATGTTTCTCACTGTATGTTCAAAACATAATGAGATATCTAGGGGTTGAGTGTAGATTTGGAAGCCAAATTTGATTGGTAAATTCAGTTGAAAGAGTTTTCTTTTATGTAACCTAGCTGAGTTTTTTTGGTCCTATTTGGACATTTCGAACTGTAAAAGAAATGTCCTTTTTGATTTAATAAAGTAGACTAAAGAGAGTGGAGATTGTTTTGGCCTCGACACTATTTATATGGTTGGCCCTTTTGATATTCGTGGTTTAGACAGATGTAAGGAGAAATAGTTTATTTATTTAAAGGCTAGTATTTTCTTTATCTCATATCATAATCATAAACATTCACGTTTTTACAGAAAAAAATGTCCAGGTTGAAAGCTGTTTGCTTAGTCTGTAAAATTAGTAGACATGCCAGTAAATTTTTTTTACCCCTTTTGGGTTGCATTGTGATGCAGAGATATTCTTTAAGTTGGCAGATTTGAGAAGCTGCGCTCTATGCAGGCACATCATATGGGACATAAATATGCTGTTTGCATATTTATATCAACTAAATTCAAACCAATATTTTAAAATTGGATACTTATTGCCGTCCACATGCATCGATCTATGGTTATTTGGGTCATACCGAAAAACAATAAGAGGTGTAAGAAAAGATCTCTGTTTAGATAAAAAAGAAATGTTATTAGTATCTGTCTGGAGTTCCTTAGTGTTTTGAACCTATTCCCAGAATGCGGTGATGAAACGTCCTCACCTGAACGTGTCCAGATTAGTTTTTTTGTCAGTTCTCTAAGCCGTTTATTCCTTCATCTCCTCTCAGGTCAACACAATATCCTGGAACGACACTGGTGAATATATCCTGTCGGGGTCAGACGACACCTTTCTGGTCATCACAAACCCATACAACAAGAAGGTAGACAATTCCCTGTAAACTTTTACCACTATTACAAGAACATCTGAAACATATTGGACTTCAAAACTGGAGCTCTACGTCTTGCCACTTCTCACACAACTAACTTTTTTGTTGTTTCTTTTCTTTCTGGTAGAAGTTCCTAAAATGCAGACAGTTGATGTAAGCTGGTTGTTACAACAGAAACCTAAAACGTTTTGATATTAAATCCTGAAGTGTGACGTGGCAAAGAATGAACAGACAAAACTATTTGATTTGCTGGTATATGTGTCTTACCGTTACAATAGTTTGCATTTGCATGCTATAAATCGCCGCATCTTTTATTCGGTTGACGATTTTTCCAAAACTTTTGTGAGGTCAAAGTGTCCTCATCAACACCATCATCTGATTCTAGATCATCCTTATCTGTCCTCATTTACTGAGGGAGAGTTTAGGGAATCTCATGTCATCTTTCAAAATATTAAATATAAATATTGTTTTGCTATCCTGCTGTTTTATGTTGTTCAGCTAGAGATTATAATTTATTACTGCTGTAATTGACTACAGCCCTACAATTACCATGGGTTTGTGATTTTTGTATTGTTTTATTTCTTAATCCTGTCCTTTTGGTAGGACAACCATTGTTATGAGCCCTGATATTTGAGCAATACATTCAAAGATTTAGGGAAAGAAAAAAAATTAGTACATGCTACTGGTTGAGACAAACTGTCAGCTGTAGCTTACTCTAACTCCGAAAGATCAGGTACACTGTGCATTTGCCAAAAAATATCTTTGTTTTTTTTGAGGGCCAAGGTTTTCATAACAGAATTGTTGACCGCTACAAGTCTACTTCTTTCATAGGTACAATTTCCAGATGCCTGAAGGTGTCACGTTCATCTTTTTTAACAATTATATGCAACTATAAACACCAACGTAATCATACTGTTCATGAAAGAGATTTTGTGTTCTGGAGATGAATGAACTCGGTGTGAAGTGTGCATATCTTCAGAACAAAAGCAAAAGCATCTTATGAAGGTGCTCTGAGAGGAAGAAGCCTTTATTCAAAGAAAGACATAAGAAGTGAGATTACAGTTTGCAAATGCACTCCGGAACAGCAACGTTAAAGTTTAGAGGTACATCATCGGGTCTGATGAAGCTAAGAATGAAGTGTTTGGCCAAAATGATCATTGTTACCATTTGAGGAAGAAGGGAGAAGCTTAGAAACCTGAGAAGACCATCCTAAAGTTGATTCTACCAAATAGTCATATTGAATAAATTAAAATACTATTGAAAAGTGTGTAAACTTCTAATTATGAAGAAGGTTTAGATAATTCCCTCCCTAAATATTCTGTAAACATCTTCTTTTTTTTTCTTTTTTTTTTTTAGTTGAATGTTTTGATAAGTGTGCATATTTCTAGTTGTGAATAAAATGTTTGGAAACAAGTTAATGCTGTCTGTATCAAGAAAAAAAAGTTTAAGATAAACAGAAGCTTTAGTTACCACAAATTAACTGTCAGTTTTTATTTTCTTATCTTCAGGTTAAGAAGTCCATCCGCTCGGGTCATCGAGCAAACATCTTCAGTGCGAAGTTCATGCCTCACACCAACGATCAGGAAATCATCTCCTGCTCCGGAGACGGCATCATCTTCTACACCCACACCGAAAAGAGTCCAGAGTACAACCGACAGTGTCAGTTCACCTGCCACTACGGAACAGCTTACGAGGTGCCGAATGGCGATGCTGCTGCCCCAATTAAATGTTATTTTTCTTTAACGATGTCATCTGTGACAGTTTTTATTTTTTTCTTCTTCTTCTTCTCCTCAGATTATGACTGTACCAAATGATCCCTACACATTCCTGTCGTGTGGGGAGGACGGCACGGTGCGGTGGTTTGACCTCCGCACAAAAACCAGCTGCACTAAAGAAGACTGCAAAGATGTAAGCTGATATCTGGGATGTTTTATACTAGTCATATTAGTAAACGGGAGAACGTTATTTCTCAGTGTTGCGACAATAAGTGAATGGCAGAGAATAAGTGTAATTACTGTAACTAATATTTATGGCTTTTACTAAATCTTCATAGCATTGGAGGTCCACCTTGTATCACTGCTGCTTCGCTCTGAAGTACTTTGGGCAAACAGTTTTCTTGACTTCATTCCAGGCTGCTTTGGATGTAGAAGGCTTCGCGCTGCTCGTGTCTCATGTTTCATTGTTCAGATCAGAACCTGTGACCTTAAAACTTCTTGAATAGTTTTACCAGGTGGTGTCAATGCCCCTGGTTAACCCTGGTACAGTTCGTTATGAGAGGACATCCATCAGTGACTAATTTGACAAAAACAACAACAACCAAGTGTCTCCAGAAAAACGTATAACCTTTATTTTTAATGCATCATTTCTGATACAAAATTATTAAATTCCAGTGTTTGAAGATATATTTAGTCATGTTTGCTGCTCCACAGAGATTTTGTTTGTCCTTATTACCAGAAAAATGACTCAGAAATATAAAGGCGATATGAAAGGGGATTGCAAACCTTTAATATACTTCACTTACTTTGGTTTTTGTGATTCTTGAGTTCTAACCTAATCTGGTGACTGTATGGATAAGCTGAAAGCAGAGCTGGTCTGGTACATTGGAAAAGACCATTAATGCCCTCAGAAAAAAGTGTCTCTGTTCGGTGCAATCATTCAGGCTTACTCTGCTACAGATTTGCAATTGTAGCATAGCTGTTTAGATATTTCCACTCATTTGGCAGGGTCTTTAAAACATGTGCAGGATAACTGTTTTGTTTTTGCTATAATTATTATGTTTTTGTCTTGTTCACCTGTAACAAAAGTTAAGTTCGGGCAAGCTAAAACTGAATTATTTAATGTTAAAATTTAATCAATTAACCATTCTGAAATAAATTCAGAGCTCCATAATTTAATTTGTTTAAATGTATTCACATCTTTAAAAATGAAATGCAGATAAAAATGTGTATATCATGACGCTTTACTCAAATTGGTATGTTGATTATTACTTTGTAGCAGTTTTTCATTATTGGTCTTTGCGAGCCTATTTTAGATATGTTAATTTTTCTCCTGTTCTCCTGCTTACGTACACTAAATTTGACTATGACCAAATGGATATTGAGGAAAATATGTGATACTATCGATAAAAATGCCATGCCGATCTCTGACGTTAAACCCAAATTTTCCAGATTTTTTTTTTTCTTTTTCAGCGTTACAATTTCCCTGCCGTTTTCTGTGTGCTTTAGCATCTCAGGCTCTAAAATATAAAGTTTTTGTGCATCAAAATCAGTTTGAGACCACCCAACTGGCCAAGTCGGCTTGAAATATGACGTTGACTAACCCTAACCCCCCAGCATCCAGGTTAGGGCTGCACGATATTAGAAAATAGATCATATTGGTAAATCAGTTGCAATATATGGCTCATCACTCATGCAAGTTAGTCATCTATGCTATTATTTTAGCTTTTCTTACTTGTTGGATTGTTACAAAAATAACTTATTCCTCTGCTGTACCTGCAAACAGGTCTCACTTCCTGCCTGCAGCGGGCTCTGCAAGACAGCAGCACCGGACATTGAATACATTTTGATGTATAGGACATTGGCCTTTAGTTTAAATTGCTCACTTTAAAGTGAAGAAAGGAGGGTTATGAGGGAAGTTTAAAGCAACTGCAGATGAAAGCATAATTAGTGTTGGGTCCACATAAAAACCTGAGCCTGAACTACACTTGCACACACACTTGCCTTCAGGGAAAAATGTTTTTATAACCTTTTACTAGAGAAGTTAATATTTCCCCTAAAAAATAAAAAGACAGCCCCCCCCCCAAAAAAAAGCTAACTCAAATGTTAAATTGCTAATTTCAACACATTTGTGGACAACTGTAACATTTAATTTAACCGCATAAGAAATGTGTAATTTTAATTCCCTGCTTTCTGAATGTTGTTATTGAACAAATTACCAGTTAATGTCGTTCTGAACTTCTCCTTGTGTCATTTGCTTCGACCCCAGGATATTCTGATTAACTGCCGAAGAGCTGCGACCTCCATATCCATCTCACCTCTGGTGCCATACTATCTGGCTGTGGGGTGCTCGGACAGCTCTGTGCGAATCTATGACAGACGCATGCTGGGAACCAGAGCCACAGGTAAACTGTCCCTGTTTTTTGTTTCTTTGTATTTATGCTGATTTCAATAAGATTTGAACTTCGAACTGAGAACAGAAACGACACAAGTGAACCTAAGGAATTTCCCTTCTTACCTGGCGTCTTTCCCTCTGGCTTTCAGAAATGTTTTGATTATTTTAAATGCATCATATGCCTTTGGCAGACCCTCCGTACATTAGAAATGATGTTTGTTGAGGATTATATGTAGAAAACAAAAATATGGGCTTCAATAGGCTGCACAGTGGCGCAGTTGGTAGCATTGTTGCCTTGTAGCAAGAAGGTCCTGGGTTCGAATCCCGGCCTGGGGTTTTCTGCATGGAGTTTGCATGTTCTCCCTGTGCATGCGTGGGTTCTCTCCGGGTACTCCGGCTTCCTCCCACAGTCCAAAAACATGACTGTTAGGTGAATTCGTTTCTCTAAATTGCCCTTATGGCCATGCATGTCTTCAGTATGTCTTCCTTTTTTACTCAGGTAATTATATGGGCCGGGGAACCACAGGCATGTGTGTGCGTTTCGTACCTTCCCACCTGTCCAACAAGTCGTGCAGGGTGACGTCTCTCTGCTACAGCGAGGACGGTCAGGAGGTGCTAGTCAGCTACTCCTCCGATTACATCTACCTTTTCAACCCCAAAGATGACCAGGCCAGAGAGCTCAAGGGTCCATCAGAGGAGAGAAGGGAGGAGGTGAGATCACACAGAGTTCTTCAATCACCACATAAACGCTTAACATGTGTTGCTTTTGACGCTTTCTTTACCCCCTGATTCCTTTGTCCCTTTCCAAATGTAATAAAGACATGCTAGGAAAATTGTTTGGGTGGTCTTTAACACAACAGCATCCGAATCCAGTGTCCATTTGTATTTAAAAAATAACAGCACTTTTTATATTAGGGCTTTATAGAACAATGCTCCAGTGTTCCTCCACAGTCTGAAAAAGTATGGAGTTCTGTAGAAGTACTGAAAAAGAAAACAAAGTACAGGAAAATATTTACAATTCCAGAATCTCTTCCTGTTGAGTCATTCAAACTTTGTTTCCATCCATCCATCCATGAAAAAAATCCAAGTGGGAATAAAAATGTTTGTCTGGGATGATCAAGAGTGCAGACTTCTTTCAAGTCTAATAATCAAAGATGTACTAATCAGAGGATTTTGGCCCACTCCTCCACACAGATCCTCTCTAGGTCTGCCAGGTTTCGGGGCTGTCGCTGAGCAACACGGAGTTTCAGCTTCTTCCAAAGGTTTTCTATTAGATTTAGGTCTGGAGACTGGCTAGGCCACTCCAGAATCTTGATATGCTTCTTACGGAGCCACTCCTTGGTTATCCTGGCTGTGTGCTTCAGGTCATTGTCATGTTGGAAGACTCAGTCACGACCCATCTTCAATGCTCTGACTGAGGAAAGGAAGTTGTTGCTCAAAATCCAACAATACATGGCCCCATTCATCCTCTCCTTAATACAGTGCAGTCGTCCTGTCCCTTTCACAGAAAAGCAGCCCCAAAGCATGATGTTTCCACCCCCGTGCTTCACAGTAGGGATGCAACTCATCCTTCTTTTTCCTCTAAACACGGTGAGTGAAGTTTAGACCAAAAAGTTCTATTTTGGTCTCATCTGACCACATGACTTTCTCCCATGACTCCTCTGGATCATCCAGATGGTCATTGGCAAACTTCAGACGGGCCTGGACATGTGATGACTTGAGCAGGGGAACCTTTCTGTGCAATGCATGATTTTAAACCATGATGGCGTAGTGTTTTACCAACAGTAACCTTTGAAACTGTGGTCCCAGCTCTCTTCATGTCATTGACCAGCTCCTCCTGTGTAGTTATTGGCTGATTCCTCACCTTTCTTATCATCAGTGATACCTCACTAAGGGAGATCTTACATGGAGACCCAGTCCGAGGGAGACTGATGGTCATCTTTTTAAAGGCAGAGTAACATGTCTTTGAGAGCCAGAATTCTTGCTGATTGCAAGATGTTCAAATACTTATGTGCAGCAATAAAATTCAAATATATTCTTTAAAAATCTGACAATGTGATTTCCTGAATTTTTGTTTAAATGCTGTCTCTCACAGTGGAAATGAACATACAGTGTAAATTTCAGACCCCTCCATTTTTTCTAAGTGGGAGAACTTGCAAAACTGCAGGGTGTTTATTTAAATATATAATTGGTGAGCAGGGGTGAGATCAAACAATTGCTTGAGAGAGTAGTTCAGGGTTTCACAACTATTTTATAACGGGATATCTTGGTTATGGATTTAGCATCCTATATTAGCAGTTAGCTAGCATTACTAAGACAGCAGCTTGTAGCAGGTCGTATTTCCAAAAGGCTGCCATAGTTTCAAAATATAGTATTCTTCATGATGGACTCAATGAGGATGAAGCACCAGCATTGTTCTCGCTGTACTCTATTAAGACTTCTTGTTATCTCCTAAAAGTCTTGCTCTCTCTCACTGCTTGAATGACAGTTCAAGACATGTCTTGACCTGTAGAAAATAGTTTTACTTTTAAAATAGCTTCTAAAATCTCTGTGTTTCCTCTGATTTAATTTTCAAACACCGAACTGATCTTAAAAATAGCTTGCTTTGAGTCTGTATCCCCTGATAACAACTTCCTCACCGATGAGTGTTGTTTCATCCTGTTGGTGCTCAGGTCAGGTGTGTTTGGTGATTGGAAAAAAAGTCAACTTTTTTTAGTTGAAGAACAGCTGCAGTGAAGAATCTGAAAAACACAGAGGATTTCTACCCTGTCTGTTATTTCTCCTCCCCCCAATATATAATGTTAATATGAAACTGTGACAAACCGTCTGGAGACTGTGCTGCGGTTGTTCGTCTAAATGTGCATGATCACGGTGCCAAAGTTTCAGCTGTGTCGAGGTGCGCACACTCACACATTCCTTTCCAAATACAGGGACTGACGCAGACGGCGTTCCTCAACCCACTTAAATAGTCCAGCCTGAGGCGTACAGTGGTGGGAGGGGGGCACGGCCCAGGAAAAGCTTGACACCCCTCTTATCTGTTCTTCTCCTCCACCTCTGACCTCATTAGTTCCTGGTCTTTTTCTTTCTTATTTCCTCCTCCTGTCGCTTCCAGTCTCTGCTGCTTTTCACCACCTGTCCAGACCTGATGACATTTCCTGTGCAAAGCAGTCGTTAGTCCCTCCACTAAGACCCTGATCTTCTATTTCTGGCTCTCAGCCTGTTCTACTGCAAAGCATCCAAGGGACTGGAAAGAGGGGGCAACCTTAGTTGTGCTGCCAGAGGGGTGGGAGCACTTTGGCGAGGACACCAACAGAGACGAGCAGTGTTTTGCTTTGGCAGCAGAGTTATTTTTGACTGCGCTTTGACTGACAAACTGCTAATCTTTGACTGTGTGTGTGTGTGTGTGCGTGCATGTGTGTTTCCACAGCTAAGGCAGCCTCCAGTGAAGCGCCTCCGGCTTCGAGGGGACTGGTCCGACACCGGACCCCGAGCTCGTCCTGAGAGTGAAAGAGAAAGAGATGGTAAGGTCACAGAATGTTCTTCTCCTCCTTTAAAGCAGACCTGTCACATTTCAGAGCCCTCTGGGACAGCACTTTGTTCTTTAAGGCTGCCCAAATGTTTTGCTTTTTACTTTTTCTCACTTTTATTTTGTAAGTCTCAAGCAACATTCCCTAATGAACTCATAAGGTGAGCAAACTTCCCCTAACTGTGCAGTTTTCCACCATGATGTGGTAAAAATAACATGAAACCATAAGATGATTTTCTATGGTGTATATGTAGAACCTCTAAATAACTTATTTCTTTAAAACTTGCTGGCAATCAAGGAAACATTTTGAGGTAATAGAGCATTAGGAACAAAATCGGCTTTTTTTGGTCACCATTATTATCTTTTAGCAACGTTTCTTGAATTGACCAAATCCCGGAAAAGTCCTTTTGCAAATGCACCTTTACCATCTGCTTTTTGTAGCCACTAGCAATCTTCTGGTATAATTCAGGCTTGGTATAATTATTTACATTTGTTCCTTTCCCAGCACAACCCAGATTTAAGCCATAGTTTAAGCATGTTAGCCTTCTTTATTCATTCCAAGACCAGTTTGGAGATGTGTTAGGAATTATCGTCCTCTTGGAACATCCAGTTGTGTCCAAAGTTCAACAAGGAGCCCCGACCAAGTATTGATTACATAAAAATTAACATAAAATTGAGAAGCGTTACATTTCTGTTTACATAATTTTTTCCCCCATTTTATGTAATATTATATTTTTTGAGACACTTTTGAATTTTGGGTTTTCATTATCGGTAAGCCATAATCAACACAATTACAAGCAATAGAGTGAAATACTTCAATGCTTTATGTGTAATAATTTTATATAATATGATTTTCACTTTTTTTAGATGCACATATATTTTCTGTGCAGAAGCAAATGTTACTTTGAGATGTGTCTCTTTCTCGGTTCAGGGGAGCACAGTCCGAATGTGTCCCTGATGCAGAGAATGTCCGACATGTTGTCCCGGTGGTTTGAAGAGGCAAGCGAAGCTCAGAGCAGCAGAGGAAGCCGACCTCAGACTCGGCCCAGAGGTGAGGACTCGCCTGGATGCCTCTGCCAAAACACATAAGCCATTAAATTGGGAAGGATTTCAATTTGAAGTTTAGTCTTTTATTTAGTGAGCATGTCCTGCTAAATTTGACTTAAGTATGAATTATTCATCTTGTTAATAATGTGTTAATTGCTTGTTTTATTTCCAGGAACTGCTGTCCGGCCTGAGGGGTCAATAAGCACTCCTGCTGCCTCGGTTGTAGATTCCAACCAGGAGTC
This sequence comes from Valencia hispanica, assembly GCA_963556495.2. Taxonomy (NCBI): domain Eukaryota; kingdom Metazoa; phylum Chordata; class Actinopteri; order Cyprinodontiformes; family Valenciidae; genus Valencia; species Valencia hispanica. The sequence goes on along the minus strand of OY747707.1, from coordinate 33,363,179 downwards.
CGGCGCCCCTGAGAGGCCAGTGGAGACAGACTCCCCGGTTGTCCCTGCCAGCCCTGCAGCCACTGCCGAAGCCCCGATGTCCAAATCCACTTCCTCGTCCTCCTCAGGGTCTTCATCAACAGTCACCGCACCTCCTACAGCCCCTTCCTCTTCGGTAGAAAGCTCGGCCCCTTCCTCTTCTCCTCTTACCTCCTCCCCTGACTCAGAGCAAAGGAGTCAGGCGGACACAACCGGGACGCCCACACCTACAGCCACGCCCACCTCTGAACCTGCACTGTCTGGTGAGAGTTTAGTTATATTTTGGTTGGCGTCTCTTAAGTTCATTGCAAAGAGTAATTTAGTCTGCTCTTTACAGTGCTTTGTGGATGTACTCACACCCACAGAAATGTTTCACGCTTTGTTTCAACCACAAACCTCAATGTATTTTGTTTAGATTTTATGATAGACAAACACAAAGTAGTGGATAGTTCTAAAATGGAAGTAAAATTATACAGTAAAGTAAAAATCTGTAAAGTGTTACAGTTGTGTTCGGCCCTTTTACTCTGATGCACAAAAATAATGTCAGGGACAATCAGAAGCCCTGCAGTAATTCGGCTCTGTCGAGGTGCGCTGTATTAATCAGAGAAAAATCTTATGCTAACTGAGAAGGAATTGAAGAGATCCAGTCTGTTGATGGGAGAGCTGTACGCATGGAAAACATGTGAAAAGCTCCTCTGTAAAGCATGGTGGTGGCAGCATCATGCCGGGGGACCCTTTCTTTTTCAGCAGGCACAGACAAGCTCGTCAAAGTTGATGGGACCTGAAAGGGTCCCATTCGAGCAGGACAGCAACCCTAAACATCCAGCCAGAGCTACAACAGAGTGGTTCAGATCAGCGTTTCCCCAACTCTGGTCCTGCATGTTTTAGATGTTTCCCCGCTTTAACACACCTGATTCAGATGGTTGCAGTTCAGTAAAAGCCTTTTAATCGGCCATGAATTGAAGTGAGGTGTGCTGAAGCAGGAAAACATCTAAAACATGCAGGACAGTGTCCCTTGAGGACCAGGGTTGGGAAAGGGTGGTTTAGACCACAGCCCTAAAACCCCTGTCCTGTAACGCAGTCTGCACTTTAAGCCCCTTGGTTTAGATTAAAGCACATCCCTGTGTTGAATTGGTCCAGACCTAAATCTAGTTGAGAATCTGTGGCTTTCACAGTTTGAGCTACTTAACAATTGAGAATGGGGGGGGGGAGAAATGTCAGTTTAAATGTGCAAAGCTGGTAGAGATGTGCCTCAAAAGACTTGTAGGCGTAACTGGAGTGAGACCACGTTCTATAAAGTGTTGAGTCAGGGAGCTGAGTAAAACGCCCACCAAACTATGTACATAATGTGCCGTTTTCCTGCCAGTTAACAAAATCCCAGCAAAATACATTATAGCTTGTGGTTGTTATGTAACAAAATGAAATGGTTTGAGGGTAGCCCGAGTACTTTTGTAAAGCACTGTGAGAGATAATGGGTCTGCGAGTGTGTCTGAGCGTATGTTTTGGAGCCACTCCACTCAAGCAGCAGCTTCACCTTCTTCTCCTCCTTCTGCATCCTCTTGTCCCTTTGTTTGTCCCTCTGCTCCTCGCCTCCGTCCCCCTCTCTGTATCCTAATGGCTCATTCCCTCTCCCTGTCTCCCCTCTCTGCCTCTCTGTCAGAGTACGGTCCTCATCGGCTGCCCATAAGTTTAGTGTGTAGGCGTTTGCAGAGGTTGCTTCGGCTGGCCGACCCCCCAGGACAGGGTCAGCGAGCGACCCCTTCCACTTCCTCTGCAGCCTCTGAGCGACAGTCACAAAGGAGGGCTACCTCAGCTGCTGCTGCTGCTGCTGTTCCGAAGCAACCCCATACAGGTTACCCCTCCCTCTGAGCTTTCCAGACCTGCAGCAACACCCGTCAAGCTTCCTTCCCTGCCGCTCTCACCCTTCTTCATGTAACCATGGCAGACATGTTTGTTTGCAGACTAACTTTGGCTCCAGGAAACCCTGGTCTTGCTGGTTCTTAGCACTAACCCCGTCTAATGCGCCTTGCATTTACAAACGTATAAACGCCACCAGCTTCTTCACCCCTCACTCCCTCCCTTTACTTGTCGCTTGGGTTTGACTCTCTGTTTGGAGTGGCACCAGCGGTTGTGTAGCTCTGATTTGGTTGATGTGGTTGTCCCCTTGTTTGACGATGAAGCTGCATTGAAGATGGCATCCTTCCTTTGGTTTGATCTCACTTCAACATGAGATTAAAGTCCCGTTCAAACACGAAACTTTCAGGATTGCTGCCCCTCAAATTTGTTGACTTAAATCAAAGAATATGTTAAGTGCAATGAGTTGTCTTGTTGAGCTGCAGCGGTCCGACAGCTCAGCATGAGGTCAACCTGCAAATGAATGTTTCATGCCTGAATGAGACCTTTATTTTACAGCCAGTGTTGCATTTTGCTTTTGCTCAGCAGTCACCTAGCAGTTATTCTAACATCTACTGGATGGGATTTACATTTGTTTAGGAAAAAAAATTAATCGTCGTGTAGCACACAGACTGCAGTACACACAGACTACTAATGTTTATCATGATGAATAATTCAGTGCCTTGCAAAAGTATTTACTCCCCTTGTGCCTTTTTATATTTTTTCCATGATTCAGCCACGAAACTCATGGTAAATTTGGGGGGATTTAATGTGACAGACCAGCTCAAAGTCCACGTATTTTTGATTTAACCTCAATGTAATTCCAGCTGTTCTCTGAAGAGAACATTGGAGAACAAACGGCATCATGAAGACCGTGGAACACAGCAGACAGGTCAGGGAGAAGGTTGTGGTGAATTTTAGGTTATAAAAGGTTAGGGTTAGGTTATAAAACAGTATACCAAACTCTAAACCTCTCCTAGGAGACTGTCTGTCATCTAAATATGGAAAAAGGAAGGTCCTACTACACACCTACCAAAACATGGTCAACCTCTTCCACTAACAAGTGATGCAAGGAGAGCATTACCCAGCTAATGAGCCAAGGGGCTTATGGTAGCTATTGGGGAACTGCAATCTGACAGGATAACCGTTAGCTGGCCCATTTGGGAGAGTGGCAAGAAGAAAGCCTCAATTCAAAGAACGTAGGGCTGCATTTTATTAGGAGTGAAAGACACTGAAATTATTGTTAAATATTGCAATGAAGATAGCTACCGGCACATTTTATTTCATACACATGGTTTTCCATCATCACAATTTTCCCACTAGATGGAGTGATGGATGATTGGCGTGCAAGTTTTAATGCATTGCACCTAGAGTATGTTTGGTCTACCAAATCTTGCATCGGAGAAATCCTTAGCGATTGCGATATTGCACACATTAAGATTTCAATGATTGCGATTTGATATATTGTGATGCCCTAACAATGAGAGTTCCTCTCTGCTGTTTAACAAGCCACTCTTGTTAAATGAGGGTGAAAAAACGACCGTAACTACATGTAAAAGGCTTTGTGAGCTCACTGTCCCTACAGTGAAATGCGTTGGTAGCATCATGCTGTGGGGGTTGGATTTGATGGAGAGATGGACAGATCTAACTAAAGGGTGATATTCTGGAAGGAAAATGAAAAAGTTTAGGTGAGGGTTCACCTCCCAGCAGGAAAGCGACCCTAAACACGTCTCTGAGCTAAGATGGAGTGGTTAGAGCAAAACATCTTCTTCGATTGACTCCGTTCAAGTTCCGACCTAAATATAGTTGAGATTCTTTAGCAAAACTGTGCTCTATCACTGAAAATCCCAGTAAAATGAAGTTGGACCTTACAATGTGAAAAGGTTTAAGGATATATTAATACTTTTGCGAGTCACTCTATGTCTATTAACCAGATGTGAACTTCAGTTTTGTTTCTTTTCAGGTTTTACTCATCTATCTCATTGTGCATTATAAAAGGCTGACACAGCACCTACACGTAGTTATACTGTTAAACACGAATGAAGTCTTTGAAGCTTAAGCATCTTGAGTGTGTGAACCTAGCAGCTTTGAACTCTCTCTTTGTTAAGTGTTTAGTTTGTCTGGTTTGTGTTCCAGATTCCCCTTCGTCTGTGGTAAACAAACAGCTGGGATCCATGACTCTGGATGAACAGCAGGGTGCGTCTCTCCATCGCTCCTCTGTCTTCTCTTTCCTTCATCTACACAAGCATCTCACACTGTGTCTGTCCTGTTTTCATCATCAATTCGACCAACACCTAGATGATGATTTTTTTTATTTATTTATTTTTTTTACATGCAGTAAAGCACAAAATCATTTCCGTTACTAAAATTTGATTTTCTAAGGGCGGAATCCACTCTAGCGCTCCTGGCTCCGGATTTGAAAGCAGACTGCACTTTTTTTTTTTTTTTTTTGTAAAACCTTTCAAAGATGCATGATATGCATTGTCAACATCTGTGGATAAACATGTTGCGGCTCTTAAGAATATGCAATGTTTCAAATTTATCATTAATTTGTGTAGAACTATTTCTATGAATTTGTTTACCAGTAAGTGGGCATAACGTGGCTCCAACCTAACATCCTACCCTCACCTAATCAGCTGACAGGTTTTCATTTATTATGTAATTAATATTTAGTGTAATTAGCTATATTTAAGATAGATCTATTTAAAGTATCTGGAGACACATGTGTGTTCAAATAGTCACTATTTTTGGTAGAAATTATATTTTTCATGGCCATTTATTAGTAGGTGTAGTAGAGACAGACACAACAGTTGTAATATGCATGCTGCTGATTCTGTGTGACTGAATCATTAATTGAGAGGGGCGTGCTCAATATAATATCAGCATGAAGTTCAATTAGTGAGTTAATTTTTTCTGTGAACAAACAGGCATCAAACAGGCTGATTTTATTTAAAGATGAAGGCAGCAAATTTTGTACATGCTGGTTATATTGCAATCCTCTCTTGATAAGCCGAGTGAGATGGGTCAATGCTTACAGTGTACCGAAAAACGGTGTACTTTGGTTAAAAAGTTGATTGGAAGGGGAGATCCTATAAAGAAGTGCAGAAAAATTATTTTAAATGTGTTTAAATAGAAATTAAATTAACTGAAAACATAGAATTTAAACCAAAATCCTCTCTGAAACCCAACTCCACTCCTCGAGAGCTAATGTTCTGCAACTTTTACATGCATCTCTTCTCCAAAATACCTATAGACCTCATGCCGCCTTAAGCCGAAGAGGACATTCCCTTGAAATGTGTTTTACCAATACAACAACCCCAAACACGCTACCAAACGAGCAGCATACTAAATCCACAATGTTTCTGAGACAGAATTACGAATATAGTGAGGATTACAGAGGTCCAAAATACTACTCTTTTTAAAAGCCTGATATTCATTTTTCCTCACTTTCTGCAGTGTTTAAAAAAAAATCATAAACATTTCAATATCTGTTGCAATATAATTGACAGCATTTCAAATGCATTTGCATGTATGGATATAAAAGCTTTTATAAAGCTTTACTCACATTTGTAAACATATTATTATTTGAGCACAACTGTACTTTGAAAATGTTTCTGAATATCTCTAAAAGTATACATTTGATCCACAACATGCACTTTTTCCAGTAGTGGATTTTTTTTTTACTAGCCACAGTTTTAACTATGAACACAAAGTGGATATGTTGTTTAAATGATTCGTCTGTAAAAATCTGTTGAAGGTGCAACCTCTATTGACCGTTAGGTGTCAGCAGAAACCCCATGACTAAATTAAATGGATTTTAAAACTAGAGTGCATACAAAGTGGTCATTTCTCATACTAAACTAACCAGCATGGTGACTGTCATTGGCTGATATGAATGTAATCTATAGCTGAATATGACTTCATTTCTAACTTTCATTTGCAGTGCTTGGCTGCAGTGTTTTATTGCTGCAGCTTTCTGCTTCTACTGTACTTTTTTTTTATAAATTTCCCCCTTCACAGATTCTGCCTTCTGAATAAATTAGGAGATAATAATGCTTAAATGTTGCTTTAAGTCTGTGCCTTTTTTTTTTTCTTTTTTTTTTCCTCCATCAGGAGCAGCAGAGGCTGCAGGTTCACCTCCTGAGGAACCGATTACCACAGCAGCCAGCAGCAGCACCCCCGCTACCCCTCCTTCCACCACTCGACCCAGCGCAGCAGAGCCGGTCCTCAGCCTACACTACAGCTCAGAGGGAACCACCACCAGCACCATCAAGCTGGACTTCACCGACGAGTGGTGAGAGATGAGCAGAGAAATAATTTCTGCTCTCTAAGGTCTGTCTGGACCTTAAGTTGTGTCAAACTACATTAAGAATAACTCAGTAGTTGTTGTTCTTTTGGTAACTTGGTAAAATGACTCCGATATAAGGTTACAGTAAATAATTAGAATCATGGCGCAATGTGGCAAGGAAGCTAGTATTTTAGAGTTTGTTTAAAAATCAGATTCCATTAAAGCCATACAACGTTTTTAAATGTGAATAAAAAGACAAACCAAGTAACTGATTGAAAGAAGTCGCATCTTATCAGATATACTTAAGGAATGTTTTTCTATAGAAACGTTTTCTCATTTAGATCTTGATTTCCTAATCATGTGCCAAACACAGCCCAGTACTGAGCTCTGTGGCATCTCATTAGGAAGGTTGCGATTCAAATATCTGCCGGGAACTTTTTGAGGAGAGTTTTTCATGATCTGTTAGTCTCTGTATGGGTACTTTGGCTTTTTTTCCTGTTCTAAAACTACCGGTACCATTTTGGATTTATAAATGATTGTAAATGTTTCTTTGTCTCATTGGTCTCTGTTTTCACGCTGTGACTGACTGCTGTCCCTGCAGTGTTGTCTGTTTACCCCACAGACAGCCTTCAGCCTCCTTTATGAATCACAAAGACATGCAAATATGTAGATGAATAAATAATGTACCAGTTTTTTACCAGTTTAACCCAGACTGTTTTGTAGATTGTTGGGATCTCGTGTTGCTAAAATCAGTATTACCCTCACTGTTAAAGATGACATCTGGAAATCACCAGATGTTACTCTCAGGCCTGGGCTGTCTTCAGTCATAAACAATTACTGATTCTGGATTTGAAGCTATTCTCTTACAACAAGCCAGACGATTTCAGCTCTCTTTAGCTTGGAAGTTGCTGCATCTGTGATTCTGTGGATCAGAATAACTTCATTGCTTCTTTAATGAGCTCATTTCCAAAAATGTCCGACTTCATTCTGTACATAGGAGTTAGGTTAATTAGCATCATTTATCTTTGGTTTGCAAAAACAGTCCTCCAGTTTTTGTTGGGTTATTTATGATAAAAAGGAGTTGTTTTGTTTAAGTTGGCGATTGTTTAATTTTCTCCACAGGAGCAGCAGCACGTCCAGCTCCATGGGCAGCGGAGTCTCCAAAACATCCGAGGCCGTGGCTGCAAACAGCAGAGAGACTCTGTCAGCACAGAGTCCAGCGTCAGAACAGGGTGATTCACATCTTTCAGCACCATGAAACAGGCTGCATGTATAGTGCCTTACAAAAGTACTGATTCACTGTTTGTCACATTACAACTATATACACCTGTGCATTTCACTGGGATTTTATGTGAACCCAACATAAAGTTGCAGCTAACTGGGAAAGGGAGAGTAATTTATACATGCTCAATCAGATTGGATGGAGAGAGTATGTGAAGTGTTTCCACAGACAAATTGATTTAGGTTTGCGCCTTGACTGGGCCATTCTGACATATGAATATTCATTGATCCAAAGCCCTTCATTGTAGCTCTGATTGGATGTTTAGGATCGAGGAAGGTTGTTGGAAGGTAAACCTCTGTTCTGCCTACGGTGTTCCACGGTCTTTGTGATGCTCTTTCACAAATGTTCTCTAAAAAACCTCCGAGGCTTTCACAGAACAGCTGGATTTCTACAGACTAAATTATACAAATGGCAATTGGTTGCACTGGATTTTATCTAGAGGCCCTGAATACAAATGGATGCCCCGCTTTTCAGATTTTTTTCATCAAAACCTGATAAAATACATTGACGTTTGTGGTTATAATGTGATTATATTTTAAAACTCTCAAAAGGGATATAAATATTTTTTTACCAGGCTCTATATCCACTGTGCTGCAGACAAACACAGACCATGTATGACTTTCTGTGTGCCTGCCCCTCAGCTCCCTGTGAGTCCTCTGGACAGCAGAGTTTGCCGGTTGCCCCCTCAGAGTCTCCGTGCGACGTCTCTGGCTCCAGCTCGACGACTCGGGTTCCCTCTGGGTGGGACTGCGTAGGGTCTCCGCCGCAGGACAGGAGTCAGCCAGAGGGTTCGGAGGACACGTCGGGAGGCTGCAGGAGAGCAGAGCCTGCCGGAGAGGAGGGGGTGGAGGGTCAGAGTCAGCCGGCACCGAGCAACCAGGACTCTGACGACAGCGACGATGATCCCATTCTCATCCCACCAACGAGATTCAGAGGACAGGGGCAGAGGTATAAAAAGGAGCCTCCACCCATTTCAAAAATTCATTTTTTTGCACTTTTTAAGCGTAGATTTTCTGATTTTGAGTATTGTGCTTTCACACCGACTGTTTTCAAATAAATGTAGATTTAATTCCAGAGGATCTGCAGTAGGAGATAGGATGATCAGGTAACACGCTCGCTCTGGAAGCCTAAAACGATCTAACATTTTAGCTGCGTGATCTGTTGCACAGCATTCCAAGCCAAAAGCACCACACAGCGTGCAGTGTTCAGCTAACCTTTTGTTTTGACTTGGTTTGACTCAAGCTTTTAATACAGAGAGCTGAATATGGAGTGTGTGCATGTAAATAAAAACACCACATCTGCATTTATTGTATCTGTATGCATGATGACTTCAAGAGAATGTTATGATGCTTCATGCAGGTTATTTTCTAAAATGATTCCATCTAGTATATAGTGGCTGAAATGCAAAAGTCTATAATAAATCAGAGCATCTTTTTTTGTTTGTTGATTTTTACATATACACCAGGATTTTTTAAATATTTTTTTAGTTTTTTTTAAATTTCCTTGGTTTCTTGCTTTTTCTTTCCTAGACGCTCTGCAGCGGCTCGAATCCAGGAGTTGTTTCGCAGGAGGAAGGAGAGAAGAGAGATGGAGGAAAGTGAGACCCAGAATATCAGGAGACCTTCAGTCAAAATGGTTTACAAGGGCCACCGCAACTCTAGAACAATGGTAAGCATCAGCCCAGTTACAGACGTGGTCGAACTGATCGGCCTCCCTGGTAAACATGTACAGAGGAAAAAAGAAGTTTGTTACCTTAGTTTTATCTCCTATGGCAAAATGAATTTAAAAAATCCAACATTTAACCAGCCTTGGTCAAATGAGACCCAGATTGAGCTTTTTAGCTCCAAATACTCCTTGTGAGTGGGGCATGACAACAAATGAATATGTGGAGAAGCAACACTGTTAGGCATGGTGGAGGATCTCAGATGAATTGGGGTTGTTTGTCTTTTTAGAGTGAAAATAGATTGTCGTTGTTGTTTGGATTATTGTTGAAACACCTATGGTGAAATGTATGCAGAAATGCTCATCTAGAGACGCATTAACCTTCTTCCCTGATTGTCTCAAAACTAAATCCTACAGAAAACATGTTGGGGAGCTGAAGCAAAGAGAGAACACAGGTCTTTGGATGATCCAGAGCAGCATCTTTATGATTGGAGTTGAAAACCTTGTGTAAATGGAGATTATCTATGCATTTTTGAGACTTTATGAGCTACTTATTGACTCAGTAGCCAGACTTTCCCATAATGCAAGACAAAGAAATGATGATAATCTCTAAAAGCGATTCTGTTTTTATAACTCTCATAGCGAAAGAAACTTGAGACACCTGTAATGTTTAAGTGTTCCTATGGCAGTCGTCAGTATGACACGTGAGGCGCTTTTTCGTCCTCATGTCCAGATAAAGGAGTCGTGTTTCTGGGGCAACAACTTCGTGATGAGCGGCTCGGACTGCGGACACATTTTCATCTGGGACAGACACACGGCAGAACACCTCATGCTGCTTGAAGCTGACAACCATGTGGTCAACTGTCTGCAGCCGCACCCGTACGACCCCAGTGAGTCCAGTCGGTATAGTGGTCGGATCATAAAATAAGACCAACGGGATCCAGCCTTGTAGTCTCACGTTTTTGTGTTGTTTTCTTCCCCCAGTTTTGGCTTCTTCAGGGATAGACTATGACATCAAGATTTGGTCACCACTGGAACAGTCGCCATCTTTTAACAGAGTCCTCGCTGAAGAGGTATAACAAATTATATACAACAGCTTATCTCCTCCCACACCAAAAGAGGGATTTATTTCTTAATAACTTCTCATTTGCATTAAAGAGAGTTCAAACTTCTTTTCTGGCTGGTGCCAAACGCTGTTAAGCTGGATGTCATGTTTGATTGTGAAGCATATAACGGACCCAGGCAGCTTTTATAACAAAGATTTTAAGAAACTCTCAAAAAATTTGAATATCGTGAAGAAGTTCTGTATTTTTTTTGTCACTACTTTCAGATAAATGAAACTCATGTATTATAGTCATTACAGACAGACTGTAATTTTGATGAATGTGGCTACAGGGAAGCCTGGTATCTCTGTTTCGAATATAGGGTTTTATTGATCTTATGTAATTTGTGAGACTGAATTTGGGTCTTATCAATAAATAAATAAATTTCATACACTTTTTTTAAGCATGCTCTATATCCAGCATTTATAGTGACACAGTAAATGTGTAGTGTTCAGTAGTAGGAAAACGTTTTACAAACCTGTAAAAAAAGAATCACTTAAATGGATATAAATGCCATCTTTTGGACAACAAACAAATAACAATAACAACCCAACAAATGAACATCTAGTCCAAAATGAAATCTTAAGGTAAATTTAGTTTACTTAAGGGCTGGGCGAAATGGTGAAAAAAAATGCTATCACGATAATATTTTTTACATCAGCCTATCAATATCACAATAAAAAACAAATCACCGTTTTCATCGATATTTAACATTCCCTGGTACTATTTGAAGATATAAGGTTATTTTTGATTTAAAGATTTATTTTCAAAAGTCATCAGACGACATACAACTGGTTAGGAAAAATTAAAGGAGGTTAGTGCTGGGTGATACAGATTAAAAATAAAAGCTTATATTTTTCTTTCATGCCAAAGTCGTTCTTTAATATGAATGTTTTTTTCTCTTTCTATTCTTAAAAGGAATTTACAAATGACGACAGAAAATGTCTCTTAAAACGTGCTTTTTATTTCAATAATCCCTTAATAGAGTTGACCTAAATTCAAAGTCAAAATAAATACATGCTGTAAAACAAGATGGAAGGCCTTTTGCGGGGCTGACCTCACCGAACTAAGGAAACCCAAGAGGTGCATTGAAATTTTTTCTCTCAATATTCCAAAAATTACATCTTTTATCAATAGAAAATTCGATATCTCGATATAATTGATATTTTGCCCAGCCTAGTATACGTTAAGATAAATGTTGTCAAATATAGCATTTATTTAGTTTTTAAATTTTACAACTTTTTCTGTCCTTAGGAGCAACTGTTTTGTTTTTGTTGCAGTTTTATTTTTATTTTTGCAGTTTATTTAAACCATCCTCACTCTTGCTCGTTCTCTTCATAAAAAGGTCATAACTCGCAATGAGCTAATGCTGGAAGAAACCAGAAACACAATCACAGTCCCGGCCTCCTTCATGCTCCGAATGTTGGCGTCCCTCAATCACATCAGATCAGGTAAACCGCGTCACAGGTAACCCTCAGAAGCCTCGCTGTTTCTCTTGTTTTCTCATTCATGATCAACTTTTTGTTTTCTTCTTCTTTTTCTTCCTGCAGATCGCCTGGAGGGCGATCGATCTGAAGGATCTGGTCAGGAAAACGAGGAGGAGCAGTAGCCGAGTTGCCGTTTATATTTTCATGGAAAAAAACCCCCACCTTTTGTTGTTGCTGTATAGCACTTGCAAAGAACCCCTGAGATTTGTACTAGTGTAGAATACTTCCTTTTGGATATTAGTGCTATTTCTAGGCCCCTGTGTTTTTCTCTTGTTTTTTTTCTTTTTTAAAGAACTTTCTTACTGATGTTTCTGTACGAGGATAAACTACACCTGTGTGACTGCAAAAGGACGCTGGTATGCGTATATAAAAGTCTATGTCTAGAGTGCTAATAACAGCGGCTGGTGTGAAAGGATGTTAAAAGTGCAATATTGTTTCTGTTTGGAGAAGGTGGGTTTGATCAGTGTTAATGTTTGACATTTTTGAATTTGTAGCAATGAAATGATGTGCTGCTGCAGCACTTAAAGCATGTGAATACAGACTTTGATTAAAACACAAAGGCTTTAATTCCGTTTTATAGAGTTTGGATGGAAAGAACTGTGATCAGTGATGGAAACACGGTAGATGGTAACAGGACAGCTGTTGAGTTGGTCCTTACAGCTGTTTTGTTTGTTTTTTAGCAGCCACTGGTCTAAAGGCAGGCTCTGTCTCCATCGAGAAATATCTAAAGTTGAAGTATTTCTCACTTAGCTGCCCTTTTTATTTATTTATCATGCATTAAACATGTTTGTTTGCTTTCATACATGATTTGTGTAAAAAAAAATAATAAAAAAAAATTGGTCAGCCTTTTCCTCTAATAAACTCTAAAGAAAGAGATGGAGCGTTAAGTTATTGTGACCCGTAGAACAATTCTCACCAAATACAAAATAAACCAAGCTGTAATATCAGTCATATTTCAAACTGCAAGATGTGATTTGGTTTTGATTTTATTTTTTTGGAGAAAGAAATCCAAAATTCTTGTTTTTCATGCAAAATCGGCATCCTGCTAGTTTAAACATTTTGCTTAATTAGATAGATGGTTACATCATTGTTGACACCCCTGTTAAAGATGTATATAAAAAAAACTTTTTACATAACCTCCCGTTATTGCAGCAGCATAATTTCACATCAAACATATGACTGAAGCATTATATTTTAATTTGACTGTCAAAAGTTTTCATCTTGTACTTCCTACCGTCCCAAATATAAACATGTGGAGTTGAACTGGGTTTATTATTTGGCTTTAGTCAGATGAGATAAAGATTGAGCTTTTAGTCAGGAAATACACCAGGTGGATTTGGCGTGCAAAGCTTTTGTCCATTAAGTACGGTGGAGGATCTGTGATGCTGTGAGCCTGTTCCTCTTCGTAGTTCCCTTGAAATATTGCCGGAGGCATGTAATCGAGGACTCGATCTGAAGTACGGCAACATCTGGAATAAAAATCTGGTGGACTCTGTCAAAACTGGCTAAATCAGCAGTTTTTTTCATCTGACATGACTAACCACCTTCTATGATGATCTCGGTTCCCAGATTTGAATCCTAGAAAACCTGAGAGCTGCAGAGGGGAGTAAGAGAGGCCCAAAGACTTTAAACAATCAGAAGATACTGGGCAATGGTCAGACTTGTCTCTCTGCATGCGCCAACTGTGTGAAACATGACAAGGAGAATAAGAGCTCTTCTGGTGGCAAGACTGAAATGGACAGATTTTATTTAATATGCATTTTTTATTTAAAATAACCAAAACAAATTTTATTAAATAAATGTGCTAAAATAAAAAGGTTTATTTAAAACATTTTCATTTTGAGATTATACATCTGCAAAAGAATATGCATTTATGTTGAAGTTGGCTTGTTTTTACACAGCTTTTTCAGGGAAGCCAACAAACCTGCCACCGTCTACATCTGCTTCAAAGGAGGACAGTGCCTAATGTAAGATCAAAGATGATTTAAAAACGGATTCAACGTGAGAAACTGAAAGGTCTGTAATTTGTTTAATGTACAAGCTGATCTGAGTTAATTTGTAGATTGGGTTTTATTTCACATGTTTATGCCTAAACTTATTCATAATCTAAGAAGTTTGAATATTGAACATATAATAGATAGATAAAACCCTTTATCATCCAGTATCCGGTGTGTAGATTATATAATTGATGCTGGTGTTGCTAAACAGGGCTTGGACACTGAATTGCAACAAGTTTCTGTGTAATCCTTTCAGGTCCATCATCTTAATATTTCAAATACAATTGTTCTTCAGTTACGACAGTGTTGTTTCAATTGGATCCAGGTGTGTGTGTGCGTGTGTGTAAAGCATGCATCAGGTATCCAGGCTGCATTACAAGGCCGTAGTCTACAGCAAGTTAAAAAGGACCCATTTATCTAAATCATCTCACTGATACGGACTTCTTTAGATTTCTGGTAAATCTTCACAAATGGAAATATTCCTTTACACTTAAAGCAGGCATGTTTGATGGTATAAAATTTTAATCAAAAAATCTATATCCAGTTACAATAGAGGATGAAAATGGAAAAGATTACATCACTTCTGGTGGGTTTTTTTCCTCCCCCTTAAAATTTTTTTACCTGTTACAAAATAAAAACAGGAAACATACGAGGTAAGACTGACTCATGAGAACTGGACTACAGTTTTTATAAATAAGGTGAGGTTCTTTAATACAACTAAACGAGCGTAGAAGCGGATAAGCTACATGTACCTCTGAAAACATTTCTAGAAGCTGGCTTTGAACAATCAGGTCAGCATAATCTATTTATGAAACAGTCAGTTGTGTATATATACATAACAGTCGGAAGAACCGACTCCAGAGACCGTTTTTAGTACCCGTGTGTTTGCTCTGCTGCTGAACTACAGCAGTTTCCCTCTCTAATGTACAGCTGACTGTAATAACGTCTGAAAAATCTTATCTTTCAGATTCCTGAGGTGATTTTTCAGCCATTAAGATAAATCTGGACTCTTTGTTTTGTAAGACTTTGTTCAAATTCTGAGTAAAATTGAAAAACAAAATGTGGACAACAGTGAGAATCTCTTCATGGTTTCTGTTAGATGGTGGGGTGTGTAAGGCAGCAAGTGAATATATTCCTCAAAGCCGAAGTGTTAAAAGCAGAACAGGAAAGAGTACGCTTTCGATGGGAGTCTGATGGGAACTGAATAGCTAACAAACAGGGTCATAGGATCCCCAACACTGCAGCTCCTGCAGTGGTCAATGTCCACCAAGAGGTCACACGAAGAAACCGCGGTTAACCAGAGTTCACTGATGCACATGGGGTGTAAAGGTTGGCTTGTGTTGCTCTGTTCACCAGATAGTTTGCATAAGGAGCTAGTTAGCTAAAGATCAATCAGGGTGGAAGGAGTATTCCCTGATTCTATTTTAACAAAATAACGTGCCCTGCCACAAAATGGTCAAAGGAAAGTTTGAGAAACCAGTTTAAAGGTTTACTTGGCCTCCATTTCGCCAGATCTTAATGCAATCAAGCATCTGTAGGATGAACTGGACAAACAAGTCCAACTCATGGAGGTCAGGAGGTCGCCTTACAGGACTTAAAGGGTCTGCTGTCCACATCGTGGGACCATACAAGAACAGCACACCTTTAGGGGTCAGGATCTACACACTATAAGCTGGTGGTCATAACGTTATGCTTGATTTGGTGCATTCTGAAAAGTCAGAGACAGTGTGTGCAACATGTGGTAAACGGTCACCGTTTATCCAAAATTTTAAAAATAAACGTAGCTAAGTTGAGAAAAACAAAGTTAAGCTATAGGTCCATCTTTGATACATGACATGAAATTATCTCCACTTGTTGCTTTAGGAAAAATAAGCAAAGAATAAAATCTATAAACATGTTTTTTTGAATCAATACATCATTGTCTTGTTTACTTGGTACCTATCAGACCTGGAAGAATAAATCCATATTCCCAAGACGTAGAAGCATCAGAAACGTAAAAACTTTTGCAGTCAGTGCTGATCAGGTTAAATTTGCAGTTAATCATTTAAGTCATTGAGCACAAAAACACTAGATGGGTATCGGGAAACTGAACTGCCACAGAACCTAATTAGACAGTAAACATCTGCATTAGAGAAACTGTTGTCTGGTCTTTTGCTTGCACAGGTGGAGATTTACTTTTCCCCCCCATTAAAGATTTTTAAGCAGGCAAAAAAATAAAGAAACTCCTCTAATTTTCCTTTTTAACTCAAGCTGAAAATCAAGATACTAAAAATACATAACAAAAAATGTGTAGCAAAAACATACCATGCAAAGTTACAGTAGTATGAAATTCATAGAGTACAAAAAAATGATACAAAAGTTTGCCAAGACACTGACTGTGTTCCTTTGATCCAACATAGTGGAGCGAAAATAGGCCTCTTTCTATCTGCCAATAACTTCCCCTACAGAGTTCACCGCACAGAGAATCCAGACTTCATCAGCCGAACCACCGGGTTTCTGTCTGCAGTCCAAGGCCAAACCTACGGCGATCAGATGAGTTTCTCCTCCACGTCGTCGTCCTCCTCCTCCTCTCTGTCGTCCTTTACGATGCCTTCGTCGATACTCTCCAGCCTCAGTCTCTGACCGTCCAGGTGTCTGGGTTTCTGCGTCCCCCTCATCGCAAAGAGGCCAACCTGTGGCGCCAGACTCTGCTCGAACAGCGCGAGCTTGGCGTCGCTCTCGATGGCCTTCGCCAAGCGGGAGGCGAACGACTCGAGAGATTTGTGGACCTCTGCGTGGACCTGGACTGAAGACGTGTTTTCAGCTGAGAAAATAAACAGTAAATAAGACAAACAGCTTTCATGTTTGGTGCAGTTATGTTTTCATCCATTTCCTTCTCTAGTGTGTGGCTTTGTTTTTCCATCTGGTGTGGAGGAGGAAGATTAATGACAGAATACCTTTGGAATGCTCCACCTGGTCTTCAAAGGTGACCGAGCTCCGCCTCCTCCCTGATGCATTCCCATGGTGTGTTGGGAAGGAGGAGCCGTCTGTGCAGGAGTTATCCAGCAGCATCACATCTGTGCCTGCAGGCAAAACAAAGAGGGTGGCTCCCTGTTAGCTCTGCTTCACGTATAATTCATCTTTATATCTCCCAGTCTAACAAAAAAAGCAAAACAATCAGACAGAGCGTGATCTTACTCCTCGTGAATGAGCCATCTTCAGCTGAAAGCATGAGCTGTTAAACAGGAAAGTATGAAGGACCATGACTAACTTGAAGCCACAGTTATCTAACAGTTATGGTAAAAACGAGATTTACATCAAGCGTGTACTATATGTTGCCAAGAGTATTGTCAAATGACTGGATTCAGGTGTTCCGGTCACGTCCATGGCCACAAGTAGGGATGTGTATTGGCAAGAATCTGTTGATACAATATGTATCGCGATACTGTGGAGACTATACGATATATTGCGATATATATTCATAGTATGAGTATATATTGTGATTTTTAAAACTGAATTTAACTGTAGAAAAACTATCACAGCGTTCTAAACACTCCAACCTGTTTCATACTTTAACACATCCGGTTTTATTACTAGATCTAGTTGATCCACTAGAACAAAGGAGTTGAAAACGGCCACAAACTACCAGTCATACTTTTATATTTACTACAAAAATTACTGTCATCATTAATGGTTCCATTCAAATCCTTAAAAAAAAATAAAAAATTGATACATTGCTTTTGAATATCAATACAATATCGTGACATAAAATATTACGATATATCGGCGTATAGATATTTTCTTACATCCCAAGGCACAAGTGTACAAGTTTCAGCAACTGGGCATGCAGATTCAGTGAATTCCTGTTTGGGCTCTAGAACAGAGGAGACGTGATCTGTGACGTGATAAATCATGCCTCTCTCTCTCTCTGGCAATCCAAATGGATGTTTTTATGGCTTTGCCGCTTAGTTGCAATGCAAAAAACTCGTATTGCTTCAGTACATCCAGTCAGGTTTATGCTCCTGATGTGAACAGAAGGAGAAGATTTAGGATGAATTACGGCTTTCTCATCCAACATCAGTGTCTGACCTCACAGTTGCTGTACTGGAAGGAAGGTCAGATATTAACGTGCTGCAAAGCATTTCTAGAAGAGCTGAGCCTGTTGTGGCTGTAAAAAGTGGCCAAACACTATAATAAAGCTTTTGTATTAGCAACTGGAAGATTTAATGCTACATAATAATAAAAATGTCTAAACTACAACTATTTAACCTTTTAGTGATATTATTGCAACAGAATGCAAGGAAATACACTGTAACTAGTAGGGATGTAAGAAAATATCGATACACTGATATATCGCAATATTTTATTTCTCGATATTGTATCGATATTCAAGACCAAAATATGTTTTTTGTTTTTTTTCTAGAATTTGAATCGAACCATTAATGATTACAGTTATTTTTTGTAGTAAAATTAAAAGTATGACTGGTAGTTGGTGGCTGTTTTCACCTTCTTTGTTCCATTGGATCAACTAGATCTAGTAATAAACTACTTCTACTACTTCAAAACGTTTCTGGCTGAAGCAAAGATGAACAGGTGATACTTGTGGCGCAGTTGAAGAGCTATGAGAGTAGAATATATTTCAGAATGTAATTGTCCACCAATATCAATCCAAGAAAAAGAATAACTAATTCTGCCCCATGAGCAAAAAGCCATGTGTATATGGTATGTATCAGAATAAGCTTAACAACTAACAGAGATGAGAGTTGCTCTTTTAACACCACCCAGGGCTGCATAAGGCATAAAAGTGCATCGCACTATAACATGTGCTAAAGTGTGTTCCTTCAGTCTGTGTGTAGCGCATACCTGAGTCCTGAGTGAAGCTGAATCCGGTGTCTCCTGTGCTGCTTCCTTGGGCCAACAGGTGTCCCCCTCCAGCCAGCATTGCAGTCAGGTGGGGGGACATACCCAAGTCTGACAAAACACAAACACATTACTTATAGGGTCCTACAAAACACACATTCATAAAGAAACAGTTTGTTCCTGCATTCATCAAGTGCTTACAGACAGTATATAGGAAACTCTTAGCCTACATGTTGATACTAAGCAGACTTTGATACAATATTCTGGTATGACGTCTGGAACATGTTGGTTCTAAAGATGCAGCTCTATCATGGTTTAAAATGCATCTCCCAGGCAGGACTTTTTCTTTTGATTCCAGCGGTTATTGGATTTCTGCAGGTCCCATCGGCTTTGGAGCTCCCCAGGGCTCAATACTCAGTCCACCACAGTTTATCTTGTATAGATCGGCTCATGGGTCAGTCTTTAGGAATCTACCTTTCTTTTCTCTGTTTCTTTGCAGATGACATTCAGTTCTACCTGCCAGTTGAATTGAACAGCAGTCATCTATATATATATCTATCTATATCTATATCTATATCTATATATCTATATCTATCTATATCTATATCTATATCTATATCTATATCTATCTATATAGATATATATATATCTATATATAGATATATATATCTATATCTATATCTATCTATATCTATATATCTATAGATATATATATCTATTTATCTATAGATATATATATCTATATATCTATATCTATAGATCTATATCTATATATATATATATATATATATATATATATATATATATATATATAGATATATCTATAGATCTATAGATATATCTATAGATCTATAGATATATCTATAGATCTATAGATCTATAGATATCTATATAGATATATATATCTATAGATATATCTATAGATATATCTATAGATCTATAGATATCTATATAGATATATATATCTATCTATTGATAGATATAGATAGATATAGATAGATAGATATAGATATATATCTATATATATATATATCTATAGATAGATAGATAGATATATCTATAGATAGCTAGAGTGAGGCCTTATCTTCCTTTTCAGGATAAAGTTATTCATGCCATTATCTCCTCCTGCACATTGGTCTGGATCAGTAATCCCTCCAGCACATCTTAAGTGGTACAAAAAAAAAGGAAGCTTCATTCCAATACTAAAATTTCATCATTGTCTTCTTGTCCATCCTCACGTTGCTTCTAAAATCAAATTCCTTCAACCATCCATACATCTTTAACAACCTACTACCTGCATTTATATACTGTAAAGTGTTTTTGTTGTCAAGCAGGACGCTAAAGTTGGAATATACCATACACAGGAGATATAGGCCTACATTTACAATTTATATGCAAATTTGTGAAATTAGGCATACAGTAATTGGACGACCACAAGATGGCAGCAAAGTGCTTCCAATGCAACCCTTGGTTTGTGTAGAATATGCATCGACCAGCGTTAGTGGGATACTTATACCACCCTGGCTGCAATCTGAAAAAAGTGGTTTGAGGTGAATTGGCTGTGACTGCTCCAAAATGATATGTATCTACACAACTTAGACCAGAATTATTTAAATGTCTATTTTATTTTATAATTTTTTTTATTATTTAGATGTCTACACTCATGTACCGTCAATCATGTACTGTCTATTTTTAAGCATTCTGGTCAACATTTACAGTGAGGATCACTGTATTTAAAGACCTTGCGATTTTGCAAGTTCTCCCACTTAAAAATTATGGAGGGGTCTGAAATTCACATTGTACGTGCATTTCCACTGTAAGAGACGGCATTTTTGTTTTATTCTAAATTTTGTATTTATTTATTCAGGAAATCACATTGTCTGATTTTTAAAGAATTTGTTTGTATTTTATTGCCGCACATAAATATTTGAACACCTGAGAAAATCATTGGTAATGTTTTGTACAGAAGCCTTTGTTTGCAATTGCAGAGGTCAACGTTTCCTGTAGTTGTTAACCAGGTTTGCACACACACTGCAACAGGGATTTTGGTCCACTCCTCCACACAGATCTTCTCTAGATCTGTCAGGTTTCGGGTCTGTCGCAGAGAAACACTGAGTTTCAGCTCCTTCTAAAGATTTTCTATTGGATTTAGGTCTGGAGACTGGCTAGGCCACTCCAGAATCTTGATATGCTTCTTATGGAGCCACTCCTTGGTTATCCTGGCTGTGTGCTTCAGGTCATTGTCATGTTGGAAGACTCAGCCACGACCCGTCTTCAATGCTCTGACTGAGGGAAGGAGATGTTGCTCAAAATCTCACAATACATGGCCCCATTCATCCTCTCCTTAATACAGTGCAGTAGTCCTGTCCCCTTCACAGAAAAGCACCCCTAAAGCATGATGTTTCTACCCCCATGCTTTACAGTTGGGATGGTGTTCTTGGGATGCAACTCCTCCTTCGTTTTCCTCCAAACATGGCGAGTGAAGTTTAGGCCAAAAAGTTCTATTTTGGCCTCATCTGATCACATGACTTTCTCCCATAACTCCTCTGGATCATCCAGATGGTCATTGGCAAACTTCAGACGGGCCTGGACATGTGATGACTTGAGCAGGGGAACCTTTCTGTGCAATGCATAATTTTAAACCATGATGGCGTAGTTTTCTACAGACAGTAACCTTTGAAACTGTGGTCCCAGCTCTCTTCATGTCATTGACCAGCTCCTCCAGTGTAGTTCTGGGCTGATTCCTTATCTTTCTTATCATCAGTGATACCCGACTAAGGGAGATCTTGCATGGAGCCCCAGTCAGAGGGAGACTGATGGTCATCTTTTTAAAGGCAGAGTAACATGTCTTTGAGAGCCAGAATTCTTGCTGATTGCAAGGTGTTCAAATACTTATGTGCAGCAATAAAATACAAATATATTCTTTAAAAATCAGACAATGTGATTTCCTGAATAAAAAAAAAATGCTGTCTCTCACAGTGGAAATGCACCTACCATGTGAATTTCAGACCCCTCCATAATTTCTAAGTGGGAGAACTTGCAAAATCAAATACTTATGTTCCTCACTGTATCCTATAAAAATAAAAGCTAACATTGAAAAACTAGCAGCTATGAATTAACTTTTATGGTCTTCTAACTTTTCTTTCATCTTTTCAATAGTTATGAGTGCACTGAAAATGCCAAAAATCCAACTCATGAGAATATCTTGTCATTTAAGTTTACTTGTATCCAACCAAAGCCTGAAAGACTACAAGTCCTGCTGTTGGCCCACCTGTGATCCTGTTGGAGATGCTGAAGAGGCGGGACGTCCGCTGCCTTGTGGCAAAGGACTCCCTGTAGTACCGATCGCCGAAGCACATTCCCAGCAGCTCCTTTCTCACGGTTTTGTTCCACAGGCCGTAAATGAGTGGGTGGCACACGGCGCTGCAGAAAGAAAGCCATGCCACCAGAGTCTCCAGGCCCTGAGAGACGCTGCCCTGCCCCCACAGGGCCTCCGTACACGCCACCCCAACGTATGGCCCCCATGTCATGAGAAAGGTGCCGATCACCACCAGGATGGTGACGAAGGCCTTGCACTGACTCCCTGCGTACACAAGGCTCCGCCTGCTCCCATTAGAGGAAGTGGAAGTGCTCGAGTTCTTGCGTCCGTTTCTCTGAGCTCCTGTGGAGTCGTCCTGGGCTATGACAACGGTCCCACAGTGTATTTTTCTGGCTTTCATGCGAGCGACGCGAAAAATGACTCCATAGCAGGCCAACATGATGAGGAAGGGGGGGAGGATGCACCAGGTGACCCAGAAGGCGGTGTAACTTGGCTCCCTGGACCAGGATGCGACACATGTCCTTTTTAAACAGTCAAACTCAAAAGAGGACCAGCCGAACAAAGGGGGCAGACAGCCCACCAGAGAGTGTAGCCACACGTAGACGATGACAACCACCGCCCTGTTCCCTGTGATCTTCATGGGGTAGATCATTGGGTAGAGCACGGCGTAGTACCTGTCGGAATGGAATGGGAACAAGATGAAGAAATCTGTCAGACAGGGGCTGAATGTGCCCGAGGCAGACTTCTGATCCGTAAATCACAGAGACTGCTGAGATGGAAGAGGGTGATACAGGAGCTGAAAGCTGCATGGACCCACTAAGAAGCCTGTAATGCGTTTTGGTAAAAGCTGAAAACAACAGACAGACGGGGAGCTTGGCAGGAGAACAAAAACGCTGCTGTGTAACCAGAAATCCCCAAAGGTGCTGAGGATAATTAGGAAAGCAGTGAGAACACCGAGAACGGTAAGCTGCTGAGAAAATTTACAGCAGCTCTTACAGTCAGAGCTTTGGGAACTCTGAGGAAATAACACACAATTTATCTCAAGCAGATTTAAATCTAAAATTCGGCTCATTTAAAGTACACTTCATGTAAATGAAAAGTCCTAATGAGCAACTTGTTGTTTATTGTCTTAATGCAAATTAGATGTTTAAATTTTAAATTAAATAACTGCTGGTTTACTGCTTCCCAGAGTTTCACAAGCAATTTCAACTGTTTCAGACAGAGAAAAATCCAAAATCCTGAAGAATTTCATTGCAAAGTGACTCAAAGTCTATTCAGTGTCTCTCAGTGCCTTAGAAACAAGCTTTGATCCCTCATTCATTATCTGCAATGTCAAAAAAAGACAATTTTGTGCAGCTCCAGTGCCTAAACTTGGAGGAAGCTAGAGAAAGCCAGGCAGTAATACCAAAGATAGTGTTGGCAGGTTTGCTCATTTACACACACAAAAAAAATAATGCTGAAAAATCTAGGTATAATATTGATTAAATTAGATCCTGCTTTGTGCTGCCCAGCATGCCCAATCAAAACCCTTTAACATCTTTATATTTTTACATGTTACAACCACAAACTTCAATTTTATTTTGTGATTTTCTGTGGTAGATCAACACAAAGATCATAAATATTATGAGAAGAAAAAGAGAGAGAGACTTGGTTTTAAACTTGCAAGTTACTACTAGAATTGTGTATCTAGAGACTAAAATTTCTGGCCATTCTTCCCTAAAAAATAGCTGAAACTCGGACTAGGCCTTACACATGACTTTGATTTTGGTCCAAACTATTGGTTCATGGTAGCTAGAATTGTGTGTTTGGTGTCGCTGTCTCACAAAAGCGTCAAGTCATTTGCACCCTTTAGGTTTTCTACCAGCATTTCCATTAAATTTACCTCAATAACTCTTCCCATCAACTCTGATCAGCATGCCTGCAACTACTAAAGGAAACCATCTCCACAGCATGATGCTGCCACCACCGTGTTTCAGCGTGGGGATGGTGTGTTCAGGATGATTTGCAGTGTTCTACAGCACACATCATTTTCTCATGTGGGCCAAAAAGCTCAGCTTCGAGCTCATGTGACCAGAGCACATTCTTCCACATGCTTTACTTTGTCTCCTACATGGCTCGTGGCAAACTGCAAACATGAATTTGTATAGTTTCTTTTAACAGTGGCTTTGTTTTTGCAGCGCCTCTAAAAGATCCAGTTTTGTGGAGTGCAAGACTAATGGTCATCCTGTGGACCGATTCTCCCACAACATTTTACTAGATTTAGAGTTGGACCATTCAGCTGTTGCATGATGGATTGAACAGTGCTCAAATGGGCGTTCAAAGCTTGAAATATTGTTTTACATAAAGAAAACTACTAAACTTCTTAAACTTCTCTGTAACTTTATCGCTGACCTCTCTGCTGTGTTCTTTGGTCTTCGTGATGCTGTTGGTTCGCTAATGTTCTCTAACAAACCTCCGAGGCCTTCACAGAACAAACAGATTCCTTAATGTGCACTTAGGTGGACTAGATATAGTACCTTTGTGACTTCTTGAAGTAATTGGTTCCACTATATTTTATTTGGGAGTAGGGATGTGTATTGGTAAAAATCTGGCGATACGATATGTATTGCAATACAGGGAAGACAATACAATATATTGTGATTTTTAAAACTGAATTTTACTGCAGAAAAACTGTCCCATCGTTCTAAACACTCCAACCTGTTTCATACTTTAACACATCCAGTTTTATCACAAGATCTAGTTGATCCACTGGAACGAAGAAGGTGAAAACAGCCACAAACTACCAGTCATACTTGTATATTTACTACAAAAATCAATAATGATTCCTTTCAAATCTTAAAAAATAAAAAAATCACTTTTTCAAAATATTGATACAATATCGGGAAATAAAACATTGCGATATATCGATGTATCAATATTTTCTTACATCCCTATTTAGGAGTATCAGACTAAAGGAGTCTAAATTCCAAATACATGCCACGTTTTATTTAGGAAATAATTTTTAAAAGCCATGCATAAGTTTCCTTCCAATTCATAATTATGCACCAAAACTTATGAAAATACATTTAAGTTTGTGGTTGTGTAGTAAAAAAAAAACATTAAGACATATGAATACATTATATCTTTCTTTTTTAGGGTTTTTTCCTAAATGTATAAGGTGATATAATACACAAAATACCATCTGCAACACTTTATTAACTTTGAACTACAGATATTTCAGGCAAAATTAAAAGAACAAAAACAATAGAAGCTTAAAACAATAAATCCTCCTCCTCCTTGTAATCTAGAAATTTATACACTGAGAGATCATCAAACTGCAACTCTGCACTGATTCGGCACCAACCTGTCAATGGCAATAGCTCCGAGGGTCATCATGCTGGCCGAGCTGATGAGCAGGTAGAGCAGCGCGGTGAAGTTGCACCACACCAACCCGAAGACCCATTCTCGTTTTGCCGAACTCACGGCCACAAAGGGCAGCACCAGCACGGACAGCAGCAGGTTGGACAGGGTCAGGCTGAATACGAACTTGTTGCTGGGCGTGAGCAGGTACGGTCTGCGATAGAGGGTGGCCACAATCAGCAGGTTCCCCAGGCAGGCGAAGAGCGTGATGGTCACGATGGACACAGACTCCAGGGCCGCCAGACCGTCGCCGTTCCCCACTGAGGTGCAGTTCCTACTGGTGTTCATGGTGAGAGACCGGACCACCCGACCGGAGAGGCAACTGTGGAGGTCTGTAGAGAAGGAACTCACCGTCACACATATATTTAATAGGGAAACAAACAAGTACAGTATTATTTAAGAATATTTTATTCCCTGACTCCTTGAATGGAAGACGACCAGACTAAGAAAGTCCAGCAGCCACTTAGGACTGGTATATTGGATGGATGGATAATAGCTGGTGCACAAACAAATGGGTGGATAGCTAGACGGATAGATGGGTGCCACTTTTAGACAACTGGACAAATAACAACCCAGACATCCTATTATTTCCATACAGAGCCGACCCAAAGCATAAGAAAACTAAGCAGCTGCTCAGGGACCCCAAACCTTTGGGGGCCCCTATAAATGCTTTAATTTGAACACAGACCATAGATCTAGAATTTTAACATTTGTTTATTGAGAATGAGAATACTATTAAATGTGATATACCAGTTTTAACATAGATGAATTGAAAGATTATAATTTTTTTAACATTCACATTTAAGATATAAAGGAATTGGCCAATTTACTTTGTAAAAGTGCCAAAAACAATCTTCATAGATTGATTGTTGTGTTACCATAGCAACAATTTGATGCCATGTGTTGTTTACATATATATCCCAGCAAACAACAACCAATTAGCAGTGATTGCTTTTAAGTTGAACCAATTAAACTTGCCCCCCCCTCTCCCTGATTCTACCAAATCTGTGCTGAAACACTGTTGGTTGTGGTGATGGTCTTAACAGGAGGAGGGGCCCCCATACAACCTTTGGCCAGCCCTGTTTCCATAACTATCCAGAAAATGATTTAATCAAACCTGCAACTTGTAGCAGGAACCATGTAGATGAAAGAAGAAGAAAAAACTGACTATAAATACTGCTTCTCAATAATGACATGTTCTTTAATTATTACATTTTAAATTTAAAGCCCATTTTAAGTCTTCAAAGAAAGAGCTACAACGGTATATAAATAGCTATGATTAAATACGGAGAATAATGCATTATTAAAACTAAATTTAGAATCTTAAAGCATACTTTTACAGCCATACATTACCATGTTTCTTAGTAGATTACGTGTTATTTCAGACTTTGGGTCATTTATAACGGGAGACTCTGGAAGCATCAAACTATAGGTTGTCCTACACCCTCTTCAGATGGTGGATTCATTTGGTTGTGTTAAAAACTAGTGCAACTCTACCTGATCACCTGATAATGACAGATTGTTAAGTTATTGAAATCAGATTTAGGCCATTTATTTTTTTTAATCACTAGCAGGCAAAGCTTGAACCCGAACGAAACTTGAACTCTGCTGAAAGTTGAGGCTTTATAGCTTCGTTTGCAGAGTGTTTTAAACCAGAAACCACGAATACAACTTTGTTTAATAATAGTCTGTAAAGTTAGCTCCAAAGCACCGTGTTTTGTGATTTTAAGCTTCATGAACTGAAGTAATTAGTTAGTTTTTATAACGTCCAGCCCCAGCCTCCATAGCGGTACAGCTACCATTAGTTAGCTGAGTTGGGCTAAAACTTTCCCCCATTGTCCCCCCTGAGCTCCGCTCTTTTACCTGCTTTTGTTCGGAGCTGGGGCTCCACAGTTCGCCTCTCAGCGAAGACGAAACGTCCATCTTGTTTTTGTATTTCCTCACAACCCGATAAAAGCGGGGCGAACCAGGGGAAAAAAGCAAAGCCAGTGACTATGGAGAAGGTTTTCGCTCTTCCTCAGCTTTATCTCGGACGGCCAGCTGTGGCTGCAATGGCGTCCACCTCCCTCCACCTCCCACCCAAAGCTCCGGCTCCCTCTCCGAGCTGCCACCCTCTGTCTGCGTGGGTGGTCGTCGAGGAAAAATGCTCTTGTTTTCACTTCGCCATTAAAGCAGCGCAGTTATACCCCCGTTGTTGAGGCCTGTTTAATTAAATTACGTCGTATCATTGTTATAGGCTACCATGTGTACTAGAAAAACAAAAAAGTACATTTAATTCCGTTTTCAGGACGAGCACAGTGCTGTGTACTGCTGATGCTGTGTTTATAAAACCATGTGTATGGGTACATGTTGACGGAGGTGTCTGTTTATGAATGAACTGTTACGCGTCACTTGATTCGTCTGGAGTGGACCACACACGGAGATCATAGCTTCCCGCTACAGATGTGTCGCTCGCAACAGAGCCGGCACCAATGGCAAGCACATTGAGTGAACGACGAGGGCTATCATTTATCAAAATCAGCGTTAATTGCGAAGTTTATGTGCACAAACAACTGGGATTTGAACTCAGGTTCACATTCCTCACAATGTACAGATGTTTAATATGCACATCTAAACTGTGCTTATCTTGTTTTACAGCAGTGTAGCTGACTGCTCGGGCTTTAAGATGTGTTCATCAGAGAGAACAGCCTGGAGGAAGAAACGGTCTCTGTGACAATTTGTTTTTGCAAGTAGGGTTCTGTAGCGCCGAGATGAAGGTAAAAAGTTCAAGCAGTGTTTATTTTCATACAAAATGTGGCTCTGTTCATAATATGTGAATAAAATTGAAATTAAAAAAAGTTTACAAATTAAATTCAGGTGAGATCTGTTTTCCAAATGTATGCATCCACAAACAAACAATAAACAACTAAACTGTGCTTATCTATAAAAACCAAAACGTTCTGCAAGGTGACAAGCCGTTTAGAAGCTGGAAGAGGTCTGACTCTTTTCAATGAGATGGAGCTAGATTGTCAGGATCTAGGAGAAGACCCGCAATTCTCATCCCAAGCAAGACACGTCATCGGCCGTCTTCCAATCAGGGATTGGGACGCGTCACTGACGCTGAGCGCTCGGTGTCGCACTTCAACAAAACAGATTCAGACCCACATCTGAGCCGTTTACCGTACTTTGATTAATTAAAATGTATGTCGTAGACTCGGGTAGGTTGGTCTAACAATCATCTCTATAGGGGGTTTTCATGCTTTTTGATAAAACTGTGACCAGGACAAAACATTAATCAACGAGAACACACACAATCCTTCTTTTTTATTGCTGGTACCCTCCATCAAGTTCAGACAGATGGAAACAGATGGCAATAGCTCCGAAACGATATCCTTGTTAATAAACATAACAAATATAAACGTAAACACAAATTTAGTTTAAACATCAGTAGGTCCAAAATAAGTTCCATCCTAAGGTCAAAACTTTGGCATGGAGATCTGTGTGGTGTAGTCGGTCAAAAGACAAACTATCAAACCCTGAAAGAGGTAAAGTAGTTGATATTAGTAAACAGAAAACATTATAAAGAGTACTTGTGAAATATTTACCCGCTATCTTACCATGATGGTCCATTTCCGATTCTCGGCCTCAGGAAAGACCAAGGAGCGGGATGAGTAAAATACTTGGTCATCCACCTCTTCCTTCTTCCGGGGAAGGCAGTGAAGGAAGGTCCAGTCTGGTTTGGCCACACTTCCAGTCTGTGTTCATCCAGTCCCCCAAACATGAGAATAAATACTTTCCAATTCACTGGAGTGACACATTTATTCAAACTTTTCTAAATCAAAATGAATAGGGAATGCATTTTATGGACCAGAGATCGTTTCAGACTTGCTGAACTACTGCCGGTTCTGCATTTTCAGATTTTCTCACATTACAACCAACAACCTGAATTCACTTTACCGAGGTTTAATGCGACAGACCAGCACAAATTGTCACAAGATTGTGAAGAGCAAAGGACAAGATGCATGACTTTTAAAATGTTAAATAACTTATGATAATAAAAAAAATGCCTACATGCAAGAACACCTTGTGTGGAAGAAAACTGACATTGCAACTCTACATCATCCTGAACAACAGTTCCACAGGTGGTGGTAGCATCATGCTGCGGGGATGCTTTTTTTCTGCAGGCACAGGGAAGCTGAGTTGATTGGAAGATGAATGGAGGTAAATATAATCATGGACAGAAACCTGTTACTGGCTATGGACAGCTCTCCATCAAGCTGACTGAGCTTGATCTATTTTGCAAAGTGGTCTATCACATAAAATCCCAATAAAATATATTGACCTTCGGTGGTGGAAACATGAGCAAGTGTGAAAAGGTTAAAGGGATATCTATTAAAACACACTGAAGAGTACCATGGCTGATCTTTGAATACCAAGTAAACAAGCTTCTTCCTTGCCTGCATTGTAATCTGGTATCCGTGGAAGTCTTTGAGCCTTCTTTTCTTCTCCTCCTCCTGACCCATGCTGACCCAAGTGTCAGTGACCAACACATTGGTGCCATGGGCAGCCTCCATTGGATCAGAGGTCAAAATGAGTTGGGTCCCATGCTGAAACAGAACCATGATTAGAAAAAACTGGGTGTTTAATATTACTTTACTTTAATTACTTTAAGCAGTCTAGGACCTCACTTGTTTGGACAGCCTCTGCGCCTCTTCAGTTACACTCATGTCTGGTTCATAACCCTGTGGAGAACAACACACTTAGTGTGTCAGGAATAGAGCCCATCAGAACCCATGATGGTCTGAGAAGATGCAGACCTTCGGTGTGGCAACTTTTAGATGAACCCCCAGTTTGGCAGCAGTCATCATGAAGGAGTGTAGGACATTGTTTCCATCTCCAATCCAGCTCACTGTAAGTCCATTAAGAGATCCATAATGCTCCTAGAAGAAAACAGTGGGGATTAAGCAGGTTCGTCATTTGAAAAATTGTAGTATACTGGGGTAAAATTACACCTGTAAGGTAAGGAAGTCTGCCAGAATCTGGATCGGGTGATAAAGGTCGGAGAGTCCATTAATGATGGGGATAGAAGCTTCTCGGTCCAGCTCCTCCAGCGTAGAGTGACTGTAGACTCGTGCCAAAACGATATCACAGAGTCCTGAGAGAACCCTTTGCAGAAAGATATGAGATAACGCACATCCAGGAAACTCTGCTACCACCTTCACTTCAGACAGCACTACATTAAGCATGGGGAAGATCATCTTGTATACGAAATCCTGGTTAAGAATAACCAATATGATGAACTGGTGATGTTTGATAGTAAAGTTGGAATAAACTTTTTTAACTCTCTTAATTAAGATTGTGAATTTGATGTTTAATCTTGGTAAAGTGTTCATCCCATCAAACAATAATTGATCAATCTCTTTCAGACATATCACAATGAGAATAAACCTACATCAAATGAAAAATGTGGCTGAAAACAAAGTTATTCCAACTATATGTGCAACAGAGGAAGATAGGAGGAATGTTCACCATTGGCGCTTGTTGCATGAACATTTCCCTGCAGGTCCCTCCCTCTGCAGGAAATTATCAATAAAATCGATTGCAAATGCATGAAAACAACAGAAAACCTGTTCAAGGCAAATCAATCATATTTTCGTCTAGTGATGTGCGCCCCACTTTCTTATTGTCCCCCTGGACAACTACCCATATAGCCCATACATCTGGAGAAGTGCAGTAGCACATCTTCTATTACAAAGTTACGTTTTTAGAACAATATTTCATGTTTTTAAGATTGTCTGCAGCTCAGTATTCCACCAAACAGTAATATTTGTTATCTTTATTTACATAATAAATACCAGCAAATATTTTGAAAAAATATTGGCATTACCAAGTCCACATCAAAGAAAGACGGTCAAATGAGTCATTGGTGAAACAAAGATATTCATATATATGTATTTCATAAACAATTAGTGACTTGAAAAAAAACACACCTTGCTGTGTCAGTGCAGCTTTCATTTACACCCAAGTGGATGTCCTGTGAGGTTAGGAAACAGGGGTGTCCACCCAACAAAGCAAAACCTGAAATATGAATAAACCTTTGCTTTCATAAAAGCCTAACAGAAACTGGGAAATGATTATATGAAAACAACAACACTTGGAACACACCCACACACGCACATTAAACAGGATAGAGTGCCATGCAGGATATTCATAGCCTCAAACCTCTCTCACATTTTGTCACATCTCATCGACAAATGTCAGTGTGTTTTACTCTGGTTTTATGGGCTAGACCAACAGAAAGTATTGAATAACTGTGAAGGGGAAAGAAAATGATACAAGGTTTTCAAATTTGAATCAGAAAATTAAAAAAAACCCTGAAACGTGTGACATGCTTTTGCATTCAGCCCCACTTAAGTTCATACCTTTCCCTGCCATAAAAGCTGCAAGTCATAGTCTTTAGTCTATGTTGCCACAAGCAAATATCTCAAGGTCCATCAGATTGGATGGAGAGAATCTATTAATATAATTTTTTTAGGTTTTACCACAGGTTTTTATTTGGAACGAGGTTTGGACTTTGACTGGGCCATCCTAACACATGAATATGCTTTAAACCGTTAATTTGTAGTTCTGGCTGTGTGTGTAAGGTTGTTGTCCAGATGGAAGGTGAATCTTTATCTTTACCTGTTCTAAAGTCTTTTGCAGACTTTAACAGGTTGTCTTCCAGGATTGTCCTGTATTTAGCTCCATACACCTTCCTTTCAACTCTGACCAGCTGAAGTGAAGCCTCCCCACAGCATGATGCTACCTACACTGTTTTACTGTAGGGATGATCTGTTCAGGTTGATGGTCATGAAGTGTCAGTTTTACCCAAACTACATTGTGTTTTGCATGTAGGAAGTCTTTTACAACCAAAAACGGATTTAAACCTCCCCACACTTTTATCCCTGCTCTGTTCCTTTGTCTTCATGATGCCGTTTGTTCACTAATGTTCTCCAACAAACCCAAGGTTTTTTTAATTGCTGATATAAAATTATACACAGGTGGACTCTATGTAGCACGTAGGTGATTTCTGAAGGCTATTGGTTGGATTTTATTAGCAAGCTTTAGAGTATAAAGGATCATGTATTATTTTTAACACACTTCAGAAAAGTGTTACTTTGTGTTGATCTAAACTTTAAAATCCCAATAAGGAAACTTCCAGTCTGTGCTTGTAATGTGACAAAATGAGGCACTGTATGTAGGCTACCAAGTGGAAGCAGCTCAGTGTTTTGTCACAGGCTTTGCCCTGAAAGTTGCGTTTCAGCAGATCTTTTGTTTCTGTTAACAATGACAAACAGGAAGAGTATCAGAGCAGTGAACCCCACCAGAACACATTCAGTTAAACTGTTCTCTCTTCCTAAACGCTATAAAATAAGCCTTCATGCAGCACACAGTTCTCTTTGAACGCCCCATGCAGATATACAAACTGAACACCTGTTTCTGTGGACATTCTTGTTCTGGTGCTCCTCTTCTCGAATATCATTGCAATCGCCTTTCCTTGCAGAAGAGGCAGATACTGAAATAGAAATAGCAGTTGGCTTCCTTAAAACGCTACAAAGCAAAGCTGAACTTGTTTAACAGATGAGCATTGACGTTAGAATTAGCTCACTTTATTTAAAATACCTGCTTTCCATGCTTAATCTGATGTTTGAGGTCCGCTGATACCCACAGCAGCCTCTTGATTTCATCTGAGCTGAAATCTTTAAGTGTGAGACAGCTGCGATCTTTCAAACTGACTGAATTTAAGGAAGCGGCTCCACTGCTGGAAAAGGCAGCAATAATGTATGATTTAGACTTACATTACCACTCAATGCTGACAAGAAATGTATTTTAGTGCAATCACCTCTAAATAAACTAGAGTTGCTTACCTAAATCCTCTTTGCGGGTTGTAATGGCAAGATTTCAAACATTTTAAAAGGCATCTACTGACAGACAACATATTTAAAGGCATCGCGGTTTAAAGGTAATTAAAAGAGCGGAAAGTTCAGCGGCTTTTTGGATCAGCAAGTCACGGGGTCCGCACCTTTTAAACGCCGGGAACGCTTTGCGGGTCTACGAGTGGGTGGAGTCTAAGAGAGCTGATTGGGACTGCTTCCAATTGGTCCGGACGTCACAGCACAACGCAATCATGCCCCAGCTTCGAGCTGGAAAACCAGTGCTCAGTTTTGTGCTCAGTGTCCACCTAACTACTAATAACCAATAACCTACAAACTGATGCTGGACATTTGAAAGCTGTACAGAATGGCACATCAAAAACCAAAACCCAGAACACAATTTCAGCTGTGCTGTAATTATGAGTCATAACCAACAAGCGGCTTGCTATGAAGGAAAAAAAATACAACATAAATAAATAAATAATGCTTCGCTTTTGACGCCATTTAATAACACTTGGGGGAACAAATTGCCAGAATGATTGCCGATGGCCTTGTATTAACCATAGAACTCTGAACATATACATAAAGAAATGTAGCAGCATGTCACACGTATTCAGTTTATCATATAGGCTGTTGATAGGTTAAACTCCCTGGATGTGCCCATTATTAGCTTTACAACAGCACCATCTAGTGGTGTAAAATTACAGGACACATTAATAACATTTCTTTCTAGTTGATCCAGAGGCACTAGTTTACCCATCCCTCTTTGGATGGATGACTGTAGTCGTCTTCCCGGTGAAAGGAAAAGGAGCGGACCCACACCCGAGCGCATGCATATGTGTCTGGGCTTTAGTAATGGAGCAATGGAGAGTTAAAAATGTTTATCAGTCATTTTTTAAATACTTTTTAAATTGTACTCTGTTACTTTGAGCTGGTCCAGTAATCTCAAGACCCATTTTTGCTCCAAAGTTTAGGCTATCAAACAGAAAACCCAAAGATTTTAAAAGTACCCAAATGGGCGTTATTTCTTAGACCTTTTTAAAAAAAATTTAAATTTATTCCATTCTCTATGAGCTAGGTTTTAAAATATTGCAAACCTGTGGATGTCTTTCGTTTATTCATACGAATGTATACTGTCTAGTGTTTTTAAAAGCCATACATCATAGTATAATTATTTCAGAGTCATGGGTCGCTCGAGTCCAGCTTAGTTGTGTCTGATCTCTCCCTGATCTAATGCAGTCTGCACGGAGCTGCTCTGGAAGGAGTACAGACTGGGACAACGGAGGAGATGCCTGGCCAGACCGATGTAGACATACCTGGTGAGAGTACTCCCAATGCATCAATCTGCACCTTAGTTATAATAATATATGTAGGAGTAGTGTTACCCTCTTCCTTAAAATGTCAGTTTCTACATTCCCACTGTGTAAACCTGTAGCTATTTCTGTCTTCTGGTTCTTTAAATCTCCTGAGAGTTGACAGCAGCTTGTGCTGGGATTTGGCCGGTGTTAATTTAGACGGCTGCAGTAACTTGCCGACCTGCTTAGATTTAAAGCATTGTTCTTGTCATGGCTGCAGCAGAGAGGTGACTCACACAGATCTTTCCCCCTCTTCAGATACAGGAGCCATCTTCACATTTGGGAAGAGCAGCTTTGCTGACAATGTCCCCAGTCAGTTCTGGTTGAAAAATGACCATCCAGTGGAGATATGTTGTGGCAAAGAGCACAGTGCTGTAATCACAGGTACACGCATTTATTCAAACATCATAGCTCGTTTAGTGACTGAATTTTTGTAAAAACAGAACAAAAAAAGTTTAACTCCTTTAATAATTCTGCAGAAAATGGGAGGTTGCTCATGTTTGGTCGTAATACTGGTGGCCAACTGGGACTGAAGATAAATTCAGCTGCCAATAAACCCGCCTCTGTAAAAGGTAGACCACATGTAATCAGTTTTATTACTAAAACAGTACTTTACACAATGCCTGTCACGATTTAACCTCAAATGTCAATGATTTTATATAAAAGCTCAATACAAATTAGTGCATAATTGTGACATTGAAACTGGATTTTTGAAGTATTTTAGGACAAAACATGAAACGTGTGGAGCACCTTTCTAGTCACCCTAAACATACAGTCAGAGAGAGGCAGTAGAATAGTTCAGATCATTGAGTAATTCGCCTGCTTACAGATCTCTTCTCATCTTACTTTCTTTTCACACTTAAATGTTTCAGATCATCAAACATCAAACGAGTAAATACTAAATGAAGTTTTCAAATACAGATTTCATTTATCAAGGTAAAAATGCTATTTAAATTAAACTGGTCATAAATGCTAAAAACTCCAAGATAGTTTAACCCATCAACTGGAGCCGTGCTATTGCCTCATAGGTGATCTTCCTAATGCTCTGAAGAATATGTTATGGTTATCCTATACCTGTGCTTGGTCTGTTTAAGCTGCAAAACATCCTACTGCACTCTGCGTTTCATGCTCTGCTGCTGCTGCTGCCAGCTTCTGCTTGGTTCTCCTCACCCTACCCAGTAACCCCCTTTGGCTCAGGGGTCAGAGGTCACCCTCTTCTCAATTCCTGAGATGCAAGTGAGGAGAGAACATGAAGTGATGAGATCAGAACCTAGATACCGACCTCAAACCTATACTACATTGGTTATAATAAAGATGCATTGAAGATTTACACAAGAGTTGTCTGACTGAACTGTGATTAACCACAAGCTGCATTCAGTTTCACTCATAGTTCCTTTCTTACTAAACTAAGTAACCTGAATGATTTGGAAAGGAAACACATCATACCCCGATCTAAAGAAATTCAAGATAAAATGAGAAAGTCATGGCATGAGTTATAAGGTTATTGTAAGCCTTTGGGAGTCAAGTGGACCACAGCAAAAGCCAGAAATGTAGATAATACTGAACAAGTGATCAACCTTCCCAGGAGTTGCTGGCCTACCAAAATTACTCCAAGAGCTCATCAATGACTCATCTAAGAGGGACGCAAAAGAATCCAGAGCAACTAAAGCCCTGCAGGCCTCAGTTGAGGTCAGTGATCATGACACAACAATAGAAAAGAGACTGGTCAAAAACGTTTCAAAGCCAGAATCAAAGCTGGTGATCTCCAAGACCTTTAGGGAAATGTTCTGTGGAGTGATGAGAAAAAAGTAATCTTTTTTGAAGGTGTGCGTCTTGCATAAAGCTAACACAGCATTTCAGAGAAAAACATAATTTCTACAGTCAAGCATGGTGGTTGTAGTGGGATGGTCCGGAGACGTTTTGCTACTTCAGGATCTAAAAAAACATCATATAATTGACGGAACCATTAATTCTGCTCCCTCTAGGAAAATCATAAGGGAGAACATTGGACATTAGTCATTGATCCAAAGCATACCAACGAGACCACAAAAGACATGCTCAATTATAATTTTTTTAAAGCAGATTTAGGAGGGGTCAAGTCAAAGTACTGGTGAAAATCCAATTGAAATGTTGTAGTAAGACCTTAAACTGACCATGCATGCTCTAAAATCATCCAGTGTAGCTAAATAAATAAAAAATCTGCAAAGTAGACGGAGCCAAAATTCCTCCAAAGAAAAGTAAAAGATTAATTGCCACTTATTACTAATGCTTGATGGGTGTTGTTGCCACTAAGGGCGGCACATCCAGGGATTAGTGTTGGGATCCGGCTGTGGTGCAGTGTTTTTCTGTGAGTGAGTTATCTTGTCTACAGAGGATCTTTGCAGGAGAGCCTGAGAGCTGTCTGCAGTCTACACACCTTTGTGTTATTCTCATCAATGAAGGCTGGCAATTATAAGGAGCTGTTGGACAAGCATTC
Organism: Valencia hispanica; assembly: GCA_963556495.2. Lineage (NCBI taxonomy): Eukaryota > Metazoa > Chordata > Actinopteri > Cyprinodontiformes > Valenciidae > Valencia > Valencia hispanica. Next base: position 33,326,169 of record OY747707.1, on the reverse strand, counting down.
AGCGCCTGACAGGTGCCACTAGTGGTAGTCCCAAGCCACCTGCACTTCTTGTTAAGAAAGTTTTATATCCAAGTGTATTTAGAAGTTTATATTGAACTAATCCTTTGCTCTCCATATCTTCAGATATCCTGAGTTTCCCTGAGAATGTTAATCTACTTTCCTGTATAAGGAGATCTGGATTCTATTACCCACTGAAAGCCCAGATCCTTTGCTTCTTCTCTCCGGTGCTCACCTGCCTGCCCACTCTCCTAAGAGCTGACCAGTCCCTGGACCTCTGGACCCTCACAACTCCTGGAATCTTTCCTGGTTCACCACCTTTGGACCCCTTACCCTCCAAAGCACCATTTTCATCTACAAACCGCAAGAACTCATATTAATTTGTCAGGAATATTAATCGATTCCTATTCTCAGTCTAACACTTTCTCCTCTTTCAGAGGTCGATTTCTGGAACCTGAAAAGCCTCTTTCTGTGCTTTTTTCCACCGCCTCAACATTACAATAAAATATATTTTTTTCCTTTTTAAAACTGGTGTTCAGTAGTTGGTCTCCATGTGGGTTAGGAAGCTTCCTCAGAACATGAGGGGAGGTTGAGTTAGGGAACAATTACTCTTTTCACATAGGGCCAAGTTGATTAGGATACCCTGCCTTAATACATTAAATTACAATTTGAAAAGTACCTCTTGTATTTACTTGAGTTATGTTTGTGTGATTTACATTATAAATTTTGATCTGAGACCTTTAACTGTGATAAAAATTAAATCTGTTTGTGATGGGGAAAAAACACAAAAGTTCAAGGTGTAAGACAAGTGTAAGGCTCTGTAAATGTAGCACATTATATCAGGACTGATTTTTTTTCTTCTTAAACATTAAAAACCATTAACATTAAAGATCCCAATATTAATCCAATTGTCTTGGCATCTAAAAAAAAATTTAGATGTGTAATATTTTAGTCTTCTAAGACATAACCGACAATATTTTACGCTGTTTCCTTCTCAGCCTTGAAATCTGAAAAGGTGAAGCTTGTGGCCTGTGGGAGAGATCACACACTTGTCTGCACATGTAAGATGCAAATTCAAACAACGTGAAACATTCATTTGTCAGTGTTAAAACCAGATATTTAGTTCCTAATGGGTCTTGTTTTTAAATCTTGTCTTGCTTTGTACTCTTTCAGTTCAGCACTGCGTCTATGGTGCTGGCAGGAACCAGAAGGGACAGCTTGGTTTGGGCCATAGGAAGAACACTAAATCCTTTCAGCTGCTGCAACCGTTCTGTGAGCCGGCATTGGTCAAAATGCTCGCTGCTGGCACTGGCACTTCTGCTGCCTTAACAGGTCGGATTAGCGATAAAAAAGAAAATCAAATGTACACATATGTTGAGCTGGATTTGCTTACACTTAGCCTGTGTGTGCAGAGGAAGGGAGGCTGTTCATGTGGGGAGACAACTCTGTGGGTCAAATCGGTTTAGGGGACGAGGTTTTTGCAGCAGAACCCCAAGAGTTGAATGTCGGACAGGCGGTGATGTGGGTCTCCTGTGGGCACCGCCACTCAGCGTTCGTTACAGGTAGGAGCCTGCTGGAGCAAACCCAGACCCACTCAATTCAAATTCAATTCAATTCAAAAATACTTTATTGATCCCATAGGGAAATTAAGTGTTGGTATACCTCATATAATTAATTCTTTAAGGAGTTGTTGTAGATGATGATAGCTGTGGGCAGGAAGGATTTCCTGTAGCGGTCTGTATTGCAGTGAAACTGAAGAAGCCTCTTACTGAAGACGCTCTGTTGTTGTATGACAGTCTCATGAAGAGGATGCTCAGGGTTGTCCATAATTTTTTTGATTTTGTGAAGAATCCTTCTTTGCATTATCATCTCCAGATGTTCCACCGTTGTCCCAAGAACAGAACCAGCCTTCTTTATCCGGTTGTTTAGCCTATTTAAATCCCTGGCTCTGATGCTGCTACCCCAACAGACGATAGCTGTTCTCCAGCAGCTTGCTGCAAACCTTGAAGGACCTAAGCTTCCTCAAGAAGTACAGTCTGCTCTGCCCCTTCTTGTAGACGGTTTCACTGTAGCGCCTTCAGTCCAGTCTGTTGTGAAGGTGAACTCCGAGGTATTTATACTCCTCAACCACCTCCACTTCTTCTCCCATGATAGAAACAGTGTTTGACTTATCCCTGTTTCTTCTGAAATCTACAATTATCTCCTTTGTTTTGTTCACATTCAAGGTGAGACGATTGTTTCCACACCATGTCACAAGCGGTCCACCAGCTCTCTGTATTCAGCTTCTTGTTCATCTCTGATACACCCGACAATTGCAGAGTCATCTGAGTATTTCTGCAGATGACAGGTCTCTGATTTGTACTGGAAGTCTGAGGTGTACAGAGTGAAAAGGAATGGTGAGAGTACGGTCCCCTGTGGTGCTCCTGTGCTGCTGACCACCTGGTTTGACACACAATTCTTCAGTCTCACAAATTGTGGTCTGTTGGTCAGGTAGTCATTGATCCAGGCGATTGTTGAGGGCTCCACCTGTGTCTTCAGGAGTTTCTGACAAAGCAAATCAAGCTCAATTGTGTTAAATGCACTAGAGAAATCAAAGAACATGATCCTCACAGTGCTGCCTGCTTTGTCCAGATGACAGTGGGTTGGTTGAAGTTGGTGGATGATGGCATCTTCAACTCCAACTCCACAGCGATAAGCAAATTGCAGTGGGTCCTGATACGTTCTTGTTTGCTTACTCAGGGGTGCCAACAGGAGTCTCTCCAAGACCATCATGATGTGGGATGTCAGGGCAACAGGTCTATAGTCATTGATGACTGATGGATGAGTTCTCTTTGGTACTGGAACAAGGCAGGATGTCTTCCACAAAACTGGAACTTTCTCCTGAGTTAGGCTAAGGTTGAAGAGGTGCTGCAGAATCCCACAGAGCTGCTCTGCACAGGCTTTCAGGACTCTGGGGCTGACACCATCTGGACCTGCAGCCTTGTTCCAGTTCAGTTTCTCCAACTGCCTCTTCACCTGACTTTTGGAGAGAGACAATTGGGAGGGGGAGCCAAAGAGGGTAGCAGCATTTCCTGACTTGGTTGAAGTCAAACTTGTGGAATTAGAAGAGTCCATGGCTGAGGTGAAGGATAAAACATCCGAGGTATAACAGGAAAGCTGTTGATCAGAGCAGAGTGGGATGTCTGTTTGGCTGGGAACAGGAGAGGAGGATGCTAAGCTAGTTCCTGAACTGAACCTGTTGAAGAATATGTTCAGTTTATTGGCTCTGTCCAGACTTTCATCTATCCAATCCTTCCTGTCCTTAAAGCCTGTGATCTTTCTCATTCCTGACCAGACATCTCGGATATTGTTCCTCTGTAGTTTGTTCTCCAGCTTCTTCCTTTATGCCTCTTTGCTGTCTCCGATCTTGACCTTAAGTTGCTTCTGTATACTCCTCAGTAATTCCCTGTCTCCCTCCCTGAAGGCTCTTTTTTTCTTGTTTAGCAGTTCCTTCAGGTCACTGGTGATCCAGGGTTTGTTATTAGGGAAGCATCTCACTGTTCTGGTGGGGATGATGTTGTCCACACAGAAGTTTATATAGTCAGTCACACACTCAGTCATGGCATTGATGTCCTCTCCATGTACTTGGCACAGAGTCATCCAGTCTGTGGTTGCAAAACAACCCTGCAGGGCTTCTACAGCTTCCTGTGACCATTTTCTGTCCCAGAGGAGGTCTTGGTTAGGACATGTATGCATCCTTTACATTTGCATAAAACAAATCCAAGGTCTTGTTTTCTCTTGTGGTGCAGCTGACAAACTGTTGAAATGTTGGAAGTGTAGTAGAGAGCGAGGCATGATTAAAATCACCAGATATTGCCAAAAATGCATTGGGGTGCTGTGTCTGTAGCTTAGCAACAACGGAACTGATGACATCACATGCATTGTCGGCAACGGCTGAAGGTGGAATGTAAACAACTGCCAAAGTTACACTGGTGAACTCTCTTGGTAAACAATATGGACGAAAACTCACTGCCAAGAGTTCGACATCTGGGCTGCAGAGACAACACTTCACAGTAACATGTCCTGGATGACACCATCTGTTGTTGATAAGCACTGCTACTCCACCACCTTTCCTTTTCCTGCTCGTTTTCAGATCTCTGTCTGCTCGTACAGTCAGGAAGCCTGGCAGACAGACGTTGGAGTTGGGGATATGATCCAGCAGCCACGTCTCAGTAAAACACATAACACTGCATTCACGGTACTCTGGCTGAGTCCTTGTGAGGGCTTGGAGTTCATCCATCTTGTTAGCCAGTGATCTCACGTTGCCCATTATGATCGATGGAAGAGATGACTTGAACTTCCTCTTTCTCTGTCTCCTTTTCGCTCCTGCTCTGCATCCACATCTCCTCCTTATCAACTCATCAGGGATTTGTGGCTTCAGTCGAGGTATTATTTCAGCTTTTGCAATGTTAATCAGCTGCTCCCGGCTGAAAACCACATTGTTGCCATGGTTACGCATCATAAAAAATTGTCAAAAAGGGAAAGCTTTACAGCAAAATTCCTTCCAGCTTCACAGCACAAAAAAAAATAGAAAGTATACAGGTAAAAAATCCAATCTTCTTTAAGAAAAAAGAGGAACCAATGTACAAAAAACCAATGTACCAATGTTTTTTGAACCAATGTACAAAAAACCAAAACTTAATATGTAGCCAACAGAGCCACTCCAACATGCAGCCACCCAGAGCAGCGCAATTCTAGAATTCACTTAACTGGTCACTCTGACCCAGTTAGACTCTTGTCATTTTATCTATCAATAATTCTGCTTCAGTGCATGGCGGACTCTACACCTTTGGTGAAAGTGCAAATGGACGACTCGGTCTCCAGGTGGAGCAGCTTGCTAATCACAGAGTTCCCCAGCAAGTGCAAGGCATTACGGGAAGTGTCATTCAGGTGTGCTGTGGAGGGGAGCACACTGTGGCACTAACAGGTATGTTGACAGAAACGCATTTAAAAAGACAGCATCTTTTTCCCTTTAGAATGATAACTCAAGATTTAGACATTTCTCATATAAAGTGATATTTTTTAAGTTGAAATAAAAAAACAACACAATTTTATATCTTCTTTAAGGTTTACAAAACAAAAAATATAAAACTTCACATGTAAACATTTCATATTTGTAGAAAATTGGTTTAAAAAGGGAGACGTTCGAGGACGACTGACAGTAAAGCTCAAACACAACAGATTTATACTTTTATACAGCAGATAAGTAAATTAACTCCTAATTGTGTAGTCACATGTGTTTTTCTGTGTCAGGGGATGACGTGTACACGTTCGGCAGAGGTCAGTACGGTCAGCTGGGCCATGGGACGTTCGAATTTGAACTTCATTTGCCAAAACCACTGGAGCACTTTCACAACAGCAGTCTCAAACGCATCGCCTGCGGGGAAAACCACAGCGCTGTGATAACAAGTGAACCAGCTATCACTCTTGTCATTTGAAATTGCTGTTGCCACTTCACCTTTGTAGCTCTGCATGCATATTTGATCCGCTGTGTACAGCAGGAACAATATACGGTAATCTGATTTTTTGTGGTAGAGTTCTGTGGATGGGAGAATGAGCAGTCAGTATGTTGTAAAGGTATTGTAAAATGACAGAAATGCACTTTGGTGTTACCTCACTTCCACAAGTTGGTTTGACTGTGATATCTGAATGTTTGTTTTTGTTTTTATTGAGACTTATTGAGACTTTGCTGTAGTGAGGATACTGGCTGCTCGTAATCACACAACTCCAAACGAATTACTGGTAAATTCACAATGTTTTAACTGGACCAAATCCTTAAAAATCCTGTTTGTTTACCATTTTCTAAAGCCAGTTATTTGGTTAGATTTTGCTTCTCTAGGCCTCAACATCCAAAGATTTTAATAAATAAATACACAAAACTTGTCAATATTCACCAACAATGCTGGTTAATTTATGCAGCTAGAATATAAAAAAATGGTAATCAATAGATTGTTTTAACAAAACAACATAAAATACCTTAAATATAGACCTGGTGTTTTGGGAATTTATTTTGTTAAATAATGCTAAATTGCCATTGTCCCCCACAGAGGCTGGACTGCTCTACACATTTGGTGATGGACGTTGTGGAAAACTGGGGTTACAGGAGGAGAACTTCATCAATCAGTTTAGCCCGACACTGTGCACTCGTTTTGTGAGGTACTGCGTGCAGTCGGTAAGTTAAGGCTGTACACAACTGCTTCAGGTAACCTGTGAACCAGAGTTTATGTGTTTTGAAATGGGAAAATCTCACAAACACCTGAAAATAAGAATGTAAAACACTTTAAAAAGTAAAAATTATTATTGCTATTTTTTGTGTGTATAATGAATAAGGAAACTATACACAGTGCCTTGCAGACATATTTTCACCATTACGCTTTTTTAAGGCTACAATTACATCTTCATCATAATATCTTGGTTTCTTTTTTGTAACAGACCAACACAAAAAATGCATGATTGTGAAGTGGAAGGAAAGTAATAAATGTTTTTTTTTTTACATAAAAAACAGTATGCACGATCTTCCTGTGCATTTAACCCTTTTTAAACTGACACCCCTGAATAAAATACAGTGCAGCTAACTGCCTTCAAAAGTCACCTAACTGGAAAATAGAGTCCACCTGTGTGTCATTTAATCTCAGTATTAATCCAGGTATTCTATGAAGAACATTCCTGAGCAAAATGCATCACGAAGACCAAGAAATACAGCAGACAGGTCAGTGAGAGAGTTGAGAAGTTTAAAGCAGAGTTAAATTATAGAAATATATATTCTAAGTTTTGTTTAGTCCTTTATCTATAAATAGAAAGAGAATGGCATAACTACAGAGTGCTAAGGTTCCCTAAAACTGACAGACAAGTCAGAGAGAACATTAAATCTATTGACAGAACAATTAAAAATTGTGCTCTCCTTAAATTTAGCCTGACATGGTGGTAGAAGAATCATGCTGTGGGATTACCTCTTTGAGCAGAGGCAGGACTGTATGTCAGAGTTGATGAGAAGATGGATAGAGCTAAATATCGGATACTTCTGGGGAAAAACCTGTTGAGCCTGAATCTGGGTTAGAAGTTCACCTTCCAACAGGAGAACAACCCTAAACATGCAACCAGAGCTACAACCTAATGGTTTAGGTCAATACATTTTTGTGTTAGAACGGTCCAGTCAAAAGTCCAGATCTCATTCCAATTGAGAATCAGACTTTAAATTGATTGATATTCACAGATGCTTTCATCCAATCTGACTGAGCTTGAAACGGAAAGAAGCTTCATCCCTTCTGCTGCATGCCAAGTTTTGAGCCAGTAAGTCCTTGGGAGCCAACTTGGTGGAGCTAAAATAATATTTTATGTGTCAAACTGCAACAACTTCAGCATTGTTTTATTGATTCAGCTAAAGAAATAAAAATGCATTTTGAATTTCTGACAAAATACCAAAAGATCCAATCCAAGGTGGCTTTTTTGTTGTCTGTTAATTGTACACCATGCTGATTCATCCTTTGTATTTAAAAAAAATTTTCATGAATAAATATGAAACATTTGCAAGTCAGTGTTAAGTGGCTTCAATTAAAAGAAACCATACATTTTAAAACAGTAAAATACTGGGGTGAAAGAATGCATTGACTCTGGGTGCTGAATACAAATAGATACCACCCATCCATCCATCCATTTTCTTCCGCTTATCCGGGGTCGGGTCGCGGGGGCAGCAGCCTAAGCAAAGAGACCCAGACTTCCCTCTCCCCAGCCACTTGTTCCATCTCCTCGGGAGGAACCCCAAGGCGCTCCCAGGCCAGCCGAGAAATATAGTCCCTCCAGCGTGTCCTGGGCCTTCCCCTGGGCCTCCTCCCGGTGAGACGTGCCTGAAACACCTCACCAGGGAGGCGTCCAGGAGGCATCCTGACCAGATGCCCGAGCCACCTCAACTGACTCCTCTCGATGTGGAGAAGCAGCGGCTCTACTCTGAGCCCCCTCCGGATGACTGAGCTTCTCACCCTATCTCTAAGGGAGAGCCCAGACACTCTGCGGAGGAAACTCATTTCAGCCGCTTGTATCCGTGATCTCGTTCTTTCGGTCACCACCCAGAGTTCGTGACCATAGATGAGGGTAGGAACGTAGATCGACCGGTAAATCGAGAGCTTCGCCTTTTGGCTCAGCTCTCTCTTCACCACGACAGACCGGTAGAGCGCCCGCATAACTGCAGATGCCCCACCAATCCGTCTATCGATCTCCCGCTCCATTTTCCCTCATTCGTGAACAAGACCCCCAGATACTTAAACTCCTCCACTTGGGGAAGGACCCCATCTCCGACCCAGAGGAGGCACCCCACCCTTTTCCGGCTCAAGACCATGGCCTCGGATTTGGAGGTGCGTGGGAGGAGTTTGGAGAGAAATAGATACCACACTTTTCAAATTTAAATTTGTAAAGAACGTTAAAATGCTTCCCTCTGGTTAACAGTTATGCCTTATGTGAAGTTGCTTTGACAAGAAATCTCCCCAAAATCACAAAACAATATTTGGTTGTAAGGTGACAAAGTGTGAAAAAGTTCAAGGTGTGATAAATACTTTTGCGATTATCTATTTCCTAAAGACTGCAGTTTCTGTTTCACTCTAAATAAAAAGTCTTACATTGAGTAAATACATTTTGTGTGATCTTTACTTCTATATAAACACAATAAATCCCAAAATGATAAACTTCAGTCTATTTGCTGTTGATGATGAGTGTTAGCAAGTGAATGCAGACTAATCAAACGTTCTATTTTGTGACCTTCATATATTTAGGTGTCCTGCGGTGGTCACCACACACTGGTTCTGGCTGTCCCCAGACCAGCAGCACAGAGTTGGGATGTAGAGCCAGAGAAGGATGCTGTAATTACAGACTTCTTCTGGGAGTCAGAAGACCCTGAAAACCTGGTAAAAGACTCTCTGATGGATCCAGGTCCAGTAGTCCCGCTCTCAGCTCTAGCTGCTCGTGCTCGCCACAGAGAAAAAGTGAGAACCTAACACCTTACAGCTCATTTTGCGTGCACTATCATGTGGGATGTCCTAAAACACTTCATTAAAAATATATATACACCAAATTTCTTTCACAAACCTCTGTAACGACTACATGTTTCATTTTTAAACATGCATTCTGCTAAAACACCTTCAACAACCTAAAAACAACAATGAGTCACTAATGTACTCACTAATGTAACAAAATCTTTTAAAGCATGGAAATATTCCTCATTTGGTTGCAGTCACAGTTTAGCTCCAGTAGGGAGAAGTATTACACAGGTTTTCCACCTCTGCTGTACTGAGGAGGCTGCAGAGACGAATTTCAGACCCTTAACACTGAGATTATTTTGCCTTTCAGAAGAATTTTGTGGAGCTGTTTGGAAAATTGCCTCAGAACCCCCCTCGTCCTAACTCTGGCTTCCTCAGCACCTCCTGGCAGACACCCAGAAATATACAAAACCTGAAACTGCTTCCAAAGGATGCTCCCACCCCCACATCTTCCCCCAAAGCAGCAAAGGCAAGCCCGCTTTTATCCCCCAGATCTCCGTCCGTATCCTCTCGGAGTGTCGGGTTATCCTCCAAGCCGTCAAGCCCACGCTCACAATCATCTTACTTATGTCAGAGTAAAGCCTCTAGCGCTGCTTCCTCCAGGTCCAGATCCAAAAAGCTGCCTTCTTCTGTATCCTCATCCACATCTACAGCTAATCATAACTCAAGCAGTCCTGCCTGTACTAAAAAGGTTGTGAACAGTACAGAATGCAGAGCAGCAAAGAGTGAAGATGCCTTAAATGACAAACCATCTGATGCTTTATCACCTAACAAACCCTGCAGCCCTAACAGACCCCTCACCCATGTTTCTAATAATAACCTGGATCAGGAAGGACCACAAACAGGTATCTTAAACTAATACATGTTCCAAGCAAGTAAGTAAAGGATCTGCAGTCAATAAAGTCCTTTCTTTTATTTCAGAGGGAGAAGGTCCAAAGAGACAGCTAATCTCTCAGGATGTGGAAGATGAGGGAAACCACGTGGATTTTTTGCCATATATGGTAAGAGAAGATGTTTTTATTAGCTTATGCAAGGGTATAATGTTTGATCGAGCAGATAAATCTAGTATACAGTCATTAAAACAAACTCTGCTGAGTGTTATTATCCTCTTCTGGTTTCTTTTTTCTGCTTTAAATTACAAGCACTTCAGGGCAGGAAGCAGCAGAGTTGAACACTCACCGACTTTTCCAGGAAATCTGCATACCTCAGCATATGTAGTGTATATGTGTGTGTGTGTGTGTGAGCCCTGGAAAGCACATGGGTGCACAGCAATTTTCCACTTAGTTTAAAACTGAAGTGAAATGGTGAGTTGTGATTTCTCAGTATTAAGCATTAACTAAGCTTTTCAGAATGCTTATTTCTGTCAATCCACAGATGTAAAGTATTCAGGCTCAGTAATGTGCACGTGCACGCACACAAACACAAACACACGAACGCACACACATACACAAACACACACACACGTAAGTCTGTATTTCTACCCATATAAGGACTTTATATTGACTTCCATTCATTTTAATAGCTGCGTTTATGCCTAAACCAAATCCTTCCCCTAACCCTAACCCTAACCATTACCAGTTTACTCCTAACCCTAACCTTAACCAAAACATAATTCCCACCATACCTCTAAACCTAACCCCTAACCTTAAGAAAGAGGATCCGCCCCATTAGGACGGGGCTTTGGTCCCTATGAGGTCCATCGGTCTTCAGAAGGTTAGCGAATATGCCAGAGAAGGTCCTAAATAGGATAGCTAAACAAGCACACACACACACACAAGCACGCACACGCGCACACAGTGAGTTTAGAAAAGCTGGCAGCAACCTTGCCACATCTCATCAGTGTTTCCACAGCCAGCGATGAAGCAAGTACTGACACTTTTCTACATTGTTTTGTGTGCAGCAGGTTTGTCCAACATGTGCAGCTCAGTAACACAGTCCTGTCTCATATGCAGGGTGTTTTGTGTCTACAGTGGGGGCAGGCATGTTTGCTTCTGTATACGAGGTTTAAATTTGATGGATTAGTAATACTCTAAATATTGTCTGAAAATGACAAAATATCAGATAACTTTTCATATTTCACTTCTAAGAACCTGGTGTTTCTGAAGGTCTATAAATGTTTTCCTGTGAGCTTTTGCTTCTTTTTTTTCTTTTTTTAACCTGACTTTAGTCCAGTAGTCATTACTGAAAGAGACAATATCCTGTGCAGATGAACAGTGAAAGACCTGGTGAAGAAACAGTAAAGTAAAATACTGGAAAAGATCAAACAGGACCTGAGTCGCAACATGTATCAGTTCATCATCTAGTGTATGAAACTAATAACTCATATTAGACAGTAAAATACTATTTTATATGTTAAACTTTAGGATATTTTAGTAGATCTGGCAAAAAAAGTAAAATCTTAAAGCATCACATTGTAGTTCTAGTTGTATGTTTAAGGTTGTGGCACGGCTGGAAGTGAAGCTCTGCATAAATCTTTGCAGCCTTTTGCGGTATTCCCCCCCCCATTTGGATCCATCACATGAGCTCCCATTAAGAAAGTTTGACATTTGTCATTGTAATTTGTCAAAATGTGAAAAGGTTTAGAGGTTATGAAAATTTTTTTGCATAACGCTCTAAAGCAAATTACATTTTTGGTCCCAGCGTAGGACCATAGGATCATTCTGCTGTTTTGTTATTTTCTTATAAAGAGTTTACAGACAATGCTGCAGTTCTTTTGCACAAAAAAAATATTTGTACTTGATCTTAAAATATACCCTAGCAATGTGATTTTATTTCTAAACAGTTTATTTGAAATTATAATATTCTATGCATTGGTTTATCAAACAGATGAGATTATATAAAAATTATTAAAATATTTAACTCAGTTGTTGATACTTTGGGCTCAGGTTTGTGTTAGAATTCTCCTTTTTCCTCCCTGTTTTAACTGTTTTTTAAAAATCTAATACAATTTTTTATGTTGTCTTATAGGAAAACAGAATCAGGACAGTTCAAATTGGCAAAGAGCCAGAGGTGGACGAAGACCAGGACAGTGGCCAAAGCTCGCACAAAGACTTTATAAAAGAGGTTCTGACAAGCGCCATCTCAAGAAGGGATAAAACACGAGTCACATCCCAAGACCATCAGAACATTAACAACAGTAGAACAAAACTGCCAGAAGGAAAAGAAGCCAAAAACAAGATCTATAAGTTTAAATCGACAAAACATGACAAGAGAACTGCAACAACACATCAACCTGTGCAGAAAGCAAAGACCAAAGTAAAAGAAAAAGATGAAAAAGATCTAGTGGCAGATCACTCTTTTAAGAAAGAATTTAAAATGACTCCAAAAAGAAAGAAAATATCATCTGCTTCAGACAACATCAGCCTAACTCTAATGGTTACAGATTATAAGGAGACAGGCAGTTTAATATCCACCGAAAATGTCTCACAGGACGATGCTGTGATCCAGAATAAAAGCACTGATTTTAAATCTGCTGAAATGAAGAAGCAGCAGGACACAAAGCGACTCAAGTCCACCCCAACAAAGAAAAAGGTGGAATCCACACAGAGCAATATTCAAAGCACAGCATTGAGTGTAAAATCACTGGGACCTGAAGCCCCAGAAATTACCAAGCCTTCTCAGGCTGAGTTTCTATGTGTGAAATCGTCACCTGGGAAGGCGATTAAACCCAAACCAGACAGAAATCAAAGCAAACATGCAGAAGAACCTTCTGCTGGAAGTAAAAGCATCAAAAAATTTGACAAGGATGCGTTAATCTTTGCAAAAAACACAACGGGTGAAGTTAAAAGCAGAACTTCAGGAAAACAGAAATTACTTCAAAAGAAGAAGAAAAAGAAGGAAGAACCTTCCGTTCAACAGAGAAATAAAACAAAAAGAGGGAAAGAAGAAGGTGATGTGGACTCAGAACATAATAGCAAAGCCAAACCCAGGATTAAAACAATTGAGGCTTCCAGCCCTCCGTCATCACATCATAAAGACACTTCTGAAGTCTCAAGCAGAGCCGTCTCCTCAGAAAGCCCTAAAAGAACCAGGGGGCTTTCTGTCAGCAGACCTAAATCCTTGCAATCCTCTGACCGTGCTGCTGCAGAAACATTTGCACCTAAAATGAAAAGAAAAGAGGATGAAGACCTGCGTGAAGGAAAACAGACGTGGGGAGACATTTTGAGCGATTCGGTGTCTCTTCTACCTGCTGCAGGGATTGCAGGCGCAGCCATAAGCCTCCTCAGCGAAGCTGTGACTCATGTGGAAGCTTTCCAGGCTGATTGTGATAGAACTGCCTCTACAGAACCTAAAACACCACTTAGAGCCAAACAGTTCACAAAGCAGAGTGCAATTATGCACCCGTCCTTCTCCTCTACAGCTTTGCATTCTGATTCAGATGAATGGGATGACAGCGTGCAGAAGGATGCTCAAATGAGCATCTTATCAGATTTAGGACAGGCTGCACATGAGGAAGAGTTTAATGATCCCTCAGAGCAGGAACTGGCTGAGCAGATCAGGGACGAAGAAACCTTTGAAAATGAAGCTGTAGGAGGAGAGGAAAGCTCTGAGGAGGAGGAGGATTCCAAGATGACTGAAACAAATGCTGGCAATGAAGAGCATAAGGAAGATGATGAAAAGTTAGGAAGTGTTGTGGAAAGCAAAAACAAGAATGAGGAAGAAGAAAGCAGTATCGGTATGGGTGCTGCAGAAGAGAGTGAACCTGGAGAGGAGGATGAAGAACAAGCTAGTGAATCGGGGGAAGTGGAGAGTGAAGGGAAAACAAGCTCCAGCATCCAGGAGGAAAGTGAAGAAAGCAACAAAAGTGACACAACGGATGCTGAAAGTGAGGAAGAAGAGAGCAGCATGGAAACGGGTGAAGAAGTTAGTCACTCTGAAGTGACTGAGGCAGCTGAGGAGGACGAAGGTGGAAGTGAAGAGCAAAGTGATGATGAGAGTAAAGGAGAGGAAGAGAGTGAGGTGAGTGGTAATGAAGAAGAAGGAAAAAGCAGTGAAGGATCAGAGAGTGAAGAGGAGGAGGAAGAGGAGGACAAGGAGGGAAGTGACACTGTGCTGTCTGAAGAAGAAGAAGGAAGTGAGGAACCAAGGCAGTCTGATGAAGAGGAGGAAACGGGGAAAGAGGAGAGTGGGGGAGAGGATTATGGGAAGGAAGACAGTGAGGAGGAAGGAGAACTTTCTACAAATGAGGAAGACGCTGAACAGGAGGCTACAGAGGACGAGGAGGAAGGAGAAGGGGAGGGAGAGAGCGCCGAGGAGGAAGATGAGGAGGAGGAACAGGGGAGCACAGGAAATGAGGAAGATGAGGCCACAGAGGAAGAGAGCAAAAGTGAGGAGGAACAGAAAAGCATGGAAGAAGATGAGAAAAACAAAGAAAGTAAAAAGGAAAGCAACTCTGCTTCTGAAGAAGAAAGTGAAGATGACCATGAAGAAGAGGAAGCAAGCGAGGAAAAAGGACAGGAGAGTGAAGAAGAGGAAGAACTAGATGAAGAGGAGGAGGAAGAAGATGATGAGGAGGAGGAAGAAGAAGATGGAAAACAAGAACAAGATGAATCTGAAGGAGAGGAAGAACAAAATGAGGAAGATGAGGAAGAAGATGAAGAACAAAAGGAGGAAGATGAGGAAGAAGATGAAGAACAAAAGGAGGAAGATGAGGAGGAAGGTGAAGAACAAAGGGGAGAAGATGAGGAAGAAGAGGATGAAGGAGAAGAAGCTGAGGAGGAACAAGTAAAAAAAACAGAGGAGAAGAAAGAGAAGAAGAGAGAGAAATCAACAAGAACAAAAGGAGAGGAGCCACAGTCGTTGGCTCCAGCTGCGTCTTCTTCAGGTAAACAGAGAGAAGCTCCCAGACCAGCTCCGAGGAGCAAACAGAGAGCTGCAGAGCAGAAGAAACCAGAGGAATCCCAGCAGTTCTGGAACGATGTTCTGCCTCAGTACCTGGACCTGCAGTGACTCATACTCTCTCTCATCTACAGACTGAGGATGCTGTCACCATGGTGATGATACACACTGCTTTCTGAACTGGGGCTTCCATGCCTTGGGTTGGACTTTCGTCTGTGGCTATCTTGGACTTTCACTGACTAGAAAATAGGCAGGAAACATATTTTTATGAGAGAAGTTGAAACTTTTTTAGCTTAAATATTTTGTTGCCGCCTTCTGCTGGACATCAGTATTGTTGCACTTTATTGCACAAACACATTGAGTCTATAATTGTCTCATTGGGAGTCCAACTCAACCAGTTGCATTTGCTAGTGTTACACTAGATGACACATAACCAGAAAAACAGTTCAATCACACCACCTATAGAAGAATGTGCCTGGCTGTAGAACATTGCTTATGTTTTTTTCTCAATAAAAGTAAATATCAGAAAAGATCATCTATTTCAGCAATTTGATTGAATAAGTAAGCACAAATTAATTACAGAGAAAGTAATCTATTTTAAAGCTTTATTTCAGCTAATTCTAATAATAATTGTAATAATTTGGCCGTTTTTCCTTCCACTTAACTTTCCATTAATATGCTCGGATACAGGATATTATTGTATATATTAACAAATCTGTATTAAAAATAATTTTTATGTTCTTATGGAATATTGAACTGAATTTACTGGTTTTGGTTAATCATCAACTTTAGGGGGGGATTGCTTGACATATTTAACTCTGTGTGATATGAATCCATTATCCATTTTTATGTAATGAGATGGACCTGCAATACACATGTGATAACCTGAACTTACTTCAACTCACTGCAACAAAAAAAATCTGAGCTGTATAAACATGAGTCAAACTCACTTTCCTCATTTATATCACTGTTTATAATAAAGCTAGAGGCTCATCTTTGTATAAGAACAATAAAGGTGTCTTCTCACACTTGATCGCTTTTGATTGCATTCGATGCTTCTCCCTTCCCTCCCATTTGATTGATTTTAAGTCATTTTAGTGAATCTCTTTACCTTGAGCCATATCCCTGCATGTCTAGTCATGCTCTTTTTGCCAAATGCTGAATGAAGCTCAGGAAGCAGACAGGTAAAGGAAATACCTAAACAAAAGGCTACTCAGAGGCGTTGATTTGATAAAAATGTATCTATGCACCTCTTTTGACAGAAACAAAAAGGAAAAGATCAACTTTACTCAGAATGACGACCTGATAAATGTGTCTACAACACTTCATGTGTGTTGGAAAGGTAAACTCTGCATGTCACTGTGAATGCAATACATCAACCTGTTGGATTCTTCAAAAGACTTGAGACTGGGGCAGGCGTTTTGCGATTGCAATGTTTCATGCACAAATTGTGATTTGATATATTGTGAAGTTTTAATAAAAAATATTCTTTTAATTTGAAAATGTTTCTTTTGACTAGAAATAATGTTAACATTTTGGAGGGGCCCAGCAAGACTCCAGGAGAAACTGTAAGAAAATCTGTGGAGGGAACTAAAGATTAGCATGATGGCAAAGTGGCCTTTCCACTCCCCAGAATTGGACTTGATCTCTCCAACTCTGCTGAAACTCTATTTTGGGATTATTTTGATATCTCCTGGGGGATGCCTGTCTCATTTTCTAATCAGAAATACATTTTATTTAGTTGAATGACTATAATTTTAGATCTGCCAGGGGTTTGAATAATTTTGGGATAACTGTATCTTAAATATGGATCAAGGTAGATCCAGAAGATATACATATTCTATTATTTATTAATCAGTCTTTTGTGTTAATAAGTATAATCAAAACAACCTTAAAATATGCTAAATATAGAAACAAGAGCAAAATATTATCTTTTTTTAGGTTTTGCTGAACGACTGCTGAATGTGTAGTTTTTAACCTCAGGCTATGGGGTCCCCCACCCCTCCCTGCCCCTGGCCCCATGCCGGTGGATGCCCTGCCTGCTTTCAAGAGAATCCTCCCTTGTTTCTGGAGCAAGAGGCGGTCTCTTTGGAAAAAACAGGAATGCGCTGAGAGTTTTCCTTGCAAGCTGTCCTCCTTCTCCTCCTCCTCCTGGCTACACGTTGAAAATCGTCCGTCCTAACATGAAGCTGTGGCCACTGGTTCTCCTGTTCGTCCAGATCTGTCTCTGCTCTGGATATGAAGGTAAGAACTGACTGAAGGCCCTCAACCTTTATTAAACCCTGCTGAGAGAGACAGGAAGAATGATCCACAAATGTCCCACCAGTTTATCTCCACACTGTCTGGAGGGAGAAACGTGAAGCACCGGTAGGTTTGGCTTGGAGTTGGACACTGTGAGAGACTTTTTGTTGCAGTGTGATCGGGGGGTCTGAGTTTAGTGAACCGCGGGTTGTGTTTACGTGGAAGCTGGGGGTGGAAAGCGGGGGGAGTGCAGTGTGCATCTGGGGGACGTTTCTGCACGGAGATCAGGTCTGTGGCTCCACTGGAACTTCTGCAGCTGCCTTCATATTCCTACTGCACACGCTTTTTTATCTACTCAGAGACAGTAAGAAAGAGATTTTCAAATAAAATAATCCACGTATTTTCTCATAAAACATTTTATATAACTAGTAGTTTTCTCTTGCAAAGCTTCATAAGTCTTAACATTTCTCTGCAGCAGTAATTAAATGCTTTGCACTTCTGTTAATTAGCTTTTTCTATCTCTTTGTTAAGCCTTAGCAATTTTTTATTCAAACACAAAAAACTATTACATGTTTTATGCATCAAACATAAGGAAACATACAAGCTTCCCAGGCAGACATGGGGGAGAGCCTGCAGCCTGCTGCTGTGAGCAAATGAAGTCACTTCAAAGCTCATGAGGGTATGAAAGGAGTTCAGTGTGTGTAGACAGGAGCAGTAGTAGTGATTATGAGCTTGTAGATGGTTAGGAAGCATCTCACCTCTACTGTATGATGATCATACAGGCTGCAACATGAATACACGCCGACTGACTTAAAAACTGCTCATCAGGCTGACATGACTCCAGTCTGTACTTGTGTATGCGTGTGTCTGTGTGTGTTTGTATTAATGAGGGGTTTATTTTACAGGGGACAGTTGGTGTTTGCGGTAAATTATGTCTTTCATTAGTAGCGTGTGGGTGCCTTAGTGCACTGAGATGTTGTGATGTAGAGATTTTCTCTCCATATGCTTCTACTCTTTTACAATGGCAACATTTTCACGTTTTATCTTCAAACAACCACACATTTTCATTTATGTTTTGTGGGATTTTATGTGATAGACCCACAAAAAATAGTGCACAGTTGTGCTGAATGTAAAGGACATCAATCATCACTATTAACCAATATTTTTCAGATTCTTTTCTTTCTTTACCTTCTTCACAACATCCCCGTCCCTCTTTGTGAGCTTTAGCATCTCATCTACTAAAAACATACGTCAAATGTAGACCTTGTGGGCAGGGAGAGTCAAACCAACAAGCCAAATATATTACTGTCATTCAAAATATGCATGCATGGCTTGTAATATGATTGAAATATAGAATATATCCTCCCAAATATTGCATGCAGGCAGTCTACAGTGATTGCGATGTTGCATATTGATATTCCAATGATGATTCCAATTAGGGATATTGTGCTGCAAACAATCTATCAGTATCAGTATAATTATTGCTCAAGACTACTGAAGACATTTGGAAAGCCCTGTAGTTTGGATACAGTTTAGCAAGCACAGTTACACAAAAAAACAACAACCTTATCTCAGATTAATCCAGGATTATTGCAAAGTTTGCCTGGGCAGCAAAGAAGCACATAAGGATATTGTTAATGCAGTTTTGTTTTGCTGCAAAAATCATCACCACAGCTGTTTTCAGTGTTTCAGAGATGAAAAATAAGCAAACCTTCAAAGGCAGATTTGGGAGCATCCATTCATTAAAGCTGGCTAAATGAGGCCAGAGCCTTTGAAGAAAGAGTGAATCATGTTAGTGTTGTAAAATGAAGAAAAACAGAAGAGAATAGAAAACAATCAACCCAGAAAGTTATGAAATAGTAAGACTTTCTTTTTATAGGCTATCCCTTTTTTTCATTTAGAAAAATCAGATTTTGTTTTTTTCTTAAATTAAATTATTGAGCAGGTATAATAAGAACAGGACACTGACACTCGAGGACTGGAGTTGCTGACCCCTGCTCTAAACCTACATGTTGGGCGAGGAGAACATCAATCAGAGAAGCAGCCAAGAGGGCCATGCTAACTCTGGAGGAGCTGCAAAAATCCACAGCACAGATGGAAGAATCTGTTGAGATGCATCTTTTAGTTATGCCCATCAGAAATCTGGCCTTTATGGAAAAGTGACAAGAAGAAAGCCCCTGTTTGAAAAAGTCAGAAGAATTTCCTTTTGCTGTTTGCCTCAAGCCATTTAGGAAACTTTTGCGTAGATGAACTTTGTTTATATCATCTAGGGCTGCACAACATCAGAAAAACAAGCAATAAGTGATATCATTGGTGAATATCAAGATTACATGACTAGCAATAAATAAATATTTTGATCTAAAGGGATAGTGTTGGTCAACTTGGGTTTTATTGCAATCACCAACCACAGAAAGTAAGCGGCACAGTATATTGTGCAGCCCAACATCATCTTTAAAACACCATATCCATGGTGAAACGTGTTGGCAGGAGCATGCTGTGGGAATGCTTGTCTTCTGCATGGGAACTTGAGACTGGCCCAGAGGTTCACCTTCGAGCGGGACAATGTCTTCATACAGCCAGAGCTACAATGGCCTGGTTTTAAATCAAAGTATGCTAATGTCTTAGGAGTCAAACTCCAGATTTAAATCCAATTGAGACTCTGTAGAAAAAATTAAATCAATGTTCAGGCACTCTTTGTACAATCTGACTGAGCTTGAGCTATTTAGGAAAGAAGCGTGGGAAATAATTTCAGTCTCTATATGTGCAAAACTGGAAGAAACAAACCCCCTAAAGGGTTGCATCTGTATTGACCCAGTGGGTGCTGCATAGAAATGCAGGCTCCTATTTTGTATTTTGAAGATCAAGTTTTATTTTCCTTTCAATTTACAATCATGAACTGCTTTGTGTTGGTCTAGCACAAAAAAATCCAATAAGTTATGATTTTAATGTGACAAAATGAGGAAAAATCCAAGAAGTGTTAGGGCACTGTATTCTTTGGTGAAAGATTTGATATCTTGCTGAAACAAAACAGGAGCTTTACCCTACAGTGTATATCCATCAGTCTGGGTCAAAGTACTTCTTTTGGTTTCTAAAAAAGTATTCCCTCCCCTCTGTGAAAAGTATTCACCCCACCCCATTAAAAGATCAAATTTTCACCTCAACAGTGACCAGGTTGACAAATGATTCAGTGCAAAAAAATAAAACAGAAAAATCTCTCTTTTACTCAAGACTGTCATAATGGCGTGTTCATTTAGGTAATAAAAATATTACTGTGTCATCATTTGTGCTTTCTCTGCTGCATTAGCCTGTAGCTATGCTTCAACACTGGACCAGAAGAAACTTCCTCCACAGTCTGAGGGTTCTTATTAAAAGCCCCAAGGGAGTAGCTAATTGGAAGTTCAGGCTAAGTGATTTTAACCGTGGTCACTCCAGGATGATGGGAAGAAAAGAAACCTCCTGCTGCTCCAGCACTCTCAAAGATTTGGCAGAGATTTTGCTAATAATTCCTTTGATGTAGGAGGGGCAGACAAGAGGTTGATGCTGGCGGCTCCTTTCACCTTCATCCTCTTGACAGTTTCACAGTGTATGAATGAAGAGGAGTCTCAGATCCCTCATACTTACCTTGAATTCATTAGAATTTAAAAAACCCTTAATAACAAGCTTAAACTAGACCAAGTGTATTCAATCTATCTTTTTTTCCTTTTTTGCTACTGTCAGCACAGACGCAGACACAGTCAAACCCACGCCACCTATTGGCAAGAGTACAAATAGTAGTTAGTCCTTGCAGAATTGTCTCAAGTGTGAATAGGAAAATCCAGGATTCAGGCGGGTAAAGTCCATGTCCAAGTGTGCGTGCATGCTTGTGTGTCTTTGTGTCCCCCGTCGACGGTATAGGTTGGCGTAGACAACGGATTACATATTCAATGTAAAAATAAAAAAGGATTTATTTTTAGGCTTTTCTTTATATGTTTCAGCATTCAGTGATAGTGGTAAGTGGAGCAGCACAAATGTATCCAGTTGTCATCACATATCAGGAATATTTCAGTTGCAAAGAACTGCTTAGATTCAAAATTTGTTTGGATGTCATGTTTTCAGTGTCAGGCTTTCACACTGTGCATGTCAACAATTTATTTTTCCTCAATGCACACCATATTTATGTAGTTTTATATGGTGTAAATGCTAAAGCTTACAGAAAATTTTATGATAAAGAAGAGAGCTAGCGGATGAAACCTCAAAGCATGGAAAGTGCCTGTGTGTGTGTGTGTGTGTGTGTGTGTGTGTGTGTTTATAAGTGAGAGACAACTTGCTTCATTTGGTTCCAAACGGGTTTTAGTTAAACTTAAAGAAAAGCCATGATAAAAAAATGGGATGGAGGAGCGCAGATTTGCTCACTGACGGGATCCTTACATGTGTGAGCAGAGTGAGGCTGGACACTTCCCATATTCACACCACAGTCCACTCCACCCCACTAATTTAACTCGTTTGGTACCAATGTCTTCTTATTTTTGTTGCCCTCAGGCCTCCTCCATTCCCATCTTCCCCCAACCCCTACTTCTGAAAACGGTCTTCCTCCCTCATCACAATTCCTCTCACACTTATCTTTCACCACTGCCACTCAACTGTGTCCTCCAGCGGCCTTGGAGCCATCAGAAATTTGTTTATCAACTGCTCTCTTTCAATGATTGACTCAGAATGGTCTTTGGTAGGTATATGGTTGAAATCTAAAATGTGTCTATGCTTTATATGTAAGTATTTACATAATAAAGAGACATAATCTATTTTTCTTACTGTCTGAGATTAAATCAAAATAGTTTATTCCTGTTTTAGGTCAGGTGGGATAACATGAATTCGTTCTAAATGCCAGGATAATGAATAAAGTCATTTTTAGATATATTTTGTAACCTTTTGTAAGTTCAGAAGTTATTCATTTCCTTAACATTTTGTACAGTATTCTTTCAAGCTGAAGGACTTTGTGTATTTTAATTCTCCTTCCACAATCTTCCCACAAATCTTTGCTTGAATATTGCCATAACTGGTGAACCTCTGTCCTACTTATAGGGTGTCTTTTTAACTAATATAACCAACAACTTCTCCTACTGAGATGAGGACTTTATGATGCCCACTTCAAAAAACTGACCTTCACTTTCAGGGCCTTTCCACCTAAAAGGTGCCCATTCTTAAACAGGGCCGGTGCTGGCTCTTAAAATAACCAGTTTGTTTTTCCATCATCTGCGAGCCAAGTCATAGCCATGTCATTGCAACATTAGAAAGGTCTGAGTCCAGTTAATGTTTGATCAACTCCCCGTGTTATTCTGTGCTCTTTGTGAGGGATCATGGTGAATGGAGACTATTTAACCACACATATAATTTTATTGATCTTAGTTTTTCTGGGTGAATTAAAAGAAAAACCACAAACGGTCAGAAACATAGCGGGAGTCTCCGTGCCAACGGTTCCGCCCACAATACTGGAGCTCTGCTGAAGCGAAGTCCCAGAAAACGGCACAGGTTTTGTGATTTTGGCTAAAAATGGCATAATCACAATTTAAAGACCACTGAGAATATTTAAAAAATAGCTCAAAATATGATCGGAGTGGGACTTTAACATTTTAGCCAAACATGAACCAGACTTGTGGAGGTCCTCATTTGCTTTTCCTTTTTCATTATGTCCTTGAAGACAGCAGTATACAGGTCCTTCTCAAAAAATTTGCAAATTGTGATAAAGTTCATTCTTTTCCATAATGTAATGATAAAAATTAAACTTTCATATATTTTAGAATCATTGCACACCAACTGAAATATTTCAGGTCTTTTATTGTTTTAAAACTGATGATTTTGGCATACAGCTCATGAAAACCCAAAATTCCTATCTCAGAAAATTAGCATATTTCATCCGACCAATAAAAGAAAAGTGTTTTTAATACAAAAAAAGTCAACCTTCAAATAATTATGTTTAGTTATGCACTCAATACTTGGTCGGGAATTCTTTTTGCAGAAATGACTGCTTCAATGCGGCGTGGCATGGAGGCAATCAGCCTGTGGCACTGCTGAGGTGTTATGGAGGCCCAGGATGCTTCGATAGCGGCCTGAAGCTCATCCAGAGTGTTGGGTCTTGCGTCTCTCAACTTCCTCTTCACAATATCCCACAGATTCTCTATGGGGTTCAGGTCAGGAGAGTTGGCAGGCCAATTGAGCACAGTAATACCATGGTCAGTAATACCATGGTCAGTAAACCATTTACCAGTGGTTTTGGCACTGTGAGCAGGTGCCAGGTCGTGCTGAAAAATGAAATCTTCATCTCCATAAAGCTTTTCAGCAGATGGAAGCATGAAGTGCTCCAAAATCTCCTGATAGCTAGCTGCATTGACCCTGCCTTTCATAAAACACAGTGGACCAACACCAGCAGCTGACATGGCACCCCAGACCATCACTGACTGAGGGTACTTGACACTGGACTTCAGGCATTTTGTCATTTCCTTCTCCCCAGTCTTCCTCCAGACTCTGGCACCTTGATTTCCGAATGACATGCAAAATTTGCTTTCATCCGAAAAAAGTACTTTGGGCCACTGAGCAACAGTCCAGTGCTGCTTCTCTGTAGCCCAGGTCAGGCGCTTCTGTCGCTGTTTCTGGTTCAAAAGTGGCTTGTAGCCCATTTCCTGCACACGCCTGTGCACGGTGGCTCTGGATGTTTCTACTCCAGACTCAGTCCACTGCTTCCGCAGGTCCCCCAAGGTCTGGAATCGGTCCTTCTCCACAATCTTCCTCAGGGTCCGGTCACCTCTTCTCATTGTGCAGCGTTTTCTGCCACACTTTTTCCTTCCCACAGACTTCCCACTGAGGTGCCTTGATACAGCACTCTGGGAACAGCCTATTCGTTCAGAAATGTCTTTCTGTGTCTTACCCTCTTGCTTGAGGGTGTCAATGATGGCCTTCTGGGCAGCAGTCAGGTCGGCAGTCTTACCCATGATTGCGGTTTTGAGTAATGAATCAGGCTGGGAGTTTTTAAAAGCCTCAGGATTCTTTTGCAGGTGTTTAGAGTTAATTAGTTGATTCAGATGATTAGGTTAATAACTCGTTTAGAGAACCTTTTCATGATATGCTCATTTTTTGAGATAGGAATTTTGGGTTTTCATGAGCTGTATGCCAAAATCATCAGTTTTAAAACAATAAAAGACCTGAAACATTTCAGTTGGTGTGCAATGAATCTTAAATATATGAAAGTTTAATTTGTATCATTACATTATGGAAAAGAATGAACTTTATCACAGTATGCTAATTTTTTGAGAAGGACCTGTATTTGAAGTTTTGCCCTAAAATACATCCACAGGTATAACACTATTCGTTGAAATGTTGTGAATTAACCTATTAGTAACTCATACTTATGGGCTTTTCAAGCATAGAGGCATAGTAATCTTAGTGAGTGAAAACTTCAGAATTTGAAGAAAGTGATAAAATAAGATGTCCATGTTTTATTATTCTGACATTTAGAAAACAGAAATCATTTTGGTTACTAACTGACTTAAAACATATTAATTGTATTCTGATTTAATATTGGACAGTGAGGAAAAGAAAACAACATGTCTCATCTGTAAACATCTGGTTTCAACTTTAACTCAAGTTCTGTAATAGTAGAACTTTTTCCATTTGCATCAGCACAAGGGGGCTTCAGAAGAATATTTTCGCTACAACATTTTATTTATTTATTAGAGGAAACACGATCTTTTGGAAATTTACCCTGTGCATGTATTGTGTCCAAAAGATCCAGATCAGCCCCCCTGTAGTCAGATTAAAATGGAAAGTTGAGCAAGATTTCTGTGCTTTTTTGTCTGCTTTGCAGCAGCAAAGGTTACCCTGATCAGTCCAGGGAAAAGCTTTAAAATATTGCTCAATATTTAATCTTCTGTTCTCTTTTTTTGTAGTAGTTTTCTCTTGTTTTCTTCCACTTTCAGGGTCAGGACATTATGGTTACGGAGACGATGAGGACTGGTATTCTCGTAGATATAAAGGTGACTATTCCTGATGTGCCACTGCTGCAACAAACATGCATACATGCAGAAATATAAACAGCACCTCAGAGATCAAGTATTAGTTTATGTTCAGACTAAATTATGCTCTTTAAATGTAACTAACCAAGTTAATCTGGTGTTTTAAAAATGATTTTGCTGAAACCTAATGAAACTGAGATTTAAACACATATAACACAATTAAGAAAGATCTACTAAATAACTTTATTATCAGACAAATGCTACGTAAGTTAAAATATGGAGCAGTTTTCAAATAAAAAATTATATTCTAAGGGACAAATTCACCCCCCCCCCCCTCCTCCTTGAACAAGTGGTTCAATTTCACCAGCTAGTTACACCCAGATCACTGCCAGATCTGCAGAACCAAGAAATCACAAATGGCAAAAACATGGAATAGTGATTAATCTTCTCAGAAGTTGTTTGCTTACAAACATTACTTCAAGTATGGATCAACAACTCATCCACGACAACATCTAAAGCACTGTGGGGCTGACTTGTCTCAATTTAGGTCAGTGTTCATAGTTCAATATAAAAGAAAGAGACTGAGAAAAAATAGCATGCATGGTGAAAACCACTGCTGACGAAAAATAACATAAAGGCCCGTCACATATTTCCCAAAAACATCTTGATGAAGAACATCATACAGATCATACAGATGATCAAATATGGTAATGGTGTGACAGTCTGGGGCTGTTTTGCTGTTTCAGGACTTACAAAATGTCTCGTAAATGAACCCTGCATTGTGGTCTCCAGCACAAAATCCATTAAGGATAATGTCTCTCTGTTAATTTGTGACCTTAAGCTCGAGTAAACTTGGTTAAGGTAGCAGGACAATGATCCTAATCATATTAGAAAGTTCACCTCAGAATGTTTAAGTCCAAATTAAGTTTTTATAGTGGCCTAGTCAAAGTCGGATCTGACATTACATTAAATAGGCAGTTTGATCTTGAAACCCCTTCTATGTATCTGAATTACAACAATTATTTCTTAGTGGAGTGGACCAAATTGAATCCACAGTTATGTGATGTCAGTTACCTCAAACACTACAACTGTTGCAAACAAGCTAGAACAATCAGTTGTTACGATTAAGGGGCAATCCCTTTTTCACATAGGATGTAAAGGAATGGGATAACCCATTAAAACTGGTCAATACATGAAAGTAACTTATTGCTCAAAGAAAAACTATGAAAGACCTCCAGAAGGCCTGAGGCATTTCACTTAAGACTAATAGATTTCAACAAAGTTTGTCTCCTTAGAAATAAAAATATACTATAGTAATAAGGGTTTGTTCAAGATTTCGCAACTGTCCTTTTACAGCATTTTTAATTTTGAAGGAACAAAAAAACAAAAACATGTTAGTACATACCATTTATAGACCTAAAATTACTGAGCATATAGGAACAACCACAAAACCATTAAATAAGTCAGACACAGGATTTAAAGGGGGGACATTATTTCAAAAATAAACATTTGAACACATCTTTGTTCTGTCAGCTTTGTAAACCGACACCAGTTCTTGAAAGTAGCTTCAAATGTTAGATTTCAAGTCATAATCATTCAGGCCAATAAAACTCTCCTTATGTTAAAGATTAAATATATTATTTTCCTTTAGTCAGTGGCTGTAGAAACAGTGCCAACACACATCCACATCCACAGTGCAACGTAGTAAGGGAGGCTGGATCCTCATTTTTATTCCAAATGGCCTTAATCTGAATCTTGTGTGTCCTCACTCCCCTCCAGATATGTGTGTTTGCCCTGAGCCAACAGGAAATAAACAGCAGACTTTGATATCCCTGTATTGAAATGAGAAAGTCCTGGCTCTACAAAACTTGGCGACACACAAGGAATTTTTACACAGCTTTCTAGAGATGGGCTACTTAAATAAATGCAGTCAGAGGAGTGTTAAGAGACTCATTTGATGCGTGTATGATCCCTCACAGTTAAGATGAAAAGCCAAGGTTCATGTCTTGATGATAAATGTGCTGTCAGCGATGAAAATCTAACTCAATATAAATTCTTGAAAATGCTAAACTGTTATGTCCAAATTATATAAATCATGTAGACAGACCATCCAGAGCTACAATTTAAAGGTAGTGTTGACAAATTTAAACTTTTCTAGTTGGGTTCTAACAGCCACAAATGCATAAGTGCTCTCCACACATCATTAAACCTTTTCCTCGGGCGAAGCTATCTTCTGATCCCTCTCCTGAGACACTTTTGGATGATTGGAAGTCACAGAGAAGGTAATGAGAAATTCACCGTATCTGCCTGCACTCATGCTGATGGGTGGTTTTCCTTTTTCTTTTTTTCCTTTGGTAAAGAAAGTCTTTCTAAGCTTTTATAGTCTGCAGGTAAGTGCTTCCTATTGAGCTTCTCCAGCTGAAAGGCCAAGTCATGTACCTGCTTTGATGCTCACAGTGAGAACTCGGTCCCCTTCTTCTTCTTTTTTTCTGCTCTCAGGAACCCCATGGTGTGCACCCATTAAGCTGAAACATGGTGACGTGAGTTGCCGCACACCCAGAGGGGAGCACTACAGGAACGTGATGGGGACACGGTGTAAAATCCGCTGTAAAAGGGGTTACGAATCCAAGACTTCAGAGGTGGTGTGCATGGCAAACAAGCACTGGTCCTCCAACTACGCTTGTCGGGGTGAGAACTAACACCTGCACACAGATTTTATTTTTCACTTTTAGAGCACCTAGATAAAGTAATCTCAGGGCAGTATACAGAAAAAAAAATCCAAGTCAGATCCGGTTAACTTTTTTGGCTCTGATGAGAAAGATTATGTTAGTTGTGAACCCGAAGTGTGTAAAGAAGAGAGTGAAAGCTGGAGGAAGTGTCATGGTTTCAGGAACATTTACTGGAGCAGGTGTTTACCATGTTTCATTCATTTCAATTCAGTGTATTTATATCAGTGGTAGCCACTGATTGGCCTGGCAGTGTACATGTGAAATGATGTGACAGAATAGTGCCAGACTGTTGCTTGCTCAGTTCAGAATCCAGAAGGAACTGTTGTAGCGCTTATGAATGACATCATGGACTTTTCACGCCACTTCGCTCGCCCATCTCCTCGCCCACTTCTGCGTTCCTGAGATGGTGATGGAAACACAACCAGGCTGTGTTGGGGCGGGCCGACCCGACCTGGCCCCAGCCGAGCAGACCCTAGTGGGAAAGTGGCAAAAAGTTCCCTCAGGGTACTTTACAAGACAAACAGATCCAGTTTATATACTGAAATCTATAGTCAATCTAGGGCTGGGCGATATAATCTCAAATCTATATTGCGATATGATCCAAAGCATGTGCGGTAACGATATCTATTGTGATATATTCTTTTCTTTATATGTCAAAATGACAGTTTATGAACATTCTCACTTTTCAGATGCATTGCAGCAGAACAACAACTTCAAAAAAGTTTAGAATACCATTTAAAGAACATGTATTGTCCAAAATGCATTTAAAAAATATTCTAATCTTTTCTCACAACATAAAGATGAAGCTATTTTAAATAAAGTAAAAGCTAAATGTTATTTAAAAAACACACAAAGTTCAAAATTGTCCGCTTTCCTGGTTACTTATTTATAAATTTAATATTGTACAAACATAAACCTGCACATATTTGAATTAAAAATGCTTCAAGTTCAACGGGTTTATTTTCCGTTACCAGGAAAACAACAAATTTTAAACTTGCAATATGTAGTGTAAAGACGAACACTCAACATCGGTATTCATCCTCCTTGATGACACCTTGATGACATCAGAACGCCCAATCGCGATGGCCAATATAGTGCAAAACCTCTATCTTTGGCTAAATTTATATAATTTCTGCCTTATAGTTAGGGAGGTTTTTACAGCAACATGGCAGAGTTAATGTGTTCCTCATTAACTCAGCCACTAATTTCCGTGCAGCATAATGTCCCCCATCACATAGCAGATAATATAAAACAGATTCTAGAAACTGAAAACAATGAAATGCCGAAATGTTCATATCAAAACCCAGAAAACCCTCTATGAAATCTTTGGTGACCAAAATTATGGCTAAAAAACTCAATACAATTACCAAAAAGTGAAAGAGAGTAATGATTATCAACCCAGTAGTCATATCTTGCCTCCTGGGCACTATACAGTAATGCTCTGTTGCACCCCCATCCTAACTCTGTATTTATTGCTTCACGATGCAATTTCAGCAGAAGACCTTTCTTTTTTTCAGAATCAGACATGTAATAAACATCTCAGGTTTTCATGTGTGAAAATAGCTTCTAGGTCTGCTATGAGCTGTTTATTTGCTGGAAACGTTTTAGAGAAATTATCTGTGTTTCTGTACTTTAAGGCATTTTGTCCTAACCCTTAACACTTACCATTAGAGGCCGTCAATTTTTATACTGTTATCGGAAAACATGTCTTGATTGATTCAATCATCTGCTGTAGGGGTAGGAAGTCCTGTAAATTAAACAAAAAAGGTCAGTCTAAAATGGGCAGGTAAAATGAATGCATGCCTGAGCAGAGGATCTGACAAAGTGAATGACAAACAGGGGCTATTTTTACCGGGAGAAATGATTAGGTGAGAGGATGTAAGTAAGAGATGAGTAACAGGTGATGAGGTAATCTGGAAACAATATTCAGGCTACTGAGGATACCGGGGAACAATGAGAGCTAAGAGGAATTTAAACTCAGAAACAGACAAGAAATAGAAACAAGAGCTTTTACAAAAAGAGCTCCTTTAAATCAGAACGAAGCAGAGAATAACAAATTAATTGTGGGCTGAACAATGCCAACTAAATACCAACTTGCAATTTTCTTTAAGGACTTAAATTTAGATTTTGATGTTTGGGGGAAAATGTACTGTACATTCTTTGATAGAGGTAGCAATTCGAAATCCATTTACTCATAAATTATTCCCAAATATTTATGTGATTATTATTAAGCTCAAAAAGTCCATCAAATCCATGCTATTTATTGATGTGTTTATACACGGGAGAGAATAGGGGGTTCTTAGTTTTTATGCATTTGATAAATTAGGGAAGCCCCCCTTCAAAAAACTGCAAAAAATCATTGTACATTGTTTCATTGGGGAAATCAAAGTTATAGTTTTATTAACCTGTTTTTTGTTATTGTGGAAACTATTACTCTAAAAAATAAGAACTGATAGGCAAAATCTGATCTAAATAAGAGGCTTTATTCTGCCACAAGTAACATTCAAAATCTTCCCTTAAGAAACTGAACGTTTTGAACCAACATGGCTACATTTTATTGGAAGATTAACAACTCTAAGCTTCCAGTGCATTCATGTAAACTTTACCTTTCAAAAGTTTCTCAGAACATAAGAACTTTATAGTTACTTTTCCACTATCATAACAGGGGTGGGTCAAACACAGACCACGCCAACACAAGTTAATGGTCATCACTGTTTACAGAGATGTTCATGTTACATGGATTTCACTGATTTGATTTGTTGTGTTTTCATGCTTCTGAGTTAGTTTACTAATCCAGTCACATCAATTAATATCTTACTTTTTTAATTAGTGACATTAATTATCCATTTAATTGTAAGCTACAGATGGGCAAAAAAGCACCGATTGTGCAAGTTGTCCCAATTAAAAAGATGAAAGAGGCCTTTGATTTTCATCATAGGCCCCACTGTAGCTTACAATTAAATTGATAATAAATGTCACTAATTAACAAAGTAAAATTCTAAGTAATGTGACTGGATTAGTAACCTAACTCAGAAGCATGGTGGCAAAAACAAAACACAACAAATCACATCAGTGAAATCTATGTACCATGAACATTTCTGTAAACAGTGATGACCATTAACCTGTGTTGGGTTGGTCTGTCTGTTTCAGTAAAGATTCAAAAACTTTTGCAATATTAATTTTTATTGTGCTAAAAATAGTTTCCTAAGCCGTCTGAAAGTAAATGAATGTAGTCAGCAGAGTCCAGATCTTGTCTGCTTCTACTCTTTAAAGGTCGTTATCATGTTCAAAAAACACGTAGGTGAGCATAAAACTGCGTGTTTTGGATGAATCGGTGTAACTCTCGTGTTGACTATAAAAATAGGCAACATGAACTAAAACAACTCATCACTGTTGGCTAAGTCTTAAGGCCAGCCCACCCAATGTTATTTTAGATGATCCCACTGAAAGAAATTTCACTGCGGATCTGCGAACGGCAGCTTTTTAAAGTCTACTGTCGCAGATAACATGCTGCCAATTCACACATCCCGAGTGTGAGACTTTCAGAAACGAACTTTTTTCCATGTTGTTGTTATCGTGCCGCATGTTTCTCAAGATAATGAACCAGGGTGAAAACTGGAGACAGACACAGCAGGTGGGATTGTCACTCCTGCTGGGCAAATGTTGTAGGTTATACTTTGGTGAGCTTCACATTAAAACTGATTCTGCTTGTTCTGGCATCAATTTTATGGTAATATAAAACATTCATGTTAAGCCAGATGGCTGATCAAAATAGTTAATCATTTATTTGCCACTTGTTTAGGAATTAAATAGTTGTTTGTGTCTCTGTGGACGTTTATCATCACAGAGGGGATTTGTATCCACAGGGGGTATAAAACTACTTTAACTCTTGTTTGTTTGGTTCTAGCAATATATTGACTACTAAACAGATGCCCAAAAATTATTTAGGACTGAGAGGGACAGCTTGTCTTTAGCAGAAGATTGTAGGGAATTGGTCTGTGCTGCCAAAGGCTGCAACATCATTATTGCAGACAAAATCCTAAATGATAAAACTTAGAAAAAGTACGAATAATGTGCATCTAAGCAATTGTTTGCATAAACACTGAAGTCCTTAAAGGAATGTGTGTATGTGTCTGTGGTTTCTTAGAATACGTAATAACAAATGGATCGACACAATCTGGATATTTGTTAAGAAGTTTATTGAGACAGTCACTATGTTCCAAGGAGGCAGTCTAAAAGCAACGTCAAAACAAAAGAAATCCCCATTGAGTGGTAACCTTTAAAACTGTAATATCCAGCTTTATCAACTGCTCCAAGGCTTTTCTGCTCTGACACTTTCTTGATCTCTGGGGGAACTGCCTTCAGTATATATATCTGCTGGTAGTATATGTTGATAGACAGTTTTGTACAATTAAATGTTTGCTGTAGGAAAGATAATTCTGGAGGGTTCAGTAAAAAGCCATCCATCATAAGGAAAGCATTAAGAGTCTTGTTAGTGAATTTCTGTCTCACTCAAATTATGCTTTTTACCCCCCACCAGAGCAGTTCCTGTGTTGAGTCCTAATGATGATGCTAGAACAGGTTCCCATCTGCAAGAACCAATTTTAATTAGATCTACCTACAAAGAGCCCCTCCAGAGCCTCGTCATTGCATTACTTGAAACAACCCTTACAGTTTATATTTGGTCCT
Organism: Valencia hispanica; assembly: GCA_963556495.2. Lineage (NCBI taxonomy): Eukaryota > Metazoa > Chordata > Actinopteri > Cyprinodontiformes > Valenciidae > Valencia > Valencia hispanica. The sequence goes on along the minus strand of OY747707.1, from coordinate 33,293,628 downwards.
TCCTTTGTTGCATTCTGAATATCTGCAGCGAACTGCAATGCAGAGATGGAGATCATCAGGATGAATTAGATTATTTTTCCTGTTAACGCTGAAAACAAAAGTCTTGTTAGTGATACTTGGGATTTCTTTAGAAGCTCTGAAAGGCATTTTCTGCCTCTGACCGGTAAAACAATAATTAGGCTGCAAATAGACGTTCTAAACCCCGTTTCAAGCTGGAGTCATAATGTTCAAAGATCTGAGAAGGCTTATAAGCAGATATGGAAACTATATTTATACATGGTCCCTACATAGTTCCTACAAAGTCAGGTAAAGTGTAGTTTTCAATTTAAAACTTGTTCCTGGTCTAAGGACATTTTAATACTGTAAGTACCAAAAAACACTGTTGAAAAATATTTGTATTTCCAGACTTTATTCCATCTTTGATTGTTGTAAAGTTTTATCCTTCTGTTCCTTCAGTAATCCATCCTTCAATCAATTACTCGTCATCTGTCACTGTCACCCATCATATAAATATTCTTTAATAATTTCTCAATGAATAAATTATTCATCCATCGATTAATCTTTAATCCATTAATTTATCTATTAATCCTTCCTTCCTGTCTTCATTTTGTCTCTGGTTTCAGAGGTTCCATATTTCGGTTTGAGGTTTCATGTTTAAGTGCAACCACTAGAGATAGATCTGCAATAGATTTGAAATGTAGATGTCAGAAGCCTTCCTCTACCTCCACATAGACTTGGTCTTTACCTAAGTGAAAGAGAATGTGTGACAGACATCAGATTTTTGTAAAGGTTATACTGCTGGATATGATAAAGAAAGCCTCAAAGGACGTGGACCTTCAGGATGTCTGACGAATACGTAGAAATAAAAAAGTATAGGAAAGCCATCCATCAGTTAGCTCATCCTTTTATCTGTCAATTTATCCATATCCTATAGTTCCTCCAGTCCATTCGCTCATCCATGTCATCGTCCTTCCTTCAGAAAAAAAAATCCAACAGTTAGGAGGAGATTGTTCAGAACTCAGGAATTTTCAGGAATTTTAACATGACAATTTGTAACAACCCCTAAAAAAAACTGTTCCAATCTCTCAGGACACTGATACTGTTATAATGCTCAAAAAAGAAAACACACCTGTTAGAATGAATGAATATGGCAGAATTCATGGAGAATTCTATGATAGTGAGCTGGCCAGTTTCTCCACTGCAAAACATCCCTAAACCATGACACTTCCACTTCAGTGCTTCATGATCTCAGGTTCTTTTCCTTGAATGCTGTATTTGGTTTATGCCAAACATGTCTTCTGTTCTGGTGTGCCAGTCGTATATAGCGCTTTATAGCCATACTGACCACTCAAAGTGCTTTACACTTGAGCCACATTCACCCATTCGCACTCACAAACGCACACACATTTATACACAGATATGCAGATCGGTAGGTAACTTGGGGTTCAGTACCCTGCCCATAGGCACATCGACATGGGACAGGCGGAAGCTGGAATGGAACCTATAACCTTCCAATGATAAGCCGACTATTCTATTTACCGAACCACAGTCACCCCCATATGCCTTAAAAACATTATTCCAGAAGGCCTGGTTTTTTTTTATTTCCTGTGACACATGTTTGTCTAATCTTCATGGTTTTCTTGAGCGGCAGAGTTTTCCTTGTGCAGTTTGTATCTGCCTGTACTCTCATATCAACAGAAGCAAGAACCTGCTATTGTCCCATGGTGATATTTGAGGGTTTTTGGAGACTTCTTTTAGCATCTTGCTGTCTACTTTTGGGGTGAACTTACTTGAAATACCAGACTTGGGCATGCTGGTATGTAGTAGTTTTGAAAAGCCCTTCACTTGCAGACTATTTTTAATTTAGTGGAAAGGTTTATTTCAAACTCTTTTGAAACCCCTTTAAATCTCTTACCAGATTCATAGGCTGCAACAAAGCATGTGTAATTTTAGTCATTTTGAGTGAGGCCAATTGTGGGGTTTCTTTATTTACTCCTCACTAGTAAATTAATTTTATTACATTTGGTAGAAAGTTTATTTATTTTGCATTTATTTTGCTTTATCACTATGATAAACGGATATTAAGTATTTGTCTGTCCAACTAGACATGTTAAATAAATTAGAATATATATTCTAATGACGCTCATTTGTTAGATTAAAAGTACCTTTTGAAAATAAGTAAGGTAGTAAACATTCTTTTCATTGAGTCCAAAAGCCCACATTTCTGTACAAATATACGTCTTTACCTCCGAGCTTATTTTGCTCACAGAGATCCGCTGTCCCAAGCTCAACATGCCGGCTAATGGAGGCTACAAATGTTCGGACGGCTCCTACTATAACTCTCGCTGTGAGTTCTTCTGTTCTCCTGGGTATTCAATGAAGGGCGAGAGGACAACAGTCTGCCAGTACAACAAGGTGTGGAGCGCTGCAGTCCCCACATGCGTTGGTAAGGCTGTGTGTGTTGTTCCTTAGCTTGCAGTTTTAATAGTGGCCAAAGGACTGCTACAACAAGATATCACAAATTTCCTTGTAGCACTGTGCCAGTGCCAACGTTTTACCCTCATGAGGTTATTATTGATGCTTGGAAAAATAACAGGCCTCTAGACATGAACATACATCTTTCATAGAAACTCAAACAGGCAGACAGGCTACTTCTTTTCCATTCCCTGGAAAATTACAATATTTTCACTTCTTTTACCAGAGTCAGAGCTGAAAATGAGTGGGAACTGGAGCTACCTTTTGATGAACATATAAATGAAAGAAAAGCTTTGCAACTGCTGTCAGTGGTCTTTTGATGCGTGCACAGACTACACTAAAGCCAGCATGCACTTAGAGTGCAATTGGAGATATGACATTGAGTTTTCTACTTCATTGTCTACAAGGACACTTAGAATCATCCTTGTTTTCTCCATATCCTGTAATTAATTTGCTTTTATGATGCAGCGTCTTTTGACATGTTTCTGATTTCACCAGCATTTCCCTGGATGGCCATGTTTGTTTGCCTCAACAGACCTCCCAGCGTTTTTGCTCTAGCACTCACTCTGTCAATGTTGAATCTGGTATAACAGAATAGTTTAGATCAAAGCATGTCCCCGTGTTAAAATGGTCTAGTCAAAACACAGACCTAAATCCAAATGAGAATTTCTGACTAGAATAGAACATTTATGTTCACAGATGCTGTCAGTTCAATGTAAATGAGTTTAAGCTATTTTGCAAAGAGACGTGGGCAATAATTTCTGTCTCTAAAAATGTAAAATTGGAGACACTCCCAACTGGATATGGAGAAAAGACTTACAGTTAGAATTGAAGCCAAAGCATGTATCTATATTTTGCACTCCACAATTTGACACTGTTTTGAGCAGATCTACTATATAAAATCAAAATACATGGAAGTTTGTGGTTGTAACATGACAAAATGTGATAAGGTTAAACAGGTTTGCAAGGCCCTGTACATGTGGATCATTAGCACAGGGGCATTTACATGCATAAGAAACAAGGCCAAAATCTGTTCTGGTATTTTTGTAATTTTATCCTGTTGTTTCAGAATTTAAGAGATGAATCTGCCACCATTATTGGTGAACCATGTGTGTTAGGTTGGGTGAAATAAGGCTTAGAGAAACATGTCTTCCTCTTTTGTTTGTAGATTTGGATCCCCCAAAAATCAAGTGTCCCAATGTCAAGGATAAGTGGGCAGAACCAGGAAAACTGACAGCGAGGGTGTCTTGGGACACACCTGAGGGTGTCGACACTGCAGATGGCATCCTCACAGAGTCAGTCCACGCATATCCTTTTCATTCTTTTAAGACCTTTTCACTTCAGTGCTCTGAGTCAGATTAAATCCTGGTTCAAAACTGGAGATCTGAGTAAAAGATTCAAACTGAGCGTGTGCTTTACAGTGTGATCCTGAAAGGAAAACCATCTAAATCGGACTTCCCAGAGGGTCTCCATAAAATGTCCTACACTGTGTTTGATCGGGCCGGGAATAAAGGGTCCTGCCGATTTACCATCAGAGTGCGAGGTGAGCCTGCGAGAACAGCATGGCTAGAGGTTCTTTTTTTACTTACGGAGATCAGATCTCTACTGTTTTTGCATTTCTGTTTCACCTAAAAATTTCAGATCATCATGCTAATGTTAATATGAGACAAAGATAACCTGAGCAAATACAAGAAGCAGGTTCTAAATTATGATCTCATATATTAAGGTAATTCCAGGGATAATTAGCTATGTTAGCTTGTTTGTTAGCCAATGCCAAGGGTCGTGTTAACAGATTATTTTCCATTGACCATGTTCTTTAAACGGTGATGGAAAACTCTGAAGGCCATCAGCCATTTTGACAGTTGCGATTCCCGCCCCTGACCACTGGGTGCAGACTTGCAGACATTTTCAACTTCATGCACAGAGTTCATGTAACTAATCAAATCAAAGAAATATTCTCATGAGAGCATCTGAGCATCATTTTAGACCTGGACACAGAAGCAAATGCATCCGACCATCTGGGAGCTGAAAGTACATTGAGGCATGGAGTACATCTGTGACTGCACTGTACACAGACTGGGGATGACAGATCGCTGCAGCTTAACCACTGATGCAGAAGGAATGCATGTGGGGATATCCCCCAGCTGTAGCGATCAGAAAAGCTGCCATTCAGGAAGTCTTGCAGAATTCTTATCATATCAATTATAGAAAGTTTAAACAGAAATGTTTAAGGTTAAACAGAAATGTGGCAACAGAGCGCAGATTCTGTGATAGCGCAGTTGAGCGCTCCAAGCCTAACTTTTAGGCCATAGCTGGTGAAATATTCATAATACATATAGCTTATTAATCTGCTCGATATGTGATGACACGATGTGGAATGACAGTTAAATACTACTGAATATGTAGTTGTAATTGTAAAGATTGATGGGTAAAAATAGATCATGACCGGATTTTTTTGACCCAGTCAGACGAAATGGCTGACAACAAAAAATTGTAGCGTGACCTCTGGTCAAGGCTTACCTGATCATCTGCTCGTTCTGATAGCTTGCAACCAAAGACGTCTTTTGTTTGCCTTGAAAGGGAGGCTAGTTGATGGATTCTATAAAACTTGCACGTTTTGTTGTTTTTATTCAAATTCAATTCAATTCAAAAATACTTTATTGATCCCAGAGGGAAATTAAGTGTTATTGTATACAATTAATTCTTTAAGGAGTTGTTGGAGATCATGATGGGTGTGGGCAGGAAAGATTTCCTGTAGTAGTCTGTGTTGCAGCGAAACTGAAGAAGCCTCCGACTGAAGACACTCTGTTGTTGCAGGATAGTGTCATGAAGAGGATGCTAGGGGTTGTCCATAATTGTTTTGATTTTATGAAGAATCCTTCTTTGCATCATCATCTCCAGATGTTCCACAGTTGTCCCCAGAACAGAACCAGCCTTCTTTATCAGGTTGTTTAGCCTTTTTTAACCCCTGGCTCTGATGCTGCTACCCCTACAGAGGATGGCTGAAGAGATTACACTCTCCACAACAGACTTTTTTAAGTTTTGCAAGTCTGTTGTGGAGAGTGTAATCTCTTCAGCCATCATCAATATTTGGCCCACAGAAGCCACTCCAACATGCAGCCACCCAGAGCAGCGCAATTCTACAAAAAAACATTTTAATTATTATTAGAAATATTGAAGCCATTTGTGCAACCAACAGCACAACAAGACATGATCACATTCTTCACGCACAGTAGAGCAGCGAGTGACGTATACCAATAATCCCTCTATCAGATGCAGACATTTAGGTCCGGAAGCAGCAAACTAGCTCTAGACCATCACACTACCACATCATGTTTGACTGTCAGTATGATTTTCTCTGAAATCTTGTGTTGGTTTTACACCAGATGTAATGGGACTCACACCTTCCATAAAATGCCAGTTTAGTCTGATTTGTTCACAGAATATTTTTTCCAAAAGTCTTGGGAATCATAAAGATGTTTGTTGGTAAATGTGAGATGGTTGTTTATGTTCTCTTTGGTCAACAGTGGTTTTGGCCTTGGAGCACTCTATGGCTGCCATTAGGGCTGGGCGATATGGCCTCAAATTTATCTCACAATATATTCAGCAGTTCACCTCGATAACGATAAATGGACGATAACTACCCCACCCCCCAAAAAATAAAAGTTTTTCTCTAGGTGGATCTGTGGCTTCTCCTCTTCCTCCTCAACCAGCTCTACCCCCACTGCTTCCGTATTTGAACCCTCCTTCGATTTGCTTACAGTCTTTCTCTTCCAGTGTTCTCCTTTGCATAGAAAGTAGCTTTCGGGTGTCCCAAAAGTAATTGGAAGTCGCTAAATGAAATCATGTACAACTTTCAACATTTATATTTAACTACTAACCTGTTGTCTGCTTCTGCTTGTCTTCCATGTCCCTATCTTCGCACAGTGCGTCGCTGCAGCCCACTATTCCCCCCAGACAACGGCTACATGAAGTGCGACAGTGACAGAGACAACTACGGTGCCACTTGTCAGTTCTCCTGCACCGGCGGCTACGAACTGCAGGGCAGTGCTGCAAGAGTGTGTCAGTCTGGACTCTCCTGGTCTGGTTTAGACACAATGTGTGCACGTAGGTACTGCTGGCAGCTCAACACACAAACAACAAAAGCTATTTTTCTTCCAGCTTAGTATATATCACTTACGTGTTATGTGTTCATTATACATTCATTTTTTCTGACAAATAATCAAAGAAGATCCTTAAGCAGCCTTAAAAAGTATGGGATTTATTTCTATATTCTATTTATTTTAATGATCTAGTTGAGTTATGAAAAAAGAGGACATGGATCTAATCTAAAATATGTTATACAGTCATGTGAATAATAGGGCACCTAGCAACAGCCTGTGTGTTTTTGTAACTTATTTGGAAATATGCACGTGTGATATAAATTTTAACACGACTGAAAAATGTAACTAAATAAACAATAAAAAAGGACAAAAAACACATTTAAAATTTTATAAAATGTTATTAAACATGTAATTTCTATTGAGGATGAGTTTGGACACTCCTGCATTTATTTCTACTATAAATGAATAAAATTACACAGAGCCATATTACATCAGATGTATATGATTAGAACATCATTAATCAGCCTTTTGAAGGAGGTATGTACTGTTTAAACCTCGGACTTTCAGTCTGGTTTGCTGTTGACTGTGAAAGTAGAGTTAACAGCATTGTGAGATATAAAGAGCTGTCTTAGGCCTTCAGGAAAAACTATCGTACCTTATGGATAAATGATTTAACGAGGTCTCAAAACAAAAAGTCAACAAATCTAGAACATTCAACACAGCTGCAAATATGCCCAAGTCTGTCTGTTCAAACAAGTTCATCCTAAAAACAGATCTCAAGATGCTAAAAGAGGCCTCCAGCAACCTCAAAATATTGAGGTGGAACTAACAGCAGGTTCTTCCCACTGTTGGTATGAAAGTACATACTTGCACAATCAGAGAGAGACTGCACAAGTTTAACCTCTATAGGTGATGCGTACCATTCTTCACCAACTGAAGACTGAATGCAAACTGCAGTCTGGCTAGTTTGCTGAAGTTCTGGAGCATAAATCCAGTTTTGGATTTTCTTGCATGCATCAGTCATTTCTATCGCTGTTTCTTGTTTAATTTGGAAACTCATTGGAGGAGAAAATAGCAGCCTGTCCATCAATTAGAAAAATCCATCCTGAGTTCATACTGTTCCACACGTTCGCATCTGTGAGGCAGGAAGAAGCTCCTCATCGTCAGCCTTAATTATGCAACTCCTCACATTGACAATGTGTTGTAATAAATCTTCACCTTCATGTACTCGCTTTCATATACTGACTTAATTTTTTGCATTCAATGTCATCGCAGCCATGAACATTAATGTGGGAGTGCGTACGGCTGCGGCACTGCTGGACCAATTCTACGAGAAGCGACGACTCCTCATTATCTCTGCACCTACGGCTGCCAATCACAATTACCGTTTCCAGATGACTAACCTACAGGTGAGGCACGACTCGCACCGACTCACAGCTACATCTGAATGCGAGTTGAGTGAGCTGGACGCCTGAACAAGAAAATAGCGCTGAAAAAAGACGACAGCAGTGCGTTTGTGTTCTGTTGTTTTTACCAGGGACATCCAAGCAGGACAAATAAAAAGAGGGAGAGAGTGTCATGCTGATGATCAGGAAATGTCTCAGCGATGAATAAATGATACTGACACACAGCTCTGTGAGCGGTGACTTTTCCGGTGCTGATGTTTTCCTCCAGTACGTCAGAAACCGTTAAGTCAGAGCTTTTTTTTAACGCCTGAACTTTCAGATTTCGTTAATGAATTGAAAGACTTAATCAGTGTCAGTTTGTTGACATGCCCACTAAAAGGGATTGTTTTTAGATTTGTAAGCAGATATTTAATAATTTCCTAGGTATTCCAAAAACCAGGGATTGTTAGATAAAAATATCACTTTTTAATTTATAATTCAGAAATTAGTTTAAAATCACTGATTAGGCTTCATTTATTTTAAATTAGAGAAGCTTTGTGTGTAAAGAATCAAATGGCAGGTCAGGTCTTGATAAAAGGTAAAAGACAACATTTTTAATGTAATTCCTCATAAAATATTAAATGCAAATGCAATATCTTCTTTTAGAGTTGTTGGATTAGGTTTGTATCCCTCTGCCAGGGCTTAGATCGATATTAGGTCCCTCTGCAAAGCACCAAATAAAACTCCACAGTCCTGTGCAATATTGTGCAGAATTGTACAGTTCGCAATGATGTCACACATTGTTTAAAGCAGAGTTCATCCAGCTGATCTTTTGTATGCCTTTTCTCCACCTCAGTATCCATTAAGCAGTGCTCTACCATGGCCCAGAGTCAGGTCTTATTTCCAAAAGCCCTTATCTGCACAGCTGTTGCCCTGTTATAACTCTGGAGCTCCAGGTGTTCCTTCATATATGTTTTTTCTGGATTGTGTGGGATCCTTTGCTCTCGTCCAACTTGACGCTTTGTCAGATTTGCATATAAATTACCATACACCCAATCTGCCATTCACGTGTTTGATAAATGAATCCAATGTTATTATTTAAACATGGGCAGTAAAGATTATTTTTATTTTTCAGTGTAACATCTAATTCCATGTTACTTTTTTTTGGGGGGGGGGGGGGGGGGTTGCAGACAGAGTGAAACAATCTTGTTGCTTTAGATTTAGCTGAAAATCAAACCAGTTTTGGTTGTTTAGACAAGGATCAGCCTAAAGATCTACTGTCTCAGGACAGACACAACTTCACTAAAAAACTACTCTACCTTCTTTCCAATAATGGAAAACAATGAAAACTATTAGTGTTTTCAGCTAATGGTGGGCGATGTAAAATGAATAAGGAAGAAATGATATTCAATTCAATTCAAAAATACTTTATTGATCCCAGAGGGAAATTAAGTGTTGCAGCTCTTTAAGGAGTTGTTGGAGATCATGATGGCTGTGGGCAGGAAATATTTCCTGTAGCGGTCTCTGTTGCAGCGAAACTGAAGAAGCCTCCGACTGAAGACGCTCTGTTGTTGTATGACTGTCTCATGAAGAGGATGCTCAGGTTTGTCCATAATTTTTTTGATTTTATGAAGAATCTTTCTTTGCATCATCATCTCCAGATGTTCCACAGTTGTCCCTAGAACAGAACCAGCCTTCTTTATCAGGTTGTTTAGCCTTTTTAAATCCCTGGCTCTGATGCTGCTACCCCAACAGATGATGGCTGAAGAGATTACACTCTCCACAACAGACTTGTAGAAGATTTTCAGGATCCTGCTGCGAACCTTGAAGGACCTAAGCTTCCTCAAGAAATACAGTCTGGTCTGTCCCTTCTTGTTGACGGTTTCACTGTTCAGTCTCCAGTCCAGTCTGTTGTCAAGGTGAACTCCGAGGTATTTATACTCCTCAACCACCTCCACTTCTTCTCCCATGATGGAAACAGTGTTTGACTTATCCCTGTTTCTTCTGAAATCTACAATCATCTCCTTTGTTTTGTTCACATTCAAGGTAAGACAATTGTTTCCACACCATGTCACAAAGCGGTCCACCAGCTCTCTGTATTCAGCTTCTTGTTCATCTCTGATACACCCGACAATTGCAGAGTCATCTGAGTATTTCTGCAGATGACAGGTGTCTGATTTGTACTGGAAGTCTGAGGTGTAGAAAGTGAAAAGAAATGGTGAGAGTACGATCCCCTGTGGTGCTCCTGTGCTGCTGACCACCTGGTTTGACACACAATCCTTCAGTCTCACAAACTGTGGTCTATTTGTCAGGTAGTCATTGATCCAGGTAATTGTTGAGGATATATTAATATAATATAATATAATATAATATAATAATATAATATAATATAATATAATATAATATAATATAATATAATATAATATAATATAATATAATATAATATAATATAATATAATATAATATAATATAATATAATATAATATAATATAATATAATATAATATACATTTAGCCAAAGGTAGAGATTTTGACTATACCGGCCTACTGCAGTTTGTTGTTTTCCATTTAAGGACAAGGAACCTGTTGAACTTGAAGCATTTTTAATTCAAATATGTGCAGCTTTATTTTCATGCAATAATAAATGTATAAACAACAACAAATAACCAAGAAAGCAGACAATTTTGAACTTTGTGTTTTCATAACATTTAGCTTTTAATTTATTAAAAATATCTTCATCTTTATTTATTTAATGAGAATTTTTGTGTTGCATTTTTTAGAAAAATATCAGATTTTTTTTTAAATGCATTTTGCACAATTAATGATCTTTAAATGGCATTCCATACTTTTTTGAAGTTGTTCTGCTGTAATGTATCTGGTAAGTGAGAATGTTCATAAACAATAATTTTGATGTAGTATATAAAGAAAAGAATATATCACAATAGATCATTATTGCACATGCTTTAGATTATATCGCAATATAGATTTGAGGACTTTTCTTTTTGTACTATTTTTAGAGACTTGAAAACTCAAAATGTTTAGAAATTAATAGCTAAAAGATAAAGTCATAGTTTGAGTAATTTACCACAATAGAGCCTTGGGGTTAGTGCCTTTAAACATCAGTTTAGGAGTTTTTGAGTTTCTGGCTGATGTCATAGACGTGCATGTCTGTCAGGTTTACTGGTGCCATTGGAGGGAATCCGATGGTTAATTAGGTTTCTTTGTGATGTCTGATGATTATTTCAAATATCCATCGATCCATTTTTTGTTCCAACTTAACCCTGGTAGGTTTGTGACTCCAGTGTTATTTGGCGACAGGCGGGGTACACCTTGGACAGGTCACCAGTCCATGACAGGGCAACAAATACACATACCAGACTAATAAGTATGCACACACACTTAAACACAGACTTAAGGCAATTACTCTAAAACGCATTACTGTTGGACAGTGGGAGGAAGCAACAGAACCTGGAGAGAACTGGCTCATTCACTGAGACAATATGAAAACCTTAAAGGCCCCAAACCTTGTAGCTGCGAGACAACAATGCTATCAACTGCACCAATATGCAGCCCCATTTAAAATTTACATTAATAATGTGTTAAGAAAAATCTGTTCTCTTTTTTCATGTTAAGTAAAGCTGCAAGTTGGCACAGTTCTTAGCGCTGTTGCCTTGCAACAAGAAGGTTCTAGGTTTCAATCAGGGCCCATGGTATTTCTGCATGGAGTTTGCATGAGTGTGTGCATGCATGGCTGTCTGCCCTTTGTGTCTCTGTGTTATCATGTGATGGACTGGTGACCTATCCAGGTTCTAAGCTGCCTATCACACAATGACCACTGGAGAAAGGCATCAGTGACCCTGCGGAGATAACCGGGTATAGACCATGGAAGGATGAAGGTTAAGTGTACTTTTATAATAATTTCTGAGTGCCAGGTTAGATAATCAGCTTTGAACATGCAGAATACAACTGAGCAACAGCATTGATGTTGCACTGATGACAGAGCGCTCTTCAAATAAAACACAATACTCCAAAAACAAGTGCAGTCTAATGCAACAAAGCACAACCAATTTTTAATCATTTATGCAACAGGATCCCACAGTTGTATAACAATAAATAAATACATTAAATTTAAAACACTCACTGTTGTTTTATATATTATGTAACATGTTTATGTCATTTATCTGAGATGGCTTTATTAAAAGAATCATTGCTCAGCCATATACTTGCGTCTTTGTCACAGACTGGGAGCAAACACAGCAATATTGCATTACAAACAGTATTATTATGGCGTTATCCAGGAGGTTTGTGCCCAGTTGGTTAAACTTAATTATTTGAAACTAATTATAGGACTGAAATATAACAGTGCTGCTTTGTTTTTCAGCTGTGTCTGACTGCTTTACAGTACATCAAATTAACTGGATAATATTAGTGTTGAATGTCGGTCAATTCACTCAGCACTGAGGACACCGCAGATTGCTTTACATCAGCATCCGTTAAATAAAATTCAATTTCTGTAACGACATAGAGAAGATTAAAGCCATTTTACAGACTCAATCCAAATACTTTTTAATGAGGTTTTCCCCATAAGGGAAAGAATGATTCTCATGAAAAATATAATTTTGCTTGATTGTCAACATTCCTTTAAAGACAGCAGGCACACAAAAAACTACTTTGGATTTGATAATCGAGAAGAAGAGAAATGTTACAGCCTATGCAAACAAAATACCTGTCAATGGCAGTTTTATTTAGATATTATTTTAAAACAAAGCTTTAGCAAAGTGCTACACACAAAAGCAATGATAGCAATCTCGTAAGAACAATAAAAACACAAATGAGTGACTGTATAACAAATAAACTAAGCTTACCAAAAATGTTGGTATATTATATTCTCTACTTCATGAGAGTTTGGAAATGTTTCAAGCCAATAAGTAGATACAAACACAATTTTCTGGGATTAGAGTATTCCCCTTTCCTAACAGGTTACTAACAAATTTCATATTGCTTTTGAAAGACGTATATGAGAGCTGTTTTGTTTTCAGCCACAGTGATCCTTGTAAATTGTCAATTGTTGAAGATTGGACAATACAGTCAAAAGAGTTTGGGAGATGATGTTAGATGTTATATTTTACAGGTGTTTAAAGGTTTTTGTTTTCTTGTAGAACTCTGGGATCTTTTATTTTCTATTTTGAGAATTTTCATTTGCAGCCAGGTCGAGTTTTCATGTTTGGGTTCATAGTTTATTTTTTAAGGTTTTTTATTTTATATTTTTCAGGTTATTTCTGTCAGAGGTTATTTATTTATTAACATGCTAGTTTTATTTATCCTTATTTCCAGCCTTCTGTCAGGAATTTATCCCGTCGGTTATTTTTGTCAGTCTGTTACTCGGTTCTTTTCTCTACCATTATTTTCTTGCCTTGGTTTACAATATTTTGGGTCTTGCTAATTTAGTTTTACCACTGTCCATTACTTGTTGTCTGAGAATTTTTTGGTGTATTTACGTTTGCTTTTTAGTTACCTGTTATGGTCTGAACTTTCTTTTATGATATTTTTCTAATATTGGTTCTCGTATTTGTTAAGTTTGCCTTTTTTCAGATTCTATTTTCCCATTAAGTTCCCAATTGTTTTCTGCATTATCTCCCATGTCCCTCACCTGCATCAGTTAATTACACTCACTATTCTCATCTGTTCCATGTCTTATTTAAGCCTCTGTTTGGGTTGTCCTTTTTACTCAGCCTATGTCTAGTCTCCTGTTCTGCAACGCATCTTGTGTATGAACCTGGTTATTATTTGAACCTGGTTATTGGTGACGGATGCCCCTGCCTACTGGTGCGTCGGTGGTCAATCCGGTTCGGACCTGGTGCGTGCCTGGCCGGGCCTGGGGGGGCCGGTGTGTTGGTCGGCCGATGCGCTGGGCCGATATCTTCCTTTGGTTGGTTGGGGCACCTCTTTTAGGGGTGCCAGGTTTGGGATTGTTGGGTGGTGCCTGCTCGGTGGCCCGGCGGGATACGGATCCAGCGTCTCTGCTCGTTCAATCACCTGTTCTGTGCGCACCGTGCGTGGTCGGTTCATTGGCGGGTTGGACGGGCCCTGGCCCTCTTTGGATGCCTGGTCTCGGCGCTCTGCGTTGCGCGGGATCAGGACTCGGGAGCTGGTACAACTTGTCCAGGTGCTGGCTGAGCTTGGCCTGGGGATGCTATCCGTCCGCTGCGGCTACCGGTGGCGCGCCCCGACGTGGGGCAGGGGTGGGGCGCTGGAAGGTTGGCGGTGGGGATTGGCCCAGGATGGTGGTGGCGCGTGGCGGCCGGCCGGGGCCCCTCGTCGGGCGGTCCCTTGTCGGGCCCCTGCATAGTAGCCGCTGGATGTTCCCCTGGGGTTCTCCTTTGCTCCTCTCTTGGGGGATGCGGTCGGCCCCCCCCGGGCTCTGGGGGTCCTTTGGCTCCGATCTCCTTCATGTCTGCATCGATTCCTGGGAGACGGATTGATGCCTGCTCACACCAACTATCAAACACTCTTATGGAGAAACCTTATATCCACCAGCATGCTAACACACACAAATAGATGTGGGGTCTCTGGTGTTTACAGATGTGTTCTTGGGCTGAGGTTATCGTTACTAGAGCTTGATTAATCGGTAACATGAGTTTTTCTGTGACATTGTTGTTGTATTTTTACATCCATTCTTGTGTGATGTGGTTGTTTAGTTCTTAGTTCACGATGTTTCGTTTGTTTTGTCGATGTTCCTTTTTCGTGTTTTGTTTTGTTTTTTCCCATCTCTCTGCCGTCCTTTGGGTATGGAGGCAGACTTCAATGTTTTCCTGTGTTTTCTTTGTTCCCCTTCCTCTCTTGTATTTTCAACTCACCCTCTCTCTTGACTTTTTGTTTCCTACCTCTCTTCTTCATCTACTTTCTTTCTTGGCCTTAATTTTCCATCTCCGTGTCCATAACATCAGGAAATAAAACCCCCAGCAATTCATAATAAAGATTTTTCACACATATATATCAAGTGGAGGACTATAGCAAAAGCTGTACTGCTCCGCTTGCGAAAGTAAATCTGTTGGACTTCTACTTGGTACTCAGACACCAATTCTGAGCTCCACACTGGACACAGGTTCATTTAGTGAGTATATTCTAAAGTTATGGGCTTCTTAGGACAATAGAGGTGGTACTTAAAAATTTTTCTTATAGACTAAATGCAATTTTCTGAAATTTAAACTCGCGACTGACCCCATGTGGCCAAAAACGGAACTGCTCTTCCTTTCTGCTCGCTCTCGCAGCGCACGGTCATGCGCTGGTTGCTCTTACTCTTCGATCTTTTTCGGGCACTTGTCAGGGGTTTAACTTTTTTAGTCTTATGTGGAGTTACTATTGGTGTCAAAGTTGTCCTTGGTCTCTTCTGTGTATTCGCACAATTCATTTAACTGCTTGAGAGTGCTGACTAGCGGTGGTGGCAGAGTGATCTGAAACATTTAACATGAACGCGCTTGACGTCACATCCGCAGACAGCGCGGGAAAATCGGACCCGACAGAAAATAGAAAAAATTGGATACTGGCTTATAGGTGCACCCACTGCGAGCTGTCAAGGTGTCAGTATGCTCATCAGGAGATGTTTGAGTTTTTTGGGGAAAAAGTTACATATAACCTCTTTAATAAAGTATAAGTAATTGGTTTATAGGCCATCCTGAAGTTGGACATTAATTGCCATATTAAAGATGGTACCATACAGCATTACCCTGAATGTATTTATGTGTAAAGTTGTGTCAAAATCTTTTAATAGTTTTGCAAAATAAACCACTTCACATGCTAGTATTAGTTATATTGAAGCTTGCTGTATTGGGAACACTATCTCAGATTCATGTTTTTGGTTTAAGATATAGATTTTATCTGAATATCTGTTATGTTTGAGATTTGTCAAATGTACCTTTCACCTAGCTGTTTGAGATTTCTAAGTCATCCGTCTTTGTTAACTGGCTTCATCTTTTGACATGATATACACATTTCTGGGACATGCACCCTGAGGGGAGACTTCATTTGAAGGTCTTAGTTGTTTTGTGGTGATACAAAAAACACTTTAAGGTTAAAATTGATGCAGATCATCCAAAGATGCAATTTGTCTACAATTTCTTTAGGATTTTGAAGGTGCAGACTGAAAGTTAGCACCATGGCAGCACCAACTATTGGTGAGGAGATGTGTTATTTTGTATCGAGTAGCAATGCAGGAACTATACTGAAGTTTTACAGTTTTCTTTATGATTTAGGGTCCAAATAAACGTTTTATCGGAGAAGAAAATAAATGTAGCAGTAGTTACAACAGGGCTCCATGCTTTTTTCAATGCTTGGCAATGTACCTGTTTTGCATTTGCTTTCCCTTGACTCGGCCACCTTTAGACTACATTCAATATGAATGAAATTTTCCATAATTTTAAACTGATTGCAATATCCTCTGTTACAGAATCTGTGCGCCTCTCCATTTTTACATCCATGTGAATCAATAACACAGCTGTGCAACAAATGGATCTTTCTCCCTGTCTGTGAACAGCTTGCTCAGTGTGGACTGGACCTGAGACATGTGACCGTTATTGAGCTTGTTGGGACTTACCCGGCACAAGTTGGCCGAATTCGACAAAGTTTTCTCACGCCTGGACTGGCCCTGCAGCTCAGGTACTTACACACACAGAGACACACACACCCCCTTGTGTGTAACCTCAGCAAACATTACTTTTTGGTCTTTCCTGCTTCCTACGCCGATATGTGTTTCCTAGGTTGCTGCTCCAGATCCCTCAGAGATCGTTCCAAATGGTGCTGGTGGACAAGCAGGGCATAGACAAGCAGCGCTATCCGTTCCCCATCACGGCAGCTGAATTATTCACCACCATCGACACGTTCCCGCTCCGCAAGGACGAGATGGTGTTACAACAGGAGGCGGGCCAGACCTGTCAGTCATAAAATAAGAGTGTCCCTTCATGGAGCATTGATCTTTTTTCGCCACAGACAGACAGACAGCTCAGAACATAATTTTTTCACCCAAATGTCACACACTCCTCTCTGAACTCCTCCTATCCTGTATCCAGTGTGTGTTTATGTGTATCTGCATATCATCAAAGATATCTGCCATGTTGCTGATCTGAACAGATCAAACAGTGCATTCCAGTCACATTGATTCCTATGTGTCTGTGTGTGTTTTATATTATTTTTTATATATTTTAAGAGCAGAAATATGTTTTACTATTTTGTAAAAAGAAACGTCTAAAATTTCTATTCTTTCTAATATTTATGTCTTACATCTTACTTGGTGATGTACTTTGAATTTATAAAACTAATAAAAAATGAGTAATGCGGAGGTTGTGCTTCTCAGTGATGTTTGTGTCCGTGAGTCAGTTTCATTTATTTCTGTGGAGAAATCTCTCTCATCTTGGTGTCATTTTGGGTTTAATAATTTAAAAGAGGATTGCATTTGACTCATCTGAAATATTGAAATAGATTCTCAATTGGATTTACATATTGTGTTTGACTAGGCCATTTTAACAGATGATTATGGTTTGATCTAAGCCATTTAACAGTAACTCTGGCAATAGGTTTAGAATCGTTGTTCTGCTGGAAGGTGAAACTTAGAATCAGAATCAGCTTTATTGGCCAAGAATGTGTGCACAGGCAAGGAATATGACTTCGGTTTCAAGCACTCCAGACATGAAGTATGAATATATATACATTACAAGGAAAGAAAATTATAAAATGAACAGTATTTACATGTACAGCCTCCCCCAGGTCTTTTGCAGCTTCTTACTGGTTTTCTTCCAGGATGGCTTTGTAATTAGAACCAGACTTCTTTTCCCTGTTGAAGAAAAGCAAATCCACTGCATGATGCTGCTACCACCATGTTTCAATATGGGAATGGTGTATCAAGGGGAATTCGTAGTGGTAGGTTTCCACAATAAATAGGCTTTTTCGTGTCTGCTAAAAAGTTTGATTTTGGTTTGATCGAACCAGAACACCCTCTTCCACATATTGGCTGTTTCCACAACATAACCTTTTCCAAACTCTAAACAGGAGTTTCTTTCTTCCAATAATGTCTTTCTTCTTGTTAATCTTCTATAAAGCCCAGATTCATGCGAAAGAAATTGTCCCATTATAACAAATTCTGTCATCTGAGCTTTGGATAACTCCTTCAGGGTTACCACGGGCCTTTTTGGTAACTCACCAACTAACACTACGGTAATGGGCCGCTTTGTTCAATTTAGTTGAATGGTCATGTTGTGTTATTAACTTTCTATGTTCAGATGATGGATTGAATAGTGTTTCATTAGATGCTCAAACCTAAGGAGCATCTGATGAAACACTGACTACGAAACACTGTTTTGTAGTGTAACCCTGCTTTGAACTTGTCCCCAACTTTCTCTTTGACCTGTCTGCTGTGTTTCTTGGTCTTCATTATGTTGTTTGTTCATTTACGTTCTCTAATAATCCTGCCAGACCTTCACAGAACAGCTGAATTTATAATGTTCTCTATATGTACAATGGTGGACTGTATCAGTTTTATTTAGGGGTATTGGGGTGATAGGGGGTATATAAAAATGGATGCCACAGAGCTTTTAATTTGTAAAAATTCCTAAATTTGTGTATCCTTTTCCTTCAACTTTACAATAATAGCACTTTACTGAACAGTTTGGCAGATAAATTTCCTGTTTGGTGCTTGCAAAAAGAAAGAATGGCTTTGGAGCAAGAAATAGCTCCTAGGAATTACTCATACCGCTTTTAAAAGAGAAATAATAAATACATCAAATATCAAACATGCCATTTATATAACAATGTAACCATGGATGGGCATTCTTTATTTTGTTTGACTCAAGCTCAGCAAACTATTGGTATGCTTTTTCAGACACGGTTTTCTACCAAGGGTGGTTTTTCCACCAAGGGTGGCTATTGAGCTATCTTCATGCACTGAGAAATGAATCAGACCATTTCTTTTTTTGGTTACATGACTAATGCATGATTGTAACCTTTTTATGCATTCATCTTGTGCTGTGAGCTGGGAACATAACTGGAGGTAAATAAGGGGAATAGATGTCACACCAAACTTGTTAGGTTTAAGGTCTGGAAAAAACTGTTCTAATTTCACCACAAAAACAGGACAAACAACATGAGCAGAAATTAATCAGAATATTTATTATAAGTAATATTCTCCAAAAACAAAAAAATCGTCATACAGACTATGGAAAGATGCATTTATTTAAAAATATTCTTGAAGCACATTTGAGAGAAAATGAGCTTGAAATGTGAGTTTGATTATCAAAATCAGACACAACAGAGATGGTACATGCAGCACAGAAAGAGGTTCCTCTGTATTAAGACATTGCATGAGCTTCTTGGTCATGCAAAATGCCCAGCACATTAATTATAATTATCATTACTTTGTATCTGTAACTGGGAGGTTAGAGCAGACGGTTTACAGAGACCTAGAGAACATAACTAGCATTCCACATGAAATAATGTCTCTATGAAGGTTTTACATTTGGAAATGTTTCGGTGAACTGCAGGATTCATCACAGGACAAATGATCACAGCACCCTGGGCAGCAATGACAAGGTCACCGTCTGACTATCAGTGGGTCATTATTGGCCTCCCCTCCCTGAGATGATGGCAGTTCACGTTGGTGCTGACTCACTCTTTAACACACAGACCCGGCTCAGGGTTCCTGAGAACACTCTGCAGATCACACTTTCTCCTCTAGGTGTAAAGTGATGTCAGCATCAGTGCTTTGTGTAACCTTTTAGTTTATCTACCGTAATATGCAATTCATATGAACACACTGATACAGTGTTATGTAACTTTACAAAGAAGCTAGTCTAAATGTTCTAATCAGACAAGACTTTGTGCCACATTTTGTATATTTGTTTTAAACCAGAGGGGAAAAGCAGCTAAACTCCATGTATTTCCTGAAATCGTCATTTGTAAGAGTCTTAAACCACTGTTCAAGGGTATACCGCAAAAAATAAAACAGCAGCAGTAACATTTTTATAAAGAATAGGAGAACTTTCTTTACAGTATTATTTACAGCACTGAGCACTTCTTGATGCTCAAGAAGCGCAAAAAAGTGGTTGCAAGTCTTGGCAAAAGAAAATATAAAAATAAGTCTCTGGTGCATGGTTTCATACTGCAATTACTGTAGTTTTCAAGCTGGTGATTCCTACTCATGCTTTAGCTTGCAAATTCTTACAAGTAGTCTAGAATTACGTCTCTCATGGTGGCAGCATCTTGGAGTAGCTCTGTTACGTTAGTTGTGATTTTTCCTTTTTTAGACTTGTTGGCTTAAGGAGTTTCTTATTCTGACCTTCTGATATTGGATGCCGTGCAGCTGAAATTATTTTTACTTATACTTTTCTTTTAACTTCCAGACAGTTGTTTTGATGGGTAACTATGGCAACACACTTTTAATTTATTTTTCACTTTCAGGAGCAGCTGATTAGCATCTTAAAAGCTCAAATAATACCTGGACCTCAGCCCCAAATCCAAGAGGACTTGGCTGCAGAGCAGGACCAAAGAACAGAGAGAAATGGAGGAAGTTCAAAGATTTTTTATCATCAATCATAATGGGCAAGGATCAAATCCAGACTCCAGAGTCTCTCTGCCAGGCTTTCAAACCATACAGCTAGACCGAGATTTACAGAAGAGAAGCAAAAGCAAATGAGATGGATTAGCAGTGATAGCTGGTATCATCCAGGACATGTTACTGTGGAATATCGTCTGAATATTGTTTTGAACTAATATTTTTACATGGTCAAATTTCTTTTACTTCTGGAGAATTTTGTGTCAAGTTAATTCAAATAATCAAATGTAAGAACCAAAAAATTTGATTTTCCAAAATATTTTTCTCGAGCTCAAAGAAACAAAAGTTTTTTGTCTCCAATTTGCATCAGGGAAAAGTGTCTATGTTCTTCACAAGTCTATTTGGGTTTTCAATAGTAGGTACTCCAATTTCCCCCATGGTCCAGAAAGAGTATAATCTTTGGAAGGAGGTTGCATCTGTATCATGTCTAGCTGCTTTCCCCTCTGTATGCACGGGGATTATTAAAGTATCTCTTATCTTATCTTACTGGCAATGAGATATACATACAAGCAACTAGGCTTGGTTGCTTATAAAGGGAATGTTTATATATATATTGTTAACCAATGCCTCATCTAATACATCTTTAATAATTTCGATTAGTTGTTACTACATGCAGAAACGGCCCACAGACGAGACGAGGACAGAGACATCAGGGGTAACCATGTGCTTATCTATAAGTTACAGTAATTTAAATACAACACAGGTTTCCTAAAAACAGCAGTAAACGGCAGCAGTGCTTGGTCAAGACAGATGCTTTGGGAGGAAAGAGGGGCACATGTGGGTGAGAGAGTAAGGCATGAGTGGCTGTGGTGGACAGGAGAGGAGATCTGGACAAGAAAGAAAGTACCGAGAGGCACAAGTCACTGCTTGCTTTTTTTCTTGACCGATCGACCTCACCAGCTCTCTCCCCACAACTTCAGACCACTTCCTTCACTTCTTTTCCTCCCTGTAATTCTCACTTCCGTTGTGCTTCAGTCTAAGTTCACGTGTTGTGTTTGCGCATGCTTGACCGCAGCATCAGAGTACATTCTTGAGGAACCTCTGGGTTTTCAATCATCCGTTGCCAGACCTGCTGTTCTTCCCCAGACGAGTCCATCCAATCCACTTCATTCCCATAGCTTTTGCCTTGAAGAAAATGAGACAAACACAAATAATTGCTTTAGTTTGTTAGAACAGCAAGAGTGCCCAGAGCATATTAATGTGTTCCAGAGTCTCTGGGTGGAACATAATTGAAAAACAATATTTAAAATTTATGATGGTTATGTTTAAATTACATCAGTAGATATAGAAGCTCTGTAGCCTCTCAAAAACTATGCTACATGCCAGATATTTTAAAGCCATGTTTGAAAGTCTGTTCCTAGTTTTGAGCTGAAGAAAGTCGAATGTATAAAATCTGTCCTATCTAATTTTAATTGTAATAGTATTCACACCTGTTGAAGCTTATCACATTTTGTCACTTTACCATTACAAACCTGCATGTTTTTTATTGGGTTTTATGTGACCAAAACAAAGCAGTGAATTATTGTGAAGTGGAAAATATAGAGAAAGAGTGGGTTTAGTATTCAGCTTCTTTTATTCTGACATTCCTCAATAAACAAAGCCTAAATATGACTTTTTTGATTACATGCAAAATGCATTGTGGTAAAAATTAAGTGATGCTTTTCTACATTAGAAACAGAAGCTGGTCAGATGATCTGATCAGGAGATACAGGAAAAAGCAGAAAAAACTGCCAGAGATACAAAGAAATAGTTTAGATCAGAGCATATATACAGCATGTCTTAGGTCCCAGTCAAAATCTAAACCTAAATACAATCGAGAATCAGTGTCAATACTTAACAATTGATGTTCAGATGTGCTCTTCAGCTTTGGCATCTTAAGCTGTTTTGCAAAGGATGTGGAAATGTATCCAAAAGCTTGCACAGTAATACAGCTGAATAACTCAGGGGGCTGAATATAAATGTATGGCACAAATCTGAAACCTATATATAATTTTCGATCCACATCACAATGGTGTTACTTCATGTTGGTCTACTGCATATAATTCAAATGAAACACTTATAATGACATAAAACATGAAAAACCTCTAGGGGTGTTAATAATTTTGCAAAGTGCATAATAAGCACAGTGTAACCTGATCATTTCTTCTCCTACCTGTCCCAGCTCCCAGCCTGACTCCTCCAAGGAAAACGTTGCTGGACAAAGCTTCTTTGTCCCACACCGTCAGCTCAAGGCAGATGTTGTCGAGGTCTCCGTCCTGCAGGCCGCAGTAGGTGAAGGTGTGGTTCCACTGTGGGTTCACGGTGCGCCGCTCAACCGCTGTCTTGTGCTTGGTTGACTTGTTATTGTCTGGAAGAAGGTATCTGGGGGAGAAGGTTTACAACTTCTCATTACTGTGTGCTGCATGTACAGCAGAGCATGGGCCAGAGTGTCTCTGTTAAGTGAGTCTCAACAGTTAGAGAATAAGTCAAATGAACACAAACAAATTAAAGATTATATACAGCAAAAATATTATCTGTAGAAGCAAGAAAGCAAAGACAAGAATTAAGAGACGAAGAAGACAAAATCTTGCAACATTAAACAATTTGAAGGAAAACTCACAAAAGGTTGCGAATTAAATGTGAACAACCACAAAAAGTTAGAAAGGTCCCAGGCAAACACAAACATAGTCCCAAACAATTACCATAGAAAACAAAAAGACCAAAAATAACAGCCTCTACAAGATATACAAATTCATGACAACGGGTAAAATCATTACATAAAGGAGAAATAATGAGACGTCAAATAATATATGACACAAAAAGACATAATTGTTCAAATTCTGTATCTGTTCCATGAAAACATTAAACAAAAGGCTGATGGTGGGTACTGATTAATTAAGGTGGTAAATGGCTATCTCACAGCTTTTTTTGCACCATGAGAAACTTTGCAACTTGAACAAACTCAGCCCTATTTTAAAATCTGGACAGGATTACCCAGATTTCCAATTTGATAACAATTGGAGTGGATATGGTAAATTTTACAATAAATACATGTTCTTTAAATCCCCAATTGTGATCCATGATACATTTGTCAGGTCAGTAAAAATAATGATAAAAGACAGTGCATTAACCACTATCAATATTAAAAAGTCCTTTATTTTTAAAAAGCGTGATTTTTACCTTTTAGATAATAGAGGAAAGAGTCTTGAAACTCAAACATTTTTCCATACTCAGTTTTCTTTTTTGAATGTTTATCCAGACTTGGAGTGTAGTAAAATAAAAAAAACACACTTTTCCAGATCTTCCTTTCCGTTGGAACCCGGCATATAATAAGATTTTGTCCTGACAATAACAATTGACTATTTCATATCCATTCATTGTAGAGAATAAATGTTAACCCCCTTTGTGTATGACTGTATGAGTTAATGTAACAGCAAATGTCTCATCTCACCCTTTCACAAAAGGATCCGAAGTGCCTCCAGACTTGACTGCAGTTAGATTTTTGGCCCCTTTGACCAACAGCTCGACCATGCCCCCTTTAGGCAGCGTGAAGCTGCTCGTCTTTTTGCCTTTGAGGAAGCTCTTCTTCACTGCGAACCCGTGAGAAGACACAGACAAAGTGAAAGAAAACACATTTGTCAGCACACATGAATTTAGTGTAACACTTCAGAGACCTGAAAGCATTTGGAGTAAAAAACTGTATGAATTTGAAAGATTTGATCTAAGATATGAGGCAGTTCCTTTTTAGGTGTTGACAACTCAAAAATGAGTCATAAATAAACATAAACCCACAGAAAGAAAGTGTTTGAGAAGTCTTTGAGGGCTCAACATTTCTACACCTGAAAACAAAACAAAAAATACATTCACACACTTTGATCGCATTAGCTTTTAATTAAATTGCTCTAAAATATATAAATGTACGCATTAAAGGCTTTAAAGGCCCTCTGAGAAATGAGAGTGGTGGAAAGCGTTACTCGGGAAGTCTGTGCTTTAGCTCTACAGTAAATCAAAAATGTGAAATATCTTGGATCTAATAGTTCAGAGCATCTTTATAAAAAAAGATAGCCTCTGGATGATCGAGCACCCTTGAACCTTTACATATTAATCAGAGCTGTGAGTGTGATGGCTGTCTGGATGAATAAATCAAAGGAAGAGTGTGGCAGATGGAATCCAGGGGTGTGAGAGATAAAACAATACCCCTATTATTAGGTGTGGACAATACAGCAGACTGTGGAGCAACCCACTAAAAATGTTATACATATAAACAGAGTTTAAACGTAAGGCAGTGTAAAATTAAAAGGTAAAACTATTGACATCTGTCATCAGGCAAAAAAGACTCACTATAAATGCTTCTGTTCAGATTGACAGGCTAATTTATACCCAATATATTTACAGCTTGTGGTCTAAACCAATCAGATAATCTCTTAATCTCCATCCATTAATCCATTCGTCCATTTCCTTCCGCTTATCCGGGATCGGGTCACGGAGGCAGCAGCTTAAGCAGAGAGACCCAGACTTCCCTCTCCCCAGGCCCTTGGGCCAGCTCCTCAGGGAGAATCCCAAGGTGTTTCCAGGCCAGCCGAGACACATAGTCCCTCCAGTGTATCCTGGGTCTTCATGGCACACTCGGGCTCAATGTCCCCCGCCTCCCACAGGACGTGTTAAAAGCTCTGCCGCAGGTGAAAGTTGAAGGTATCCGTCTGACATTAGACTCAACCAGACATTCCCAGCAGACCCTTACAATACCTTTGGGTCTGCCAGTTCGGACCAGCATCCTCCTCCCCCATCGGAGTGGTCAGTGGCCAAGTCCCATACTGACTGTCACTGGATTTGAGTAAAAAATCTGGCCAATCAGAGCAATCAGAAGAGTTACCACCCCTAGCTAACAAATACGTCCACTAAACAGAGTGAGAACAATTTTCTGGGGAGAATGCAACAATGGCTAGAGGGAGTGTTTTACTGCTCACCTTGATGTGTTTATAGGCCCATTAATAAATTCAAATGATCAGAGCTTTGAGTCTATATGCATTGTTGTGATTGCTTAATACACTCCTCAGGTTTTTCCTATAGACAGGAAATCCTAATTGACTCTGCCTGTGAAAAGTTAACATGCACTCATCACAAGTTGTTTCATTTTACCCCTCTTAAAGAGACTTTTGAACTTTTTCCAGTGCAGAAAGATAGTACTTCAACTTCAATAATTTTTGTATTATTTTGGAGCAGAAGTTTGAATTTATTGTAGATTTTCTTTAATACACAGAGGTCCGGAGGGGGCTCAGAGTAGAGCCGCTGCTCTTCCAAATCGAGAGGAGTCAGTTGAGGTGGCTCGGGCATCTGGTTAGGATGCCTCCCTGATGAGGTGTTCCTGGGACGTCCCACCAGAGGAGGCCCAGGGGAAGACCCAGGACACACTGGAGGGACTATGTCTCTCGGCCGGCCTGGGAACGCCTTGGGATTCCTCCTGAGGAGCTGGCCCAAGTGGGTGGGGAGAGGGAAGTCTGGGTCTCTTTGCTTAAGATGCTGCCCCCACGACCCGACCCCGGATAAGCGGAAAAAGATGGCTGGATGGACACAGTGGTTAAAAGTTATACATACTGACTGAAATACTTAAATACACACCCACTTATGTTTAGCTTAATGTGGATTACCAAGTTCCACCTCAATCCCTTGATTTTTGTTGCCATTGATGAGCTTCTGAAAAATCCTGGATGGATAGCCGACCACTTCTATTGTCAGAAATAGGAGAGCTCATTTAAATTGGTTGGTAAACAGCAATACTTTTGATTTGTTTTTATGTGTCCAAGTTGCAACCATCCAGCTATGCATTTGAGGTGAGGTCAAAGAATGTGATGTGGATTCAAAGTGTAGAAGAACAATAGAAAGAGGTAGAGGAGGACAAAGAAGAATAAGAATGTAAGGAAAAGGAAAGTTTGTTGACTGTGCCTCTCTTTTTCCTCACCTTCTTATTCCTCATTGTTCTCCTCCGCCTCCTCCTATTCTTCTCCTATTAGGCAAAGGTAGGGAGCGTGTTTTACTGCTCACCATGCTGCGTTCATGGGTCCGCAAATAAATGGAAATCCATCAGCAATCAGAGCCATGCGCTCTCTTGATGAATATATGAGTTGTTGTGATTGCTTAATGCACTCCTCCAGTTTTTGGTAGGAATGTGATAGCGTAGAAATTAAATTGCTACTGTTGTACATTTCATGTTGAATCATATCATGCAGGGAAGGAAACAAACAAATCCCTTGCTGTAAACAACAGTAAGCAAACCTTTGTCGGCACAGGCAGCTGAAGTTTACAGTAGAATTACATTTTTAAGTGCAGCATGTGGTGGGTGATGATTCAGCTATCTAATTTACTCTGGATGAACCGTGAAAAGGTTCTTATGGCACAAACGCACATTGTGTCATCTTAAACAAGGTCAAGGATGTCACTTACTATCTGAGAGCCTTCCAAAAACAATAAAGAAAAACACTTTCACCTTTCTGATTATACTGATTTCTGGTTAGATGCAGCTTCAGTAGTAAAGTTGTATTATTATTTGACTCTATTGCTCTAACATGGCAGTTCCATCCTGATAAATTACAGTTTTTGCCGGAGGCGTAATCGGGACTTGAAGGGTCTCAATCTACAAAAAGGCTAGCAGGGGTAAAGAGCTGGTTGGAGTGTATACTTAGGGTGAAATCAGTGTTTGTGTGGATGTGTGTGCATTCAGTTTCAGCACTTCTTTATAGAAATAGATTAGAGTTTGTCCAGGGTAACACTTGTTCTGACTTTGCTGATTGCAGTCAGCTGCAGGTAAACTCAGAAAATGCCTAATTACCTAATTTGCATCCAGTTCAAAGCTAAATAATTCATTTAAAAGGCTATTAATCAGAAAGAAACACCATTGGACTTCAAGTGTGAAAACATTGTTTGAATTGAGTTTTGTCTTTTGTGTTTTAAGCATCAGAATTTTAGAATTTAACTTGCTGAAAAGCCATCAAAATGGCATGTTGATGTCAAATTACTTGTAGATTTGATTTTTAGTTTTTAGTAATAATTTAGTAAATGTTGTAAAAAGATGGACAGAAATAGGTTTTTGACTTTTATTTGTAAAACATTTTTTAGCCTTTCTTCCCAACTAAAATCATGGTAAATTTTAAACTAGCAGGAGGCCAAATAGGAAAAGACAAGAAATGGAAACAAATCTCAACTATTTTTCCTTGGCTCTGCAATAATTGGTGACGTTATGAGAGCAATTAAAGACAACTTTTTAATAGCGACTTGTTAGGTCAGATGGCACTGAGTGTTTAATTATAGCACTGACTGGGTTGAGAAAAACTGTATTCATGCTTGTTAAAAATGATCGGCTGGCTGGTGGGTTACTCATTATTACGAACTCATGCTGCGCTGCCAAACACTGCTCATACACGGAGAGCTTCCTTTCATAGTTCAGCAACAAAACTTCCAGAAAAACAAACGTATAAAGCAGCTAACTATTTTAGACAAAAATTAAATTATGTCTCAAACTATTAGAAGTTATACTATTCTGGTCAAAGATTCACATAAACTGTGATTAAGGGCTTTTATTTACATATTTTACCGCTTTTTTCCCCAAGGAGAAAATGTGCACATATTTGAATTAATGTTATATATTTTGCTCCAATCCACCCAGAGCCAACTATACATATCTACTTATAGTTGGTAAGCTGTCACTCTGAAAACTGCATCTAAATCCCAAAAATTTCTTGTAACCATTAACAGGTTTCTGACATAAATCAGGCTAGATTTCACACCAATTTTCTTGGCAGAACATAGGGGCTTCCCTGGCACAGTTTCTTGGCACAAACCTGACTTTTAAGCAAAGTTGAAGTCAGAGCCATGTTCAAAAGCTTAATGTCAGCCCGCTTCATTCTATCAATCTAAAACCAGTTTTGATGTGGGTTTGGGATCCTTTGGGATCCTTTTTGGAGCAACCAACAGGTTTGATTAAACATTTAAGCTGTTAAGTAAAAGGGAAGATAAAGATAATTTGAGTTTTCTTTCTTCAATATTTAATCCACTTTGTGCAAAGCACCAGTGCCACTAGCACTGAAGCAGACATTCACCATGATGCTACCACCACCATGCATGATAACTGGTACAATGTTCTTTGGATTAAAAGCCTCACCTGGATTTCTTCAAGCATTAATCTTGTCATTGTTGTCAAATTGTTCAATCGATTTCTTGTCTGTTCACAAAACTTTTCTCCAGAAGGCATTTGGTTTGTGCAGATGAGCAAATGCAAGTTTCAGCTGAGCTTGAAGATGCCAGTTTTGGAGCTTTAACTTATTTCTTGGTACGCACATTTTTTGTTCATGATGATCTTAAACTCACTTAATTGTGGACAGAGATTATGGTGTTTCTGGTTTATTATAGGCTCAAGCGTTGTTTCTGAACATCCAAACACACTTTCGGTCATCTGAGGAAGACAGTATGGGGCAAATGGTTGAAGAATGTATCCATTCCATAAACATACCTTGAACCTGGTCTAGTGGTAGCATGAGGTTCTTCTCTGCAGGTATGTACTTCAACACCACAGTGAGCTCTCCTTTGTAGTGGATCGTGGAGTCATTGTTGCTCTCTACCTACACACACATGCACGAAATATTCTGAAGCATCTGAAGCTGCTTTATAGGAAGAACACATCTGACAAAGTATACTGCCACTGGCTCCTACCCTGGGCTGCAGAGCGTACCACTCCTCTATCTGAGAGTCAAACTCCCAGGAATCAAATGTCAGCTCCACTTCTCCCAGGAAGCTGTTGTATCCAAACCGGTCATGGTGCCACACAGACACCTGCAGGGTTCGAGTTTCCAGCTGTGAGTGGCTGATCACGTACTGAAAAACACAGGAAAACAACAGCTTGTCACTGCTCAACAGGAAATCTATTATTCAGACTCATCAGGGATGTTTTTCTGTCACTGACTCTCAGATTCTCATTGAAAACGGGGTTAATAGTGTTGGGTCTGACGCTCGTCTTCCTCTTGCTCTGGCGCGATGTGTCAGGAAGCAGGTAAGTCTTTACATACCTGCCAAAAAAATGCAGTTATTTTATTCACATGTACTACACTGACATAAATATATCCAGAGCAAAATGTTATAATTTATCATCAGATAATCTCCAGACACTCTTACGCGTCTGTGCGCTGCCTCCTCTCGTCTCCCGTTGCCAGGTTGTAACACTTTTTCACCAGAATGTTGAGAGCGCCTGTTTTGTAGCTGTAGGTGATGTTCAGGAGGATCTCGCCGCTCACCCTGGCATTTCCATAGTCACCGGTCTCACTGTACATGCTCATCATGCTGTTAAGGCTGCTCTGTGAGGCCAAAACAACAGGTGAGATACAAGAGGAAGATGAGGAGGAGACAACAAGGTTAAGTTTTTGTAATTTCTCATCACTTCAGCAAGTAGTTTATGGAAAACAAATATGGAATTAAAGAAACTATTGTGTTCACGGTGAGGAGCAAAATCTTGAAATGTGTAACAAAAAAATCAAATAAAGGGATTTATTAACAGTACACATTAAACAATGAGTGAAATGTGTATAGTAAAGTGACATGAATGAATTAAAAAGGACAAAATCTAAACTGACATTATATTTTATGATGTTAGACTTTATGAAGGATGCTGATCATTTTGCCCCTTTGTCCTTTTGTTGTCGTTCTTACATGGGACATTTTTCTACCAACAAGGGCAAATCCTTTTTTTATTATTTTTTTTTACATAGGGCCAGGATGGTTTGGACAGCTTTTTGTTTTCCATTAGATCAAATTACTGACTCAGGTGATTGTTGTCTAATATTAAAACGTGTTTGATGATCTGAAACTATAGAGCAAAACATAGAAATATCTGTAGGGGAGCAAACTCTTTTTTACACCAGATGACCTAAGTTGGAAAAAGATTTTAGAAAACATGAATATTTATAAAAAATAAGAATAGAAATCCATAATGGAACCATGTAAAAGCAACTGTGAACATTTAAAGCTGCAGCAGTGCAGTATTTTAGTAGAAAGTATTCTCTCATGTGTTGACTTTCTTTAAACCTCATTTAAAGCCAAAGGAACAAAACTAATTTGTCTCTTGTACAATACCTACCTGCAAACTTCCTCTCACTATGAAAAGAGTCCAAACCACATCAGGCAATTACCTCTGGTGTACTGACTGCAAGCAAACTGGAGGAGATAAAACCATCTGAACCCAGCAGGAATTAATCTATGCTGTTTTTCATACAGGGAAGTTTGCTTCACTTATTTCTTGCAGCTACCAACTGTGACAAAGACTTGTGTGGAGTTTAGGAAACAATAGAGACAAGTATAAGCACAAGCATCCATCAAGCAAGGCAGGTATACGCAGGAAAGATTTCTATACATTATTGAGTGATGGGTGCAATATTTATGCCTCAGTGCTGCTGTATCTTTAATATAGTAGGGAAAAGAAGAGCATGCAGAAATGTGAAACAAGACTTACAGTCTCAGCATCTGAGTCGGGGACATTAAGGAACCCCCACCTTCTTTCTGTGCCGGGAGTGGAGGACTGGATTTAGAACGAACCAGGAGGAGAGAAAGCAAAAGCAAAGGAGGAGAGAGGTTGTTGAAGCATTAGAGATAGAGGCAGATCTTCAGCACAGAGCCCGACTCTGACACCAGAAAACCCCATCATGCACACTCTGTTACCGTGGTGATTATCAGATAAAACCGCAGAGATTAAAACTGGGTGGAAATCAGCAGTGAAATCAGCAAAGATGGCCAGCACAAACAATCAGCAGATAAGAAGTGTAGAGAGATGTTTCTGTTCTCACTGAACCAAAGAGAAGTCAGAGAGATAAGCAGGAGTGTGAGGCAGGCATGTAGGACAAACCGTTTCATAAGAACTTACTTTTAATATATTGTATGCACATACATGTCAATAAATTAGAAAATCGGAGAAAAGTTTATTTATTTAAGTAATTCTGGTTAAAGCCATAGATAGGTATAAATTAGAAAATTTATTTAAGTAATTCTGGTTAAAGCCATAGATAGGTATAACATTTTATGGCTTACAGCTAATAGAAACTTAGGAATATAACATATTTGAGATAAAAATATAGATTTTCAATACAGAAACCTCATCTGTCTGAGAAGAATGTCCATGTAGTGTACACCATATGCAATCAGTGCTCGATTGAGGCTACATAACTGCATCAATACAGTGTGGGATGGAAGTAATCAGCCAGCGGCTCTGTCGAAGTTGTCAGGAGGTATGAAAGTTCCAGAGGTGTGAATACTTTTGAAAGACACTGTGTCTAAATTGCTTTACATGATTAAAAAAATAATCAATAAATGGTAAATATTTAAAGAGATAGCTTTATATGAAATTTCTAATTTCTTGCCCCATGACTGCTGGAGATAGGCACCAGCTACCCCTGCATGGATGGGAACTTCTAATTGATATGAACGCATATTTGTAACAAATCTCTGTTGAATCTCTGAACATCTCCTTCAATCAATCCTGTTGGACGCTTCCAGGACGCTTCTTTTGACCTTATAACTGCATTTTCTATAAAGAGAAAGACAGCAGAAATCTCTCAGTAACCCACATAAAAACAGGCTCTCACCATGCACGTCACTCTGATGACACAAAGCAGAAATTCTCCACCATCTCACACTACAACTGCGTCATGTTAGTTTGCTTAAATGCCGCAGGTTTCTGAGCGTGGGAGGTTTTCTTGACATGGCTCATCCTGTGTTAGCACAGTCAACACAGAGAAGCCATGTCCTACTCTCAGGGCATGTGTACACACAGACCAGCACCGTGTCTGAATGGTAGGAGAGCATGAAGGACTTTTCAGGACCTATGTGTCTGTTTGTGCTGGCTTTAGCTCTGTGTTACCAATGATGCCGCGTTGCTGAGGCGCCCGCCCCTACTCCGGCTGTGTGCCGACATCAGGGCGTCGATGTCTTCCTCTCCATCCTCGTCAGAAAACTCCTGTGAAAGACAGCGTTCAGATGAGCATGACATCTGGAAGGCTGATCCAAACATTCACGTTTCTGCAGCAAGCTGAGTGGGTGGATGCAGCCGGCCACGGCCTCCATAAATTCAATCAGTCAAGTCCGGACACAGCGTGGTAATTTGATTTTCACGTTTAAAACCATAACGCCTTTGCTTTTACCGTAAACACGTGAGCATGACTGGAAGAGGGAGCAAAGGAAGAAATAATCAGTGAGTGTTTCTCTAAACTGCTTCAAATGCAAATCCACGAAGACAAAACAAAGCAGCTCCATACTGGCCACCTCATCCTCCACCATTTGCAAACTACATCTGTTTAGATGCTCTTTGAAGTAAGCTCTGATGTGAAATTAGCATTCAGGCCCACAGCTGACAGATCTGGGTGAGTTTATTGGCCCACACATCCCAAGTTTGATGCAGTTACACAATATAGTACACTACAGGTGAGGCTTTAAGAGAGGTTAGGACTGAATATTCAGAATTTATTAACTTTAGAGTCAAATGAATCAGAGTTTTTGCCGTGTTTGGGGTAAATTTGTTGCAAAAGTGTGATCACTGAGCAGAAAAGATGATACAAAGCGCCTGTGCTCACCGCTTCGTTGAGCCCGGGGACTGAGCGGCTTCTGAGGCTGAGGGCATCGTCACTGTGTTCAGATCCCGGAGCTGACAGGTCCATCTCTGAGCGACTGTGATCTGGTGGAAGGAGGAAGGAGCGGGAGTGCAGAGGAATAAAGAAAGAGACAGCATTCCAAATTGAGTGAGTCAAGGATGAGAAAATTCAAGCAAAAAAAAAGAAAAAAAGTAAAGTATCTCAAGCTTATAGGTCTTTAATAATTAAACATTTACCCTGCAAATGAGGGGCTTTTTGTTATTGATTCTCTTCTTTGAGGCATATTTCATCATATTTTAAACTGCCTTGTTAACATGCTATCGTCCTCTTTAAACCTTTTTTGATTTGGAAACAAACTCCCAATGGCTGAGGGTTTTCTAAGAAGCATGGCAGAATTGCTCCTTTCCACTATAAGATTAATACATACGCACGTACGAATTAATGGAATAAACAGGAACCTACACTTTCTAGTCACTTCATTAGGTACTCCTTGCCAAGAAAATATCCCCCACACCATTACACCACCACAAGCAGCCTTAGAGAGCATATTGTTGGTTAAACCCCACCATAAACCACTGTTTAGGGAAATATATTACGTACTGGTTCTGAATAAAAAATTACTCGTTAATAAATTATTTAGACTTCTGAAGTTGTTTTTGTGAGAAAATGTAACCTCCGTCAGACCGGAAATGACGTAGGCGAAGGGAGACCAGTCAGCTCCATCAATAGAAAACAATGGATTTCAAGGCTGGATCGACACTGAAAAAACCTTCAATGTTTACAATTACACATATGATGGAGCACAACCATACAGCTATGAGCCTGCTGCGCGCCCCACAGAGCAGAGAGACCAGGGGAAGGATTAATGGCCAAAGAAGGGAGATAGAGCTGTGGTGTCTGGACAATCAGTGGAGAGTGGTGAGACCGATGTTAGCATAAACTCGTGTGCTAACATCACAGTTTCGTACTGATTACTATCATGTACCAGAAAATAAAAAAAACACTAATATTTGTCAGCTAATATAGTATTGATCCTTGCCAATAATAAACAATAATGAGCTTTTCTAAGTTGTCTCAAACGTGTTAATATCCGTTCATGTAACGTGGTATAGCACTTTAGAGAGAGAGAGAGAGAGGCTGAGCGCCACAAATGACTGCGTTTTTCGTAGCCAAAGGAGAAGGGAAATCTCGTCTTTTCAGCTGCACAAAACGCACCCAGGAAAGGAAGATGGGTCCGTTTTTGTTTTTATTCTGGAAATTTGTGGACTCGATGTCCTGACAGCCTGCTGTTTGTACAGCCTCCAAAAACACAATAAGTTACCATTTTTAAGACAAATGCAGCCAATACAAAACTAGTGAAAACACTGACTCTCAATAACATCACCGCTCTACCCGAAAACGACCTAATGGCCTCACTGAGCTGAGGCAGCGCATAGCATGACTCCCTTCGCTTACGTCACACGTCCAGATTATGAAACATTTTTATTAAAATTTTTGTTTAAAAAAAAGTACTTTAAAACAAAAAATATCCTCAATAAACGTTTCAAATAGTAATTTTACAACAACATTTTAAATGCATTTGAGAAAATATCTAACCTGCAATATGCTCTTTAACTAAATGAAAGGCAGGTTGGAGCCATGATTTGAGGTTTGGATTAAATGTTGAAGCTGAAATCATGACTCATCAAACAAGGACATGTTTTTTCCACTCTGTTTTTGTCCAGTTTTTTTTTACTTGTGTGAATTTTAGCAACCATTTTCAGCTAAGACGAGTGCCACCCAGTGTGGTCTTCAGTTGCTGTAGCCCATCCGGTTTAAGGTTCAATGTGTTGTGGGTGCAGGGAGGTTTCTCTGCATACCTTGATTGTAATGAGTGGTACTTCAGCTACTGTTGCCCTTCTATCATCTCAAACCAGTCCGCCCATTCTCCTTGGATTTCAACAAGACATTTACATCCACACTACTGATGCTCACTGGGTATTTTCCCCCTATCCGGATCATTCCTGTAAACCCGAGAGTTGGCTATGCATGACATTTCTAATTTTCTCTGCAGTAATACTCAGTTTGAAGGAGTCTTTTTAATACATCTCAACGCCTAAAATTGAGTAATCTGATTAGTTATTTGTGTTGAACAATTGAACACCGGTACCTAATAAACTTCTATATTCATTAGTATTTTGTGAGAAATATTTAACTGAAAAGTAAATAAACATAAACATTTCTTAAAAAGGGGTTAAAAAACATCAGACCATGCATGTCTAAATTGATTAAAGGTGCATCTCTCGAGACACTGCGGGATATTACAACAGTCCCAATTGAACCCCACATAA
This sequence comes from Valencia hispanica, assembly GCA_963556495.2. Taxonomy (NCBI): domain Eukaryota; kingdom Metazoa; phylum Chordata; class Actinopteri; order Cyprinodontiformes; family Valenciidae; genus Valencia; species Valencia hispanica. Next base: position 33,258,139 of record OY747707.1, on the reverse strand, counting down.
GGTTTTGAAAAGCTTGATAAGCCACCATAAAGAATGATTTTAATTTGTTCGTTTTTTGCCTTAAGAATGAAAATAATTCAGAAAAAAACGATCCGAAAGTTTGTCAACTGCACAACATCTGCCAAGTTGACTACCACAACACAGAAAAAAAGGCACCTGGATTATGACACGCACAGAGGGACATTTTTCACTGGTTTAAACATGAGTTCACTGCTATATTTCTGCAGAGAAAATAGGCCACTGGAGAGGAGAAAGCCAAGAGGCAAGAGAAGGAAGAGATGTTGTTCAATGTCTATACAGTGCCCATATAAAGTATTCATCCCCTTGGTTGTTTTAACCTTTTTATTGCTTTTACAACTCTATCATAATCAAAAACATTTGGCTTTTTTTGACAAAAAACAAAACTTTAATGTCAACGTGAAAACGAATTTCTATGAAATAATGACAAGTTAAAAAAAGTTAACTTGAAATAAATGATTGCATAAATATTCAGCCTCTTTAAAGTGACTGCCTAATTCAACAGAGGCCTGGTCAACTGGTGCTAGTATCACAATGAGAGGAATGGAGATCACCTGAGTGAAGTGAGTGTTTCTCAAGATACTATAGAATTAAGACACCTGTGTCAAAATGAATGCAGCAAAACAGAGAAATCCTTAATGACAATTTGTTTCTATCTGCAAGAGAACTATGGAGAACATTTATTTTCCGGCAAAACAATGACCCAAAGCATGCAGCTAAAGCTACACAGAAATGGTTTGAAGACAAGGGGGATGTTCTGGAGTGGCCAAGTCAAAGCACAGACCTCAATTTGATAGAGAAAATTTGGCAGGACCTGAAAAGGGCTATTTACAGTCAATCCCCTGGAACCCTGACAATTAATGCTTAATTAATTAATGCGTAATGTTTTGAACTGTAGAAGACACTGTTAGCAGCTTTAAGGAGGTTGTTGCTGTTGATTGTTGCCTCAAACCTTAATGCATAAAGCTGGTGATCAAATCCCAACAAACTGTAAAATGTGTCTTTTAATGAGACATTTAATGTGAGTGACCAATTAATCGTATGATAAATTTAAATGAATTCAATCATTTTTACAGCCACGATTATTCCTATTTGCATGCTTGTTTGTTTTCCTTTTGTGTCTCTCTCTTTCAATCAAAGAAACTGGATGAAAAAGGCATATACCGTCCAAATATCTATAGTGTCAGAGTAAAATGGGATGTCTTGTTTTATTCAAACTGAGTGTTTTTGTTGTTAGTTTGCACTTTTTGCTTACAAAGCTCCTAACTGGTAGTTGTGCCTGTTTTTCTTTTCTGAGCCGAGTGATATTTATTTGAAGGGCAATTTTGTTTACAGAGTTCATCCATTTTTTATTGTTTCGGTTTTGTTAATTAATATTGGATATTAAAAATGTCTTCCAGGTACAATGGTAAATTTACTTAACTTAATTAATGTTATGGATTTTTCAGAGGGTGTACATGCAATATTATTATGTTAGTTGAAAATGGTCTCAAAATGACAATATTATCATTTATCGCAATAGTTTCTGGGATACATTATCATCCTGCAAAATTTGTTATTGTGACGGGCCTATGCACAACTCCGCTAACATTTGGTTTTATGGTCTTCGGCTTCAAAGAGGCTTAAAGAGGCTATATGCAACTTTTTCCCCAAAATAAACGTAACAATAGCCTTTTTATTTGACCATTTATGACTCAAACATCTCCTGATGAGCATACTGACACCATGTCAGCTCGCAGTGGGTGCACCTATAAGCCTATATCCAATTTTTTCTATTTTCTGTCGGGTCCGATTTTTCCCCCGCTGTCTGCGGATGTGACGTCAAGCGCGTTCATGTTAAATGTTTCAGATCACTCTGCCACTACCGGTAGTTAGCACTCGCAAGCAGTTCAATGGATTGTGCAATACACAGAACAGACCAAGGACAACTTTGACACCAACAGTAACTCCACATAAGACTAAAAAAGTTAAACCCCTGACAAGTGCCCGAAAAAGATACAAGATTGAGAGCGACCGGCGCACGAGCGCGCGCTGCGAGAGCGAGCAGAAAGGAAGAGCAGTTCCGTTTTTGGCCACATGGGGTCAGTCGCGAGTTTAAATTTAAAAATTGCATATAGCCCCTTTAAACAATAGATTAAATAGACAAAATGTTAATTGTTGAGCTTCAGAGCCACATGGGATATTTCCTGATCTTTGCAGAGAGCTGCTGCTGTTTTTCTCCCTTTTTTCTCCCCAGTTTTTTGCTAAGCTTATTGCCCCTGGGCTCTCACTCATTACTTAAAAAACAGAATTAAAATTGATTTCCTCTCAGTTGAATTGGACAGAATAGTGTAGTTTTTTTTTCTTGAAACTACTGAAAAAAACTAAAAAGGGGAAACTAGAATTTAAAATTAGAATAGATCTAACGGAGGAAAAACACTAAACTTTGACCCAAGCTGCTTCCTGTTTAAACAAAGCAAGGATCAGACGACTCCTGTGGAGGGAAACAGAATCATTGCTAATCACATAGCATGCTAATTAAATCAAACAAAGAACTGTGATCTGAAAAATGTGAAAAAAAAGAACATCCTCCGCCCTGATGGTTCTTCATATGCCGCCTGACATCTTTGGTCACGACTGGAGATCCTCGCTAAAAACGAACGACACTAATCAAAGCCATTCTAAAACCTTTACACACTTCAGTAAGAAGCTGGGATTAAGGCTCCGACATTGAAAAAGACAAAGAAGAACAGATTATACTTAAAAGAACAGAAGAGCAACAGCTAGAGATGAAGGACCCAAATTTAATGGTGTAATTTGTGCCGACGTGACTCCTGCTCTCAACAGAGGGACTAATTTTATGCTTTCTAAGACACTGAACACGCCGAGCTGGAGAGTGTCTCTCTGAGGTGAAAATAGAGAGTCTAGCACAGTGTTTCTCAAACTTATTTATCATTCCCCACTTTGGACAAAGGAGCATACACAAGCCCCACCATGCTTTTATCGCCCCAACAGAATGGTGACCATGCCTGATTTTTAAAGTGTTTTATTTATTTAAATAGCCGAGTTAGTCAACAAGTTTTTAAGGGTATAAATTAGTTGGAAAAAGGGGTTGCGCACTGTTATAAAACTGGTTCAGAAATATATGCTGTCAGTAGTTGCTACATGTAGAACTTCAGCTCACAGTTGGAGAAAATAAAAGTTGTAGTTTTATCAAATTTACAAAGCTTTCAAAAGTACAAAATAAAAAATAAAAATAATAAAATAAATAAAGAGCAAGATACTCATCCCTGTATTTCCTCCGTGGTTGACCGTGTGACTTCTCTGACTCTGAAACGTTCCCTGATCTTTTTAGATATTTGTACATTTTGTAGATAGAATCTCTGATAATGCGGCTACTTCAGCTTGCTTTGTTCTGCTGCGATATATTCCAACGTCAAACTCCCAGCCCGATGTTCCAGGTCCCGGTTCTGTTTACAATGATGATCACAATTGCTAATTTATTTGAGTGTTTAATTTGGTGAGAGGGGGGAGCTGGTTGATTTAATTTACAGTGCAGTGAAACATTCACAACGACAGAATCTAGGGGGGAAAAACTATTTAAATCCCATTGATGTCACGCCCCACCTGCAATACCTCTGCGCCCCATTGTTTGAGAAACACTGGTCTAGGATCACCTCTGAAGTGATGTGCTGCTTCTAACACTTCCTGAAACTGTGAGTCGCGTATCAAAATGTTTGCATGTGTGTTTGCGGGAGCTGTGAGACGACAGCAGGAGTCGTGCAGCATAGATGTGGGCAAAAACCAAACAGGTCCATGTTGTTACCTGATGACACAGAGGCGCGGGAAACAGAGATGGTCGGTGTGTCCGAGTTTGTGCGGTCACGTCCCGTCTCCTCCTTCTCAGGCAGACCCTCACTGGAGTGCACACTAGCGACACTTTCTGCTCCGTCGGGCTGCGTTCAAAACCAAACAAACAAGCTGTTGGAATAAACATTAACCTGAAGCCCCAATGTGCTGCTGTGTGTCTGTTTGAGTGTTATTGTCGCTGACCCTGACCCTCCGGTTGTTGCTGGGGTTGGGTGATTTATCTGAAGCCTGGGAACGAAGATTGTTGGGGACAGTTGGCAAACCCGAAGACTCTAAAGCCACCGCCATGCCCCTAAAACCGAGACACAAACCAGGTGAACAACATTAATTATGATGGGCTCAAGTTTACATACACTCATCATTGGCATGAGGGGAATTTATTATTGGCTTTTAAAAATTTATTTGAACTGGTCATTTCAATGGTTGAAGTATTGCGTGCACAAATGTGAAGTTATTGTGGACTTTCTTTAAGCTATATACACGCTTAAACATGTGGATACGCTCCTACTGGTCCATGTGAGGAGGTTCAAATTTCAGTTGCGCTTGAAGTTGTTGGTTGACACCATCTCAATCCATGTTAAACTGGCTTCCTGTGGACAGTGAACATGGTGTATCAGCAGTTTCCAGTTTATAATAGACTTGATGAATCCGGGTTTATACCTAAACATCCTAAACAATGTCAAGGACACTTACCACCCAAACAATTGTCTTTTTCAGCTGCTGAACTCTGGTAAACGGTTCTGCAGCCTGGCAGCAAGGACCGAAAGACTCAAAAGGAAGTTTTATCCTCAGTGTATAAGGCTCCTCAACCCGAACACGCCTTTTCATATGCACTAACTCCAACTATAACACACAATGTAGCGTATGACAAACTACACAATGGCACTTTCTGGCATTCTATTCAATATATTTATATACCATTAGTATAACTTATTCTAATTTTAGTTAATTTTTATCTTATTTTATGGATATATATTTGTATATTTCTTTACATATTAGTGTATATTTTAGATTTTTTTTTCCTTTTTGTGATTAAATGTTGCCCAGTCTAGGAATGATTCAGGTTCACATTTCCCTGCCGGTTGTATATGTGTAACCGTGCATGTGACAAATAAAGGTTTTGAATCTTGAGTCCTCCTCATCAGATGGGGCAGATTGGCTTGGATTGTTAAAACCTTTCACACAGCTGGGTGTTCCAATGGGCCAATGATGCCAAAAAATAAATAAAAGCTAGTTTTGGAATAGGGTTACACTATTTAGGGAAAACGATTGCAATATTATTGTCATATACTGAAATAGCAATATCATAGGAAATTACCCATACTTATCTTCCCTTTTTACTTCTTTTGCATCATGATGATGATCCCACAACTCTCTTTCAGTTTTAGCATCTTGGTCACTAACACATTACTGTACAGGTGAAAAGTTTGGACACACCTTCACATTCAATTGAATGAGAAGGTGTGTCTAAACTTTTGGCCTGTACTGTAGGTGTGACCATCAAATATAATGATACTGTATATGTTACTGGCAAGATGAATTTGAAAAATATAACACTCTACAAAATATTACATCCAAGCAGTCCTTTGTAATTGCAATATTGGAGCCATATAAAAAGGCCAATAATGAACGAATAAATCAGACTAACATGAAGCTCCTACAATGGCCTGAGCCTGAACCATACTGATAATCTATAGAATACATCCAATGAGACAGAAGACTAATCAATTTGAATTATTTTTTTCAGAGAAGCTGAATCTATAAACAGTGGAAATAAATGATACTTCCAAAGGAACCAAGCATTTTGCAAATATCAGTTGTAATAAGTGCAAACAGAAAATGTCTGCTATTTACCACACAACAAGAAAGTCACATGATCCTAAAACATAAATGTTTTATAGCTTTATAAACTATTATTTATGTCCAATGTTTATGGATTCAACCTTTTTCAAGACGTGTGCTACTACCTGGATGTTTAAGTGAATCTTCTTAAATAATTTGACTTCAACTTTCCACAATTATGCAAGAGGCGTGTGGTGGAGTTGCAACTCAACTTATTGGTCGGGGTTAATCATTCCACCCTGTAAAAACTAACAAGCCACCAAACAAGTAGTTCAAGTTAATCCTTTTAGACCCAAAATAAATATGAGATTTATGTCTAAGATGGGTGTAGTAAAGTTCTGACCTGGACTGCTACAGAAGCAGCTCCGCAAACATAAAGGATAGACCTTTCAGCTTAGATGGTTGTATACCCCTAAACCTGATGGACATGGATATGTGAGTCAATTCTAACCATACAAGCAGATGTTTGTTTTGTACCAGACTTTTGAATTGAAATGTAATGTTTGTTTCATTGAATGAGGTGCCTATCAGAGCCATGCTTTGTTGTCTTTCTTTTTTTTTTTTTACAAGTAACCAATAATGTTGATAAATTTCCCTGAACCTTAGCTTCTTGTCTGATACATTGTTCTCTTGAAATCTGAATTTTAGCAGAACTGCAGCCTGGGTCTAATCAGGCTACTAAAGGAGCACGGATAGCCTCTCAGGAAGGGTTTCAGCCTTTTAAAATTCTGTTTTCACTGGAAACTTATAAATATGCAGGAGCAAACTGCGGTCTTCAAGCCATTAAACAGAGAGTTTAATGCTTGTTATTTGAACTCGAACTCTTTCAAGAAGCCTCAGCTTTTAATGTACGGGCAGTTTGATGTGTCTCTGAAGAGAGAGGCATGAATGGCTTAAGAAAAGTCCATCCATCCATCCATCCATCCATCCATCCATCCATTTTCTATACCCGTCCATCCTATGCAGGGTTGCGGGGGGGGGGGCTGGTGCCTATCTCCAGCTGTCATGGGGCGAGAGGCGGGGTACACCCTGGACAGGTCGCCAGTCTATCGCAGCGCATACAACCATACACAAACACACTCATACCTAAGGGCAATTTTAGAGAAACCAATTCACCTAACAGACATATTTTTGGACTGTGGGAGGAAGCCGGAGTACCCGGAGAGAACCCACGCATGCACAGGGAGAACATGCAAACTCCTCTGATGTTATCACTTAAAAACAAAATACGGCTAATGCCGATACTGCTTCAAAAACATACATTTGTTTATTTTTCTTTATCTTAATGATCATATTGTGCGTCACCTGTTTGAATGCTGACTCTGAGCAGAACGAGTGCTTTGAGTTTCTCCATCTGAAGAAGACTTCACGCTGGAACTGTCGACTCCGTTCCCTGGTTTCAGGGTGGCACGGCTGCCTTTCTTACCCATCTTCAGCCGTCTACATACACACAAACACACGCATGAAACACACACAGAGACATGGGGTTCGTTATCTTCTGTGCAATGCAGATATAAACCAGTGTTCATTATTTCACAGCCATTAAACTTTGCTTCTCCATTTCATTACATTTCGGAATTAGACAGAGGAAATATATTGTAAATAGAGATGTGCACCTCTTAATTACTATCGAATTACAATTATTGTTCCTGCTACTTATAGATAGATAGATTAGGTTGTTTTATCAGCACTTAAAAAGATATAGCATAACTTTAAAGACTTGGGGCTGATGCAGGACCAGCAGATTCATCAGGTACAAATTACAATCATCATCAAATTAGAGCAACTGATCTACCACAGAAGATGATTTCTAAGTATGTACACTACCGTTCAAAAGTTTGGGGTCACCCAAACAATTTTGTGTTTTCCATGAAAAGTCACACTTATTCACCATCATACGTTGTGAAATGAATAGAAAATAGAGTCAAGACATTGACAAGGTTAGAAATAATGATTTGTATTTGAAATAAGATTTTTTTTACATCAAACTTTGCTTTCGTCAAAGAATCCTCCATTTGCAGCAATTACAGCATTGCAGACCTTTGGCATTCTAGCTGTTAATTTGTTGAGGTAATCTGGAGAAATTGCACCCCACGCTTCTAGAAGCAGCTCCCACAATTTGGATTGGTTGGATGGGCACTTCTTGCGTACCATATGGTCAAGCTGCTCCCACAACAGCTCAATGGGGTTCAAATCTGGTGACTGCGCTGGCCACTCCATTACCGATAGAATACCAGCTGCCTGCTTCTTCTCTAAATAGTTCTTGCACAATTTGGAGGTGTGTTTTGGGTCATTGTCCTGTTGTAGGATGAAATTGGCTCCAATCAAGCGCTGTCCACTGGGTATGGCATGGCGTTGCAAAATGGAGTGATAGCCTTCCTTATTCAGAATCCCTTTTACCCTGTACAAATCTCCCACCTTACCAGCACCAAAGCAACCCCAGACCATCACATTACCTCCACCATGCTTAACAGATGGCGTCAGGCATTCTTCCAGCATGTTTTCAGTTGTTCTGCGTCTCACAAACGTTCTTCTTTGTGATCCAAACACCTCAAACTTGGATTCATCCATCCACAACACTTTTTTCCAGTCTTCCTCTGTCCAATGTCTGTGTTCTTTTGCCCATCTTAATCTTTTTCTTTTATTGGCCAGTCTCAGATATGGCTTTTTCTTTGCCACTCTGCCCTGAAGCCCAGAATCCCGCAGCCGCCTCTTCACTGTAGATGTTGACACTGGTGTTTTGCGGGTACTATTTAATGAAGATGCCAGTTGGGGACCTGTGAGGCGTCTGTTTCTCAAACTAGAGACTCTAATGTACTTATCTTCTTGCTCAGTTGTGCAACGCGGCCTCCCACTTCTTTTTCTACTCTGGTTAGAGCCTGTTTGTGCTGTCCTCTGAAGGGAGTAGTACACACCGTTGTAGGAAATCTTCAATTTCTTAGCAATTTCTCGCATGGAATAGCCTTCATTTCTAAGAACAAGAATAGACTGTCGAGTTTCAGATGAAAGTTCTCTTTTTCTGGCCGTTTTGAGCGTTTAATTGACCCCTCAAATGTGATGCTCCAGAAACTCAATCTGCTCAAAGGAAGGTCAGTTTTGTAGCTTCTGTACCGAGCTAAACTGTTTTCAGATGTGTGAACATGATTGCACAAGGGTTTTCTAATCATCAATTAGCCTTCTGAGCCAATGAGCAAACACATTGTACCATTAGAACACTGGAGTGATAGTTGCTGGAAATGGGCCTCTATACACCTATGTAGATATTGCACCAAAAACCAGACATTTGCAGCTAGAATAGTCATTTACCACATTAGCAATGTATAGAGTGTATTTCTTTAAAGTTAAGACTAGTTTAAAGTTATCTTCATTGAAAAGTACAGTGCTTTTCCTTCAAAAATAAGGACATTTCAATGTGACCCCAAACTTTTGAACGGTAGTGTAAATTCTCAGTATCATGATGACTCTCATTAGGCGATTTTGAAATTTCAAATGTTGGTTCGACTTGAATTAAACCTCGACAGCAGAGGGGGAAACTTTAATATTCCCATTTTGAGGTTTGCTGTGATTTGTTTTCATGTTCAGTATATTTTATTTGTTTAGTTTGCAGACTGGTTGGATTCTGTTCGTGTTGTTTTCTTCTCTGCTTTAAAACCTCTAAAATAGACTATTTTTCATGTTTGCTTCTTATCTACTTTCTTCTCCCCTGTTGATACTTTTTAGATGCTTTCATCCTGGGTGTAAATAGTGCATCAATTTGCTTTTCATCTGGTTGCATCTTGACAGCTGTTTTTATATAAATATGCTTGTGATCCGTCTCAGAGCTCAATCGTTATTAAACTGGGAGATCGGAAATAGTGCCACAGCAGCCAATGTCAAACTCCTTTATATTTGGTGCCTCCCCCAATGCTGCCCCTAGTTAAACAGTCCTACATAGATCACATTTTGTATCAAATGAGTTTAAGAGAGGAGATTATTTGTTTATTGCTTTACTTATTGTTTATGTACTTCTTTCCCTTCACAGTGCCAGTTTTGTTTATCCATAAATCCTGCCCAATTAGAGAAGAATGAACATTTGCTGAATCTGTTATGCTGTGCAATTCTATTATATACCACGTTATGCCATGATAGGTTATGTTATGCTATTCTACATGATGCTGTGCTGCGCCATTCCATGTAATGTTAGGCTGTTATTCTATTCAGTGATATGCTTTGCAATATGATGTTATGTCTGGTAAACTGTTATGTTAGGCCATGTTCTAGGTTTAAATCCCAGCCTGGGAAGTTTGGATGTTCTCTTCATGCATACGCTGGGTTATCAGATGCCCTCTACATTTTTTAGGTGTGATTGTTTGTCCTGTGTGTCTTTGTGGCGATCTATGCAGGGTGTACCCGCCTCTTGACTAATGACTACTGAAGATAGACAGCAGCCTCTCTGTGACCCTGTAAGGGTAAACAGTTATAAACAGTGGATGGATTTTAAGCTATGTTATTATGTTATGTTATTTGATTTGCCCCTTTTTCTAATTAGTACCCACTTTTTATGTATGAGTTGCCATTTCTTCCTTTTTTATTCAACCTTCATTTCTTACTCATGAATCCATTTCCAGTCCTTGTACTTGAATCATTATGTATCAGTTTCTTTTTTTTGTAGAGAAATATTTTCATGACTTGGACAAATAAATAATAATAATAAATTAGAATATTTAACTTATATCAGGTGCATATTTTTTTCTCTTAAGTCTATGTATGACACCCCATGTCCCGACAGGAATGGAGTACTCAAGTCCAGGACTCAGACACAAGTCCTGACTCAAGTCACGTTTAAGAGGCTTGTGACTTGATTTGGGCAGCATGCAGATTACTTGCACTTGGACTCAGACTTGCAATGTTAACACTTGGACTTGAACTTGGACTTGAACTTGGACTGGGACAGCGACATGTCAAATTGCTATAGTTGGCATGTAGCCGATGATAATGTTAGCCTGTTATGTTAGGTCAGATTACTGGACAAATTTAATAAATTCCCAAAACCTTTGTAAGTGTAGGGATGACATGTCAACTATTTGTTGTTTTAAATTTATTTTGAGCATATTTTATTATTTTGCACATGCTACTATGTTAGCTTGGTGATAGCATGGAGACATTGAGTACAATTTAAAACATAAAATAAGTAAACCATGTATGGCTGCCATTATCCTAGTCTTAATATCTTCACCCTGCTCTCTTATTTTTGACTTGCTCTCAGGTGATAATGACTTGACTTGGACTGGAAGATTATTTTGGGACTTGGACTCGGACTTGACCTGTAAGACCTAGTGACTAGACTTGGACTCAACTTGGAATAATCCTATGTGACCTGGACTTGTACTTGGACTTAAAAACAAAGGACAGAAGTGTGACTTGACTACAACACTGTGTTCTGGACCCTGTTTGAGCCAGCTGTGAAATATAACAGAATGTGGCCCATTCTCGAATCAAAATATCTCCTCCTGGTAAATATTATTTACTGGAGTCAGAAAACCACCTTTCCTTACATTGGACTATGAGTGGAACATAGAAAATGACATTAAAATTGTAATTTCTCAAAGCAGGTATAAGACATCTCACTGGCAGGTTTCCTGTGACAAATTGCTTCATTTCGTGTCAGAAAAAGTTTCATTTGAAATTACTACAATTATGCAAAATGATCAGCTCACTTTGTATTGTGATGTTTTATACCCTTATTATATCAAGTTCTACTTGGCTTGCTTCATCTAAAATGTGTACATATTTCTAGAACAAGTCTAAAACCACAGCTGCTCCGGACAACAAGGGGGTTTTATTATATCATGACAAGACAAAACAAATAAATATGTCACAGAACTCATACTTGGTATCTTCTAGACTGCAAATGTCTGATAAATATCACTTAGCTTTTGGGAATAACTAAAGGTCATTATAAAGCTTGACTTCTAGTAGCTGCATGAGTTCTTTGCTATTAAGGCCATCCAAACATTTTTGATTAAGCAGATCTGTTTCATCATCATATGATTTTGCGTGGTGCCTTCAGAGACCACCAGACTGCAGCCAAGATGAGAAGTGATCATGGCTGGCAGAATCCAATTAATGTTTCTTTGCTTCACAAAATGTATTTTAAAATACATTCCAGATCTCTGACAAATCAAATGAAGGTATATTTGGTCATTTCAATGAGTATTAGATTAAAGCGTGCACTCAACTCACTGCCCAATTGATTAGATTTGAGATCATATTATCCTGTCTCCATGTTTCATACACTGTATGGCAAAAACAGAAAACCATCAGATACTTTTATATTTATTGTTCCATCTGTAGCTGATTATGGCACATATTTGCTGTGGCATAGGTTAAATAGGTGGTCACTGTGCATTGTCACAACATTTATTTCCTGCCAGTGCTGCATTGATTTTCTTCTCCAAGATGTATTGATGGGAAGACTGCAGGAAGTCTTCTCTGACACATCTAAAAGATTTTCAATGGGGTTAAGGCTTGGACTCTATCATGGTTGTTTTTCATGTGAAAATGTATCATGATCCTTGTTTACTTCAGACATTGGATCCTAAGGAACTGGTGTATTGGCATCTTTTGTTATCTTAATCATCAAAAGGGTGATTAAGATCTAGATCTAGTAAATTTATGCGAGTGCTTTCATTTTTTCATGTTCAAGGTTTTATTTTTTCCCTCAGTATCTTATTTGTGATACACAGATGTCAGAGTGATGTCAGTTTAAAGAATCAGAAAAAGAAAACTCGGGAGAGTAAAGCTAGTCAATTATCAAAGATTATAACAAAGTAAGAGCCTGACCATTTTGAAGCTGAACTTCCGCCTTGTCTTCTCAATTATGGATGCACATTTCAGTGCATAAAATATAGTCAAGACAATCTTCTTCATCACAGCTGTTCTTTTTGGCTTTATTTGTTTCTTTTTTGTTCAATTAAGTGCAATTTGGAGTTCAAGAGGCACACCAATTTTACCAGAGCCTGCCAGATATTCTTACATCTATACCCCTTTTAAAAGACACTTGCAAGCAGGACCCTAGACTTCTCAGTGGATTTTTACCCCTCTGAAGTGATCACAGAGGTGAGTTGGTGAGCAGATGTGAAGTGGTGGATGTTTGTCTCTAAAGCAATGTGGATGGAAGCAAGCATTACTCTTAATATAATCCGTTGGCTTTATGTACGTAAGCACACAATATGGGACATGCCTGGCTTTCAGGGTCTTTTAGTTTCTGCGTTTTAGATTTACAGTCATAGATAGCTGAGACATTTCTTCAGCTTAATCAGGACGAAACAGAAGCTTTATTAACTAGTAGTAACCTGCAGAGAGAAAAATTATGGAACGACTCCAAACTCTAAAATGAACCACTCAGATCAAATTGAAAATCTTATTGTGTTGTAACTGATTAAATTCTACGTTTTATTTCTTAGATTTTAAATGTTACCGAGAATGTATTTTATCAGCTCAAGACTTTAAAAACAGCCCCCCTCACTCCAGTTTTAAAGATTTTGCATTGACTACCTGGTCATCTTAGATTTTAAAATAATTTTTAACATTGTAATACCTTTAATGGTCCTTACCCGACACATTAATCAGATTTCCGTTTAATATACCAGTCATCCAGATCCACCAGGTGTTCTAAAAAGGGAATTTTGATGATAATAGAATAAAAAACAATGACCTGATATGGATCTTGATTTTAATATTTGGACCTTCGCGTATGAAATAGGGCAGCAAATTTGTTGTTAAATTGAGCCATGCTCTTACTAGCTGTGTTTTTTACTCTTCTAAGATCAGTGTTCCCTGATTCTCCGAGCTGAAATCTGGTAAAAATACTGATTATTCATTTCTTCCTCCGCACAGCCTAAGTCCAAAAAACTCTCCCACGAAGCCACCAGAGTCTTTGTGCTGTTTTCTTACCCCTTCTTTCTGGCACCGTCCATGAGGTTGCGAACTGCACTTCTGTTGGATTTTGGAGTGTCGGGTTTCTCTAGTTCCGAGGACGCTGACAGGTTTTCTATAGACTTCTTTTCTGCAGCTTATGATCAAAAGTTCATTGATTAATAAAATCTACACATTTCATGCAATCCAACACTACATAGTAGTTATTACAGTTGTAGTTACAGCCCTAAGGTGTAATTGCTGAGACATTAGCAACCAGACTTACTTGGTGGGGTACTCAGGATAGACTGCTTGATGACATCGCTGCTCAGCGCCTTCTGCTCAAAGCGCCTGGACCGCTCCTCTAGGAACCACTCTCCAGTCGCCACCTTCAGCTCGCTGTTGCAAAAACACACAATCCAAGACAAAATCGGTAGGTGAAAGCTGAGCTAAGGTTTTTCTTCTTCCAGAAGGTCTCAGTGTAATCATTTATAACAAGTACTTCCAAATGATTAGTTTTAAGTACAGTGGGGCAAAAAAGTATTTGGCAGCCACCGATTTGTGCAAGTTGTCCCACTGAGTGGTCCGTAATTTTCATCATAGGTACACTTCAACTGTGAGAGACAGAATGTAAAAGAAAAATCCAGAAAATCACATTGAATGATTTTAAAAGAGTTTATTTGTATAATGGTACAGAAAATAAGTATTTGGCCAAAAACAAAAGTCACTTCAACCCTTTGTATCCTTCAATCCTTGTACAGTTTAAGTGTACTTATGGTGAAAATTACAGACCTCTCATCTTTTTAAGTGGGACAACTTGCACAAATCGGTGGCTGCCAAATACTTTTTGCCCCACTGTACATGGCTTTGGTGTGTAGATGAAGAAGGAAATATATAACAAAGAAATGTTGGATTTGGACTTAGTGAGATATATATTAGAAAATAAAACAGAGCCAATCTAAAAACATATTGATGAAAGAGAAAAGAACATTCTAAAAACAAAAGACATGGTAGAAGCTTTGAAAACAGCTAATTTCTAAAATATTACAATAAAATAAATCAATCCAAGAGGTCATAAAATATTTTTAGAAGGCCACTGCACGAGGTTATTGTCATTTTCTGTTGAAAAAAATACTAACATGCCTAACATTAGTCTAGCTATTTAAGCTATGCACAAAAACTAAAGAAGCCTGAACAAATAGAGTAAAAAATCCTGCCCATGTTTTGCTGAAATTAAACTGGAGGCTGATAAAACTGGGCAAACAAAACAGTTTTGAGATTGAAGATGGATGTTTTTATACTGTTTCTGCTGGATCTGTCTGAAATACTATGCAATTTACATGATATTTGCCAGTTTTATCTAAAAACCATTCGATTTGCCTAGATTGAGCTAGTTTTAAAAATGACATTGCACAACAATGAAGTCTAGCCACAGCAGCTCACAGTTGGTGGTCGTCACTGTAACCTATCACACTGTCCACATGTAGAACATTAAGAGAGAGCTGCTGTCAGGGCAGATATGAAACAAAATCTATCATCATGAACAGAGTTCACTGAAGCACCAATAAATCTCTCGAAGCTTGACTCAACTGGATTAATACGAATGAGACTGTGAGGTGAGAAGTCACCTGATCCACACTTTGAGGGCAACAGAGTGCAGTAAAATGAATCAGAAAGACTTTAAATCTGGATCAGTCCAAATGGATATAAATAAATCAAATATCTATCCAATGAAAAATATATATATGGAGAAATTTGAGATTACATGAACATTTACGTTAATGTAACACTATTATGGAAGATTTTATAGAACTGAAGTCAAGAAAGTACATTTATGGTAAAAGTGCATCTCCATTAAATTTTACAAATTTTGCTCCATTTTGGCTCCATTTTGATGCATTGTATGGTTTCTAGTTTGTTCATTTTAAGATTAGATTTAAATCATTTTAGAATTTGAGACTATACTTTTATTTTTTACCATGACTATAACTGGATATTAAAAAACTCTAAATAAACACGTCGTTTGCACCTTTTTTTGAGTCCTTGAGTTCTCATAAGGAACAGAAAGATATACTTGCATGAAACAGCCTAAATTAACCATTTACTTTTCATTTCTTGCTTCATTTAGCATCCTCGGAAGTGTGGATATGTATCTCCGCCCTCATAAGGAGGAAATGTATGGTCTGCTAATTTCACTAATGATACATGTGCTTTCGAGTATATTAAAGAAACTAAATACAATCACTGACAAACTGTAACACCCAGAGGGCCTTATCTAATATGAATATAAATTAGTCCATATGCAGATCAGGGATTCATATATCCATGATTTGGTTTGAAAGAAACTGGAACACACAGAAAGGCAACAGAGAATATAAATGGAGGTATCATGAATTGTGTCTTATGCTACAGTGAGTGAAGGCCAGCAGACACAGAAGACACCTCATTGAAGCATTAGACAACATTACCAGAACTCAAGGGAGTTAGATGGGTCTTGTTGCATTTTGGGTATCTTTCATTTTGGATGTTTAAAATGACTGACTGATCTCATGACCCTCCTACTAATGAACACCAGAATATTATTCTAGACATGGCAGCAATTAGGTCTGTATATAAAACCTGAAGACATATCTATGTTTAGGTATTTTTTATAGATGATACAGACTATGATACGGACTAAAAAACTTGTGGGTAGCTATATAAGTATGTTAAATGTTATTAATATATTTGTTACAATTTAAAACACACAAATGTCTCAAGTGAGTTCTTCTTAACTTGGATCTCCAAAACACGTTTTTACATTTGTAAAAAAAATTTTGCAGGACTGTTTGGGAATACATTTCAGAACAAAATGATGTTGGGTTGCAGTGCTGATTCAGATCTTCTCTGTTTGATTACCTGCTCAGCCATTACAAACTCCAAAACTCTACATTCAAACATTTCTCTTTAACATGTTACAATTTTTCAAAGAGTTGCTTATGCCTAGACAACATGTCCCATGTGAAAAATCCCATGTTTCTGGCCCTCCTGACCTTCCGTACCCGGTGAAGCTCTTCATAAAATGTTATGATCAACATTAGATCTGCAAAAACCTACATTTTTATTAAAGTCTATTCATTAGAGGCAAAAAGATGCCTCCAATGAAGAAGGAATTAATTAATAGTACTTACTGTAAATACAAAAAATAAAATAAATGTATTTAAGAAAAGATGTAAAAATCTAATTTGGCTTTGTACAGGTTTTTGTATTTAAACTCTATTTTAAATTACGTTAAAAATGAACAGCACTTTTAAATTATTCTCATTTTAAAAATCCATAATTTTGTCTAACTAATTAGTATGCTATGGTATGAATGCATTTGACTACAGAAGGTATAAAACAGTCAAGGATTGATCTTCATAAAAGTTTGTAAACAGTCAGCATATGATTAATTGTTTTTTATCTTTTACTGATTTTTTCCCAATTGAACACAACACCAAATCACTGAATGCCCTGAGTGACAAATGGATGAAGATGTGAGGTCATTAATAATAAAAAAGCACATGTAGATCTTATCCCTCCTCTCAATTTCTATTCTGGCTCTCTGAGGCTGACATACTTACGAAATCTTGGAACAGACGTTGCATCTCCACTTGCGTGAGCCGGTGGCCGTGCCGCGACAGTCGCTGCAAATGCGCAGCCGGCACTCCTCGCAGAAATCACCACGGTCAAAGATCAGGCCTAATGTTTTGAGGCAGCGAGCGCACTGCCGCTCCTCGGAGTCCTGTGGCCGACGGGAACCTTTTCGCTTGATCTCCAGCAGGTCATTTTTCAACTTCCTGAAATGCAGACAGAGAAGGAAATAAGCAGACAGAAGAGAGAAGAAAAGAGACTTAGCGCATTTAAATCCTCACCGTATCCTTTTCTCCTCACGTTTCCTCAGCTTCTCGTCTTTCTGCAATACCTTGAGGATCATTTCCCTTTCATGCTCCAGCAGAAATGACAGATTTAAATCTTCAACCGCTTTCTCCATTGTTCAATAACCCAAATCAACCAGAGAAATCAGCCAAGAGACTTTGTTTTAAAGAGCAAGTCCATAGAGACTACATTGTGCGCTTGGGCTCCACGATGACCTGCAAACAATTGAGTAGTTCCTCTGCTGTTGCCATTATCAAACTTGCGATTTCCAAAGGTCAAGGTGTTGCTCCAGTGTTTCCTCTTGAAGTCCAGAAGAAAGTCTCTAGGAAATGAATGAAGAAGATCAGAGAAAAAAGGGCATAACTCGTTAGCGTGAATGTGATATTAAAAATATCCTTCTAATATCTATGAAATGGAGATTGAGATCTCTGTTAACAATAATTAATAGGCTCCTCTTTTGTCCAGTTCTAAAAGCAAGAACGAAAGAGGAACTGAATGTAATTGGTAGATATTTGACACCTCTACAGCACCTCAACAACCTACCAATTAATTCTAGAGTACAGCAGCCACATTTCTCTGCTTCCATTAGCAAAACCTCTACAGCATTTTTCTCCTGAAAGCGATGACCAGACTTTTACTTGTTATCTGTACAGCTGCATACCAGTCGTTACAGCAGCATAGCTTTTTACTGCCTCTGGAGACAACAACAAGGATGGAGACGTCTCAAAGTGAACCACCAGTATGTACCACAGTGTTAATTTCTGTACAAGTATATCTAGGCTGCCAGTTTTGCTTTTTGATTTACCAAAAGTATTCTGTCATCCCTCAGAATCATTGATTTCAGATGTTCCAGTCTTTCATTAGTTACAGGTATATAAAATCCACCAGTTATGCTTCTAGACTGCTTCTAAAAACATTTGTGAAAGAATGGGTCGCTTTCAGGAGTTTGGTGAATTACACTAGTGTACCATGATTAGAGTGCAAAGTGCAATAAGTCCAATTTAGAACATTTCTGCCAGCTAAATACTTCAGTCACATGTTGTTGGTCCTATAATAAACTGAGAGTGATCTGGAATTCCAATAAGTGGGTTTGGGTTTAGTGTTTGGTAGGAGAGCAACACTTGCCTGACTGTACTGCGTCACGTGTAAAGTTTTGTGCAAAGAGGATTATGGTGGGGGCCTATTAGGAGTTTAGCTCTGACCGTTAATTCCAGTGAAAGGAACTCTTAACACTACTAAGACATTCTGGACAATTTACTGCTTTTTAGCAACATGTTTACCTCCCTGCCTGTGGTGACGCCTGTGGTGACGCTGTGGTGGTGCTGCACTTCTTGGTACGGTGGGGGACACTTCCAGTACAGTGAAATGTAAACAAACATGGAGTGGCAGGAGATTGTAGCAGTTCTAGGATTGCCCTGTTGTGTTTGGCAGATGTGCCAGATAAATATGCTGGAGCAATGGGCTCAGGCTGAACAGAGAACGAGGCAGAGTACTATGGAGAATGTTGATCGGAGTGGGTCTTTAAGGCACCTCTCCTGTGAAACCAGATATTGTTCTAAAGCCACAAAAAGTGCTTAAAGTGACCAGTTAAGCAAGTGAATGCAGGCTAGCTACTAGAACAGATAGGCAGCTTTCCCTATTACATTTCAACATTTACAGACACTATATTTAGATTTTGTCACAATGTGTTTTCTCTTGCTGTTTTCAATCATGAGTTGGCATGCCTAAAAGATCTTAAAGTTCAGAAAAGGCAGTGAACGTATATTTATTTCAGTAACAGTCACCTCGATCTTGCATCTTTTGTTCAGGGATGAAATGTCTGTAATTGTAATATGTGAAATCAAACTGTTGCTTGCAAAGCTGCAGTTACTCTTATCCAGAGCATCTTTGTATATATATAATATATATATAATATATATAATAATATTTGTGAAACATAAGGAGTAGAAAGAGTGCATAAACTGAACCTTTAAACCTACGATAGATGTGTTCACCATCTAAGCCAGCAGTCGTGATAATAGATGGTCCACTGAGTGCAATGCAAGGTAGTAAAAATGTCCCTCCTTCATGTGGAGTGGGAATGGTGACTTGCTTTAATCGTGCTGGTGTCTCTTTTCTGAGAAATAATGTGCTTTGGATCAGAAAACAAATCAACAATATTGTTCTTTGAGCTGCAGTCCCTGATTAAATAAAAAGATGGAAAAAATTTGCAAAGAAAAAAACTAAAAATAAATCACCTTCTCCAACCATCAATAGCTCTTAAAACCAACAGAGTAGGGCGAGAAACAGAGCATTTATGGGAAGAAAACCTGCAGGAGCCTGGGTAATTGAAGTTGAGGAATAAAAATTCAAAGGAGGACAAGTATCAGCATAAGCTCACACCAGCCTCCTCCACTCTTCATTCATGCTCTTTCTTCTTTCGCCTCTTCCCTTCACTTTACATGAATTAGCACTAATGAACCTGCATCATCAAAACTTCATTTGCAGCCAAAGGCACATTGTAAAATCAGTGATTATGAGCATTTTAAGCTGCTCTTCACCCAGTGAAGACATTTTTCTTTTGAAGATGGAAATGTTCAGTGAATAAAGAAAACAAGATGGGTTTGAGAAACCTGTAAATCTGAATTTCATTAAAGTTCTAAATACAGACATCAGCTATGGATAGACTGCACTCAGACACTGCTCAGCCCTTGAGCTACATCCTACCACCATTCCAAGCAAGTAATATATGGACTAATTTAGCAAGCAAATATGATTGCTTAGTATATCCAATAAAAATAAGGCAGTGGGGATAATTGTTATAACGGATTGGACATTTCATCAAAAAGCTACAGGTTAAAATTCTTGGGGCAAATAGAAAGAGAAAATTTGATCTTTCATACCAACCCTTCAGTCTCTGATAATTTGTTAGCAGTTTTAACCCTAGAAAAGGTAATGTAAATTAAATGTCATTATTCAGACTCTTCAAACCTTGTACCAGCAATCAGCAGCTGTGAGCTCTTCCATAGTAGCTCCCTAAGACTTAGAATATTAAAAGTGATGCCAGACAACAGATGAAGTCTATGACTGAGTCCCCAGCAAAGTGTTTATAAGAGGCTTTCCCCCAGAGATGTTACTGTAATTAGCAGGTAGCAGGAGCAGTGATAGAGGAAAACTTTCAGAGAGAAACTGCTCTTGGATTATATAGATAATAGAAGAATAAATGAAGCCATTGTCTTTTTGTCTTAAAAACCAGTTCAGGATATTAAAGAAAATTTTGGCTGCAAAGCAATGGTGTGAGTGATTTTATGAAACTGCTGCTATCACTCTATTTCTTATATTCCCATGAATATTGGCAAGTTTATAAATCTTTTTTATTTAGGTATTTAAGTATGAAGAAGTAAAGCATATTTTTGAAACATCAGGCTTTTGATGCTTCTACATTTCATTTAGATTGGGATTAATAAAATAATACATTTTACAACGAGCTACTGCATTAGGATAGAGAAAGCAACATTTTGCTGTCACAGTGACATCCTATTTATTTTGACCACCTTGCGCAGAAAGTTCCATGTTAAAAAGGCTATTAGTGGCCCCAAAATATCAAATAATTATTGGCTGAATAAAAAAAATGGGCCACCTGCCATACCAAGTGAGCCACTCCAAGCAGTTCATCAGTGCAGACAGAGTATCTGCACAGTGTTGCACGAGACTAAAGTACAAGTTATTATTATATATATATATATATATGGTTATTTATATATATATATATATATATATATATATATATATATATATATAATATATATATATATATATATATATATATATATATATATATATATATATATATATATATATATGGTTATTTATTTAATTTTATGTGGAAAATAACATGTTTCACATACATGTTATCCCGTGTGCAAAACACAGGTGGTCACAAGTTTTTCACACATATCACATGTTTTTTAACACGTTTCACATAAACTCAGCAAAAAAAGAAACGTCCCTTTTTCAGGACTGTGTATTTCAACAATAATGTTGTAAAAAATCCAAATTACTTTACGGATCTTCATTGTAAAGGGTTTAAACAATGTTTTCCATGCATGTTCAATTAACCATAATCAATTAATTAACATGCACCAGTGGAATGGTCGTTAAGACCTTAACAGCTTACAGAAAGTAGGCATTTAAGGTCACAGTTCTAAAAACGCAGGACACTAAAGAGACTTGTCTACCGACTGTGAAAAACACCCAAACAAAGATGCCCAGGGTCCCTGCTCATCTGCATGAACGTGCATTAGGCATGCTGCAGGGAGGTAGGAGGACTGCTGATGTGGCTAGGGCAATAAATTGCCATGTCCGCACTATGAGACGCCTAAGGGAGACAGGAAGGACAGATGATCATCCTCGCAGTGGAAGACCACGTGTAACAACACCTGCACAGGATCGGTACATCCGAATATCACACCTGCGTGACAGGTACAGGATGGCCACAACAACTGCCCGAGTCACACCAGGAACACACAATCCCTCCATCACTGCTCAGACTGTCCTCAATAGGCTGAGAGAGGCTGGACTGAGTGCTTGTAGGCCTGTTGTAAGGCAGGTCCTTACCAGACATACCAGCAACAACACCACCTATGGGCACAAACCCACCTTCGCTGGACCAGACAGGAGTGGCAAAAAGTGCTCTTCACTGATGAGTCACGGTTTTGTCTCACCAGGGGTGATGGACAGATTCGTGTTTATCGTCGAAGGAATGAGCGTTACCCCGAGGCCTGTACCCTGGAGCGGGATTGATTTGGAGGTGGGGGCTCCGTCATGGTCTGGGGGGGTATATCACATCACCATCGGACTGAGCTTGTTGTCATTGCAGGCAATCTCAATGCCTTGCGGTACAGGGAAGACATCCTCCTCCCTCATGTGGTACCCTTTATGCATGCTCATCCAGACATGTTCCTCCAGCAGGACAATGCCACCAGCCATACTGCTCGTTCTGTGCGTGAGTTTCTGCATGACAGCAATGTCAGAGTTCTGCCATGGCCAGCGAAGAGCCCGGATCTCAATCCCATTGAGCACATCTGGGACCTGTTGGATCGCAGGGTGAGGGCTAGGGCCATTCCCCCCAGAAATGTCCAGGAACTTGCAAGTGCCTTGGTGGCAGAGTGGGGTAACATCTCACAGCAAGAACTGACAAATCTGGTCCAGTCCATGAGGAGGAGATGCACTGCAGTACTTCAAGCAGCTGGTGGCCACACCAGATACTGACTGGTACTTTTGATTTTGAGCCTCCCTTCATTCAAGGACACATTATTCTATTTCTGTCAGTCACATGTCTGTGAAACTTTTTTAGTTTATGTCTTATGGTGTTGACTCTTTTAGTGTTCATACAAATATTTACACACATTAAATTAGCTGAAAGTAAAAACAGTTGAAAGTCAGAGGACGTTTCTTTTTTTGCTGAGTTTATGAATTTCACATGGGTCAATTGTGATTTTGCCCATTTCTCCGTAAGGATGTATACAGACCCTTTCCAAAAAAATTTGTGGAAAAGTTTATTTATTTCCCTAATTCCATTTAAAACGTTAAACTTCCATAGATTATGGATTCAGGGCCCACAACTTAAACGATTTCAAGTATTTAGTTGTTCATTTGTACATAATTTGGGCTTCCAGGACATACAAGCCACAAAATCAGGAATTATAAAAATTACAATACTGTAAAGAAATCCCCATTTACTCCTCTGTTTTTGCAGAAAAAATAAAGAAGTTAAGATCACACACACACACATATATATATATATATATATATATATATATATATATATATATATATAAATTGAGAAAATCTGAAAAAAAATTCACCAATTCACTCCTAGGGTTTCAGTAGTTCAAAGTGATGCGAGCCCGCCCAAGGTCTACCTTCATGTTTTACAGTGTGCCTTTATTTGGACTTTGAATTCAGGTGAACTCCCAGAAAGGATGATTAAAATAAAAGCAAGTTTAAAAAATATTTTCTGTCCTTTTTACAAAACGACAAAAGCCTGCACCACAAACTCATGTCAGATAGACTGGTTGAGCGTGTGGTAAAATGACTTGATGTTTTTCAGAAAAACAGTGTGAAAGATGGCCCAGGGTTTTATAATCCTGCATCTGTGAGGCTGTGCATCAGTACCCACAGTTGCACTGATGGAGAGGTAAATGTTCTACCACCAGGGTGATGTCTTTTCCTGTCAGAATGTCAGACATCATTTTGCACAAGTGATAACAGCCGAGAACATCTGTATGCTTGACTGAATGTTCTTTCACCACACTGTCATTTGAACCAGGTCTCAGTATTGATATATTTGGATATGATTTGGGATGAGAGTGTTCCGGTTTTCTAAATGACATCTGAAGTGTTTTTTTGCAGTCTCTAAAGTGCTGAATTTTGGAAAAATATTAAGAGTTTGTGCAATACAAAACAAAGCAGTCATTTTGTTTTAAAGAAATGAAACAGTCATAGCACTTTTTGTTACTAGACATAGTTCCATTTCTAGTACAAAGATGATGTGAGGTTTTAAAAAATTACAGTTTTAAAACACATAGAATTTTCCATTATAGAGTTTCAAATCTTTTTATGAGATCTTAAAGTAAACAGACATAGCGACCAGAATTTTCTTCACCTATATGGAGCATGTAGTGCAGTGCTGCCCCTCAGAACCTGTTGCTTTACCCTGCTTGTCAGCTGGCTGTAAAATAAAGGACAACTATTTATTGCTCCTATTAAGCCACAGTGGGTTGAAAACCAATTTTTGCAAGTGTCATATCGCAGACTGCAGGCTGATTCTGCAGCAGATAGCCTGACTAAATAACAAGATAATATCAGTTTGTTTTAAGAGATGCACTGACAAATCGGTTGGTAATTAGCCTCAGATAATTTTTTAGTTTAATCTGCCTTGATTAACCTGACTTGTGATGGGGCGGTAGAAGGCAGTATAAAGTTAAGACACACTTTGTGTGGACTATTGGGACATGTCTGCTGCATTTAGGCTGCAAGAGAGCAAGAGAGAGTGGAACTTAATGCTGGTGAAAGAAAGGCTGGACAGTGTACAGCGAAGTTTCTCTGTTTCATCCAGTTTGGCTTTAAACCTTTGTCTATGGACAATGCTGAATTTGGAAATGTTGGCAGGCTTTAGGAAATCTAAAATTTGAGGTAAGTGTCAATTTCCCATAGTGAACACCCACAGAAACTGCTATTTTATTAATGCTAACCAGATGAATCACTACACTAGGATCCAGATGGCTGCTTTCTTACACATGGAGCATGATGTTACCTGGCTCATCTGTAATTGGCCCTATGTCCTTTTAATTTTTGCTTTTAAGTGAATTTGCATGAGAGTTGGTTTGGAGGGAGGGGGTTAAACTGTGATCATGTTTTTAATTCTTTAGGGGAGGGATGGGAATGTATTTTTTTGTGGGCTAGTTTTAATCTGTATAGCACAGATACAATTTTGTATGAAAAGCGCTATATAAATAAAGATTGATTGATTGATGTTGCTTTTTCTCTTTATATACATTAAGTAGGAAATTAATAATAAGTCACAATATGAGGCTGCAAAACATTTTCACTGATTATTGTATCTTATTATCTTATTGTTCTAAAAGAGAATTAGAATTGGTAAAAACTAAGAGCCTTACAAAAACTGTCAATCAGAAATTGGCCACAGAATTCAAATAGCTGCTTCTCTACTTGTTATTCGGATGTTACACAATAAAGAGCAGAAACACAAAAATGTATCATGTTCTACACAAAAACCTATTTTTTATTTGGTTATTGAAAGAGACAAATGCAGTGAACATTGCTTCATTTGCTTTTTTAAAGTTAATCTTTTGGATGTAGGCCCAAACTAATTTGTATGTCAAATAAAATACTGACACATTTCTAGGTACTACTAAGTATTATTACTAGGTTTTGTTTGGTAGAAACATTTTCTTGAGTGTTTAAAGCATTTTTTCTTTATTAATCAATATATTGGTATTACTCTTATTGCAATCATAGCACCACAGCAAATAAAGCTTACTATCAATGCTTAAAGCAGGAAACAAAAGAAATACCTGGAAAAAAAACACATCACCCTGGCATCCTGAGACACATGATTCTCCAGATGGTCTGGGCACATCTGATAAATGCTCGGTAAACACTGTCAATAAAGCAAACTAATATTTATCTGAGCTTCTCTCATATTACAGAGAAGCTAAACTAGTCAGTCTCAGTGTGAGTGTGTGTGTGTAGGTGTAGGTGTAGGGGTGTTGTCCTGACGCTGCCCTCCCTGAGTACACATGACACACATTCCCGCTCACTCTGCCCTAAGTAAACACGTGTGCTGTGAAACTTCCAAGAAGAAGAAACGCAATTTCTGCTCAGCTCTGCACCAAATGACGGCGACTCACAGCGTTTTAAACATGCTGGTTTTCATCTGTTCCACAAATCATAATTTATACTGTTTAGGCATGTATTTGGATAAATTGTTGCTGATCTGTGTTGTAGCATATGTCCAAGCTGACTTGTTGGTGTTTTGTAAATTTTACCAGCTGTCAGTATGGCGTTTTCTGCAGGCGGACGAGCTTACAGGCAGCAGAATCAATCTACCAAGCAAGGACTACAGGTGAGCTGCAGACAGCTGGTCTTTGGCTGTCAGTAAACCAAAGAAGACCTGAGTGAAAAATGAGCAAGCGATAAGCCAAAAACAGTCTGCAAAGGCTGAACAGAAAAAAATAATGCAACCTTTCAGTCAAGCCTCAAGGTGATGTGATGCTATCTGAACATTTTGTCATGTAGCATAACCCAACTCTGTTTAGCAACCCCGAACCTTGACGATTGTTTTGTTTCCCTTCTCTAACAAAACTGTCAATGTTCATGCTTCACCCACAAGAACACTTTTGGCTCTGAAACCAAAGAAGCTCAAATGTTCTCTGAGGGATAAGCCTGTTGATCTTTAATACATTTTTCAAGACCAGAAACAACAAAGAACTGATCCTCCCAACATGTGTTGCCTTCGTAGCCATAGCCGGCTTTCCTCTGGCTCATTTCTCCACCTTGGAGTGCCATGAAGTCACAGCAGGATTGTTTTATCCGTGATGATGAATATCAGCAATACATTTAGAAAACAAGCCCAGAAATGTTCTGATTAATCTGTTTGAGAAATATTTTATAGCTAAGCAGAGCACAGCTCATTAAAGCCTGCCTTCCATGGCTGTTTTCTTCTTTTTTCTGTGCCATGTTTGCTTTTCCCTCAGGCCGCGATGTTTTGCTCGTCACTGCTGCTGTGGTTAAAACAACAAACATCTGTTCTCTCAAGGTGTTTGTTGTTTTATCCTTTTTCAGCAAATGTGTATGGCTCTTGTGAATCAAGTATGCCACAAGCTGGAGGTTTGTGTCAACATTGACAGGACATTATGGAGCTAATTAAGCATAGAAATCTAAACAAAACAACATTTTACTGAGCATATAGTCCTTGTTGTCCCACAAGATGTGCAATAATGATTTGTTCACATAATCATTAATAATTATGATCAGTATTTTAATATTAATATAATTGTTAATGATGTTTTTGTGTTTTTTAGCTAAATCAATAAATAAATAAAATTCCGAGTTTTTCTGGGTACGCCCCTGGAAGTCTGACGGACGGCCCCAGTGGCGTCACCTGTGGATCTGGAGGTCGGGCGGACGGCCCCGCTGGCATCCCCTTGCTACACAGCGGTCGGGCGGACGGCCCCGGTGGCGTCCCCTGGCTGGACGGAGATCGGGCGGACGGTCCGGATGGCGTCCCCTGGATGGACAGAGATCGGGCAGACGGCCCGGATGACGTCCTCTGGCTAGACGGAGATCGGGCGGACGGCCCGGATGGCGTCCCCTGGCTGGAGGGAGGTATGGAGGACGGCCTGGTGATCTTCCCTTGAAGACCTGGAGATCGGGCGGACGTCCCTTAGGTCCTCTTCTGAGGGTCAGGCAGCGGCTGAGGAGCTTGGCTGGTTGGCGGCGACGAAGATGCCTGGCCGGTAGAGGTCGGGCGAGATGAAGAGAGTCTGGAGGCTCGGACGCCGGCTGAGACTAAGAATCTGGAGGCTCGGACGCCGGCTGAGACTAAGAATCTGGAGGCTCGGATGCCGGCTGAGACAAAAAATCTGGAGGCTCGACCGGCAGCGGACGGTGGTGAAGAGGCTCCAGTGACGGGGACGGGTCCCCCTTGACCCTTCCTGGGAGCTCTAGCGATGGGCACTGGAACAGGCTCTGGGACTGGAGCTGGAACGGGCTCACGCACTGGAGCTGGAACGGGCTTGGAACTGGAGCGTCCTCCCTGATGTGAGGAGCCCCCGAAGAGCCAGCTGGAGGAGGGACCAAGATGGCCAAGATGGCGGGGGAGAGAACCGGCGGTGCGTGCAGCGTGGAGATGCAGCCGACGTTGGTGGTCCGTGTGGGAGCGCCGGCCTGCTCCCCGCTCCCGGAAACTCCGGCTCGGCGGGACCGTCGCCTGCGGCCAGATGGTGGAGGCGGAGAGGGCAGACCGGTGATCTGGCCCAACGCCTCCTGGTGAATCCTCTCCGCCTCGCGCCGCAGATCGGCGAGATCCCGGGCAGAGAAGACACTCGGAAAGTGAGGGAGCACTCCGAGGATCTCCTCAGCACCGGAGAAGCGCACAGGAAGGTAAGGAGAGGTCGCGAACTTCACCAGGTTGGCCCAGAGGTCCTGGCGGAGGGAGGCGATCTCGTCAGCGAGTGCTGGGTCCATTTTACGGCCGGATCATTCTGTCAGGGATGTGTGTGGAGTATGGACCCAAACTCAGACGCTGAGGAAGTGCAGGATGTTTATTTAAAGGAGGAGGTGATGATTATGGTGGTGAAGAGGACGACGGCAGGAACGGAGAGACTGGACCTACCAAGACAAGGCCGTCCACCTAAACTCACAGGCCGAACAAGGAGACCGCTGATCAGAAATGGAGCCAAGAGGCCCATGGTGACTCTGGATGAGCTGCAGAGATCTACAGCTCAGGTGGGGGAATCTGTCCATAGGACAACTATTAGTCGTGCACTGCACAAAGTTAGCCTTTATGGAAGAGTGGCAAGAACAAAGCCATTGTTAAAAGAAAACCATAAGAAGTCCCGTTTGCAGTTTGCCACAAGCCATGTGGGGGACACAGCAAACATGTGGAAGAAGGTGCTCTGTTCAGATGAGACCAAAATGGAACTTTTTGGCCAAAATGCAAAACCCTATATGTGGTGGAAAACTAACACTGCACATCACTCTGAACACACCATCCCCACTGTCAAATATGGTGGTGGCAGCATCATGCTCTGGGGGTGCTTCTCTTCAGCAGGGACAGGGAAGCTGGTCAGAGTTGATAGGAAGATGGATGGAGCCAAATACAGGGCAATCTTGGAAGAAAACCTCTTGGAGTCTGCAAAAGACTTGAGACTGGGGCGGAGGTTCACCTTCCAGCAGGACAACGACCCTAAACATAAAGCCAGGGCAACAATGGAATGGTTTAAAACAAAACATATCCATGTGTTAGAATGGCCCAGTCAAAGTCCAGATCTAAATCCAATCGAGAATCTGTGGCAAGGTCTGAAAACTGCTGTTCACAAACGCTGTCCATCTAATCTGACTGAGCTGGAGCTGTTTTGCAAAGAAGAATGGGCAAGAATTTCAGTCTCTAGATGTGCAAAGCTGGTAGAGACATACCCTAAAAGACTGGCAGCTGGAATTGCAGCAAAAGGTGGTTCTACAAAGTATTGACTCAGGGGGCTGAATAATTACGCACACCCCACTTTTCAGTTGTTTATTTGTAAAAAATGTTTAGAATAATTTATTATTTTTGTTCCACTTCTCACGTGTACATCACTTTGTTTTGGTCTTTCACCTGGAATTCCAATAAAACTGATTCATGTTTGTGGCTGTAATGTGACAAAATGTGGAAAAGTTCAAGGGGGCCGAATACTTTTGCAAGCCACTGTAGGTCATCCCAAAATCCTTGTGCTGAAAATTGTATTCCTCCTTCACCTCCAGCCTTGTTGTTGCTGCAAAAATGATTTCCATTTTTTCAGAGAGCTGCTTGGCCTTAGAGACAATACATATAAATCAAACGGTGGCTCATTCACTGTGAATTAGATGGTTGTTTGTCTCAGTGAGAGGTTAAAGATTTTCTGCTATGTCTCCAGCCACAAAGGTTTAAAGGAAATTAAATAGATTACATTACAGTACACACAGAACTGTATTTAAAATCAGTAAAACCAGGCTGGTAACTGATGGTATATACATTTTCAGTATTTATTCCAGTTGCATTGTTTAATCCTCACTTTCTGAACGTGTTCATTAGCAATGTTATATTTCAAAGGATGGTCCCTAACTAATACTGTGATTCACTGGATGCTGAATCATTAATGCAACACACATATGTGTTTGATAGCAGGAGGCAGAATGTGTCTCTAAAGACCATTAAACAGCAAGCTTTTGGAGTCTTTCTTTAGTCAGAGAGCACAAGGTTTTCTACACATGCTGACAATGGACTGGCTCTTAGTGGAGGACACGTTAATTATTCATCCACAGGTCAATATCAACACACTTCACAGCTACTTACACTGACATCAAGCCAAACACTGGAGAATATATCACAAATCTTTACCACCTGCTTTAACAAATAACCTACTTTTAATTCCCCCCCAAATTGCTGTCTAAAATATACAGGACGTTATCTACATTAGATGAATCAATAGCCCTTCCTATTTAGACCAGAGCTTCTGGTCTCAGGTATGTTTAAGTACCTTTAAAATACCTAAAAATCCCAATTTACAATAATTACAATACAAAATCATTCATCAAATCAAATCAAATCAAACTTTATTTATAAAGCGCTTTTCATACAAGAAGTTGCATCACAAAGTGCTTTACAGATTAAAATGACCCCACATAAAACCACCTTCCCTTCCCTCCCCCACAGATTTAAAAGCATGGCCACAGTTATACCCCCCTCCCCCCAACCTAACTCCCATGCACACACACAGTTAAAAGAAAAAGTAAAAAAGGACATTGGGCCGAGTGCAGATGAACCATGCAAGGAAACGCCGTCAGAGGAGCCATCTGCCCCGGCAGCGGTAGATTAACAGCAGCAGCCGAGGCACCGACACAGGGCACCCAGTGGAGGCAAGGCCAAGACCCCAAGCTCCACCTGGAGAGCACCCAGGCAGCCACAGCCGACCACCGCTCCCGGGGCAGAGGGCTCCCACAGAGGAAACACTGGAACGGGGATTAAGATAAATTAAAGTATAAAAATAAACAGTAAATTAATGTGCTAAGATTAAATAGTAAAACTGATAAAAATATAATCATATAAAACATGCAGAGCAATTAAACAGACAGCAATAAATAACAATCAGTTAAAAGCTAGGCTAAAAAGGTGAGTCTTGAGCCTGCTCTTAAAAACATGAACGTTCTCTGCAGCCCTGAGGTCCTCTGGCAGCCTGTTCCAGAGGTGAGGGCCATAAAACTGGAAAGACGCCTCGCCATGCGTGTGTGTCCGGACTTTTGGGGTGACAAGGAGACGGCTGCCAGAGGAGCGCAGAGACCGCGAGGGTTTATATGGTAAAAGCAGTTCAGAGAGATAAGAAGGCCCAAGACCATTAAGACACTTAAAAACCATTAAAAGAACCTTAAAGTCGATCCTGAAATGTACGGGGAGCCAATGCAATGATTTTAGGACCGGTGTAATGTGCTCCCGCCTCCTGGTCTTCGTCAGGACACGTGCTGCTGAATTTTGTAGTAGTTGTAAACCTGAGATATTTTTTTTGGGAAGACCAGAAAGCAGGGCATTACAGTAATCAATTCTACTGGAGATAAAAGCATGCATCAGTGTCTCCGTATTGGCCCGAGAGAGAATGGGGCGGACTCTGGCGATGTTCTTTAGTTGATAAAAACCTATTTTAGTGATATTTTTTATGTGAGGAATAAAAGTCAGCTCAGAGTCAAAAATCACGCCCAGGTTCTTCACTTGTGAAGAGGGATTAAAAGACAGTGATTGTAGTTTTGGTAAAAGTTTCTCTCTCTGAGCCTCAGGACCGATGATTAAAACTTCAGTTTTATCCTGGTTGAGCTATAGCGTACTCATAGAGTACACTATACAAGTCAACAAATGTTCAGGATGGGTTTAATGTCGTCTAATACCTGCTTACAATGCCCAGGCAATATACCGGGTAATTATATGTATGCACTTTGGTTCTGTCCACCTGTTCAGACTGTCGCTCTGCAGGTGATAGGGGGTGGTGGGTGTTGGCCCTGTTTGCTATTGGCCATCAGGGGTTGGGGTCTGGGAGGAGGAACAGGGGTCTGGTCAGGACCTGGGCTGGTGGGCTGCTTCGCCACTGTGTGGGCTTCAGCGGTCTGCTTGTCTCCATCCTAGAAGGTAGGGGGACCATCTCCTGGGTCCGGGGGCTGGTTGCTCTGCTGGGGTATCTGTACCTGGACCTGGGAGTGTAGAGTGTGTATGGGGAGTTTGAGTGAGTGTACAGCATCCTTTCTTGTGTGTCTTGGTGTGCAGGTGAGAGTGTATGTGTGTAAGAGGGAGGGAACGTATGACTGTGTGTTCCTGTGAATCCGTCAGGTTTGGTCTTGGGCTGCCTTCTCGCCTGGCGCATCTCAGGCCTGCCACCAAATGAGGGGCCTTTTTCCCCTCCGTCACTCCCTGCAGATAACTGTTGCCTCTGTCCGCCGGTGCATTGGTGGCTCTTGGTATCCAGGCCTGGGTTCCTGGTGCCTTCCTGGTCAGGTTTGGGTGGACCGGAGTATCGGTCGGTGGTTGTGGCGGGCTGATGTTTTCCTTTCGGTGCCGTTGGCTGGGGTGCCTCTTTGGAATGGGCTGGTTTGGGCATTGTTTGGTGGTAGCTGACGGGTGGCTCGCTGGGGGTTGGGTCCAACGTCTCCACTTGAACTCCTGTTCTGTGTGTTTAGGGCGTGGTCGGTTTATTGGTGGGTTTGATTGTGCTTGGTTGGATGCTCTGTCTTGGTGCTCTGTGGTGTGCAAGATTGAGATTTGGGAGCTGGTTTAGCTTGGTGTCCAGGTGCTGACTGGTCTTGGCCTGGGGGTGCCATCCGTCCGCTGGGGTTATTGGTGTGGTGCCCTGACATGGGGCGGGGGGCTTTGGGAGATCAGCTGTGGGAATTGGCCAGGGGTGGTGTTGGGGCATGTCGGCCATTGGCTGGCCCTGGCCCCCGCGGACTGGTGGCAGGGGGCCCCTGTCAGCTGGTCCCTGGTGGGCTCCCTGCTGGGGGGTGGGGTGCCCTCAGGCCTCGGGTCTCCGGACCTATGGCTTGATCTGTCCAGGCATTACCATTACCTAGGTTATCATTACTAAATCTTGTACCAAGCTGTTATTGTATTTATATATCTATTTGAGGGTTGTGGTTGTGTAGTTCTTTGTTTGTATTGTTTGATTTGTTTTGTCGTTGTTGTTTTTTTCCCTCTCCCTGCCGTTCTGCGGGTGTGGAGGTGGACTGGGATGTTTTCTTTGTTCCCCTTCCTCTCTTGTATCTTCAACTTACCCTCTCCCTCTTGTTGTTTTTTCCTACTTCTCTTCATCTTCTTTCTTTCTTTCCTTTAATTTTCCATCTCTGCGTCCATAATATCAGAAAAAAACACTGCAATTTCTAATAAAGGTCTCTTACATATATATATATCAAGCAGAGTATTATAGCAAAAGCCATAATTCTCCACTTGTGAAAGTAAATCTGTTGGGGTTCTACTTAGTACTCAGACACCAATTCTGAGAGCCACACTGCCAGACAGGACATGTAAAAAAACACAAAAAACAAAACAAAAAAATAACCTAAACAGTCACATACCTTTCATTAAAAAAAGCCTAATCACCAGCAACAAAACATCCATTGTTTCCATGCAGATATAAATACATACACAACTTACCTCCAACTCACTTTTGATAGGATTTTTAGATAAGCACGGATTTTATAGGTTATTTCTTTTTTTTAGCCTTTATTTAACCAGGTTAGTCCCATTGAGATCGAAGATCTCTTTTACAATGGAGACCCGGTCAAGACAGCTGCTGCATAATTACAATGAAAACATACAATACACAAAACAATTTGCTCACAGGAAATGTATACTGCAAAGATATCACCATATTAAAGTTATTCAACGTAACAGGTAGGACTTGACAATATGGGAAAAAACATTCTCTCACGATAATTTGTCTCATATCGATATCGCTATCACGATATAAAACAAATCACTATTTTTGTCAATATTTAACATTCCCTGGTACTATTATATCAGAAGGTTATTTTTTTATTTAAAAAAGATGAACATGTCATCAGACATTACACAACTGTTTCAGAAAAATTATAGTTGGTTAGGGCTGGGTATGGATCAAAAATAAAATCTAACCGTCTAAGGTTTGCCAGAGACTATTTGGAGGATTCAGAAGAGGATTGGGAGAATGTTATGTTGTCAGATGAGACCAAAATAGAAGTTTTTGGTATAAATGCCACTCGCCGTGTTTGGAGGGGGGAGAATGCTGAGTTGCATCCCAAGAACACAATAAGCACTGTGAAGCATGTGGGTGGAAACATTATGCTTTGGGACTGCTTTTCTGCAAATGGGACAGAACGACTGATCCGTATTAAGGAAAGGATGAATGGGACCATGTATCGTGAGATTTTGAGTGAAAACCTCTTTCCATCAGCAAGGGCATTGAAGATGAAACGTGGCTGGGTCTTTAAGCATGACAATGATCCCAAACACATTGCCTGGGCAAAGAAGGAGTGGCTACGTAAAAGTGGCCTAGCCAGTCTCCAGAACTCAATCCAATAGAGAATCTTTGGAGGGAGTTGAAAGTCCGTGTTGCCCACCAACAGCCCCAAAACATCACAGCTCTAGAGAAGATCTGCATGGAAGAATGGGCCAAAATACCACAGTGTGTGCAAACCTGGTGAAGACCTACAGGAAACATTTCACCTCTGTCATTGCCAACCAAGGTTACGTTACAAAGTTTCTGCACCATTATACAAATAAATTCTTTAAAAATCATACAATGTGATTTACTGCATTTTTTTTACATTTTATCTCTTACAGTTGAAGTGTACCAATGATGAAAATTACAGACCTCTCTCAACATTTTAAGTGGGAAAACTTGCACAATCTGTGCCTGACAAATACTTTTTTGCTTCACTGTAGAATTTGAGATTCTTTTCATGAAAAACCTCAACTGTCATCACAATAATTTCTTCCAACAATGATGAACTATAAGATAATTGCACATATCTATGTAGTTCACAAACTAGGTAGCTTTTAAAGAGGAAATGATTACCCTCTGAGCCAGTTAACTAAAACTTTAAATTATTTCCAGTTCAATACATTTAGAAGAATTATTTTAGACAAAGGTATAAAGACTGAGGTTCGTCTGAGAGTGGGAAAATTTTTCAAAGGAATCTAGTCACTTTGAAACATAACTGTGTCTCACTTTTTTGTTTTAAATGCTTCTCTTTATTCAGTAACACGTCCTTGCATGTTCATAACAGCTGTCTGCAGCATTCAGTTAAATATTAATGGGAGCAGTGACCTGCAAAGCACAACAAACAGAAATGAAAATGTATCACGTTCTGCTGCAATAAATAAACCTCTTTGGCAGTTCTTATTTCACTGTTCGAAAATTGGTTTGTAATTTTTCACGGTATATTTATGCCAGTATATTTTAAGATAAGATGATCCATAAATTAAAAATATGACTACAATTACAAGGATACTTAAAGTCTTATTTTATAATTCTGGACATTTGCTCAATACCTGGACATATTTTTTTTATCATAGAAAGAGTCCATACTCTGTATTCTCTTTTTCTAACAGGATGCAAAGAAGCCCCAAGCTCTTGAGATTGACTTCTGAACATAAAATGCAGTCAGGCTCATCCAATTGACCAGCAGAGTCTGGAGAAGGCAAGTGTTCTTTCAAAAGCAGTGAGAAGAAAAACAAGCCTCATGCTGTGAGGGGTCTGAAAGAGATCACGTTCAGAAATGCTTTCTAGCTCCTTATCTCGATTTAAAGGAAATGAGGCCAATAAGATTTATCCTACTATCTCTACAGCCCATCTCTCTGCATGTTGTCCACTTCCTGTGATCGAATGTGGAGCTGTATTCATGGCTAGGTGAAATCAATAGGCAAAAAACACCTCTGCAGAAAGCTGAAGATGAGATGTCTCACACCGGATGACGCTGAAAATGACCATAAAATTTACTTTATTTTCTGTTGTACTATACATAAAATGTTCTTCCAGCTGGAAAGTGTTCCTGCCTTTCATTTGACTGTATGTCACTCTTTCCCTCCCCTGCTTTGTCTAAATTTGACAGATTCACACACACACATAAGCACCGCACCTCAGGGCAGATAACATATCTGCACCGCTGCAGTACACTGATGATCCCCCCCCCCCCCCCTCTCCCTCAGCTTGAAGGCCTGTCAGGCACACCGTTCATGTCACTGCCAATCAGCGAGGACCAGCTGTCGAGCCCCATTGCCATCACTCTTCCTCATCTTTTGAACTCCCTGCATGTGAATGACTCTGCAGAAACACATCATATCCTGTGCTGTCAATCAGAATCCAATTAGAAACCTTAATTACTCACCTGGCTTATAGGTAATGAAGCGGCATTAGACACTGATATGAATAACTCACCTGGGTCAAGCTCGACACTTGGGATAACGGTGACTGGCCTTCTCTCCTTGGCAGATTTGGCCTTTTGTCTCTAATTACAAGACTGCTTGGTGGAGGAGGGCGATGCCAGATTGCAGCGAAAAGAATAAATGGAGGCCAGCAGCAAATATGTGTGATCTAACATCTTAATTTGCCATGCTCAAGTTTTTATGTTTTGACAAAGGATGAGGATCACTAAATGTCCTGCATTTGTATGCCACATTTTTAGTCTTCTTAACCACAAAACGAAATATGAGCAGCATTCACCCACATATTCACCCAGAGCTTCTTCGTCTCTAAAGAGTCCATCATTAGTATTTTGCATGCAAAAGAGGGTCTGAAAGGGAGGCGGCTGAATTCATAGATATGTTAAAAAGTCATGGTGAAACTTTAGGAAAACACGGCACATTTTCTGCCAGCGTCTCCTCAAAGCCTTTCATGATCATTTGTGCAAAACATCATAGAAGAAGAAGCCGAACGGAGGGTACAAAGTCCAGAGACGGAGGTTTACAGTCACATCTCCGCACCTCATAAAAAGCAGTGAGCAGTGCTGTTTTATGTATCACAAATCATCAGCGCAACAACAACTGGAGTGTTTCTAAAATGTGTAACCACCTGGGAAAAGTTGACTACAGAAAGGATAGGTTCAAAATGTTTCTTTTTATTTAGGTGTGTTGAAGCAGAGCAAAGTCTAACTAATGCACTGCTGTGTACCTGGGGATTATGGCTAAGAAGCACTGACATAGCCTAACTTAAATGCAGACACATGTTTTAAATAAGAAATAAAATGGTCCTCTGAAGGTTGATGGTGATTTTTGTGTCTTTATCTCACAAGCAAATCTATTTTTTCTGATAAACTCAGCTAATTTAAATGCAAATCAATTAAACAGTTGCAGTAACGACTATTGTTACAAATAATAGGAGTACATGTGTTACATGTTTTTAAATTATTGATAGCATCAGATGTTATGTGGTGTTTTTGCCAGTCACTGGAGGTTATAAGATGTTGTGGCGGAACATCTATATGAATTACTTAAACATTCAACGTATATACTACTAGGCATGGGCCGCTTACCTGTAACAAGGTATAGGTTTAAAAAGTTACTGTTTCAAAACTGTTAAAAAAAACGTCCAATATACTATTACTTCAAGTCCTATAATTGGATGCCAAAATAAAGTTCTGGAGCATTTGGACCAAAATTACTTCATCCTCACCCTATCTTTCTTCTTCTTATCCCCCCCCCCACATATTTCTACACATTAAAGTTGTTCACAAGAAAGAAAGTTGGTATATTGCAAAGTCATAGCATGGAAACTAAAGCTCTTTTAGAAGTAGAGAAGAGGGTGTCTGTTAAGCTTAAGAGTGCAGGCTAGCCAACAGAGCTAAAAGCCCAACTAACTATTAACCTGTTAGACTACCAGTGTTACTCCATAAACTTCCAAAAACTTCCAAATTCAGAAGTTGTTTAGTCATTATTTAAACTTTTGCCATCTGTTGTAAAGATGATTTTAAACATCTTGTCTATAGATTTGGCCAAGACAGCCTTTAATTTTAAATTTGTGTGCCCTCAGCACTCGTTTTAAATAAGGGCAGGAAACGACCTTGGTTTTAACTGGTTTTAATTTCAGTGGATTGCATCAACACAGCCCTGCTGTAAGAAAATGGAGTTCCTTTCAGATTATTATTTTGCTTAGCACCCAAGCCTCTTTTGTTAATGGTATGTTTGTGACTGGCAATGACTAACAATTAAAACGCTGCCCTTACAGCTATTGAACCCATGTGTCACAGTTGCTGCAACATTACAACTCTCAAAGGAGCCCTCTTCAGTAATGACCTATCCTGCCTCCAGGCCTCTGCTCTCTCCTGTCGGGCTAAATGGAGCAGAAAATAAGAAAAGCAAACCAACATTTTCAGAGGCTCTAAATAACGCATCCAAACATAACCTTTCTGCTGTCCTCTCCTTACTGCCCGCTCTCCTCTTTTCTTCTTCTTTAACCTTTACTGAACTAGCTGAGTTCTGCTTTTTGTGTCTGCTGGTGAGATTTCAGCCTCTAATTAAGAGGAAAAGTACAAAAAACTGTTTGTCTTCATCTAATCAAATCAGAAGAGAAAATGCAGGGATACAAAATAAATGTGTGGTGTTTTCTTTTTCAGTGGGTATGACTGAAAGAATAATAGAACAGCAGAAAGAGAAATCCCATCTGAACCTTATGGAAACAAACACTCAGAAAGGTACTCAGTATTAAGGCAGAATAGAGAGTTCACCTGTAAAAGCTTTACTTTAAGCAATAGTATACCTTAAAGAAGCAGTATGTGAAAGAAATACTAAACAAGGAAGAAAAAAACACTATTTCTTTCTTTTTAGCCCCTTTGCAGCCCTCGGACTACTGCCGCATGAAGCTAATGATTTCCTGAATACAGTTTAAATGTTAATAGCGCCTTTCACAGTAGCTAAAAATAGATCGTGACCATTATACGGTCTATGATCGTGACGTAACGTCGCAATGCATTCTGGGGGTAGCCCTGGCCAAACAAGTTTGCATTTTGCATGGGTGCCTATGGGTCTGAGTCGCTCCGATTGTCACAAAGTTGTAGTTTCGTCTCCTAAAGATGTTTAAACAGGAAGGAACTAAGCACTGCTGTTGGGGGTTTCAAATCTATACCCAGATCGGATGTCGGTGAAAGTTATGAGAAACAAATCATAAAATAATGAGAAAAGAAAATGCCATAATAAATGTATAAAACAATATTTCTTGACAACAGGGTACAACAAACAAAAACTCCAAATATTTTATATGACAAATGAACCTTTTGTCACTTAGATTTACTCACAATGGAATTAGAAACTTTGTGGGAAGCCGCTGTCAGGCATTGTCACGGTAACGGGTGTAACAGGTGTTGTTTAGCGAGCAAGTCCTTTATTTTTCAGTTCATATCATTTACCACCACCCACTCCAGGATAAACCTGTATTTCTATTATTTTACTTTATTGTATTTTTTAAAGCCCCTGGTATGTCTTTCTCCATCAAAACAACCTCTATTTCATATTTGCTCATCTGTGAGATGCATTTAAATTTTACATACAATTTCTTCCTTCACATCGACGTCCAAGCGCTCTGTGTGTTTTTCAATTGGTAAATGTGGTTTGTTTGTCTAGCATTAGCACCCAGTAGCACTTCCGCTGCTAAATGATGACGTCAACTGTAAAGTAAGCTATTGGTGCTTTGAACTAAAATAGCTTAGGCTTTATGAAGCCCCCCAGATGGCCGCTCCTACTGAGCCTGGTTCTGTTGGAGGTTTCTTCCTGTTAAAGGGGAGTTTTTCCTCTCCACCGTCGCTACATGCTTGCTCAGTATGAGGGATTGCTGAAGGATTGCTGTGGTTGGAAAGTCTGCATCAACGGGGCCCAACCTCACGCCAATGACTGACGCAATCTGCTGGGATTTATTAAATAGGAAACTTTTTAACTGAT
This sequence comes from Valencia hispanica, assembly GCA_963556495.2. Classification (NCBI taxonomy): domain Eukaryota; kingdom Metazoa; phylum Chordata; class Actinopteri; order Cyprinodontiformes; family Valenciidae; genus Valencia; species Valencia hispanica. The sequence goes on along the minus strand of OY747707.1, from coordinate 33,218,451 downwards.
TGGAATGTTTGTATAAATGTATTGAAATGACTTCTTGTTAAGTGCCTTGAGATGACATCTGTTGTGAATCGGCGCTATATAAATAAAACTGAATTGAATTGAATTGAATGAAGCAAAATCATGTTAAAAATACCCCGGCCCCTTTTTGAAGCTGAATCCGAAGCCTTAATCTATTTTTTTTTATTTTATTTATGGCATAGTGAGGCACATTAAAAAAATCTCAAACTGAGAAAAATAAACAACCAAATTAGCTCAAATGTTATATTCCAATGAGCTTTTCCCGTTTTTTTCTTTAGAAATGAGCATCTAATCTGTCATAATTTCTAACTTCAAAAGGAGGGGTGTATTATTTATTTACTCAAATACAGTCAGGGTGTCAGTATACAAGCTCTGCAACTATATAGCAAAATAAGAAAAAATATGACAATCTCATTTCAATTCTGGTGTGTAGTCTTAATAAATCAATTTGTCTGTGTTTATTTGATTAATTAAGAAGAGGGGGAGGTCTCCTGGCCATGACAGAGACACGAAGGGTGAGTGCTGACCTTTCCACCTTCCGTCTCCAGTGTAATCAGCTCTTCCTGAGTCTGAAATGGGCCAATTTATTCTGCCAAAAGAGAGTCCTGGAAGCTGCAGTCTACTTCTGGCGCCACACATTTGGATCAGAGTATAAACTGTGAGATGGATCGAGCAAAGCAAATCTGTTTGTTGGGAAACAAGTATCAACAGTCAACACAACACGATAAAAGGAGACTTGGTGATTTTTTAAACGTTGCCTGTCGTTAATGTTTTATCACCATCATTTTTTATGAAATCACTTGATTTTTTTCCCAGCCAGATGTGTTATTGGCTGCTTCCACAGTATGAGTGCCTTAAAAAAACAACAGATAAGAGCTTCAGAGATCAAAGCAGGATCTTATTAACCTAGATTTAGTTGTAGCCTCAACTGCAGCTGCTGCAGCTTCACTGCCAGAGAAGAAGACCTTCGGGTTACATCCAGCCCCCTCTTCTTTCACTAACACAGCTGAATATTTCATAACTCCAGCCCCGCCACAATGTGCTTCTCTTCAGTTTTTTTTTTTTTTGAAGAATCAACAGCAGGCTAATGGAATAAAGTCAAGCCATTGCTAAGGGAAATGTTGGCATTAATCACAGAGGAACAACTAAACTGCGTGTGAAATTTTAGGCTGAGAGTAGGTAGTTGTTTTATTTAACTGCATGCAGAAACATGGAGGACAAATGTACACAATGCAATACAATCGTGAAGGGCTGAGATTGCGCAGCCTCCAAGACACAAGACAATGAATGAAAATCATTAAGAAAAAACAAACTGTTCTCGCACACAATCAGAGCACATGAGTCTGTTTTAATCATTTTATTTACAAACTAGTTTTTTTTCTTTACTATGGGTTTTTAAAGGTTCATTAACCAGGACTTTTAGAGGCTTTCACAGTTGGTTTTCTGAGACTAATGCTTTCAGTTCTCTATGGTTGCCTTCAAAATAAACCTTTTTATAGCAGCCTGAATATGAAGCCAAACAACTGCAGCTATGAAATAATCAGAGCACGGTAAACAACATTTAGAGACTTGACTGTTTTGACAGAAAGGGCATCGTGATCTGTGTTCCATCAAAACCAGACAATTACTGAATCCTCACGTAGGAAAAGGAAAAAAAACGTCTAAAGTTCAGAGCTGCTCCAGAATTTCTAATTAGCTTTTGGTACATTCGTCAAAAAGATTTATGGAAAACTACTGAGCCTTAGCTTGGTTGGTGAATCCTATAATTGTCTTTTGTAAACGCTAATATTCTAAAAAATGACCTAAAGGTTGTCAGGTTGTGAAATATCCTGTTATTACAGCATGATGAAAGCTCCATGAAGTGAGAACAAAGGAGCTGAGAGTCAGAGAGGAAGTGACCCCAGCTAAAATCTGATCTAAATGTCTGATTGGGATTTGGTTTTTCTCAACCAAAGTGGTTCCAGTGGTAAACCCGAGTGGGTGGCAGAGCAACATTTAGCTTTTTCAGTAAAAGATGCCAACGAACATACATTCTGTCACATCATTATAAAGTAACTAAAAAGACATGAATTTCCAATACAGTAGTTCACAAAAAGGTTTTAGAAAACAAGCTAAAAGACCCATATTATATTCACATAGTGTTGGGGGTTCATGAGGATGACAACAGACGGTGAGAATTGCAGAAAACAACTCAGATCGACACAGAGAAGCAACTTTCAGGGGGATTTGCTGGGTTTAGTAAACACTATGGTGGATGAGTGGCTTTTAACACGATCTGATGGATTATTCCCTCTGAAAAATCTGATGGAGATACAAAAGACTAAAGCCAGAAAGAGAAAACTTACATGTCTGAGCCAGTGTTTAACTTTTACTGGATACTACTGCTTTGACTAAACCAGTGTGTTTCAATCCTGCTCCTCAAGACACACTGCCCTGCATGTTTTAGATGTCTCCCTGCTTCCGCACACCTGATTTCAATTGATGGCTGATTAACAGGTTTTTGCTGAACTGCAATCATCTGAAGCAGGCATGTTAAAGCAGGGAAACATCTAAAACACGAAAGATGATGCAACACTTTTGCAGGTTCCTGCAGGATAAAAATTTGGGGCTTGAAAAGTTTAAATCATCCAGGTCCACCGTGGTCGTTTTCAAATCCACCTATGCACTGAAAAAATAATCTTGAACGCAAGCAATGATCCAACATATTGCTTAGAGTTTTTCTGTAAATATAGAGAATACTAGCAAAACTTTTCAAAAGGCTATTGAAACTAATATTAAAAACATAACCAGTCATACTTTAAGCACATTAGTGTACTTAGCGATACTTTGTTATTTAAGCTGATACCTACTATGATGTCACAGAGACAAAATAAAAAAGTTGCATTTTGCTTATCATTGCACAATTTATCACAAATATATTATTGCAATGTTAGTGTGTGTATTATTAATATGGCAAATAACTGCTTGGACAGCAATAAATATAATGCAAACGCCAGGATAGCGTTCTTTTGACCCAGCCTAAGGTTTGGTGGAGAGATAGCAACAATTTACTGGTGCCGGTGTCAGTGCTTGTGAAAATCCAAAGAGTTGGTGTTAAGAAACCACAAGCACCAGCTTAGCACTGAAAAACAACTTTGTGGGAAAACCTCATCAGAGCCCACGGTCATTGGGTGTTAAACTGTTTACTAAAAAAAAAAACACTTGGAAAATCCCTGAGAAGAAGCGAAACTTTGGTCTCAGAAGGAGAAAAGGTCTGATAAAATGACTCTGCTTGTTTGTTATGAAATGTGCTAACAATTCTGAAGAATAACAAATACTTTTGAAAGAAAAACAGTGTGTGAACCATGTCAACCATGGCAAATAAAATAACTCAAAGATTTCCTGGAGATGGTTGGTGTTTTATGGGGGTGATCAGGAGCGAGGCCTACGCAGCAAATGACTGTAATGTAAACACTGTCACAAGGAAACGCGTCCTGTTCACAGACGTGAAGGTCAACAAGTCTCATTTGTTTTCTCCATATCAGTCACAAAATCATCATACAGTATTTAATGAATGGTTGAAATGAGATTGGATCAGTTGATAGAGCAAAAACATTTATCATAATGTAAACCAGAACAATTTACCTTAGCCATGATGCTTAAACCTATCCAACCAAAACCATTTCCTGACATTTGGTGCTAACTCTGCACCTTAACTTAGTTAAATAACATCAAACCATACATAGGCAGAGGGGGATGAAACCGCTAAAGCTCAGCTAGAAAATCAGAAGAAGATTAATTTTTATGTTATATTCAGAAACATTTGCGTTAGTGTCCCTATACCCAAACAGTAAAGTACGGGACAGATAAGTAGTGGAACATTTATGGAGATCTTTTATTTGTGTCACCATAATGTGTTTTTAAGCAATTAACCATAGTTGTTAGAGACAAGAGACTTTATTAGTTTTTATTCCTTTACTCGCCATCACATCCTAATTATGTGCCTTTATTGTTGGTGCTCTACAGATAGACCTGAAGCACAGCAGAGAGCGAAGGAAAGAAGCTTTTATCTGACAGAGTATTGCTTCTAGAAACTCAGACCCTTTACAGCACACAGGGAAGATTAATCATCTCCATATAGAGGTGTGCTATTTATCATCTAAAAATGTAAATTTCCTTAAGCTTCTCTTATACACTAACCATGTCTTCTTGTGCTGTTTTCCCCACAATTATGGTCAGAGCAACGATAAATCTGCACATTTCTGTGTTTTTAAACTCTCGTTTAAGGTAAAATCCTAATAATTTGTCTTTTTATTCTCAAGGAGAAGAGAAATGAACTTGATAACATTTTACTCCTATTAACTGATTCAGCTATTATGGGTGGTAACCAGACGGATATGTTTTAGGCACAGATCTAATTTACACTCTTCTGACCAGAGAGTTCTAACATTTTAACAATGAATCGCTCCAAAAACAACATGCAACATCAGACAGACCAATTACAGGTGCTGAAATGGATGAAATGTCTGTGTATTCTTAATAACAGAAATAAAGACAAAGTTATGAAAAGAGTCACAGGCAAAGGGAAAATAAGGATCAAATTAAAGTCTAATGATGTTGGAGGATGGCAAATAAACCAACACAGAGAAGGATCTTTGCTCTTTAGAACAAACATAGGGTGAGGCTGACTTTGGTTTCTACTGAAAGTAGGGATAATTTTTCAAGACTGTAAGATTAAAATGTGCAGAGTAGTATTATTTAAAACAGCATCAATAATTTTCCATCGTTTATGAGATTATGAAACATATATGAGAAAAGAATATACAACATTCAATCTAATCTATTGAAAGTAGATACCTAGACGTGTATCTAAGGGATTATTTTCACATTTATTTAAACAGAGATGCCATGACATAATACCTATTTTGCAAACAATGAATGTCCTTCATTGGCTTTACGTTTTAGACTCCTTGCACAAAGGAATTGGTATATACCATTGCTCGCCACTGGAATAGGGGACAGTGACATGGAGTAGCCCAAACAACTCCATATTGCACCCATCCTTTGTGAAGTTGGTTGCTGTAAAATCAAAGATTTCAGGCTGAAATTATAATGAATAGTCTATTTGTTGACTATTAAAAAAGCCCTGGAAATAAATCTAGCAATGAGAAAATAGAGAAGAAAAAGCAGAATGCAATGGCAAGAAAGATATGGGTTTAATAATAGTTTTGGAGTCAAGGGAGTAGAACCACCTTCATCTTCTGGAGACTACTTCTATGATCAGTCTAATTCAGATAGAGTAATTTGAAGTTGCATTGGGATGTTAGGATAGTCACACAAAGACTCATGAAACCAAAAAACATCCTTAGGCTTCCAACCTCAAATGTGATTAGTTCACGTTGATTGTTGGATAAGATCTTATGTGCAGATCTCCTGCTGAATGGTATGCCAAGATATCCTTAGAGAGAACGATTAGATCAAATGATTTTAAACAAAGTTTAACTTAAACATTTGCCTAAGATAGAGTGTACTAAGTTCTAACTTAAAATAATACACCAGAAAAGTTTGGGCTGTTGTGGCTGCTGATTTCTATGAGAAAGGCTTCTTAGCATTCCAATATATCAATATATTCATAATCAATCCTTTTTTTCTTATTTTTATCTGGTTGATCTTATTCCTGATTCTCTTTGGGTTTTTCCTGTCAGGGATCAACATAGCAAATCATCTGTCTCCATTTAGTCCTATCCTCTACATCCATAACCCTCATACCAACTAACTTCATGTCCTCTTACACCACATCCATAAACCTCTTTTTTTTGGTCATCCTCTCAGGCCTCCTGCCATGAGGCTCCAAACTCAGCATCCTTCTACCAATATAATCATTGTCACAATGTTTTTTTAAGATGGTTGATATTTTATTTTATCTATAAGTACCAAAAATGTACCAGAGCCTATTTTTTAAATATTTGCCTACATCATTCAGACAAGTATAGCACCAAAATTGTTTCGATACCAATTTTCCATTTTCTTAACTAAAGGATAATATTTTCTGTGGAAATTTTGCATATGAGAATAATCTTCACTTGAAAGATTATTTTAAGGGATGAGATTAAACAGTCACCTGAATTATATTCATTTAAAATAAGTTTATTGTATTCAATTACAATCATCACAGCAGTGTCCAATATTACAAATTGGGATGAAATATTTGCTAAGCTGTTAAATATCGGGTATATTTGACCCATTAGATGGACTTTCACCTCATTTGGTGCTCACATATAATCTAGTTGTAAGTGATTAAGATCCTAAAGCTCAGAAAGAGAACTACAAACATTAAAGAGATGGTAAGGAAAGAGAGGGTGAAAAAATATGACCTAATTGTAGTTTTAAATGGCATAAAATTGCTTTTTTCTCCTAAAACCGTGCAACCTAATTTTATACCATGAAGTTTTGTAATGTGACTCATTGAATCTGCGTTTTTTTATGATTTAATGTAAAAAAGAAAATTGTTCTTCGTTTAATCACTTCTATCATAATTTCATACAGCATGTTTATTAAACTATTTAGGCAAAGCTTCACTCTTTATTATGTTAGCGTGTGGTGTATTTTAAGACAATTTCACACACTCATTGAAGTAATTACTGCTCCTTTTGATCTTTCCAAACGTGTTTCTTAAATAAAGTGACATCATGGCATGACAAGCCCACAGAAAACGTAATTAATGTCAGTGTTTGAAGTGCACAGAGCTGTGTTGACTTTTCCATTCAGATCATCTTGGTAAGCATACAAAGGCAATAACACACCAAATGTTATAACACTTAGAAATATGTTGGATTCCATATACACCTGCATGTACTTAGGCTTAGATGTAAAATCATCCTGCAAAGATTCAGGTTAATATCTGCTGTGCAAAGCACCTATAGAGGTACCTCGAAGATGAGGACGCTCCTCATCTTCAGGGAGGACAAAAGAAAAGCAGTGGCCTCTGACATTACTGCAATCTCTTACTCAACTGAGCCATTTCGTCCTGTGCTGCCTCCAAATTGCATTTGTGCTTTAAAGTTTCTTTTCGTTTTTTGTTTTTTACCAGCAGCATGTGTAGGGTTGTCGTGTCGATAGGTTTTCCACTGATTGCCTTGCTGCTGCCCAGACAGAAGGGAGGTGTGATGTATTTCGGAGGCCAAATGGAGCTTTAGGCTGCATGTAAAATCGGAATGCAGCACGCTTTGTGAAGCTATGGATGGGAGCAGCATCAGAGTGAGTGAGTGGGAGGAAGGGAGGGAAACCCCACAAAACACTGCACTCGCGGGATCAGATGTTATTCAGCGCAGCAGCTCTGATTAGCGCCGATACAGAAGCTCAGGCTATCAACAGATTTAATCTGGATGTAATCTGTCTCTTAAAAGATAATATTCATGTGTTAAAGGCTGGTTCACATACATCCCAGAGACTAGGGTGTGAAAACAGATGCACACTTAAAATACAAATTATTTAACAGTTCAGCACCACAAAGCAATAGAGCATGAAGTGAAACAAGATTGTGATCCAATGAGAATCTTAGGAATGAGCTTCACTTCAACTTTAGATATTGAGCCAAAAATACTGCTTGAGGTTACACTAGACCGCTAACTAATTCAGTTCATTACAAGAGCAAAGGGTTTGCACAGAGGTATTCTAGTAAGGAAACCAACAAAAGAAGCTAATCTTCTCTGCTAACCAGAGAAAAGGTGTGTTAGTCAGGAATTGAAAAACTACAGAAAATGCTTGATTAAAGATATTGAAAAAAGATTTCAGTTACATGGTGCAGTTTGAGGACATTTCATGAGTCCTTCGTCAACTACCTGCTTGGATACAAAAATAACTTCATTTAGTTTTTTTAAACAAGTATGCTGGGGTAAGATAATAAGTCACTGTAATGGACTTGTGACCCGTCCAGGGTTAGTGGAGATAGACACCGGCCCACCCCTGCGATTACACAAGGACAAGCGGAAAAAGACAACAAATGGATGTATGGATGGATGTATGGATGGATGGATGGATGGATGAAAAGTCACCCCCATATGTAAGTTGCAGAATCAGTTTTTCAACCTTTAAAAAAAGGGCAATTTGCAGTCTATCAACAAGGTTTTGAAGTTTGTACTAATTGCTTTGAGAAATGCTTTAGCTGTTGTGCAAATGTGAACAGTGATGTGAGAAATGCAGCAAGGTGACTGAGAAAAACTCACTAGAATGCTCTAATCTCGCGTGTGACGTCAGTCTCAGCACCAATTGAACGCATTATAAACAAATGTTTTAGAATGCTCTTAGAAAATTAAAAAGTAATGTATGCATTTTTTAAAAATGCTTCAGTTACTTTTATCTACAGGAATGTTTATAGGAATCACTCATTGTGGCACCAGTAAGTTTGTAAAAAGCAATTATTTCTTAATATAGGAGCACCTAAATTCCAGGTTGTATTTTTTATTTCCTTGGAAAGAATTGTGCTACTGAAAAGAAATAAATAGATCTTTGCTGGATCATGAATGTGGAGGGCGGTGGTATATACCTTAAATGTTGTTTTTATGTAAGTAGTCATGGCTATTCAAATACCAGAAAGCATGAATGACCTCTGACCTGACGAACAGCTCCATAACCTAGAATACCTGTGACAGAGTATCAGTCCGACATGGTGAGCTGCGGCCTGAAATGTCTGCTATAATATTGCATATATATCTGTCAGTGTATGTGCACACATTTCCGTGCTCAACTGGCTCTATTCTCTGTTGCCTCATCTTGGAGATGCAGCCCTCTAATACTGTGTGACTGCACTCCCCAGGAGTTTCTTTTCGCTCTGCTGCCTGTCCCCCACTGCCTGCCTGTAGAGAAATTAGGGAATCCCTGCATTCGCTGCCTTTCTCTCCTGCTTTATTCATCCATTTGTTCCCCCTCCTCCCTCCTCCTGCCTCCAGCCTGAGTGCTGTGCAGTGGCTCAGTTATCATTAGGGAGATATTCCTGTGACAATGATAAAAACAGCCTCAGCATTCTTTTTTTTCTTTTTTTGCTTATGGAAGCCAAATGAACCAATTTGGAGGAGTGCCACGGTGACAAATTACAGTATAATAGGATATCTTAAAACGAACTGTGGCTTCTTGCTTGTGAAATTCACTGCAGTCTAAATTTTAGTAGAGATCATTTTCCCACCAGAACCAGAAACACGAGCCTTTACATGCAGTTCGAGGACACAGACGGTGGCATAAAAAAGTATTCATATCCTTAAGCTTCTTCACATTTTGTCACATTGCACTATAAAGCATCCTTATCTTTCCAAAGAGGATTTTTGGGATAAAGAAAGTTGTGCAAAGCTGTAAAGTAATGCATGGTTTTTGAATTTTCTATCTACAAATAAAAATATGAAAAGTGAATAAAATTAGGTGTAACCAATTTCCACCTAATTAGTGAATTATGAGTGATTTCATATCAGCATCAAGTTTATTTTAAAGAACTTTTACAACCCAGCAGCATCAAGAAAGGCAACAGAGCACACAGGTCAGGGATTAAGGTTTGGAGAGATTTAAAGCAGGGTTAAATCATAGCCCAGGAGGGACAAGAAAGCTGGTCAACCTTGATGGGAACATGAATGGAGCTAAATACAGGACAATTTCTAAGGAAAACCTGTTAGAGGTTGCAGAGCACTTAAAACTGTGGCAGAGCTTCAGCTTCCAGCTACAATGGGAGGGCTTAAATTAAAGCATATTCATGTTTTATAATAGCCCAGTCAAAGTCCAGACCCAAATCCAACTGAGATTCTGTGGCAACACCCGAAAACTGCTGTTTAACAGAAGCTCTCCATCAAGTCTGACTGAGCTTGAGCTATGAGCACACACATTTTGCTTACTGCAATAACATGTTTTCTGTAACCACGCTCTCAGTGTAAGTAGCCACTTAGGCCAGCAGCCAAATGCATCTGACAAGCGTAATAGCTCCTTGGAAAAGCTGGATATGTCTTTGTAAAAAATTTTACATCACCCTGGCAGCTCCAATTGGCTACAGATCAGCCCTAGATGCCAAAGGATTGTATATAACAAACATCCTAGATTCATTCACAACTCTTCAAACCTCAAGTGGAAATGTAGAAATGTGAGCAAATGCAATGCAAGTAAAATCCTAATCTCGTTGATCGTGAGCAGAGGGTTTATAAAGGAGTAGTACATAACTGCACACATCTGTATCTTACATCTCATATCATCCTATCTGGCAATCTGAGGCAGAAACCTGCGAACTGGAATGAGGTCAGCCTGTATCTTCCTCAGTGCATTCGGAGTGCACAGAGCATTGTGTCATATAACCCTGCAGCAGCATGTACATGTGACCTTTTCCAGAAACACCATTCACCCCCCCCTAGGAGAGCTGGGACATCCTGGAGAATCCACGAGCAGGGTCAGTGTTAAACAGTCAGACATGCACCTGCTGATGTGCTCCCTTCTTGTCGTGGCATTCAAACCCACTTGGGTCATTTGATCTAAGCAACCCCACCTCATTGCATGTCAGGAGGGAAGAAGGTAAAGTGCTACAGATCCTTGTTTTATTAATGCATTGGTTAATCTGTTGTCGGAACCGGTGGAGGCGGCTGAAAGCAGGAAAGAGAGCTTTTCTGCTGCATTGCACCTGCCTAAACGCGCCTAACTTTGCAGGGGAAGTGGGCTTTCTGCTCCCAGTAATGTGTTCCCGGTCCACCGAGGTCGTGATGGTGGACGGAAAGCCCCCCCTCCCCTACCCTCCTCCCGTCTTTTCCTCCTCTGCCCAAAACAAGAAAGGACTCAAAAAAGAGAGAATAAACCAGGAACTGTAAACCGGCGGCAGCGGCTGACCACATGATGCCTGAAAATACAGCGTGCTCGGCTGACCTGCAGAGGGGTGCCTTACCTGGCGGCGGCGGCGGGCTGCGGGGATTCTCCAGCCGGGGAGTCAGTCCGGGAATCGCGCCGAGTGTGTCCGCCTGTCGGTGCGTTTTAGCACCGTCTGAAGGCAGAGATCCACAGCCAGGGTGTTCCCGACAGGAGGGGGCGTGGTGTGCGTGTGTCAGTGTGTGTGCGCGTGTATGGGGGGGGGCACGCACGCACGCACACACACACACAGATGTTTTTTTTCTTCTTCTTTTTCTTCTTTTGCCAATGCGACAGTTTTATTACCAATGTTTTATTACCAACTTAATGACTGAATTATTTCGCTCAAAGCAGCAGATCCCTGCAGTGGTGTGGGAATGTCCCCACCGTCACAGCCTACATTATGCATCGTGGATTTCCCTGCTGCCATCCTCCGGGAGTCTGGTTCTGTCAGAGGAGATACCACAGCCACACTGTGACCATGGGGATTGTCGAAGTCCGGTTGTAACACTGGTCAGTTTAGATAAACAGCGCTATGAGACACACAGATGAGATCAACAGATATTGATCTAGTTTGTTGCTGTGGTACATACAAAATAACCTTGTTTGAGAGCTCTCTGATCTAATGCACTTCTCTCAGAGCTGCTCTTATTGATTTACACTCGCATATCTGGGGACAGCTGATGAAAAACTGGCTTTTAGTCACTCTTCTTGTCCTAAATGAACTTTTTTCTAGGATGGATGGATGGATGGACGGACGGACGGTCGGACAGACAGACAGACAGTCAGTAGATCCAGGGAGACTGACGGACCAAATCAATTCCCCCAAACATCTCCGTTTTTTTCTACCTGCTACTCAGCAGTTCAGTCAAGATTATATTAATCTCTCCATCCTCCTCGATTATGGTTGTGAACAAAATCTGATTGACTCAGCCCTCATCTCTCAAGGAAAAATAGAGACAGGCCCCCTTTCCATTCCACTGCATGTTTCAGCTTTGAGCAGCAGACCACTCCTTATCATAATCCACAGAACCATTCCCCTACAGTTAAAACTTTCTGTTAACCATCAAGAACAGATTCCCTTTTTTGTCTTCCCAACTGCTAACCACTCCATAGTTCTTGGTTTTACTTGGTTATAAACTCATAACCCACATCTCAACTGGTCTCAGATTTGTCGTTTGTCCAAGCCCACTCCCAGTGAACAACGATGGGGTGGATCCCCCTGATCTCACCCATGTACTTTCAGAATAAATGGTTTTCAGTTAAAAAAAAAGGCTTCCTCTCTTGCACCAAATCGACCCTACAACTGTGCCATAGACCTTCTGACTGGAGCCCCCTGCCTTCCAGGTGCCTGTATAACATCTTCCATCCAGAAACTATGAAACTATACATCAAGGAATCAGTGCTAGCTGGACTCCTCAGACAATCTTTTTCCCATTGGGAGCAGGCTTTGTCTTTGTCAGCAAAAAAGAGGGGTTCCTCTGACCATGTATTGATTACAGTAGACTACAAATCTCTGTCAAGAATAAGTATTCTCTTCCTCTAATATCATCAACCAGACCTCTGCAATGTCTACCGTACCATTTGGTCCATATACGTCAGGGGGATGAATGGAGGACCGCATTCTGTACACCCCTTGGAAACTTTGAATACTTAGTCATGCCCTTTGGACTTCAGAGCCGTTTTCCAAGCCCTGGTAATTACATTTTAAGAGATTCCATAAACATCTTCACTTTTGTATACTTCAATGACATCCTTATCTATTCTAAGACCCTTGATGAACAAAGGATGTAAAAGACTACATTCTCACCTGCCACATCTGCGCATGAAATAGGACAGGGAACAAACCTCCTGCTGGTCTGCATCAACCATTGCCCATTCCAGAACGACTCTGGTTACTCCCCACAGCCTTCCAGACTGCTCAACTTGTGGACAAACATGTCTTCCCGTTATATGGCATTCCCCAGGACATCCTTTCAGATCAAGGCCCCCAATTCCTCTCACAGTTAAGGAAACAGTTTTGCAACGCAGTCAATGCAAAAGTCCATCTAACTTCCAGTTTTCATCCACAATCCAACAGTCAAACAGAATGAATCAATCAAGAATTGGAATCAACATTACGCTGCTTAACTTCAACTAACCTATCTGACAGGTCACAATAAAAAGGAGATTTCTGTCACATCCGTTCACCATCACATCCATTGCTGCCGTCATGTCTGTGAGAACACCATCGCTGCCCTCCAACACACTGCTCAGCCGAACAGAAGGTATGCAAAGAACACATAAGTGGAGACTAGTAGAAGAAAGTAGCAGAGTGAGGAAAAGTGGTCAGTATGTTCTCCATCAGTCTAAACCCATAACAAAAAACTGCAAAAATAACATCACTGCTGGACAGTGTCTCCCACCTGTATAAAACTGTTGCAGAACTGGAGAGCTCCTTTGATGACAGGCTGCTACATCCGAGGTGCATAAAGGAGCATTATTACATATCCTTCCTCTCAGAAGCTGAGATTTTAAAACCACCACTCCTCCTAACAAACTTGATAAGTGTTTACATCCTTACTGTTAGTTGCATATTTTTTTATTTCTTGGAAATAGTCTGTTTTTTTATGCATAATTGCACATTTTGTACATATAAAAAAACCTACTCTGTTGCACATTTCTTTTAAATAGGGGAATTTTAATAACTAGACAGCATTATTTTTCTCATGTTGTAAATTTGCCTTTATTGTGCAGTCTTTTATTCTTCTTTTTCTGTTTTCATTTCCCTTTTTGTATTTCTTAAACAATTTTAGTTTGAATATGCATGCTTCTATTTCCTCACCCTGGGACAATAAAGGATATTTCTCTTCTATTATATTCTCCTAAAAGAGATACTTCAGGACAACCTGAGGTGTTGACTCTAACTTGAAGGTTTATCAAAAGGGAAAATTAAAATGACAATAAAACAGATGTTGGTACATCATTTGCAACACCCGTTATTACAATTCCTGTCTCTTGGAACAGAAACCTTAGATATTGGAGCATTCATATGAATAAACGACAGTGGTGATAATATAGATTTATTTAATAAGGTGGTCATTTGTTCAGATTCCAAAGTAAGTATCCAAAACTGCCCATCAAACTATCAGATATATTACAGAGTGATTTACACCCAATGAGTTGAGAGTGGATAATTATTTTTTTACTTACTTTACTTTTTTTTTATATCACCAAATCATGTAAAGCACCTTGAATTACCCTGCTGTTGAAAGTGTGCTATACAAATAAAATTGCCTTGCCTTGCTACCAAAGTCTTATTCCACTCAAAAAAGCCCAAAGTGTCCCCTGGTCCCTGCGCACTCTCGGTTCAGTCCAGTAGGTGGCGCTAACACTCGAAGTAAACCACCTAAAGGAGGAGGAAGAAGAAGAGCTTCAACAGGAAGAATAACAGCAGCCACCAGAGATCACAAAGGGAAGAGACAGGCGGTGTTTTGTGTGCTGACAGGGATGGAGGAGTACACCTCTGGGGATGATGTAAAGTTTTATGTTTTTTTTTTTTTACTCTTATGCATTTATGAAAATATCTACGGGCAGTCTTTTAAATCCGTGTTGAACCAGTTAGCTGTTAGCGCAGTCAGTTAGCTGATGGGTGTGGTTGCTCAGCATCATTTTCCCTTTGTCGAGCATCTATGATGTTAAAATCAGCCGCTGTGAGCGTTGCACAAACTTAGGGGATATATATGTGCTGCAAAATGATTTAACTCAACAAAACAAGCATGAAACTGAAGAATCACTGGACGTTGCTGCACATATTATCCATCTACTTAGTCTCATTCAGGCCAAGACAAATGCAAGCTCATTTGCCTCTTAACTCTTTCAGATCAGGGTTTTAAGGTTAATTTGTCGTTAAATCATTGAAATCTCCCTTTTAGTTTTACAAATTAAGTAAAGATGTACATAAAATGTCTTAAAGAATCTTTATAATATTAGTATAGGATACGATTCAGATTCGACAAGTTTAAGTATTCACATTTTTTTTAAACAGAGTTGATTTAAGTTGGTGCACAGGCCCCGAAAAACAGCGAAATACCCGTTTTCCCAAATCAAAAGCCAACCTCAGCATTGTGTTGTCATATTTATAAAAATGAATGTTAACATCGATGTTCATTTCAAAGGAATTTTAATATGGAAAGCTGCATAGAAACCTTGTTTAAGATTCTTATGGGCCAAGTTGTTATCTAAAGAGTGTCAGCTGTTATAAACAGATTTTATAAATCTGCCTTTTAAACTGTAATTTTCTGTTTATTTTCTATTTAAAGGTATATTGTTGATACTATTGCCACACTTCTGAATGTCCTCTGAGAAAATAAAATTAAAAAAGGGGGGGGTGCATGATCTGCTGTACTGTAAAACCAACTTCATTGCCTTGTTTTTCTCCTTCAAAACAATCCTGCAGGGCAACTTCAATACCGACGAGACAAGCGTCTTGGTGAAGGAGGTACATTTTTATCCCTTTAAATCATGAGTAACAAACTGTACTCTAATGTAAAACGCGACACGAGAACAGCTTCCTGGTTGTTGTTTTGCCTCAGTGTATTGAAGGCGTGATCGGTGGAACAGACTATAACCACAACAAAGTGAACCAGTGGACGGCCAATATCGTGGAGCATTCACTGACCCACCTGGTGAAGCAGGCTCGACCCTTCAAATACATCGGTGAGCCATCACTTGCATCATTCAAATGTGATGATGTGGAGAGCTTGTATTTTGTTAAATATGAGGTATAATGTGCTTGTGTGTAACACTGTTGTCTGTTGGGATTCAGTGAATTGTACTATCATGCAGAAGAGTGGTGCAGGTCTCCACACAGCCAATTCCTGCTACTGGGACACAACTACAGACGGTAAGAGTCAGTGCAGCTGTTTTATGTGTTTTATGTGTTCAGATGGATGTGAACCAGTCATGTTCAAACAAGCTGCTTTTTTCCACTCTTTCTTGATAATTTCACCTCAAACTGTATAATTTGATACAAACTATTTTAAAGAAAGGGGTCATTTCACAAACTGCTTGTAGAGATGCATTGATTGCAGTTTGACTGGCCAATTCCAGTGGCCAATTTTTGTAGCCATTTTCTGTTTTCTACTAACTAATAGTGAAATGTATAAAAGCCCTGTTCAGACCTGGCTTTCTGTCCGATTGATATAAAGGTTAACTGTGGTAAGAATGACCATGCACACCTTGCATCCTAGTTACCTGCTATAAACATGTAGCCATGACACAGAATGAGCAATAATTGAGTAATAGATGGGGCATCAACATGACTGCAGATGTTTCTGTAACATCCCAGATACATTCAGCCACTTGTTTTCTTATTAAGGCTTTAACGTTGTCACCTGAGTGAAATTTTTGTGGAGCTGTTTGCACTAATGTGTGAATTTACAAAGCTCAGCATCAGCGTACAGACACTAAAGATTTGAACCCTTAAAAGCATCCGTCAACTGCTCTACACTACACACCTGTATGAAACTCAGAGCACTGTGTAATTAAGTGGGTACACTTGGGCACTGCTGTAGAGCACGGTTTTGTGAAATGATTGACAGGAAACATTTTATATGGTCTGGAACCTGCTCCAAAATTATATTTATACTGTTAGATCCAGTTTCAGCAAGCAGTCTATCAGCAGCACCATCTTCTCTAATAATTTGTCCACTCTACCTTAAAAATATCTGTCATGTTGAGGGGACATCTCTTGTCCAAAACCCTCAAGTGACTTTGAATATTTAGTTCTGGACTTTGACGTTTCAAAACTTTAATTCTGTTGATGCTATTCTTGTGTTAAATTGGAATGTTGGCTTTAGCTCTTAATGTTGCTGAAAAAACTAATTCCCTTGTATCTTGAGCTTTTTAGTTGACACCTGCAGGTTTAGGACCAAAACTGACTGTTAGAACTGTTCATCCACCCTGACAAAAACCCAGCTCCACTGGAAGAAGACAACCCCAGATCATGATTCTGCCTCCACCATGTTTCACTGTGGTGATGCTAAGTGTTTTTGTGCCTAACAAGCCTTTTCAATTATGGCCCAATAGTTCACGTTTACTTTCATTATACCATACCACATCCCCCAGCAAGGATTTTAGCCAGGCCTAAAAAGTTATCTTTGGAAGAGAAAGCTTTTGTCTTGCCACTATACTTCTTATACCAGATACAACCAGTACTTGTTAGGACGTCCTGCAGCTCTTTCAGTGTTAGTGTCCGATTTATGCCAGACTCACTGTCCAGTTCACAACTTCTTGTATCAAAAATTAAGTCAAGATTTTCTGAAGGATGTCTTCGAACAATTATTTTGATCCTTTGTAACCTTTCTGCAAACTCCGGCTTTAGGGTAAAATCTATGAATGAGCGTTGGTCAGGAAAGTCCTACACAAACTGCTGAACTTTATTTCAGGTTAATTAAATTCAATATAACATAGGCATAGCTTAGGTCTTGCATGTACTTGTCGCTGTATAAAATTCCTCATTCATTTTTTTAAAGCAAATATATTTTGAATAGTTTAAAAGTTTTCAAACTTGCCTATTAATTTTTCCCAAACTAAATGAGTATTTTTGTAGTTGAAACATTATAAATTCCCTTAAGCTGCTGGTTTTTGCATTTTCAGGAAGCTGCACCGTCCGGTGGGAGAACCGTACCATGTACTGTGTGGTCAGTGTGTTTGCTGTGGCGATGTGACGACGACGCCGAGCTGCAGGCGCTCTCCCTCCTAGCGCCGTCAGCTCCGAAGCCATACTCAAAGGGACATCAGGTTCTGAGATGAAATCCTCCCAGGACTCGATTTCTCCCCTCAGACAGTTCTGCGTATGCGAACTGATGTCTGTATGGATGAAGGCTATTTTCAGAAAACCGGGCTGGTAGAACCTGTCAATCAAAATAAATGACAACCTGCAACACTAATTAGTCACAATCCCATTTGCAATTGTTGTACTTTTTCTTATTTGTACTTAGCAAATGCTGCATCATGATACCTCATAAAACATTCAGCTCAGTGCTTAGTCTACATTTCATGACTTAGCACAATGTGGAGAGAAGTGTATCAGAAGTTTTGTCTTAGTAAATGGTAATTTATTATAAAGTGTTTTCTATTAGTTTTTTGACATTTTAATACTTTGTTCTGTACATGTAGTTTTTTTTCTCATTTTCAGGGCTAAATTCTTTGAATGCACCTTCAAAGATATTGATGTTCAATAAATAAATGTCATTGTTGTATTTTATTAGTGTGCATTTTTTTTTACCTTAAACGGAAAAAATACACCTGCAGTTTGCGTGACTGGCCAGTAGATGTCATCACAGGACATGAGAAACCAAAAGTGGTATAGTCTTTACATATAAATATAGATTTATTTTTAACTAGGCATTTATCGTTTAACACTTTAATGTGTCAATGTTTTTTATTTTATTTTTTTGCATTAAAGGCTTCGTATTTGTACAAACAAGGATTCTGCTGATTCCTCTGCAGATACGGTGCAAAAACAACCACGCTGACATTCCTTCTCACAAACGTAAAGTTACATTTAAGATTGAAAACAAGCAACTGTTTGATTTTTTTTCTTCTACAGTTAAATAGTTCATTTTGTGCACTCTGTAAATATTCAAAGTGATGAAACAAACATTTCATATCACTATGGTTGCTGCTTGACTGTTGAGCAAAAAGAAAAAAAAATTTGTAAACGTGCAAAATACATATTGCGCTTCTTGGAAATGCCTGTGCTTTACAGTAGCATGTGAAGTGATTATGTGGATCAAATATCTCAACCATGAGTTAATCACAAAAGCAGTGCGTGATAACCATAAATCTCTCATTGGAGTAAAAAAAAGCTGATTGCTTGCAGCCATAAAACTGGCGAGGAAGGGTTCTTCTTAAAAGCTGTTGGACATCTGCATGCATCCATGCCAAAAAGGGACACTAATACAATCGGATTAAATGCGCTGGTTCTATGTGATCCTTATACGGGGTGTTGTAAAGGCTGCAGGAAGGAAGGGGTTTGAAAATATAGGTGATCATCACCTGTTTGCAGCCAGAATTAATCTACATATTCCTCTTTTTTTAAAAGCAGAGACTGATATATGAGATCTGAGTACTGTATGACTAACAGAGGGACATGTGGCACTTCAAAGGTTATGAAAAGTCTGCTGAATGGCACATTGGGAAAGCTGTGATGCTTCAGACATTGCAGGACACACTGTGGCGTACATCCCCATTGACTCCACCTCTGATGCTATTTTCTACATGAGAAATGTCATAGATCGTATCATTGAGAACGTCATACGTCGTGTCATTTGGCACATCGTCTGCGCTGTCGCTGCCTGTGTCGGGAATTTGGTCGTTGGATGGTTCTTGATGGGCAGTTATCTCCAGTACTGCCCTTTCCATCGGCCTGTTCCGGGGGGAAGCGGAGGTACACAAGACGCAGAGGAAGGAGGAACAATCCCAAAGGCCCTGCGTCATGCTGGAGGAGAAGAGCCTCCGGCACGGATGGCAGAACTGGTAGAAGACCAGCATGAAGAAGATGCTGATGGCATAGGCCACTAGTAGCTGCAGCACCAGTAGCGGGGCAAAGATGAACTCATAAAAGTCTGTCTTGTAGATGTACCACAGGAGAAGCAGTGAGGCGTTCTCCACAAAGCGCACCATGTAGTACACGGCCATGCGATACCAGTTCTGGGACTTGTTGATGAGGTCCGGGTCATTCAGCTTCACTTGCACGGCCGACCAGCAGAACATGTTGATGCCTGCGTAGAGAAAAGTCAGCAGGCACAGCACAATGGTGGTCCCCACCCTAGTGAGGGTCTTCTCTATGTTTTCAGGGAACGGTGAGTGACTTTGCCAGAACAGGATCCAGGGGTAGAAGAAGAAAACTAAGAAGTTCAGGAAAACAACAGGCAGGACCCAGAGCTGCAGGACGGAGCTGAAGAGAACCAGGACAACCACACGCGTGGCGATCTCGAAGCTTCTCCACAGAAAGATGCAGAGGTAAGCCATGGGTTGGATGTCCACCTCATAGTCATCGTATTTTATCTTAATGGCCAGGATGTTGCACCGCAGAGCTCCGTACACAATGGACAGAAGGGAGATTACCATCAGTGTGCCTAACAGAGGAGAGAGAGAAAAAGAGATACAAGGAGCAGATTATTTAAAGGGCGTGTTCACATTTGTTTTACTGGACTTCAGGCACTGATCCTCATTTTAAAAATCAAACCATCACTAACATGCCAGGCCTCACAGTGCCTACAGAGCTCTGTTCAATCAATCACAGATGAGTCCACAATTTATTAAAAACACCAGAGGGTGCATTAGAGGCTGCAAATATGATTTACAAATAAACTTGCCTTGCCACATACACACACATACATATACACACATACATATACACATACACATACATACACGTCCTTCTAAAAAAATTAGCATATTGTGATGAAGTTCATTCTTTTCCATAATGTAATGATAAAAATTAAACTTTCATATATTTTAGATTCATTGCACACCAACTGAAATATTTCAGGTCTTTTATTGTTTTAAAACTGATGATTTTGGCATACAGCTCATGAAAACCCAAAATTCCTATCTCAAAAAAATTAGCATATTTCATCCGACCAATAAAAGAAAATGTTTTTAATACAAAAAAAGTCAACCTTCAAATAATTATGTTCAGTTATGCACTCAATACTTGGTCGGGAATCCTTTTGCAGAAATGACTGCTTCAATGTGGCGTGGCATGGAGGCAATCAGCCTGTGGCACTGCTGAGGTGTTATGGAGGCCCAGGATGCTTCGATAGCGGCCTGAAGCTCATCCAGAGTGTTGGGTCTTGCGTCTCTCAACTTCCTCTTCACAATATCCCACATATTCTCTATGGGGTTCAGGTCAGGAGAGTTGGCAGGCCAATTGAGCACAGTAATACCATGGTCAGTAATACCATGGGCAGTATACCATTTACCAGTGATTTTGGCACTGTGAGCAGGTGCCAGGTCGTGCTGAAAAATGAAATCTTCATCTCCATAAAGCTTTTCAGCAGATGGAAGCATGAAGTGCTCCAAAATCTCCTGATAGCTAGCTGCATTGACCCTGCCCTTGATAAAACACAGTGCACCAACACCAGCAGCTGACATGGCACCCCAGACCATCACTGACTGTGGGTACTTGACACTGGACTTCAGGCATTTTGGCATTTCCATCTCCCCAGTCTTCCTCCAGACTCTGGCACCTTGATTTCCGAATGACATGCAAGATTTGCTTTCATCCGAAAAAAGTACTTTGGACCACTGAGCAACAGTCCAGTGCTGCTTCTCTGTAGCCCAGGTCAGGCGCTTCTGCCGCTGTTTCTGGTTCAAAAGTGGTTTGACCTGGGGAATGCGGCACCTGTAGCCCATTTCCTGCACACGCCTGTGCACGGTGGCTCTAGATGTTTCTACTCCAGACTCAGTTCACTGCTTCCGCAGGTCCCCCAAGGTCTGGAATCGGTCCTTCTCCACAATCTTCCTCAGGGTCCGGTCACCTCTTCTCGTTGTGCAGCGTTTTCTGCCACACTTTTTCCTTCCCACAGACTTCCCACTGAGGTGCCTTGATACAGCACTCTGGGAACAGCCTATTCGTTCAGACATTTCTTTCTGTGTCTTACCCTCTTGCTTGAGGGTGTCAATGATGGCCTTCTGGGCAACAGTCAGGTCGGCAGTCTTACCCATGATTGCGGTTTTGAGTAATGAACCAGGCTGGGAGTTTTTAAAAGCCTCAGGAATCTTTTGCAGGTGTTTAGAGTTAATTAGTTGATTCAGATGATTAGGTTAATAGCTCGTTTAGAGAACCTTTTCATGATATGCTAATTTTTTGAGATAGGAATTTTGGGTTTTCATGAGCTGTATGCCAAAATCATCAGTTTTAAAACAATAAAAGACCTAAAATTATTCAGTTGGTGTGAAATGAGTCTAAAATATATGAAAGTTTAATTTTTAATAGATAGAGATAGAGATAGATAGATAGATAGATAGATAGACAGATAGATAGATGCCTTTGTAAGTGACAAAGCCGTAATTTTGTGGAAAATCATCATCTGCATTCAAGACAAGCCTTGAAAATTTCCATGAAAGAAAGAAAATTTTATTGGCTGGCATTCATGTAAGCAAAGGAAAAGTACCATGAAATCCTACAGGTTGTGTCAATCAGAACACTATGTATTTTAGTTTTAATCTGTAAGCTCTTTACCTGAGAGGCATTTCAAGAGAAAAGTAGCATTTTCATCATCTGTACCAGTGAGGTTGTTGCATAACTCCACTCGGATTCAACATCTAGCTCAGCCCACACAGTAGCACACTGCTATCAGACTTACATTAATCCCCCCAAACACACTTCCAGCACACCTCCTCCTCCTCCTCACCTCTGCCAATGGACACCTCCTGCTGCAGCACGCAGATGTAGAGCTGCAGGGTGAGCTGGGGAGCCGATCCCAGGAAGGCCTGGATGACAGAAGAGCGGGAGAAAGCTGCCCGGTGTGTGAACAGTTTCCCCTCGGCCTGCCCCACCTGCCGCTCCACTTCCTCGGACTGACCCTCGCGGGGCATCTGCTTCTTCCTGGTGATGCTGACATAAGGCTCCTCCACTTGGCCCACGCTGCCGTAGATGCAGAATGCCTCCAGACACCTGAAGCAGCAGAGAGCAGAGACAATGAAGAACTTCCTCTGCATCACTCAGAGTCTGTTGCATTTCAACACGGACTCTCTGACTGCTTGGTTTCTGCTCAGATATGTACTGTCAACTGTGAAAAGTGTAGTCCATTACAAATTATGTTCCTCGGGGATCAAGCCTCCTTCCAGATGAAGAGAAGGGAGACAGTTTGGTGTAATGAAGCTGTAAACTCTTTTTAAACCATTAATAGACGGGGCCCATGGTCATGTTGCCTTAAAGAGGAAATGTCCTTGAAATATTTGTTTCAAGGAGACAAACACACCAGTCAGCAAGTAGAATCCTGAATCCACACCAACAAGATTAATATTATGGAGTGGCTCGTCTGGATCCAATAGAAAATGGTTGGACTCCTGGGTTGGAATAGCTGTTAACAGGTGCCACAATTAGTTTTACTTCATGCAAAGTAGAAGTGATGCAGTTCTGAGAAACAGTGGTTATGCAACTAAATATGAGTGATTCATTGAAGCTAAATCCTCAAACATTTTTCATTTTATACAGTTAAGCTTTGTTTTTGGAGAAATTGCTGACGGTTTTATAACAGCTTTTTTCTCACTTTTGAAATCGTACCATATGGATGTTATATCATTTTCAGCTTATATGTATATTTATTTCTGCAGGCATCTTTTCTGACTTAGCTTATTCAGCTTATTTACAGCATCTCGTGCACATGAATGGTGAATGGAGGAGGGTTTTGGCAGCTATTTACAGATTTTCATCTTTATTGTCAAGAAACTGAATGCTGCATTATGGTACAGTTGTTTGCTCAGGTGCAAGCAAGAAAGTCCTGGGTTTGAATCCGGACCTTTCTGCAGGCAGTTTTGATTTAAAGGGTGAAAAAGAAGGTAGAAGAGACCACTTTTAGACCAATTAATGATCCTGCATCAATGTATGAAAAGTCTCATAGCTGCATTATAACTACTTATTAATGGTTTAGAAAGTCTTAATAGTTTGAACAATACCATACTATAAATGGACATTTTTTTTGCCTCATTCTACATGAAAAGTATTTTATTAAAATTAAATTTAAATAATATCCTTAAAGAAGACTTTCTTCTAGCAGCGCTGAACCTTTTTTTTTTAGTGTAGACTTATTTACTTATGAACTCTGATTGTATTTGCACACTTAGTTCCAAATTTATAATTTATTTTTAGGAGCTTGATCACAGAACTATTAAGCTGTTTTGAGATTAATACATCTTTTTATCAACCACAAATTGTGACATTAACCGGAGTTGAAGTTATGTTTATTTAGGTCTAATAATTGTTAAAGTTTTTTAGTATTAATATATTCATTGCAGGTTTTTTCCATTATCTTACGTACAGCATCAATTTGTGTTTCACCAGAACAGACATAGTGCTGCAGTACTTAGATGCTGCAGAAGCTCAATAAGCCTGAGGTAATTTTACCACCAGGGTCATTTACATCAGCATTTACTAGTTTGTCATTATGGAGGTCAAAAGAGCCATCAGTGTCAGGGAGAGTCAGTCATTTTCCAATCCAATACTAAAGACTCTGAAGAACAGGCTGCGGGCAAAAGAGTTGAGGGTTGAGTGGCACTTATCTGCAGCCAATTAAACAACACGACATCAGGATTTAAGCCAGAGATCTGCTGGGAGACCAACTGTTTATCTGTTCAAAAACACTAGGCGACATGCAAATCAGACACACTGAAGTGCTTAAAGCATTCAGACTGGAAGAGGGTTTCAGCATGTTGTATCAGGTACAGGGTTCATACACTTATCCCACAGTAATATTCAAGCACTTTTCAAGCATTTTCATGGTAATTTTTAAAACTTTTCCAGCACCAAATTTTGGAGATAAAACAAAATTCAGGAAGACAGTTTCAATTCACTATCATACAAAATTATTTATTATCGTTATTGTCCTGCGACAGTATTTTACATAACAAGGACAAACTAAACTAAGATATAAAACATTTTAGGTTTTGAAATGTGTCTCATAAACACCCTACATCTGACTGGTCCGACAACAAACCACTAAATGTCAAGAGATGCTCCCTTGGAGGCTTCTGCTGCACTGGTTCTGACTACATTGCTAATTGCTGATGTAGAGCTGGCTTTGCTTCTTTTTCCACTTATTGTCAGATGAAAACAAAATCCCCCAGTGCAGGACCTGGACTTTGAATTCTTTTCATCATACATTGATGCCTTTTCATTAAAAAGCACAAAAAATAATTTCAGACAAATGTTTTTATTTGTAAATCTGCTTCACATCACAATAGCAAAAATAAGCACAAACATACACATGAAATTATTTTAAATAAAGTTTATACAATAAAGAGATTGCACATCACAAGTGGATTGGTGACATCGACTAATTTGACTGCAAATTTTTTTTTTTAAATCTTTGTTGTGTATTTTCGATTATTATTTGTGGAATGCCCCCCCTAAAATAAGCGTTTGAGAACTGAACCTCCGAATTAAAAAAGGTATCTATCCATTGCCAATTTTGACAAAAGGACATCGTGGAAATCAGTTTGCAAACAGTTGGAAAAATACTGTAGCAAACTTAGAAACTACTTAGACAGTAAATGTTATGCTCTTAAGATTATATTATTATGATCAGATCCACATAACTCATTCTATGAAGAAATTCTAAATGTTTTAAATATACAAATATGTCTCCATCATATAAGAAGTGGTAATCGTCGAATCCCCCATTGCAAAAAGCTGCAGGTCCTTCTTGCATGAATTCCAGGAAGCCATTTGAGGATTTGGTCCTCGTTTCAGCCATGTTTTGTACTCATCTTAAAGCCAGGGGTTGTTGAAACGACAGCCGCTTGGCATGTTGTTTTGACCAGCTTACCAGAGACGTGTGCCACTAGCACCTGCTAAACATAGGCGCGCTTCATATTTATTTTTCATCATCAGGTGACGTCAGGTGATAAAACGAAGCAAACCACTCTAAGTGGAAGCGAGGCTTTTTAGTTCTATATCAAATTGGAGGTTTTTAGCCTAGGTGTTCTTCATAGCAAAACAGTGCAGATAGAATATCGAGCATTTTCAAGGACTTTATACAAAAATAAAGCACTTTCAAAACCTTGAAAACACCATGTTAAAATTCAAGCATTTTCAAGGATTTCAAACATGCAGACCAACCCTGCAGGTCAATGTCATAGTTCTACACATTCATTTAAACATTGCACACACTTGCAGATTCAACATTACACAGGGTTCTCAATCCTCTACTTTTATATTAGAATATAAAAAATATTCAAGTTCCCTAATACTCTAAGGCAGTTAGTTATTGAGCAGGCAGGTTTTAAAAATCCCAGAAATATCAGAAACTGGACTGAAGAAGGAACAACAGAAAGCGGGAGGAACAAGAAGGAAGGAAGGAAGGAAGGAAGGAAGGAAGGAAGGAAGGAAGGAAGGAAGGAAGGAAGGAAGGAAGGAAGGAAGGAAGGAAGGAAGGAAGGAAGGAAGGAAGGAAGGAAGGAAGGAAGGAAGGAAGGAAGGAAGGAAGGAAGGAAGGAAGGAAGGAAGGCCCAAATGGAAAAAGGAAGGAAAGGAGGACACAGCAAAGGAATCAAAGCAAGAAAGAACAACATGGAAGAAAAGAAATAACAAATGGAAGGGAAAAAGGAAGAGCACAAGGAAAGAAAGAATAAGAGAAGGAAGGACAAAAAGGAATCAAGGAAAGAAGGAAACAATGAAGGAAAGACTAAAAGACAAAAAGGAAATGAACACAGGAAGAGGAGGAGACACAGGGAAGAAAACACAAAAAGAATTATGAAAGGAAGAACAAAGAATGAAGGATACAAGAAAATATGAAGTCTGAAAATACAAATATTTTCCCACACCGTTTTCTTTTTCCATACTTATCCAGACCTCCAAATACTGAAATCAACCTGCAGACTTTTCCAGGCTGCACAGGGAACCCAGATATAAATTTAGACAGGCTTATTATAGGACTTCTAACCTAAATTTCACAAAATAGTCAGCATGTTTTACTCAGACAGGAGGAACCGATATTGAAAAGCTTTTGGTGAGTGAAACATGGCGATAATGAATCCAGTCAAGGTTATAGAAATACAATAATGTGCATTTACAACTCAGAGACGCAAAGAAACCTCTCAGACATGCAAATGTCCTACACTCATGCTGCTGGTATTGACAATTCCGAACATCCGGGCTCTTCCAACATTACCCAGAATGCAACGTGCCTTGTCGGTGAAAACAACCGGCATTTTTGATAGCAATTTGCATACGAACCTCCGCAAATCATGCCTAAAAGTTGTTTTGCAGTTGGTTGTTCCAACCATAATTTGCTGGAGCATAAATTATCTGTCTTTACTTTCCCCACGGACCCTGTACAATGGAAAAAGTGGGTTAACGCGGTCAAGAGAGTGAAACCGGACGGTTTGGAATGGATGCCAAGCAGGACTGCAGTCCTATGTAGTGAACACTTAAGTGGTAAGAATTGTTTTGACTCTTGATAAAATCAGCATTATTTTGGATTTCGGAATACTTTATACGTTTACATTCAACCATTGTCAATATAAATGCCATTAATTGACGATGTGACTAAAAGCCATGGGCTAGCACCAAGGGCGTAGGTATGTTAATTAATAATATGTTCGCCCCAGAAGAATGCGTATCAAACAAAACAAACGCATTTCCCTTGCCGTTCTGTGCACTGTGCAGAAACTTCACTACAGTTCTGCTTAAAATAAATATCAGCTGTGAGACATTTCAGAGAACAGTGACAAAAAAAATCTGAAGCGCATCCATCATTTCGACAGTTCACAATTCACATCCCTTAAAACTTGGGGCAGACGTGCAGACATTTTCTACTTTACGCACAGAATTCAGATAACTGAATCAATCAAAAAAAGTTTAGACTACTATGAGAGCATCTGACTGATTATCATCTCAGACCTGAACACTCAAAGCATCGTTATCTGAGAGCTCCGCTGACAGCACCATGGAGAGTAGCGTAGCTGCGACGGACAAAGACCGATGGCGGTTTTAAATCAACCGGCGGGTTGGATCGGGATTTAATCTGGAGAGTACTGCGGGCACCGGGTCGTGTTCAAAAATCATCTAAACAGATGCGGGTTAGTAAAATTGGATAAGTGCAGGACTCTGCAACAGTAAGCTGTATAGGCTACTTTTACTGCTTTTACTTTGTATTTAACAGTGCAAGAAATACAGAAATTAGATATGAAAGGATAAATTCTTGGGGCAACAATATTTACTTTTATGCAAGTTTTCATGGTAATCGAAAGACATTACTCTAAAATCTATTGAAAAACACCACCCTCCCGCTCCTGCGTATGGTTTGTTTTCACCGACACTATCCGCCATTTCAATTTGTGACGCAACTATGACGCTACGCCGGAATTGTCAATACAGCAGAATAATGATGCATCGAACCTGCTTTGCATCAACAGTACGTGCTAGTTTAATAAATTTGAGGCTAGTGTTGTCTTGGCCTTGAATGTTACTGCCGGCTATATTACTGAGGTGATGCTCATCTACAGCCATTCTGAATAACAAGTCATGTTGCCATTTTGCAATTAGCGGTTGGATATGTAGTTGGCACTTGGGTTTACAGTGTACCCAGTGTTGGTTGGTACTCTGTGACGAGGTAAGCCGTATTGCGTCATTTCCTGTTGTCACTGTTGTACTCCGTGGAGCTGTTGTTCAGACTCTCTTGAATTGATCTTGTTTTCTCTGTGCTGAGGCCTCTCTAAGTTATTTTAACACACAAGCACACTAAAACACGTTTTGTGGTGGTGTACTTTACGTTTTGGGAACTGTTTCACACAGCTTTCCTTGGGGTGGTAAGGTCTCACTAGCTCAGTTAGCTTAGCTTCATTGCGGCTATGACTACTCTTCTTTCTCCTGTCTCTAACTCTTCTCTTCTCTCTTGCTCTCTCTGTCAGATATTTAGTTACTTCTCTGCCTCCTTTAGTGATAATGGTAACTGTAATAAATGTAATATTTTTGTAGCTCAGGAAGCGAAGGTATCAGAATTAAAAGCACGGCTCCGCGCTGTTGAAAAACCAGCAGCTAGCCGAAGCCCATTAGCCAGCGCGGAGCCAACAAGGATAGAACCCCCTAGCTGTCCTCCGGTAGAGCCCGCACAGCCGGGGCCTCAGGCCGGCTAGGTGACTGTACGTAGGAAGCATAGTTCTAGGACCCAGGCCCCGGGCCACCACCAACCGGTCCGCGTTTCTAACAGATTTTCCCCGCTCAGCGACACACCCGCTGAGAAGCCGACCCTGGTAATTGGCAGCTCCATAGTCAGAAACGTGGCATTAGAGACACCATTGACCATAGTCAAATGCTTGCCAGGGGCCAGAACGGGCGACATCAAATCCTCCCTGAAACTGCTGGCTAAAGATAAGCGTAAATACAGTAAGATTGTTATTCACGCTGGCGGTCATGACACCCGATTAAGCCAATCGGAGGTCACTAAAATAATGTTGCTTCGGTGTGCAAGTTTGCTAAAACAATGTCAGACTCAGTAATCTTTTCTGGTCCCCTGCCTGATCGGACCAGTGACGACATGTTTAGCCGCATGCTGTCATTCCATTAATGGTTGTCTGGGTGGTGTCCTGCAAACGATGTGGGCTACATTGATAACTGGCAAACTTTTTGGGGAAAACCTGGTCTGATCCGGAGAGACGGCATCCATCCCACTTTGGATGGAGCAGCTCTTCTTTCTAGGAATATGGCCGAATTTATTAGTCCTCCAAAAACACTGACAACACAGGGTCCAGACCAGGAAGCAGAGTCGTAGTTTAACCCACCTCTGCTGCTTCTGTACTGTCACCCACCCATTACCCTATAGAAACAGTGTATTGCCCAAGGCCAAAATTAAATGGATTAAAAGTTAAGCCAACAAAAGTAAATTATGGAAATCTCAAAGATAAATACGACTTTGAGTGAACAGAAATAAATCTAAATGTGGTTTATTAAACATAAGATCTCTCTCCTCAAATAATTTGTTAGTAAATGACTTGATTGGTGATAATCACCTTGATTTGCTTTGTCTCACAGAAACCTGGTTGCAGCGGGAGGATTATGTCAGTGTAAATGAGTCAACTACTTCCAGTCATTTAAATTTTCACATTCCTAGAAATACTGGGCGAGGAGGAGGAGTTGCAACCATTTTTCATTCTGATTTACTAATTAGTCCCAGACCAATTGATAGCTACAGCTGTTTTGAACATCTAACCCTTAATTTTCCTCATCCAAGTTGCAAAACATTAAGACCATATTTGTTTGTGGTTTTGTATCGTCCACCAGGCCCTTACTCTAAATTCTTGGATCAGATCTCACATTTTTTATCTGATTTAGTATTAAATACTGATAGGGTTATTATAGTGGGGGACTTCAATATTCATGTGGATACTGAAAGTGATAGCCTAAATGCAGCCTTTAGTGCCATTTTAGACTCAATTGGCTTTACTCTAAAAGTACAGGGATCGACCCACTCGGGCAAACACACTTTGGACCTTGTACTGACATACGGTATTGAGTGTGAGGAAATAACAGTCCACCCACATAACCCGGTCCTGTCTGACCACTTCTTAAGAACTTTTAAATTTACTTTAACTGACCATCTTAAATCTGAAAGAAAATTTCATTATAGTAGAGCTTTATCAGACAATGCTGTAACCATTTTTAAAGAATCTGTTCCATTCTTACTTTCCTCAGTGTCTCAGAGTAACACAGTGGATGGCAGTAATTCTATCTCTAACCCTTCAGAAATTGATGGTCTGGTTCGCAGCGTTGCTTCCTCATTCCGTTTGGCATTAGATAGTGTAGCCCCCTTAAAAAAGAAAGTGGCTAACCATAGGAGGCCGACTCCTTGGTTTAACGCAGAGTTGCATACTTTAAAGCAGAATACTAGGAAGTTGGAGAGAAAATGGCGCTCTACACGTCTAGAGGATTCCTATTTAACCTGGAATAACAGTCTACTGCTGTATGAAAAGACCCTTCAACAAGCTAGAACAGCATATTTTTCATCATTAATAGAGGCGAATAAAAACAATCCTAGGTTTCTTTTTAGTGCAGTTGCCAAACTTACACAGAGTCATAGCTCTGTTGAGCCAACTATTCCCCCAGCTCTTAGCAGTTATGATTTTATGGGATTCTTCAAAAATAAAATTAATTCTGTTAAAAATAAAATCATTGGCATCCTCCCAAACATGATTACTTCTTCCTCAGTAAATGAGGCAGCATCAGAAATAACTGTAGAACCTCATTTGTGCTTAGGCTGTTTAGATTCAGTCGAGCTTTCGGAATTATCAAAAATATTAGCCTCATCTAAACCTTCAACTTGTATTTTGGACCCAATCCCAACCAAATTATTTAAAGAAGTGTTCCATTTGGTTCCTGGCCCCATTTTGGATATGATGAATCTATCCTTAGTAAACGGATACATACCACAATAATTTAAAATAACTGTAATTAAACCTTTACTCAAGAAACCTTCCCTTGATCAAGATAACTTGGTGAATTACAGACCTATATCTAACCTTCCTTTCTTATCCAAAATCCTTGAGAAAATTGTTGCTAATCAAGTCTGTGAGCATCTAAACAGTAACGAGCTGTTTGAAGAGTTTCAGTCAGGTTTTAGAGCTCATCATAGCACTGAAACAGCACTGGTGAAGGTTACTAATGATACTTATAAGGGGCGCTGGGTAAGCCGGCTGCCACCGCGGTCTTCCATATCCTGTTTGGATTGGTTGTACTGAAACTTAATTTCCCCACGGGGATTATTAAAGTATTTCTTATCTTATCTTTTCTCATGGCTTCAGATAATGGACTTGTGTCTGTTCTGGTTTTGTTAGATCTCAGTGCTGCTTTTGACACAGTCGATCATAATATTCTCTTAGAAAGGCTTGAACATGTTGCAGGGATCAAAGGAACAGCACTAGGCTGGTTTAAATCATATTTGTCTGACAGATTCCAGTTTGTTCATCTAATTGATCAATCTTCTTCACTCTCAAGGGTTACTTGTGGAGTTCCACAGGGTTCTGTGCTTGGACCAATTCTTTTCACCATATATATGCTTCCAATTGGTAGAATCATTAGACAGCATGGGACAAATTTCCACCGCTATGCCGCTGATACACAACTATATTTATCCATAAATCCTGATGAACCCGGTCAGTTAGGTAGATTACAGGCATGTCTGGAAGACATAAAAACATGGATGAATCTAAACTTTTTGCTTTTAAATTCTGACAAGACAGAAGTTGTTGTCTTTGGACCAGAAGTTCTTAAACAGAAACTTCTTAGTCAATCACTTCATCTGGATGGCATTAAATTGGCCCCCAGTAATAACGTAAAGAACCTTGGCATTATTTTTGACCAAGACTTGACATTTAAATCCAATATTAAACAGGTTTCTAGGATTTCCTTCTTTCACCTCCGGAATTTTGCTAAAATTAGAAACATCCTGTCCAGGAGTGATGCTGAGAAACTAGTCCATGCATTTGTTACCTCAAGGCTGGACTACTGTAATTCTTTACTATCAGGTAGTCCACAAAATGCCAGATCACATTTCTCCTGCTTTAGCTTCCCTTCATTGGCTCCTTGTTAAATCCAGAATAGAATTTAAGATCCTTCTTCTTACAAACAAAGCCCTTAATAATCAAGCTCCATCATACATCAGAGATCTAATTGTTTCATATGTTCCCAACAGAGCCCTTCGCTCTCAGACTGCAGGTTTACTTGTAGTTCTTAGGATTTCTAAAAGTAGAATGGGAGGCAGATCTTTTATTTATCAGGCTCCTCTCCTGTGGAAACAGCTCCCAGCTTTAGTCCGTGAGGCAGACACTCTTTACTTTTAAGGCCAGGCTTAAAAAACTTTCCTTTTGGATAAAGCTTATAGTTAGAGTGGCTTAGGTCATCCTGAGCTAGCTCTGTAGTTATGCTGCTATAGGCTTAGACTGCTGGAGGACAGACTTACCAATTTGCTTCACTCTGCTACTTCCTTTTCTCCTACGACTCTCCAGTTGTATTACAGTACATTCTGCTATTTCGACTATTAACTTTGTGTTCTCTCAGTGTTTTTCTCTCCATAGAAGATATATCTGGTCTGGTATCCTGCTTGGCTGGAAGGCCCTGTTGGATGGGGGGCATCGACTGGGATGGTGCTCCCAGTGGCTGAACATCCACTGTGTCCTGTTATCAACTTTTTACTTTCTGTAACTTAGAAAGTAATCCTATATCAGATCTTCTGTTCCTTCTGTGTCTCTGCTCTGTCTTCTCAAACCCCCAGACGGCCGTGGCAGATGGCTGCTCCTACTGAGCCTGGTTCTGTTGGAGGTTTCTTTCTGTTAAAGGGGAGTTTTTCCTCTCCACCGTCGCTACATGCTTGCTCAGTATGAGGGATTGCTGAAGGATTGCTGTGGTTGGAAAGTCTGCCCAACCTCACGCCAATGACTGACGCAATCTGCTGGGATTCCTTAAATAGGAAACTTTTTAACTGATTGGAATGTTTGTATAAATGTACTGAAATGACTTCTTGTTAAGAGCCTTGAGATGACATCTGTTGTGAATTGGCGCTATATAAATAAACTGAACTGAACTTGAAAATCAGATCTTGCCGTTACGGTCCACCATGGCTCTCTTCATGACCCGCTTCATTGTTTTATTTGTTGATGAATTACTTGAAAACTTGGGTTATTTTTAACACACTGTTTTGGGTGTTTTCTGCAGACATGCATAATACAAGTAAACCCCCCTGAAGAATAAATGTGAATAAAAGTAAATATCCAAATGTTACTTTGAACAGACACTACCCACAAAAAGTTGGGGATCTTCGGCTTTCGGGTAAAATTTCAGGATGAACCTAAAAGGCACTATAGCCTTTACAAGTGTACTTAATCTGATCTTATCTAAACCTTTGAATGCACTTGTCCAACTGTTCATTGTCTCAGTATGTTCTGCACAACTTGTTCTCTAACAAGGAGCTTAATGGCAAAATTAAAAACAGGAATTTGATCCTGGAATCGACCAATACACTGAAAAGAGAATGCAGCTCCAACTTAAATAAATTGTGTTAATTGGTCACATGTAATTGAATTAAGTTAATCTAACTTAATTTAATCACATTTGTTTAACTTGACAACTTAATGAACGTAATAAATTTACTTGGATAAACTTAGTTCAATTACATATGACCAATTAACGCAATGCATTTAAGTTGGATCACCGATTCTCTTTTTTTCAGTGTACATTTTTTGACATCATGAGATCAAGATGATATCAAACAACTGATCAACCGTACCTTGCCATGGCCAAGCGTCAAACAGGATGTTCTCAAAAAGAAGTGGTAACTGAGCTTAGTGTGCCACAGAGTATAATCAGCAGGTTACAACAGAGATACAGAGACTGGAAGAGTCACAAAAGGGTACAATAGTGAACCACCTTTGGCCACATCCCACACTGATGACCGCTTCATTGTGAACAGAACCCTGAGGAACTGGATGAGGAATGCCACTCAACTCCTGGCACAAATTAGGGCAGTAAGAGGCACCGTGTGTCATGTCAGACCATTCAAAACTGTTTACATCAGCGTAATCTGGGTGTTAGACCTCATGCAATAGTAATCAGAATAAGAAAGGTTTTTCTGCCATATGTGTGAAGAGGTAAACAACATTAGGAAATTGCTGCGGTACTTTGTGCAAACATAAGATAAACACTTCTAACCATGCAATGAATTAAAGTAAAAATAAAATGGGGTAAACAGCTTAATATATACACATGAGTGCAGGTTATGATCAGTGCAAAATCTGACAGGCGCAAAAACACAACATAATCATGTGACTGAAACAGAGCTGGTGGTGGGAACAGTCTTAGGGTTATTGTTCATGAGTCCAACAGCAGAGGGGAAGAAACTAATGTTCTTATGTTGAGAAGTTCTGGTCTGAATGGACCGGAACCTCTTGCCTGAGGAGAGCAGGTCAAAAAGTCTGTCTCCAGGGTGAGAATGGTCAGCAGTGATCTGACCTGCACGCCAAACTGTCCTGGAGGTGTACAGGTCCTGTAGAGATGGTAGTCTGCGGCCAATCAGCTTCTCAGCAGAGCCCACAACACGCAGCGGTCTCTGATGGTAGCTCCAGCATACAACACGGTGCTGGAGGAGGTGAGGATGGACTCGATGATTGCACTGCAGAACTGCATCATCGTCTGTGACGGCAGGTTGAATTTTTTCGGCTGCCTCAGGAAGTACATCCTCTGCTGGGCCTTCTGTATGACAGTGGTGATGGTGGTTCTCCCACTTGAGGTCCTGGATGATGGTGGTGCCCAGGAAGCGGATTGAGTCCACAGTGGTGATGCGGGTGTCAGTCAGGATGATGGAGGGGAGTGGGGCTGTGTGCTTCCAAAAGTCCACAATAATGTCCACTGTCTTCTGGGCATTCAGCACCAGGTTGTTGTGGCTGCACCAGGAAACCAGACGTTCAGCCTCCATCCTGTAGGCAGACTCATCCCCGTCTGAGAGGAGTCCAATAACGGTGGTGTCATCTGCAAACTTAATTAGCTTGACAGACTGGTGGTAGGAGTTGCAGCAGTTGGTGTACAGCAGATGTGCCCAATCCTGGTCCTCGAGATCCACCATCAGAGGAGAGCAGAGGAGAAATAACACAGCCCTGAGGGGAGCCGGTACTTGTACCACAGTCCCAGAAACAGGCGTCATCGCCTTGCATGGACCAGGGAGCATTTATTCCAGACAAGGGACCAGTGAGCCTGAACGCTGTTCTCTGAGGAAAGTTGATTCATGGTGATGGCCTCCAGCGATGTTAGAAACGTCAAGGAGAGTGCTATGCATCAGCCACTGATGTCACCAGACGAGCCTTTGGTGGTGGTGTTACAGTGTGGTCAGGCGTGTCTAGTCAATACTACCTACACTTTGTGAGAAACAGTGACAAGTCCAAACTACCTAAATAACACCAATAATCCAGTCACTGTGCCCCTGCATGAAAAACACAGGCTTAATTTCATCTTCATGGACGACATTCCTCCTGCTCATTGAGGTCGCATCCTTAGAGAACGGCTTCAGGAGACCGGAGTACCTCAAATGAAGGGTCCTGCAATTTTCCAGACCTGAAACCCATATGAAACCTCTGGGATCAGCTGAGGTGCAGTGTAGAGGCTTGTAACTCTGGACCCCAGAACCTCAATGACCCGAGGGCTGCCCCTTCAAGAAGAGTGGGATGCCATGCCTCACCAGAGAAAAAGTTGACTTGTGAACAGCAAAATATTTTTTGTGGCATACCCACGACTATTGCTTTATTTCTTAATACATTGCTTGAGATGAGGAAATCCCCATTGCATGCTTCTACCTAACTGCCCCACTTAAATGATGTAATATCATTGTAGGGTGAACTGCTCGTTTTTTCATAAATTTCCTCCGAAGGCCAAATGTCCCTAACTTTTTGCAAGTAGTGTATTACCTGTAATAAGTAATGCTTTGTTCTGTAGAACACTATGGCCTTCCAGAGTCACAATACACTAAAAGACAATACATC
Source organism: Valencia hispanica (assembly GCA_963556495.2). Classification (NCBI taxonomy): domain Eukaryota; kingdom Metazoa; phylum Chordata; class Actinopteri; order Cyprinodontiformes; family Valenciidae; genus Valencia; species Valencia hispanica. Next base: position 33,182,355 of record OY747707.1, on the reverse strand, counting down.
CTTTTGTCCAAAGCAGATAGAGGTCCTGTGATAAGAGACTGCTGACTGTGCATCATACCAGGCTAAAGATAAAAGAAAATAAACTCTCCACAACGAGCTTTAGACCTTTGTACCAAGTGATCTAATTTAAAGACAGCTAAAAACTCATCTTTTCAATATGGCTTTTGCATACCTACCTTATGCATTGTTTTTTACAACGAACTTTAAATTAAGGTAAATTATAATTTTTATCTTGAGAGGCGCTGTAGAAAAAAACCTTTTACTGAATTATACTTACTTGCAGAAATAAATGCGTAAGTTGGTTTGATGCTAGGGTAATCTTTTCCAGTTTAAATCACAAAATACTAAATAAATACTTTTAAAAAATCTGAATAGACTGACTTTTTATTTTAAAGCGGGCAAACTACATGTTTGCCACTTTTTGCCCAGCCAGTGTAATGTATCTGTACTGAAAACGTTTCTGTTGCACCTCCAAAAAATGATAAAGACAGCAGCCCATCAGATACTCTAATGACCTGAATCTGACTTTATTGGGGGGTTATTTTGGTCGGGATCACGATTACAGCTGACTGTCTACGCAATGTCAAAGTCACTTTGCTATAAATGCAGCTTCTGCAATTGGTTTGTAAAGGTGATCTTCTGATGCTACTTTTATCCCTTGGTTTTCTTTCCTTACGATCTTCATTTAAATGTGGACTTTGTGCTCCTGAGGGCTTATAAACAGATTAAAACTGCAGGGGGGAAAAAAGCCAGACTGCGAACCTTGAACTGAAATGATTTTATCCAGCTTCTGCATAATCATGATGAACCTACAGACTGAAGTTCAGTTTTGCATAATGTAGCTAAAAAAAGAAATGAAGATTTCTGAAGGAAATCAGCTAGTTAGAAATAATTCATAAAACAGAAAGTTTCATTTCGTGAGTGCAGCCCAAGAACTGTTTGTGTCACAGCTGCAGTGACGGAAAATGATAATATGGATCATTTCAGCATTGTTGCGTGTAGATAAGATGAGAAAGTTCTGCTTGGCTGTTTGCAGCAGAGACATACATGCCCCTCTCTGTGCTGTCAGTGATAAGCAACCTGCAGTGACATGCGCTATTCTTAGAACCGTGCTTCACCCGGGGAAGATGTAGACGTCTGAAGAGTAATCATTCAGTGAGCACTGGAGGGGACATGGATCTGTACAGTTCAGAACGACTGAGGCTGCTGCTGGAAAACAATGTGAGAGCAAAACAGGGTGTCACTGAGTCATAAACACAACCGTCTCTACTGAGGAATTATCACACAAAGACTTTCTGCACACGCCGAGTCATAAATCCCACATTTTTCTCCAAGGATAAGGCTGCAAATAGTGTCAGTTTCCCTTTCACGAGTTGTTATTTTACATTAATTTCATTTAGGGACCTACAACACTCACAGGCTTCTAACTAAGTTTTAACAGTACACCACAATAAGTTGCACTCAAAACGTACAAACTATTTTTTATTCTTATTCTCTACAGTGCTGCACAACTTCTTGTTTGAAATGCTCAATATTAGAGCCTGTCTTATTAAGTTATTGTCAATACAAACATAGATATTTCATAAAACAAACATTTTCTCAGTTGGAAAGATAGAAAACTTTGCAGAAGAACAGGTTACTTTTTAATCAGACTTATAAGAATTCATTTATGATTTTGGTACATTTTTGTTTGACAAAAAAACAATTCAGCCTGTTACAAAACATTTCAAAAGCCTTCATACCTCAGCTATTCCATATTTTGTTACATTACATCAATAACTTAAAATATTTTTATGAGCATTTCATTAGATAGACTACTAGTACTGTAAAGTAACAATTGTGAAGTAGAAAGAAAAATTATAGCTGATTTAAAAATGTTTTTACAAATAAAATAAAATAAAATCTAAAAATTTTGGTCAGCATTTCTGTTCAGCCTCTTTATTCTGACACATCTAAATCAAACCAACCAGATCAACCAATTGTTTTCAGATGACCCCTAATTAGAACGGTTTTTAGTCCAGCTCTTCTGTGAAGCTCTTCGAGGTTTGTTGGAGAAAATTAATGAACAAACAGGATCATGGAGAAAAAGGAACACAATACATGGGTCAGGAATGAAGATGTGAAGAAGTTTAAAGCAGGGTTATGTTATAAAGTGATATGCCAAGCTTTGAACATTCCCCAGGGATCTGTTTAATCCATCATCTGAAAATGGCAAGAGTATGGCACAACTGCAAACCTACAAAAACATGGTCGTGCAGCTAAACAGAAGAGGGCATTAATCTGAGAAACAGTCAAAAGGCCCATGGTGACTCTTAAGGAGCTGCAGAAATTCACACCTTGGGGGGGAGAGAACCCTACTGACAGGACAACCCCTAGTCATGCACCCTACAATCTGACCTAAGTATAGGGGGCATAATGAAAGCCATATTTGAAAGATATCCATAAGAAGTCTTTTTTTTTTTTTTTGTTTACAACAAGGCATGTCGGAGCTAATTGGATGAGACATAAATGTCACACTGCATGCAAATTATCACGAGTAGATTCAGCATTTTGATCTGGGGATGGCTTTCTTCAGCAGGGACAGGGAAGCTGGTGGGAACATGAATGAAGCTGAAAACAGAATAATCCTGGATGGTGGCAACAGGGGGTGAAGGTTTGTCTTCCAACTAAGCATACACTACAGAGAGAGCAACCTGCAATGATTTAGATCCAGTTGTATTCATGTGTTAGAATGGCTCATCTGATGGAGCTCAAGTTATTTGTCAAAGAAACATAGACCATTTCTGTAGATGTGCAAAGCTGGTGGAGGCATGTAATAGCAGCAAAAGGTGGTTCTACAAAGTATGAATTCATATGAGGACTAAATCAAATCAAACTTTATTTATAAAGCACTTTTCAAACCATAAAAAAGCTTCTCAAAGTGCTTTACAGATTAAAAATGACCCACAATTAAAAATGGTAAGTTAGATACCGGTCGGAAGTGGTTTAAATCATTAAAATCTAAATTGCTCTTCTTCAGCAGGGGCCTCACCACCGCCCCTTTAAAGGCGGCAGGAAAGACCCCCATCTGAAGGGAGCAATTCATCACGGATAAAATCTCATCTCTAAAAGATTCATAAAATGGCTTAAAAAAGGGAAGTGGGAATCGGGTCCAAAACACATGTGGTGGGCCTCACTGAGGAGAAAACTTTATCAAGAGTCCCAGCTTCCACCAGGACAAAACTGTCCATAGAATAAACTCCATAGAAGTTCAGGAGGTATAAATACTTTTAAAGCCACTGTAAAAGGAGACCAAAAACAACCTCACAATCGATGCTCAAATACAGATTACCAAAACAGATGCAAATGACTTTTGGTGGTTCTGCAAATCAACCACTAAGTCAGCTGTCATGTGCAGCCTAAATATCAGGGTGGTGAGTTGGTTTTACACCAAAGTAGATCTACTGCTGTTTGCACATTTGATCACAGTGTTGGTGTGGGTGCATGCACAACAGGGAGGCTTTCTAAGAGCAGGATTGCTCTCATGTTCCTGTAACCAGATGGTTTAGTCAGACCAAGCAGGGACAATTCCAGCATGTTAGATGGCAAACCACGCAGGCTTGGTTTTTATGCTTCCTTCATCATTGTTGATCAGCCTTAAGCTTGTTGGTGCTGAATTTAATTATTTTTTCCAGACATGAATCTTGACACTGAATGGCAACAAAACGGAAGATTTTTTTCAAAGGTATTAGGACTTATAGCTGTCAAATTTCATGTGGGAATGTGGAACTTATCGATGGCCTTATTGATCAGATGTTTACTTCCGATCTAAATGACACTGACCTGCATCACACCGCATCAACCAGACAAAAGCCTAGAGAGGATGCAAACAACAACATGTTCGCAGAGCATTCTCATCCACTACATCCAAGCTGAAGCAGGTTAGATTCATTTTAAACACACACCACAGAGGAGGGGGGGAAATGTCCCCGTCTGACACAGCGCATAGCTGGAGGAACCGACCGCATCTCCAGAGACAAAACATGCCGGAGCTCTGACCTGACAATGGGACCGAGCTGCAGGATGTGCAGCAGCAGGATGAGCGGTCTGTCTCTGCTCAGGTCCCGGTGGATGAAGGTGAGAGTCAGCTGCACCAGGACGGACGGGACGAGCGTGAAAAGCAGGGTGAGTCCCTGCCAGATCTGGTCTCCGTCGGAGCGGTACGTGGTGCTGAGGTACAGCGCTGCCGTGGTCTCGGCCGTGAACAGAGACACCGACACAAAGATGGAGCTGGGGAAGCGCATCCTCACTCACTCCACTCCGCCATCTGGGAGGATGCGGCGCGCTGTTTCGCCCCGGGTCCTCGCGTCCATAACGGGAACCACCGAGCCGTGTGGACGGCGTCGAGCCACCATACGGGCACGCCGCCTCAGCAGCTGCTAATCAGCGGACTGAGTGAAGGAAAGGTGTCCTCAGTCGGGGGTATTTCTAGTAAAAACGCCAGGAGGCGCTGTGCAACATACGGTACACTGCAGTAATGAAGTATTCATCTGAACCACTTGATGACATATCATGAAAAAGTACATGTGTGTAGGTGATTTAGTTTAAAAGTGAATGTCGTGTTTTAGATGCATTACTTAGAGATTTATATTACCTAAAGCTAATGAAAACCCATAATTCACATTCTTAAAAAAATATGTTACATAAGACCCGCAGAAGAATTGGTTTCATTTAATAAATGTTAGCCTACTGGAAACTATGTCCACGTCCAGGCATGGCGCATGATCAACCTTTGGCTCTGCGCAGGTGGAAGTTGCCTTACTAGCGAACTTCAGCTCTTCTGAATTTTTGGGTGTGTCTCTCACATTCTTCCATCATGATTATCTATGGGGTCAATCAAGTAGTCCACACTGAAACTACGATCAGTAAACCAGTTAAGCGATGGAGGCAGTTCCCAAGCCTTATTGGAAAATTAGGTCAGCTTCTCCATAAAGCTTGTCAGCCACGTTCTGGGTACATCTGTGTAGGGTGACTCCTGCTTTACTTTCTCTACTCCTTGGGAATATCTCCCAAACAGTTTAATGTGCTTTGCTTCACAATCATCTAAACAATGTGGCTATCACGGTGGTTCTCCTTCCTTTTCTCAACCTCAGTTTTTCTTTCCGCTCAACTTTACATTAATATGGTTGAATACAGCTCTCTGTGAACATTCATTACCAATGGCCTTTTCTGGCTTATACCCTCTCTTTGAAGGGTGTCAGCAGACAGAAATCTAAAGTAAAAAAAGTATTTTGTATTTTCTCAGGGCTGTAAATTGAAAACTATGATTTAAAAAAGTTTAACATTTGTGTGTTTCTGTCAAGCACAAGTGTACTGTCATGTCTTTGAGGACAGTTTGATCTAATTTCCATTCCTACACACTAGATAGATTCAGAACGCTTTTCCTTGCAGGGTCGCAACAGTGCTACCAACTTGCGCAGCCCTATGAGAAACATAACACCAAGAAATATAAATTAAACCTCAATAAAAATGCTATTTAAATATATTTAGGTCAATAAATGTTGGGATGAATGTCATTAATTATTCAGCAAATCTAAACAGGTGTCAGTCACCTGGCGGGACTGATGTTATCAGGAACCTGCCTCCTTTAACTTTTGAATGTCATGTGCAAACAACATGAAAATGTTTGGATACATTTCTCTTACAGTGGGCAACCAAGAGACTATATAATATGTTGTTATGATTGATGGTTAGTGATGTAGAATAGCTTAATATATTTTTACATTTATTCTGGTGCCAGATAGGGCCTTGCATGCTAACTAGCCTTTAACTTGGCTCATCAATCCAGTTTGTGGTGTACAAGAATGTGGAAGTCACGGCAAAAACCACCACCGTCATCCAGTACAATCTTTGGTTCTCCTGCTGCTTAGATGCTAAGGGATGTAATGGCTGCTGCTTCTCAATAAGTTACTGTTAGGTCAAACATCTAAAGGTAGATCTTTTTATCACCTCAATATTTAAAAACACAAACATATTTTTTTAATCTATCTGAAATTATCTTTTTTTTACATTAGGGGTAAAGAAATCTGCATGCTGAAGAAATTATGTTGGTAGACATTTAAGAATGGAATCAGTTGGTGGTTTGTATGAATGACTATGAATATGATGGGAGAACAATGCAGTTTTATTGAGAAAAGAACAATACAGTGAGCTTGGTTAAAATAAACAAACATTTAAAATTCACTTTTAAAGACCCATTCCATTTTTTATTCAATGAACTGTACAGAAACGGTTTGACAATGGGACACCCCAGCTATCCCTTAACACATTTATAACTTGTCATTGTGTTCAAGAAAATGTGTTTTTTGGAATAAAGCAAAGCATCTATCTTCTTTTGTTCATTTATTTTCTGATCTGGAGACTTAATAACAATAATCCTGTGGATGTTTTGAACAGCTTGGACTGCAAACGCACAAACAGCCACTCGCTCATACAGCTTATAAATATTCAGCAACAGGCACAGATAGCATCAGAAACTGCTTTGGTCTGCTGTTGTTTACAGGCCTCTTTTTAATTTTTTTTTTTAAATAAAGTGACCCACTTGTTTATTCAGTAACTGCTGGCCAAAGCATCTTCCATTTTTATTTTAGACTTCATGATCATTTGCAAATGTTTTTAGAAGGCCACATTATGACAAAATAAAGAAAAGACATCAACCATCGACTGTCACATAACCTGGAAAAAAAATCACTTTTGGAATCAACAGAAAAATAAGTCAGATACGAGACTTTGTTTTTTTCTTTTGCTCTTTTCTTACCACAAAGCTACATTCTAAAAAAGATAATTGTCATTTTTTTCCAGAATGAAACAAATTACAATGTCTTACAATTTCAAAGTCCCAACACAGTGGCTAACAGAGCTGGAAACACCAAAAACAGCCGCCATACAGGACAAACAGGTGCGCCATAATACTGAACAAAGAGAGACTATTACAACCTTTAATAAATATTCATCTCAGCACTTACCAGCTGTACCTCTAACATATATCAGTAACTCTGAAAGCTTAGTGGCAATAAACCATTTTTTTATTCATTAATTATTTAAGGTTTTGACAACAACAAATTGAGAAATTATGTCCTTAAAGACTTAAATCGACTGCATTGTGTGATGCTTAGCTGGTGAAAACTTTAAAGGCATTATGTGAGTCATGTTTTTTTAAATATATTTTAGTGTATGCCTGACTTAGTTGTGATTCCATTTACTTTAGGCTGTTGATAGTGCACATGTTTATCTTTGTCCTGAGAGCAGCTTCTTGGAAGATTGTGATGCACATTCAATCAGGGTATACACACTTTTTAAACCCTCCTTTTCCTTCAGTGGAGGACAATTGTTTGTGAGCTAAAACTGAAAGAGGCTTTGAGAGATAATTACAAGAAGCAAATATAATTAATAAAAATGTTATTGGAGTTTGTGAGTAGTTTTCAGCTAATTTGAGAGACTATGATGTCAAACAATACATTAGTAGCTAGTAATTTGACTTTGTAGTGGCTAAGGGATTATAGTACAAGCAGCGGCAACAATATTTTACTAGCAAAGATGACTTAAAAATAAAAAAATACCAATAGCTGAGACTGAATCTCCTTCTGTTGCCTCTGTTTATATACAGAGTTGCGTTAGCACTGCAGCACAGCTAGCCACTAGCTACCACTTGGTCCTTTGGCAATTATTTACATGCTGCTATTGTTTGTAGATATATTTCATTCTTCTTTTGATATACTGTGTGTAAATATTGTTAAGACATTTTGCTGTTACATATTTTTGCAGAACATTAGAGCTAAATTCACTTACAGACCGCCCTGAAAAAAACGGTCTTTTTTTTACACATGTTAGCTGCGGTTATTTTAAAAAATTTTTGGCCTTGGAGTTTCAGGGAAACTGAAGCAGATTGATAAATAAGTGCGGTAGGTTTAAGTCACTATGAAAACTCATTTTAGCTTGCTAAACTGAAACAGAGGATATAAAGTGAATCTGATAAAGCTTAGAAGGTGTACATCCACATAAAACAAGACCATTTTTTCTACTGCAGCTGACTTCAAAATAGTTTTTTTTTTTTACTCAATTAAAATCAACCCTTCTACTGTAACAATCACAGCATCTACCCTGGTTTTACAGTGTCAATTACTCCTTGTCTTGAAGGATTTCAGGGTAAAAAATATAATCGCTGTTCAGGTCAGGTAAAAGTGCTAAGATGGTTCCATTCACACAAATACGCTGAACAGAGGGAACTCTGATTGGTCCGGTTGCAGAAGGTCGACCAGGAAACAAACGGTCCCAGAAAGGCCCTCGAACAGACTATAGATGCTGGTGACCGAAAGAGAGCCTGCCTTAAACTCTTCGGTGAAGATAAACTCTGCGAATCTGTGAGAAAAAGAAAAGAACACAGAAACAGGTGGAAAGGATGAGTAATAAACGTGTCTTTCAGATTTACATCAGTTTGGAAAATAAACACAAGGTTTTTTCTCTGTAAATATACTTCAAATCGTCCTACTGACATTCAATTTATACCAGATGTCGGTAAAAAACATATACATACAGTTATAAAGAAATCAACACAAATTAGTCCATAAATTATGTGTAGAAAGTGGAATCATTGACGTATTGCACAGATGAATAAAAAAAGATCAGAATCGGAAATACTTTACTAAGCGAAATTCAGGAATATGCAGAGAGGCATAGAATGCCCAGAAAATAAATTAGATCTCTCTGTATTTAGAAAGAAATACTGCTGCCTATTAGTGCAAATAGTAAAATAAAGGTGCTAGGAGGGCTCAGTCAATGACTAGTCCAAAGTTCAAGTGTAAATCTGTGGATAAACCTATTGGTCAGATTGTGTAGAAGAGGCTCCCAGATTCTTGAAGATCCAAAGATAGTTTGCATGGAAGAATGGGTCAAATTCACACCTAAGCATTACCAAAATGGGGGGGGGTTCTGCTGCCCACAGTATATCCAGCCATCATTAGGTGGTAGGTGGGGTAGACCCTGGACAAATAGGCAGATTATAATATATTTACTAATAAAAATGGATTAAAGTCTTATTTCTCCAAAGTACTAATGACACAGCATTGCCTTTAGAGAAACAGTTTCAACTTGACTCCCCAAAAAACTCAGATGAAAATGTAAAGATCTGCTGATTAGTTTTTCTGTTTTACCTCTTTTTATTATGCTTTAATTAGCCCAAGCCTAAAAAATCTAAAAAGCTTTCCACTTAAGATGATGGTATTACTCTTTTAATTAGGCATCAATATGAGAAAAGGGGATAAACTCTGTGTTCTTTACCACGTTTTACACCACATATTCATTTTGAGCTTAATACAAAAACATATTCTGATACTAATCTATCAGAGTTACTTTGGAAACAGAAACTGCTCATCAACAAAGCTAAATCATCAGATAATTGGCAATAGGCTTGACATTAGGTTATAGATGGGGCTGATACAGCCTCACAAAACCATTTAGCATCATTTCAGAATGCAGAATTTTGCTACAAAATGTATATAAAGTCAACAGTAGTAGCATATAGAGCTTTCTAAGAAAAATTCAAACATCATTGTCTCAGTTTTAATGTGTGTTTTATTTCCTGTACATTTGAAATGTTAGTATAATTTTTGGTGTTTTCTTTTATTCAGGTCATTATTTTGCAGTTTGAAAACTAGAAACTAAAAGAAAGTCAGACAAAAAGTTTAGTTCTTTTATACCATGAGCTGATATATTGTGCAATCACTTCCTAACATATTGGGGAAATAAATTTGACTGACAGTTTGGGACACGGCTCATGAACTTTTGATCTTCCAGACGGTTTATAGCCTGTGGACTTCAGACCAGCGGGGGAAAAAATGATTGCTTGCCTTTGGGCACGGTAGAGGTATTTCGAATTGCCTGTGAGGCGATAAAGCAGAAGGAAGACATAAGCGCTGCCTGCAACCCCATGACAAATGCCAGGTCCTTTCTTCAGCAGACCTTTCTGCCAGACGAGCTCCCCACTGCGGATACACGTGTCCAGATACTGTGGCTTCTTATTGATCAGATAGGCTTTTGCGAAAAGATACGCCACACCTGCAGGACAAAATGGAAACATTATAGTAACTGTGATATGCAGCAGGGAATGTGATACTGTGCATCGATAACAGTGGTTGTACCTGGGGCTCCGTGGCACCAGTGCACCAGCTCGTTTTCCCTCTCGATGATGGCTCCCAGCTCTGCCGGCCAGTTGCAGTTCTGCTCCTGAGTCATGAGGAAATCAACGCTCTGCCAAACAAGGTCCTTCTCCGCGCCGCTGAGCATGTCTTGGTAGCTCAGCAGCATCTGCAGCACTGAAGAGAGGCCGTGGGCTGCACCTGACAGGAGGTGGGGCATTGAGTGGGTAAAAACATGCACCGACCAAAGCAGCCATGCAGGCCAACACCATGCCAGGCATACAAACTGGCAGTAATGAGAGAACTTTGGAGAATATCTGCATTGACTCAAATACATCTGGCATCAACAACAACGGCTACCACATACAAATTGACTCACAGTTGCTTCTAAGCTGAAAAGCATCAATCAAAGCAAAATAAATGTAATGAAATTAAAATTAACTTGTGTCACACTAATGGAAATTTTATCTTTGCATACACAGAAATGCATCCACTTGCAAAAAACAAGGGGCACAAAACTTTGTAAACATTTCTTTTAAAGTCAATTGGTAAAGACACAAAGTTAAAGATTAATTGTGCTTTGAAACTTCTTCAGCAGTTTAAGTGTATTTGTTTGATTTTTCAAATTCCTTTTCAGAATTAGATACCATACAGTTAGGCCCAAAATTATTCATACTCCTGGCAGATTTAGCCTTACTTTTAATTTGACCAACATGTTTCATCTGACTGGATCCAGTATAAACATTTAGGAGTGGCCCTACTTGAATGTAAAAGAGAATCTGTGGGGGGAGCTAAAGATTAGGGTGATGGCAAGGAGGGCTTTCTGCCTTAAATACTTGGAGATCATCACCAAAGAGAAATTGTCAAAATACTGCTGGAAACAAAAAATTTTTTCCCACTTATTGAGAAGAGGATAAATAATACTTGACAAGCCGTTTTTTAGTACACTGAAAATAGAGACGTCTTAAGAAATTAATAAGAAATTAATAAAATAAAATAAATTAATTGATAATCCTTTTCCAATGTGTTATTATTGTTTGAGAAAAGCTGTCTTGCTGCCTAACAAAAAACAATTTAGTCTCTTGCGCCAAATTGTCTGAAAAGCAGCTTAATTGACAGATTTGACAGACTTAGAGGAGCACTCTTATTTCTTTCTTGATCTGATAAGTTACAATGTCTTTTTCAAAATAGAGCAGTCTTACTTTTACATATTTAATGTTTTTCTTTAATTCATAGAGTCAACAGTGTTTCATATGAAAACCAAGAAAATAAGCAAACTGAGAAAACCCTCTCTGCCTAAATAGATTCTCTATTTCTGCCACTGGGTTTAAATCAGACCTGGTGGAATTACAGCAGGGCAAATAAGTATTTGACAGCCACAGATTGTGCAAGTTGTTCCACTTAAAAAAGATGAGAGGTCTGTAATTTTTATCATAGGCATACTTCAACTGTGAGAGACAGAATGTAAAGAAAAATCCCCTAAATCACATTGTATGATTTTTAAAGAATTTATTTGTATAGTAGTGCAGAAAGTAAGTATTTAGCACCCACAACCAAGCAAGAATTCTGGATCCCACAGACCTGTTACTTCTTCTTTAAGAAGCTCTACTAACCTCCACTCGTTTTCTGTATTACTGGCACCTGTTAAAACTCATCTTCTGTATAAAAGACACCTGTCCACACCTTCAAACAGTCAGATTCAAACCTCCACCATGGCCAAAACCAGAAAGCTGTCCAAGGACACCAGGGACAAGATTGAACACCTGCACAAGACTGGGATGAGCCAATATACAATAGACAAGAAGCTTGGTGACAAGAGATCAACTGTTGGAGCAATTATTAGAAAATTGGATAAATATCGTAATTTTCGGACAATAAGCCGCTACTTTTTTCACATGCTTTGGAACCTGCGTCCTATAGAATGATGCAGCTAATTTATAGATTTTTTTCTACTGGCTAACGGCCTCCGAGGGGCACTACAGCTGAAAGTGCAAAAGTGAGAGAGACATGTGGGGAAAGATTATGTACCGAAGAAGACACTTCTTTCATGTGTACACCCTCATCATGAAAACACACAAAGAAATCCACATAAGGCAGCTTTTAAGGTAAAGGCAATCTAGCTGGCCATCAAAGAAGGAAATAGAGCTACTCCACGTACGCCTGACATCATTGAATCGATGGTGAGGCATTGCAGGAGGCAGTGAGAAAAACTGAATCAATCTAAAAAGATAACAGTTTTCAGTGGACATAAAAACACTGTAGAAGACGACTTCATTGGCTTTAGTGCGCAAGAAGAAGATGAAGATAGCAATCAATTACTTTTCTGGTAGTCTAAAGTATATTTTATTTTCAAGACATGGTACTGTCTTCTGTGTACCGTCTTTCTGTGTAAATATCTCATGTTACAACATAAAAACGTGCGACTTATATTCAGGTGCGCTCAATAGTCCGAAAATTACAGTAGTAATCTCCCTCCACCTGGGGCTCGACGTTCTCACTTTGTGGTCACATGGTCTTGAAAACAGTGAGGAAACATCCCAGAACTACACGGGGGAACTGGTCAACGACCTGAACGACCTGAAGAGACCACAGTAACAAAGGTTACTACTAGTAAGACACTACGTAATCATGGATTACATTCCTGCAGCGCTCAAAAGGTCCCCCTGCTTAAGCCAGCACATGCCCTTGAGTCTAACGTTTCCCAGAGTAGAATCCCTCTGAGCATTGGGAGAGTTTCATGTGGTCAGATGAGACCAAAATAGAACTCTTTGGTATAAATGCCACTCACAGTGTTTGGAGGGGGAAGAATAATGAGTTGCATCCCAAGAACACCATGCCCACTGTGAAGCATGGGGGTGGAAACATTATGCTTTGAGGCTGCTTTTCAACAAAGGGGACAGGACAACTGCTCCGTATTAAGGAAAAAATGAATGGGGCCATGTATCATGAGATTTTGGGATAAAACCTCCTTCCATCAGTGAGAGCATTGAAGATGAAAAGTGGCTGGATCTTCCAGTATGACAATGATCCCAAACACAGCACCTTGTCAATAAAGTGGCTACGTAGAAAGCATTTCAAGGTTCTTGAGTGGCCTAGCCAGTCTTTAGACATCAATCCAATAGATAATCTGTGGAGGGAGTTGAAAGTCAAAACATCACTGCTCTAGAGAAGATCTGCATGGAGGAATGGGCCAAAATACCAGCTACAGTGTGTGCAAACCTGGTGAAGACCTACAGGAAACGTTAGACCTCTGTCATTGCCAACCAAGGTTACATTATAAAGTATTTAAGTAAACTTTTGTTATTGACCAAATACTTATTTTCTGCACCATTATGCACATAAATCCTTTCAAATTCCTAGAATGTTATTTCCTAGATTTTTTTTACATTCTCCCTCTCACAGTTGAAGTGTACCTACGATGAAAATTACAGACCTCTCTCCCTCTTTTTAAGTGGGACAACTTGCACAATTGGTGGCTGCCAATTACATTTTTACCCCACCGTGATTCACATAAATCCTGAACAGAGAATCATAAACATTCCTGAACACATGCAGGCCACTCACACCTCCCTGGGACATGTCAAACACTGGAATCTTCTTTCAGATCTGAGACTTACACATGGTGAAACGTTTAGCAATTTTTTCAGCGCAGGCAAAGTTTAACACATGCAGATCCATTAACAAGTGTCTTAATCAAGCTAGAACTCTATATGTGAATCAACATTTTTCATCCCTTTATCTCCCATCAATGCTGAAACCATGCAGAGGTGACCAGTACGGCAAGGCTTACTATGAATTCTGTGCTGGTCAGAAAGTTACTGTGGATCCCCAGCCCTGATGCTTCTCTTCATTCGATGCAGTCAAGAAAAGCACAGTTAGCTTTACACAAGTCAGCACAACAACTCTACAGCCAGGGGTAAATACAGTAATGTGTAAAAATTAGGACACCTTAAGAAAGCCGGTGTTTTTATAGCACATTTGGATATTTAATAACAATTTTAACATCAGCAAAACATTTTATTCAATTATTTAATTTAAAATATGCGATTTCTGGGGAGGACCGAATTCAGACACCCTCACGTTTACAGTATATTGGCTAAAATTACATATAAAGATACTGCATTGGATGCACATAAGTAGAGCATCCTTACTCAGGATTTTGAAGTAAATTGGCCCTGTTTAAACCTCAGATATTTACTTTGGTGTGCTCCTGACTCTAGAAGTGAGAGTGAACAATATGTTGAGATTTAAAGAGTTTTCAGATTCAAAACAACTGCCAACATGTCCGTCTGGCTGTCAAAGCAAGTTCATCCCAAAAATAGACCACAAGATTTGAAAGAATTACACAAAAAATTCTAAAATGTCATCATGGGATCCACAACAGACAATTGCTACTGTTGATATGAAACTGCATGCCGGCATGATCAGACAGAGACCAGACATGTTTAATTTTCACAGAAAATATGTTTGTCATATTCTAATAAAGGCAAGGCAAGGCAATTTTATTTGTATAGCACACTTTCAACAACAAGGTAATTCAAGGTGCTTTACATGATTAGGGGGTAAAATGAAAATAGCCAACAAAATGATGATTAAGAAAATGCTAAAATTCAGATAGAATTTAGAATAATATATATTAACAGGGTGGATATAAATAAATAAAATATAAAAAAACAGCAGGAGTCTCCACTGTGTGAGGTGTGTGAGTATGAGGGTTTTTGTGTAAATGTGTGCGTGCATGTGTGTGTGTGTGTGTGTGTGGGGGGGGGGCGGGGGGGGCGGGGGGGTGAAAGATAAACGCATGGATGAGTTTTTCGAGGTCCTGTTACGAAATCAGTCCATTAATCCTAGAAATGTTCAGGTGATGGAAGGCTGACCTTGTTATTGCCTTTATATGACCCTAAAAGCATGAAGGCCAGACTAAAGTTTGCACAGAAGAGTAGAGATAAAGACTAGAGCCCTCATTTATCAACCGTACGCACAGATCTGTGCGTATTTCGTACACAGGAACAATTTTATGCATACTGTGGTATTTACCATCTTGTACTTGAGCATAGAAATGTTACTAAATAAAAGAACAGCTCTGACCATGCGTATGTACAGCATCTAGTGGTAGAACGTGGGAACTGCAATACTGAAATAGTTTTGCTTTGGCTGAATATTTATCAGATCAGTTTATCACCTCCACTAAGGAGCTCATGTTGTCAGACCAATGTCAGAGACTAGTAGCAGACTTCAAGAACCTTCTTTCTGAAGTTATTTTAACAAAAGGGGATAACATTGGGTAACAGAGGGTATGGTGTCCACATTTTTTTCACAGCTACAAAACACATTTTCGGTTTATACATTTTATTTAATAATTAAAATGAGGTTAATCTGTCTTGTTTACCTGTACGTTTTCTAGAGATAAATGAAAAAAATGATTAAAAATATGTAAAGATTTCCCAAAATCGAATCACTTGCTCCTGGTCCCACTACGGGCATTTCTTAAAAAATCTAATCAAAATCCGTTTATAAGTTATGTTGCTAACTAACTAACTAACAGACAAACAAACCAACCATGTCAAAAACAGAACCTTCTTGGCAGAGGTAAAGATGGAAGATTCAAGACTTTTGGACAACACTATTTAAGACATAATTAACTAATTGGAAAAGTAAAGTTCTCACCAAGGTATTCTGTTCCATAGTATGAATACATCAGCGGGAAAGGCTTTCTCTTCCTCCTGGCGTATTGTTTTCCTGACTCGATGATGGCCTGGCAAATAGATTTGATCTGATCTTTACTCAGAATCTGCAAAATGAACACACAGATGTTAACTGCAGTGGAGCCATTCATTATAATAAAGATACCTTTGATCATTTTACAGGATTGTTCTGTGGTCAAATGATTTGTTTTCTTTCTAGTGAACCACAGAATGGAATCTAACTCTCTGAGACACCAGAAGGATAAATAAAACAAACTGATGGCAATATTCATCTCGATAAGTCAAATCCAGTAACTGATCCAGGAGAGAGGTACCCTTATTGACTCACAGTTTCCTGTTAAGGCCAGAAACAAAAATGAATCTGAGGTCACCTGAGGGAGCAAACTATCAAGAATGTCAAAGGTACTGTATGTCTTGTCGAGTCAGGCTAGAGGGGGATTGCAAGAGGTGACACTAAAGCTGAAATGAAAGCTATGTAAAAGGTTCTTAATCAGACATAAACTGGAGAAGAATCAAGTTATTACTTTTAAAATAATTGTGTAAGAAAACGTAGTTCAAATTAAGACTAGTTTGTTGTTGTATGATCATTAGATGATTATGATGCCAAAACAAGTGGCTGTACTGATATCTGGAAGATTTACAACAGTAAGTGGAAGTCCTGCATGTTTAACAGCTACATGCTCATTGATGTGACATTTTCAGCTTGGACTAGTTACACACATAGCTGTCTCAATCTTTGAGAATTAAGCATTTTCCACTTTTTCCACATTACAAAAACAAAATGTAAATGTTTTTAAGGAGATTTTATGTGATGAACCAAGACAAAATTGTGAATCATTGTGAAGTTGAAGGAAAATTACACATGGTTTAGGATGTTTTATACGCAAATCTGAAATGTGTGCTGTGCTGTGCATGGTGAAACATGGTGGTGGTAGCACCATGCTGTGGGAATGCTTTTCTTCAATAGTGGAATGGACGCTTGTCAGAGTTCACAAGGACATGAATCAAACCCCATAAAGGCCAATCCTAAAGGAAAACCTATTAAAGGCTGAAAAAGAGTCAACCCTCAGGTAAAGGTTTAACTCCCAGCAGTACTGCAGCCTGTAAACATACAGCCAGAGCTACAGTGAGAGCTTAGATAAAAGTAAATTTATATAAGTTTTAATGCATCTGAGATCATATTACCTGGGCAGCATATAATTTTCTGCACTTGGTATGTTTTCCCCTCTTGAAACAACTTTTTAGTAATAGTAAAATGGTTTTTTTTCTGCACAATGTCATAGACAACCCAGTTTAATCAGCTTTTCACAAAGGAACGCCCTATAACCATCTTGTCCAAGATTTGCTGCCTTCATCCTTGAATAGGAACCACCTGTTTGATGGTTTTTGACAGAACGAATGACCATTAATTAATGGTTCAGTAACAGAGAATCAGCAGCATGCATGCTATGACTGTTGGACCTGTAGGAAATCATTTGCCATGTAGAAACACAATTTCAACCCAAAGCAGTGATGGGTTTATTTAATGATGCTGACCGCTATCAATTTGAAGACAACTGCACACGTTGCCTAGTGCTGATATAAACAAACTTTTAAACAACATGAGCTAAGCTTTTCTCATGTTTCTAGCTCTGTGTGTGCTAATAGTGGCGATTCAGGGTGTAATCAGACATATTATGACGTTTATTATCAGGTCTGCTTGATGGGAAATGCGCCATTCTGGGATGTCTGCCTCACCTCAATGCCCAGCTTCTGCTTCAGGACCAGGGCGGCGCACAGGTAGCCCGCTCTCCCCACAAACAGCTCGTCTGAGCCGCACTCCAGGAAATTGATGGGCGCACACACCTCCCACAGGTTCCGAAACTTGGCCAGCGGCTTTACGAAATCGGCCAACCCCAGGGACTTGTATATCATCGCGGCCACGGCGTAGATGCCCGCCCCGCCGAGCAGGAAGGCGGCTCGCATGTTTTTGTCCGGCTCCGCGTCCGCGTACCTCACCGACACATCGATGATCTGCTTGGCCGTCTTCAGGTAGACGTTCCGCCGCTCGTGGAACAGCGGACACTCACTGACGTGATACAGCATGTAAGCCACTCCGGCCGGCCCGTCGTATAGCCCTCCATCGCAGTCGCTGATATCGATGGGGATCTTTTTGAGAACTTTGTCAATTTTGGCAACGACGGCTGGGATGATGGCCTCGGCGCTCTGGCACGGCAGCAGCGCGCCTCTGTAGTCGGAGAAGCGGTTGGCAAAGCAGCGGGTGTTGTCCATCACGCCGAGGCTGCAGAAGCGGCACAGCCACAATAAAGAGGCAGATCTGTGCTCCCTGCTCAAGGTATCCAAGGATGCGAGAGGTGAAACACTTCTAACTCACACAAACTCCCGTCAGGCCGCAGCTGATTGGATGGGAGGGAGCAGTGATGGATGGATGATGGGACGTGCAGCCTGTCCGCCTCCGAGAGCTGCACCAACCCTGGAGCACGGAGGAGCTGGTTTACATAAAGCCATTTTTATTCTTGAGTCTCTGGAATATTCTGGAAGGAAAATATGGTATTCACATGCTTACTGCATTTTAATTATCTCCCGTTTATTCTGATGCCCCTAAATAAAATCCAGTGCAACCAATTACTAGATTCCCCATGCTTTGGTCCAAGTAATTTAATGTAGATGTAAGTTTAGCTGTTCTGTGAAGAACAATGTTTCGTTTGCGAACATTAGTGAGCAAAGCGCAACAAGATGGAAAAGAGTATGGCTCAACACATAGCCATCCATCTAAATTAATTCTCTCTCTGCCAACACGGAGACACTGATGCATGCTTTTATCTCCAGTAGAATTGATTACTGTAATGCCCTGCTTTCTGGTCTTCCCTAAAAGAGTATGTCAGGTTTACAACTTCTACAAAATTCAGCTGCACTTGTCCAGACAACACCTGTTTTAAACTCATTGCATTGGCTCCCCATATGTTTTAGGATCGATTTTAAGGTTATTTTAATGGTTTTTAAGTGTCTTAATGGTCTTGGGCCTTCTTATCTTTCAGAACTGCTTTTTCTTATGAACCCAAGTGGCATGTACAGGCGTGAGCAGGACTTGGCTGAGAATTTATGATTTTGGACTGCAATTTTGGGTCAAATGGGTCAGCCGAAGAGAAATCCGTCAGAGGGGAGCGAGGATGTAAAATAAAACCTTTGCGGTCTCTGCGGTCCTCTGGCAGCCATCTCCTTGTCATCACAAAAGTCAAGACACACACTCACGGTGAGGCGTCTTTTAAGTTTTATGGCCCTCACCTCTGGAACAGGCTGCCGGAAGTCCTCAGGGCCACAGAGAACGTTCATGTTTTTAAGAGCAGGCTCAAGACTCACCTTTTTAGCCTAGCTTTTAACTGATTACTATTTATTATTGTCTGTTTAATTGCTCTGTATGTTTTAATTGATTAAATGTTATCAATGTTTTACCATTTAATCTTATCCCATTTCCCCCAGTTATTTTTTATATCTTAATCTGTTATTTTAATCTTCCTTCCCTCTGCCTCGGGAGTGGTGGTTGGTTGTAGCTGTAAAGCACTTTGAAATGCAATTTTGTACCAAAAGCACCTTATAAAAAAGATTGATTGATTGACTGGGTTTTGATGAGACTATTAATCAGAGAAGCAGCAGAAAGGCCCTTGGTAAGAGGCCCATATATGTATATATATATATATATATATATATATATATATATATATATATATATATATATATATATATATATATATATATATATATATATATATATATAGTAATTTGGCTTAACGAGGAACGATCAAGAGTCAGCACACAGCTTCAGTTAATACAGCTAGAAACTACTGATCAGGCCCGAAATCTAGGTGTAGTAATGGATGCAGACCTGAACCTCCAGGGTCACATAAAGGCAATAACAAGATCAGCCTTCTATCACCTGTAGAACATTTCTAGGACTAAACGACTGATGTTGCAACAGGACCTAGAAAAACTCATCCATCTGTTTATCTTTAGTCCGATTGATTACTGCAACAGCATCTTCACAGGTCTGCCTAAAAAGTCAATCAGACAGCTGCAGCTGATCCAGAACGCTGCTGCTCGCGTCCTCACTAGAACCAGGAAAGTAGAGCACATCACCCCACTTCCTAAGTCCTTACACTGGCTCCCTGTAGCTCAGAGAATAGACTTCAAAATACCTTTACTAGTTTATAAATCATTACATGGCTTAGCACCAAAATATGTTGAAGACCTGTTGTCACGGTACCAACCACCAAGACCACTCAGGTCCTCCAACTCTAGCCTACTAAACATCCCTAAACTCAGAACTAAACATGGAGAAGCAGCTTTCAGTTTCTATGCTCCTCTTATCTGGAACAGACTTCCTGACGAGTGTAGAGCTGCTGAAACTCTGAACTGCTTTAAATTGAGACTAAAAACCCATCTGTTTAGAATAGCCTTCGAGTAAATGCTTGATGTCATATGTATGAAATGTGTTCATGCTCTCTTGCTTTATTGTATATCATGTGTAATCTGTGTTTCTTTTACTTTAAATTTCCAATGTTATATTCCATGTCTGTTTGTTTTGTTTTTTGTTTTTTTAAATAACTAAATCATGTAAAGCACCTTGGATTACCCTGCTGTTGAAAGTGTGCTATACAAATAAAATTGCCTTGCCTTGCCTTAACAGTAAAGGAGGAGTAATATTTTGAAAGAGTAAGCCCTGCTTATTTCTAAACGCTCAAGCAGTATGATTACTTTTACTCAGCACTGTTAATCTCCGACATTATTTTCCTCTCCATGTGCCATGCTGTTAGAGTTCATTTATTTTAAGCTGTGATGCAAATATTAACTCCCCCCCCCCGGATGTTCACTCTGCTTGTCTTTGTAAAGAGCGGTGATCTGCAAACTAGTTTTGGCCATCAAATCTATAACAGCTAATCATTAAAGCCCATCTATCTCTTAAACACATTTTGTGGGGTAACAACAAAACTCCTTTTAGAATACTATTGGTTAAATATGGTTGTGGGTTATATGTGTGTGATATATTGTAATTTTTTAAGCTGACGATTATTGTATACCCTATCTGTTTCCAAAAATAGTTTTTCTTCATTACAGATTTTCAGCAATCTTGTTATTTTTACTCCTCCATCTGACACCATTTCTAATTTCAGATAAACAGATTTTTTTGAACAATTGGCTGCAAATTTAACATCTCTGGGATCACTAGCTGTAAACTACTTACTGTACAGCAGATCAATGAAACACTTAATATAATGTGGTTGATGTTGATTTCACTGTCAGCTGTTGTCTTCCTGTTTTATTGTATGTTCTACTTTTCTTCTGATACCTTCTGTTGGAGTTTTTCTCCTCTGTGCACTAGTAAGAGTGTCCTTCGTAAACCCCTCAGCTTTCGATCGAATTCAATATAATTTATTTCTGTACCTGTTTCACAGATTATGCTATTTTCTACCCAAATAAAACTTTGACAAAAAAGATAAAGAAAATATTTGTTTAATTTTGTTTTCAATGCCTTTTTAAGTTATTTCTTGGGTAGCAGATCTTAATTTCAACCTGCTGGTCAGGCAGTCTCCTATCAGGTGTTTTCTCAGTAAAACTTTATCTTTTTACCTTACTTTTTACTTGCCTGGAAACACTTAATAAATGGAAGCTTCTTAAGTAAATCCCTCATAAATAATTCCTTTTTCACTAACCTGTTCAACCTTTTGCAATGTAATTGTTTTTTAGTTTAAATTAATGTTCTTTATTCTGTGTGTATGTGTGAGAGACTTATTCTCAATTAGGTTTTGAGCTAGGCATATGCTGAAGGAGCCTTTTGCTATCTTTGCAGTATAAATAAAATGTTTATTTTCAGGAGTTCCCGCCTTTGTAATTTCTTAATGTTCTTACGATATTATGCTGACTGTTTATCTGTAATCTGTGCATAATTTGTGTGCTATAATATATATTTAACCTCAGTGTGGCTACGATCAGAGGCATTTTAAGTAAATTTCATAGTTTTAAGTTCCAATAATTAGGTTAAAGAGGTTAGCAATTATAAGTTAGAAATATTTTGTTTAATAAATTCAGACTGCAGTTCATACATTGTTTTAAAATGCACATTTTGGAGGTTCTGCAGAATGCGGAAACATTGTTCAGTATAGTATGTTTTCTCAGACTAATCTGTCTTTTAAGTTGCACACCACACTCGATTGAGGGCAGCATGTTTTCCTTTGTCAGTCTGTGTTAGAGACTTGTTTTAATTAAAAACGAAGTAAAGAAGAAGTGCTGCAAGATGTGTTTATTAACCCCTTGAAGTTAATGTGGCCAATGAGGTATTCAATTAGTATATTTATGTGCTTGTATGAAAATTAGATGTCTATTTGTAACAGACCTGTTGAGTTTATTTTAGTCATAATAATGTTAGTGTACTACAGAATGTCTCAGCATTTTCTAGAAGTCAAATTATGGATTTGTGATGGTTTTATGTTGTTGAGTGATATGATTTGTTGTTTATTCTCTATGAGAATAATTCCTTACTATGCGAAAATGTATTATTTTATGTTGTTTGTAAAGTTCTCACGGGATGGTTGTTGGCATCTGTGTCCAATAAATCCAGTAGAAATCAAGAACGCCTTGTGTATGTTATTAAATTTGAAGGGAGCTAATCCTATATCAGAGTTAACCTAGTTATCACCAGCAGGTGGCGCCAGAGGTCTGCAGGCTCAGTCAGCTGCTGTCCACGGTGCTGATGAAAATATGCCGCTTTTTGTGGCTTAAGTAGGCGTAAAAGTTGCTCTCATAGAGTGCGGCGGGTCACAGCAGCTATACAAAATGATGCTTGTGTGTAACTTGTTAGATCTGAAAGCTTAAATATCAAAACAGCAAAACAATATGAAAACAAAAGCAACCAGATACAAGTGAAACTCAAACAATTAGAAAATTATGCAAAAGTTCATTTATTTCAATAATTCAACTTAAAAGGTAAAACTAATATATGAGACAGAGGCAGAAAATAAAGCGAGATATTTCAAGCCTTTAGTTGTTATAATTTTGATGATTGTGGCTTACAGATTATGAAAACCTCAAATTCAAAAACTCAGAAAATTAGAATATTGTGAAAAGGTTCAATATTTTAGACTCAAAGTGTCACACTCTAATCAGCTAATTAATCCTAAACATATACAAAGGGTTCCTGAGCTATTAAATGGTCTCTCAGTCTGGTTTGCACAAAGTACTGCAGCAATTTCCTAATGTTGTGAACCTTTTCACACATATGGCAATAAAGCCTTTCTCAGTCTGGCTCAGTAGGAATCACAATCATGGGGAAGACTGCTGACCTGACAGTTGTGGAGAAAACCACTATTGACCCCCTCCATAAGGAGGGAAAGGCTCAAAAGGTAATTGCAAAAGAAGTTAGATGTTCCCAAAGTGCTGTATCAATACACATTAAAAGAAAGTTATGTGGAAGGGAAAAGTGTGGTGCACAAGCAGCAGTGATGACCACAGCCTGGAGAAGATTGTCAGGAAAAGGTAATTGAAAAGTGTTGGGGACCTTCACAAGGAGTGCACTGAGGCTGGAGTTAGTTCATCAAGAGCCACCACACACAGATGGATCCTGAACATGGGCTTCAAATGTTGTATTTATCTTGCCAAGCCGTTCCTGAACAAGTGTCTTACCTGGGCTAAAGAAAAAAAGAACTGCAAATTTTGCATCTCTTTTGGAAACCAAGGTCCCAGAGTCTGGAGGAAGAATGGAGAGGCACACAATCCAAACTGCTTGAAGTCCAGTATAAAGTTTCCTCTGTCTGTGTTGATTTGGGTAGCCATGTCATCTACTGGTGTTTTTCCACTGAGCTTTATTAAGTCCAGAGTCAATGTAGCATCTACCAGGACATTTTAGAGCACTTCATGCTTCCTTATGCAGACAATCTTTATGGAGATGTTGACTTCATTTTCCAGCAGGACTTGGCACCTGCCCACGCTGCCACGAGTACCAAAACCTGGTTCAAAGACCATGGGATTACTGTGTTTGATTGGCCAGCAAACTCACATGACCTGAACCCCATTGGGGATTTAGAAAGAGAAAGATGAGAGACATGAGGCCGAACAATGCAGAAAACTGAAGGCCTCTATTGAAGCATCCTGGTCTTCCATAACACCTCAGCAGTGCAGCAGGCTGATAGCATCCATGCCGCGCCGCATTGAGGCAGTATTTGATGCAAAAGGGGCCCAAACCAAGTACTGAGTACATATGCATGATTATACTTTTCAGAGGTCTGACATTTCTGTTTAAATTCCTTGTTTTATTGATTTTATGTAATATTCTTATTTTCTGAGATTTTGAATTTGGGGTGTTCATAAGATGTAAACCGTAATAATCTATATTATAACAAATAAAGGCTTAAAATATCTCGCTTTGCATGTAATGAGTCTATATCATATATTAGATTCACCTTTAAAGTTGAATTACTGTGATAAATAAACTTTTGCACGATATTCTAATTTTTCTAAATTCACCTGTATATTCATCAGAAACATCAAGCTACAGACAAGTATTTTATTAGAAATAAATGTTTTCCCAATATTTTGGAGGCTATATAACAACTATAAGCTAAGCTAACCTATTCAATTCAATATTTCAAAAATCAATTACTATGTTCAACCTGGATACCTGAGACAGATCTGAAGACTTATATCACCCACTCTTTTTCCACATTTTTAAAAGTTGAGTTGTTTAACAGTTTAGTTTGGATTGTTTTGTTTTTGATCTGTTCTCATGAACACAGTCTTTGAAGTAAAAGATGTCAACCTGAATTCTGAACAGTGCAGAGCAGATGTTCCCTAAGCCCCTTAATCAAACATCTAAACTATAGCAAGCATGAAAAAAAAAAGAAAAACAGAAATGATCCCAGATAAACTAGCAAAATAGGAGTCCATATCTCAGGGCTGAGGTGTGAGAAGGTGAGGAGAATATCTTGATGGCCTTGGATTTTCCCAACAAAGCACATTACTATCAGCTTTATTGTGTGACTACCGTTTTTAAAAGGACGATAAGAAGCAGATTGTGGTGTTTTAAAATCAACAGGGATTATTATTCTAATAAAGATTTCATGTATGCGTGTGTGTGTGTGTGTGTGTATAAAAAAGTGGAGTATTATAGCAAAAGCCATAATGCTCCACTAGTGAAAGAAAATCTGTTGGACTTCTACTTGGTACTCAGATATCACACTGTCAGACAGGAAACGTTTTAAATAATAATAATGATTATTATTATAAAAATAGGATTTAATTGGCCTGTATCTAATTGGATCTGAATGTGACAATATGATTGGAGTAGAAAGAGTGGCCTTGATTTGAATCAAATTTAGACCAAACTGATAGAGCCAGGAAAGTAGAGCACATCACCCCAGTTCTAAAGTCCTTACACTGGCTCCCTGTAGCTCAGAGAATAGACTTCTAAATACTTTTAGTAGTTTGTAAACCAATGAATGGCTTAGCTCCAAAGTATGTTGAAGACGTGTTGCCACTATACCAACCGCTCAGACCACCCAGGTCTTCTAACTCTAGTCTACTAATCATCCCAAGAATTAGAACCAAACATGGAAAAGCAGCTTTCAGTTTCTATGCTTTATTTATCTGGAACAAACTTCCAGACAACTGCAAAGCTCCTGAAACACTGAGTTCATTTAAATCAAAGTTAAAAACCCATCCTTTTAGAGCTGCCTTGGAGTACTGTAAGTGACTAATAATAGGTGGAATGTCATATGTTTTAATGTGTCATATGTTATGTGTTTTCTAATGTTGTGTTTTATGCTTTTATTGCTGCTTTTATTTAATTTTTCTCCCAGTGATGTAAAGCACATTGAATTGCCTTTTTGTTGAAAGTGTGCTATACAAATAAAGTTTCCTAATAATAATTGCCAAGGATTTGGACATGTTCGTCTTGTCATTGCATCATAAAGATATTTGTTGTGAACTGCTTCTATACAACTAAACTGTGTTGAAAATAAAACTGAATGGAACTTGAAATCAAACAATCGGTTTCATCAGACAATCTGTGTTAGTGATGACCTTTTTGAAAATACTTTTCTTTTGAATTTGCA
The DNA here is from genome assembly GCA_963556495.2 of Valencia hispanica. NCBI lineage: Eukaryota > Metazoa > Chordata > Actinopteri > Cyprinodontiformes > Valenciidae > Valencia > Valencia hispanica. The sequence goes on along the minus strand of OY747707.1, from coordinate 33,156,378 downwards.
CTAAACATAAAATAAACTCAAATAAACTCTAATTTATTCTGGTCATTTTCCTGTTGTGTCTTTATGTTATGGTTGTGGCGGCAAGTGACTTTTCATTTGGATTTGACATTTGGATCTGTCACAAATGAAACTGATAGCAAAAATTAAGTTCAAGCTGTTATAAAACATAAATGGTGGCATCTAATGACCAAAAAATGCTACTCATTAGGTTTCCACCCAAGATCTTCTCACCCAGAATGTAGCACAAATCTTATGACAGTGAGTCTAAAAATGTGGAATAAAATAGGCTCAAACAGGAGCTTCTCATCATAAATTTGCATTTTAATGACATTAGATTTTAAACAGCCTTTTGCACTGATTACTTAGAGCCTTGTTTTCAGTGAATTTGTGTAATTTTGTATGAAGGATTAAAATTACTTCTTTTAGTTCTTAAATCTCATTTTACCCCAGTGCTGTCATCATGATCCTTATTTCCTGCACCACAGATTTTCGAAATGTCATATTTATTAAAGGATCCAAGTTTTCCTATGACTAAATTATCTCATCAAGTGTTTGTCTTTGATTAAAATAAAGAAAAATGCTTGTCCCTGTTGTAATTACAGATTTTTTTATGTATTTTGTGGGATAAAGCAACAGAATGTAACGAACACTTGCAAAGTGGAAGAAAAAAATGTACAGCTAAATATCTTAAAAGTGTGGCATGCAAACGTTTTTAGCCACTTTTAGTCAATACTTTGTAGAACCACTTTTTGCTGCAATAGCACCTGCAAGTCTTTTAGGGTATGTCTCTATCAGGTTTGGATATTAAGATTCTGGTCGGTTCTTTACAGAACAACTCACGCTCAGAGAGATCGGATGAAGAATTCCTAATTGGATTTAGGTCTGGACTTTTGATCATTCAATACATGAGTGTGCGTTGATCTACACCATTCTGACTCTATGTTTAGGCTGGCTGTCCTAAGGGAAGGTGAACCTCCACACCATCATGATTTTTCAAGCCTCTAACAGGTTGTCTTCTAGGAGAAGAATATCCCCTCAGCATGATGCTTCCCCCTCCGTGTCTCACTGGTCTTTCCGGTGTTGGATACATTTCACACATAACATTTTTCATATAGCTAAAAAGTTTCATTTCGGTGTCATCTGAACAGAGTATCATTGCACGTCTGCTGTGTCCTCAACGTGTTGCCAAGGCAAACATTACTAGGGCTCCTTATGGGCTTGTTTTGTCAATAGCTTTATACTTTCTGCTTTTTATAAAGGTCAGATTTATGGAGTGTGTGACCACTAGTTGTCCCTTGTATTAATATTATTAAAATTAATTACAATAAGATTAAATCTTTTTACTAAATTGGTGACACCTGAAGGCATACGGTTGCATTGAGTTTTTTTATGGGTATCAGAGTAAAGGGAGCTGAAGGCATATGCATGATGCACTTTTCAGATATTTATTTATTTTTAAAAATGTTGAAAACCATGAAGTCTTTTCCTTTCACCTCATATCTGTAATTACTTTTAAGTTTGTGGTTGTAGAGTGACAAAATGTGAAAAGGTTAAATACTTTTCAGTTTTTCGGTTTAGCAGTTTCTTTGCTTTTTTTTAAGCCTAAATAGACAACAATTTAAATAAAAAAGGAGGTCTTTGTTGACTTACAAGCAACAAATATTATGTTAATAAAGGAGACAGACACCTCACACATTCATCAGAGCTTTGTCTCACTCTGCCATTTCCAACATAAATCTATCTGAGCCAGGGCTGTGATTGTAAGAGACGCTTAATTTGAAAGCCGGTTCTGTTTGAAAAGACAGATATATAAAAGGTGAGGATGAATGCCATGCTGATGTAGAGGTGTTGGCAAAGGTCGCTGCATGAATACTGAGGTAATTAAAATTTTCAAGGCTAAGTGCAATTTCTCAGCACCAGAAATGTAACTTGTTGCAATGAAATTCAAAGAGAGGCAAGACTTTCTGGAGTATTTATGAATCAGTGAATGAGCGCTGTAGTTGTGGTTATTACTGAAAATAACCGGCGGTGGATCAGCATCAGTTTCTGAGGCGTGCCCCTGTTTGTCACTTTAGATAAAAGAGTCCTTCAAGTCTTACTTTTATGCTGCTTTTCCCTCAGCCTCGCATCACGGACAAGTTAGAAAATTTTATTTTTCTTTGAAAACATTTTTGGCAATTTTAAGGGAAAGTTCTCAGATGTGGCCAACAGAGGAATCGGGTAAATTAAAATACTTGGAGTCATGCTCGGGGATGCGTGTTTCCGTTGGTCTTATCTGCAGTGATAAAAAAAGAAGAAAAAACTCAATTTGCATTTATATGAGAAAATGATTCGGGACTGAACTGGTCCCATCTGATGCTGCAGAAAATAAAGCCTGCACATGACTTTGGTTTGATATGCACAAGGTTTGGACAATGTGGGTGTAGACATGGGAGGAGTGACCTGTTCCATCCATAACAAAAATTATGCAAATGCCAAATGAAAAATAAAATCAGTTGTTCCAAAAAAATATACAATGTTGGGATCTGACACATAGTGGCACATTTTTGTAAAGGCAAAGGAAAAGAAGTGTGATTTCAAACATAAATCTGAAACAAGAGATGTGCTTTGCTCTTCATCCACCTTCTCTAATACGTCCAACCAATTGCCTTCAAAAGTCACCTTATTACTAAACAGAGTCCATTTGTCGATCATTTAATTACCTCCACCAAGGAAGTTATGTTTAAGCCAGGGTTTGTTTGTCTGTTAGTTATCAACATAACTCAAAAACTTGTAGACGCATTTTGATGAAATGTTCAGGAAGTATCCGCAGTGGTTGTTACAGAACATTAGTGAACAACAGCAACACGAAGACCAAGGAACACAGCAGACAGGTTAGGGATGAAGTTATGGAATTAAAGCAGAGTTAGGCTACAAAACATAATCCAAAAACATCTCACAGAGGGAAATTTAATTAATTATTCCCTGTCTTAGTAAGTGCATCTAGGATAGTAGATGTTAGAGAAAACAAAGCCTTATGTATGTAATGTTTGATAGCACTGTATTGTATAGTGCTTAACCCTCTATGGCATGGCGTTGCCCTCAGGCAACGCACCACTTTTTTGGTCATTACAGTGGCCCTTTACATTTTATTTCATAAAAAAAAAATACAATGTCACATGACATTTATCTGTCCAATAAAATCATGAGTAGAAGTGGGCTTGGCCTTTGGGGGTGGGTCAAGTCTTTCAGGAAGCGAAGCTGCATGGTGCGCTGCAGCCACAAGAGGTAAGATAAAAATGTTTTTTTTAACTTATTTTATATGAAATAATCTAATAAACAAAAATGTATGCATGTATATGAACATATAAATAACCATATTTAGTTGTTTTAATACAAAATTAGTTTTTAATTATTTACTAAAACAGATCTTTTTTGTACGTTGCCTGAGGGCAACATTGTGCCGTTATGTCACTTTGCTAAAGGCAATAATGATAAAGCAGTGCTTCTCAACTCTGGTCTTTGTGACCACATATTCTGCATGTTTGAGTCCTCTCTGCTACAAAATACTGAAACAAATAATTCAATTCTTATGAAACAGTGGCAGATTGTTATAACTATATCTACAAGGTGTAGAGTTGAGAACCACTGGAGTTTTAGTACCATGATTGATCATTGAGTGATTGTGACAATAGTGAAGAAAAACTATGCATGTATTAAAAACTTGTATAAACTTACAGGAAATGGATATGAGAACTTTTTATGGGAGGATTGAGCATGAAGTTACAGTTCCTTCAGACAGCGAGGATAGTACTGTTGACTGTTCAACCGATGGGACCGCACGAAAAAGGTCTATGTCCAAGTGAAACGCCCTGCTATAGTCGAAGAGTACAATAGAAATATGGATGGCGTGGATTTATGTGATTTCCTGATCGCTCTGTACCGGTGCAGAATTAGGTCCAAGAAGTGGTACCCTCGGGTCATGTTCCATATGTTGGACATGACCATAGTGACGGCATGGCTGCTTTGCAGGAGAGATTGCATGAGCTGTGACATGAGGGAAGATAAACAGATGAGACTGTACTCGTTCAAGTCTTACTTAGCTGAAGGCCTCTGCAAAAGCGGAAAGAACCTAGAACGGAAGAAAGGTCGCCCCACTTCCACGGTTTCCATGGAGTTTCAAGCAAAGAAAAAAAGATGACATACAGCACCAATCCCTGTCAATGATGTGCGCTTGGATGCCACAGCACATTGGCCGATGATGACTGAAAAAAAGGAAGATGCAAGCTTCCAGGGTGCAATGGTACACCTAAAGTTATGTGCAGGAAATGCAATGTTCATTTGTGTTTCACAGCCACCAGCAACTGTTTCCTTCAGTTCCACACAGAATAATTGTCACCAATTGTTCTTGAAAAAAATGAATATAAATAACATTCAGACAAACTAAAACAGTTAAAGATACATGAATATACATGTAAACAGTATCAATTTAGATTGTCTTTATAACTAATATGTATGGAAATGAACTTGATGGCACAAAATAAACATTGTTGATATACATCTTGCATAATTTTCCTTTTTTTGTTCCATTTTCATTACAAAACTGAACATAGAAAACCATGACGTTTTACTATCCTTGTTGTGCATTGTTGCCCTGAGGCAACGTACTGATTTCTGGTTTGGGGGGGTCGGGGTGTCAATTTTGTTTTTTGATATGTCATCAGGGACCCACAAGCTCTCAAAAGGTGGGGCAAAAGAAATTTTTCCGCAAAAAATAAAAAGTCGTTCCCTAGAGGGTTAAACAAATGTCAGAGCCGAGAGATACCTACACCATGTTCTGATCTTGTGAGACTGCTTCACGCTCACTATCACTCTATCAAGAGGTGACCTGTTTCAGTCTTGCAGGGAGAACACAGTAGGGCGGAATGAAACATATTGGCTCGCACTCTATTCTGAACTGGTGCAGACCGGCTTCTTCAGGAATGAGACAAGGAGTCTGAGCTCGTGTCTATTGCTAAATATTATATAATGTTTTGCATTAGAAGGGTTGGAGAGGGCTTGAGTGATGGCACTGTTTTTTGTGCACCATGTCCTTCATATTGGCCAATATGCTGTGTTACATATCAAAAACGTCTAAAGGACTCTCAGTCTCAATCTTTGCATAAGAAGAAGCAATTTTATTTCCACGATAGCACTTTTCAATCCATCGACTGAACATTGACTTTCCACGTAAAATTACAGGGTGGCCAAGGTCAGCAGTAAACAGAGCAGCAGCCAAGAGGCCTTTTGAAAACTCCGGAGGAGCTACAGAGATCCACAGCTCAGGTTATTTATTTGGCTTTCGGGTAAAGTTTCTGGAAAACATAAAAAGTTCATGCTACGATTGTGTTATTTCACAAAAGTAGCGCAATTGAGTAGAAACATGCAATGGGGATTTCCTCATCTCAAACAATGTATTGAAACAAAAGCAAGAAACAGTGATGGGTATGCCTCAAGATGAAAAATGTCAGCGTCTCAGTAATGTGACATGTTCCAATTTATGACACAAAACTAAATGGTTTATCAGCTCAGTTTTCTGCTACATTTTCTCATAAGTAAGGATAACACTTAAGTAATTATTTTTGCAATTTGCAGTTTTCTTTGAAGCTTGGACAAGTCCAACTATGTAAATGAGACTGATCTAAAGAGAGAGTGCTTGCAGACATTAATAGGCTGTTTCAGCTGGCTGATTGGCAGAAAACATTAACCCAGCAGGAGATCTGTCAGAGAAAGCACCATCAACCTCCTTCAAGAAGGTCACTCAACATGAAAGTTGTGGCAGAGCATGTTGGCTTTTCTCAAACAGCTGGGTCTGAAATATGGAGCAAGTACAAACAAAATGAAAAGAACAACAATGGGGGGGGGACCAATAAAGATGTCAAAGTGTTAGAACTGAAAATAGGAAGTGGCACACTTTTAAAGTATGCTTAAAAAATAATAATGAAAACAGGAATAAAGATTTTTTAGCAGATTTTATGTCATCAGGTAGGACGAAAGAGCTATAGACAAAAGGCAAATATTTGGCATTAAGAGCGAGGCAGGAGAAACGGGTTAGAGTGGACTGAAGAGAAGCAGTGATGAACTGTGAATCACTGGACAAAAAAGAATCAGTCACTGTTCTGCATTTGGTGAAGATATGATGCCAGAACATAATGCTGACAATCTGGAGAAAACACCAGCGTCTCAACAACAATTGAAGAGGTTAACATATATGGTAAAACAACAGAACAGATGTCCCTCATTGCCTCAAAATACAATTGGTGAGTCAGAACACATTTCTTTCTTTCATTACGAATAAACACAGTGCCCCTCATATTCATTGGTTTACCAGCTAAAAATGGATAAAAAGCCTTCAAATAACTACAGCTTGTTTTGTTGTGCCAACGCTATAGGATTGTCGGTTTTGTTTTGATTAATTAGGCAGCTTAAATATCCTGTGATGATCCATTTTCAGTTTTTAAGCAGAGCTACTTTGATTTTAAATAATCTACAATACCATAAACTCTACAAAGCTTTCCTGTGTCAATAAAAGAGTAATAGCTCAGGCCATGATGGATTCTCCGCTTTACTTAACAATGAGCATCAGGAGCATTTTACACATTCCTCCTTTATTGTACACCAGACCCACCTGGGGTATTTGTTCCTGAAATACTGAATCTTACTCTTTTTTTGACCAAAGCACACAGTTCCAGCTTCCCGTAAAGTTGAACAAATTATAGAGGTCTGCGATGGTAGTATAGCGAAGGCTTTTCCTGATATTCCCAAACAACTATTTGGACTTTCTAATAATAGTATGATGTGTTTAAACCTGCATGTTACAACAGGGGCGGAGTGGGGCACTAAAATCCACAGGGAAAATTCTGACCGCACCAGCCCCCCCCCCCCCCCCCCAGCCCACTGGATGAAGACCCAGATTATGATGTTTCTTTGTGACTACGCATTTTGGAAGGATTTACCGGATATGTGAACCCTGACCACTAGATGGCAATTATTGACAATAAATTGTAGGTTTAAAGCTTTCATGGGTTTCCATTAATAAACAGAAGGTGAAATATAACATTTGTATACATTTGGGGAAAGGAACTATGGATAGTTGCATGAATTTCCTTTGGGGATCAATAAAGTATCTATCTATGTGTATAAATATATATTATGGGTCAGTAAATATATTAGGTATTATACTATTTTATATCATGTTATATATTACATTATAGTCACATCATATTCAATATTAGGCTTTAGCTATATAATATATATAATAATAATATATAATATATATAATAATGACATTAGGCTATACATTATAGTTACACTCTATTTTATATTAAGCTTAGGCTATATGATATTCTATGTAAGTTATATTATAGTTATATTCTGTATTAGGCTTTAGCTATATAATATATTGTTAAATAACATTAGGCTATATATCATAGTTACACTCTATTATATATTAGGTTTAGGCTATATGATATTCTATGTAAGTTATATTATATTCAGTATTAAGCTTTAGCTACATGTTTACAGCACATCCAATCAAAAGTGTAGATATGTCCTGCTATGTTTTATACCATTTAATTGGAAGACTAAGCTACGTCACGTTCGTTTCCTTGAATTTTTATTAGGTGGGACGGCGCTCTGTTTGGTTGGGCATTGCCCACCCTTGCCCACCCGTAGAGCCGGCCCTGTCTCCACGATCATTCTGTGCAGTGCAATCAACCTAATCAGGGTGAAACAGTCTCACTCACAGGGCTATACCACAATCGACATAAACACCTCAATTTGGATAATACAGAAAATATAGTTGTTTGTTTTTTAGTACTTTGTAAAAATAAGTAGGACATATTTAGCATGCATCAAATGTTTCTTGCCTAAACAGAAGTTAATTTCTTATGGTATTATTTTACAGTTTTTCTCAATTGCTAAAACACTAAACCCTATTGTCTGAACCAAATGCTCAGTTGCCTGAACACACTGATTGAATCAATCACTCCTTTGGCAAAACCATAAGCACGTTTCACCAGTTTAGACACAACTTGTCAACACATTTTCATTGTGATGCACCTGTGCTGCAGAATGGTGAGCACAAGTGACAAAAGTCAAACACAATGAAAGCACAGGTGTCACCAGTTGAACACAACAACTCAAAATTGATCACACTTGTGGTTAATGATGTGAGGGAACATATAAGCCAGTTCAGAGAGCACTGGTTTGTGAGGTCTTACAATGGATAGAAATCTGAGAGGAGGAGTCCGTGGTCGAGGTGGTCAGGAAAGACAAAACACAGTAATATCTGATGAAATCAGAGCTACTGTGATTGACCATGTTCTTGTCCATGGTATGAGCTTGAGGGAGGCTGGACAAAGGGTACAACCAAACCTCAGTAGATTCACTGTGTCCACCATAATCCGAAGATTTAGAGAAGAGAACAGGTAATTACCTTTTTTTTTTTTATTATTATAGTCTAGTATGTAAATGCTGACAGCAATTACCGTAAGACATACTATATACTGTATCACAGTATACTGTAAGTAAATACATGTTCCAGTACACCACTGTACCAATGTACTGTAGTATTGTAATGGAGGGTTGGTCTAACTGTTTGTAGGCCTAGTATTCCATGTATATTTTTTTGTAACTCCATGTTCTCTTTTTGTAGAATTGAAAGACTGCCACATGGGGGTGGCAGGACAGGTATGTTCTCCCCACACCAAGAGACCCTAATTGTTGATATGGTCCGTGAGAACAATGCCATTAAACTGCGTGAAATTCAGCAGAAGATCATTGAGGACCATGTAAATTTTGAGGGTATGAACACTGTCAGCCTCTCTACTGTTGATCGTGTCCTCAAGCACAACAGACTGCGCATGAAACAGCTATACAGAGTGCCTTTTGACCGCAACTCAGACAGAGTAAAACAGCAAAGATTCCAGTATGTACAGGTTGGCATACATCCAAACACATTCAATGTTGATTACTGTAGTGGCCTAAATCACTTTCCGTATCACTTACAGAACTATATCTATTTCTACAGAGGGTTTTTGAACTGGATGCAATGGAAAGACCCCATGAATACATCTATATGGATGAAGCTGGGTTTAATCTCACCAAAAGGAGAAGGAGAGGCCGTAATGTGATTGGCCATTGTTGGTGTTCCTGGGCAGCGTGGTGGCAATGTCACATTATGTGCAATCATGGGGTTGTCCACCATCATGCCAACCTGGGGCCCTACAACACTCACCAGCTCCTCATTTTCCTCAATAACATGCGAGATGCTCTGTTGGGGCAGCAGGATGAGCATCCCATCTATGTTGTTGTTTGGGATAATGTGAGTTTCCACAGAGCCCTCCAGGTTAGAGAGTGGTTCAATATGAACCAACATTTTATCAATCTTTGCCTTCCACCGTACTCCCCTTTCCTGAACCCCATTGAGGAATTCTTCTCCTCATGGCGGTGGAAGGTATATGAACGCCAACCTTACACCAGGGTAAATCTCCTGCAAGCCATGGGACTTGCCTGTGGTGACATAGGTGTGGAGGCATGCCAAGCCTGGATATGGCATGCCAGGGTTTTTTTCCCCCGTTGCCTGGCCAGACAAAATGTGGCCTGTGATGTGGATGAAGTCCTGTGGCCTGACCCAGTACGGGGACATGATGCTGTGGCTGAATAATTTACTTATTTGTATTTTTTGTACTTTATTTACAGTATACATAGGCTTACTGTACACAAGTGGCAAGCACATATGATTTCTGTTTGTTTTTAAAAGTGATACAGTACATGTAAATGCACTAGATTTCTGTTTTGTCTTTTTGTACAAGTGCTAAATGCACTTTTCTTTTTTTTTTTTTGCAACTTGCCTTTAGCCTACAGTGAACAATAAACATTTATTTCTCCAGCTTCATGTCCTGAGTATTGTGTTTTCTATTTTTCTACGTAGTGTTTAGTGACTGTTCAGTAGTGTTTTTAATTTTGATTGACTCGGGGCACGATTTGACAACATAGTTCAGTTTTGAGCACGGATTGAACTGTTTTGAGGTGCAAGTTTGGTTTTGCAAGAAGAGTCTGAGGTTTTGTGAATGTAGCTTGAAAATTGGGTTTTGTGTTCACAGTTTAGAGAAAAGGTGAGCTGCTTTCAAGAAATGTGTTTTAGCAATCGAGAAAAACTAAGTGGGCGATTTTTGTCATAAGTATTAAATGTCCTGCGTTTTTGAACTCTCCATACATTTCGAACGTTCCTTGAATGCACCACAGGTGTGTGATGCAGCGTAGTACAGACAAGCTTCTGCCTTAATTCCCGTTGAAAGATCGGTCTTATATACATGCCTGTTTATTTTTTACTTTTGAATCAACATTAACTACCAAGCAACTTCGTTTGTGAGTGGATGAAATGAACCGAAAGAGGTTTACGATTGGTCAGTGGACATAGTCTGACCATGCTGCGTACACATGCGCAGATCCTTCCAGCGCAATCGGTTCATTGGATAAACGCACTCCCAATTCCCAAGAGGCTTTGCTCCATTCTACATTAGATATATAGATAGATACTTTATTGATCCCCAAGAGGAAATTCAAGAACAAACAAATTAAATAGTTTTTTATTTTTTAATCTGTGACCATAAATGTTCTGCAAGATAAAACCATGACTAAGATATAGAGAGTCAACAAGTGATGTGATATAAATACAACTGGTTTAAATACAAGTGACATAAATGTTGGACATTTCAGGTGCCTTGATTGGGAGTGTGTGGGTGCTCATAGCGGTGAATTCAATGACGTCAATTATTTTGATCATCTCAGAATCAGGCCGGTCGCGTTCGCCTCACGGCCGCTTAAAATGTGATCCGATGTAAATCCTTCAGCCGGCCGGATTGCCACTCCGCCTCTGTGTTACAATTAGTTTCAGAGTATATATATATATATATATATATATATATATATATATATATATATATATTTGCATTTTTTTAATATCTGAACACAAATTTATAAAAGAAACTTTCATTTCAACACCACATTTGCTCTGGGTAAATATATTCACTGAAGTAGAGCTGGAGCTAATCTGAGGCTTCTGAGAGCCTGACTTTGCCAAATCCTCTGGACATCCTCCAAAGTGACAACCTGATTTGATAGACAATGACAACAACTAGCAGGCAAAATGTCACGACACCTGTTGGAGAGGACAACTGCATGAAAGCAAGTATCCAGACTACATCCTTTAAGATTCTTCCTCATGGCACTGACTTTGTTATCACGTCTCCATTGCAGCTTTGCAAAACATTCAACTCCAGTAAAGATTTTGGTCTAAATAATCACTTTTCAGAGAGTACAGGATATAACACCAGAAAGAAAAAAACTACCCAGGCTGTTTTCACATACATATGGATGTGTGTGTTTTATCCTTCATTAATTATGCAAACCTACTTTATTCATCTCCGGGTCCTAGGGGGCTGGAGCCTAACCTTGCACTTTTTAAACAGGTCACAGAACTAGTTACGAAATGCAGAAATAATGATGAAAAACTCAAACTAAAACCGCATCTGGAACCCCTCCACAGGCATGAAAAGTAATTTTTATTTAAGGAAAACACTGTAACAGAAAATCTCCTTTTCTTCTGTGTAGTCCCAGATGCTTACAGAGTGCAGGTGGTATCATAAAACCATACAAAGCAAATATACCATTGAAACAGGCTAAATACACTATGTTACTCTTATTAAATTCTAAATCGCATTTTCTTCTAAAACCAGGAAAGCTTCACAGTCTAAATGTCTGACCACTACGGAGAAATGTTAGTGTCAAAATCCTAAATTGATATAAAAAATATGGGAACACATAAATTACACAAAGAATGGATTAATATTCCACAAATTTTCTTAAACAAAATTCAATGTAAATTCTTCCAAATGTAATATTTTATCTTGCATCTGTTTCTTTTATATTTATATTTATGTTTTTATGATTATATCACAATTTTTTCTTGACAGTTTTTTATTGAACTACAATGCGCAGCTGTAAATTATTACTGTATATAATTATATTTTTATTTAATCTTAAAGATGCTTTCAAAAACAGACAGGAATATTTCAGATTTATTAGAATTAATGGATTAGTTACATTCTTAGTAAATGCATCTAGGGATTATGTCATATAGAGATCATCAGAGTGCTTAAACAGACGTGAGTAAGCAGCAGATATCAGCGGGACACCCTCTGACCTCGTCCCTTATACTCCACACAGAGTGGGGAGTGACTTAACCTTGCAGAACCAGATATCGGGACTGGGTAGGAGGTATTGAAGAAGATAATCTCTCATTGCCAAATATATAATATTAGAAATAGGCGGGTGAGGGCGAGCTCGACTATGGCACTGTTCTGAGAGCATGGTTTGTCTTACATTCTGGCCAACGTGCTTATAAAAACATCCAAAACTACTGAAGGAATGTAGTCTCATCTTTGTTTAAGAAGATGCTATTTTTTCAATGACAGTAATGGCGCCCAATGTGCTCTCAGTGATGCGGACTTGCAAAGAAATCAAAGGACTCTGGGAGACAGGGTGGCCTTGCACCATCCCTGCTTCAGCCTGCCGCCGCCTAGGAAGGACAGAACCCAAACTCCCGGTCAGGGTTCGAATTACACCAAAGCTTTTGAGGGAGCCATATTTTTCATACTGAACTGCGATTTCAAAAGTCACCTGCACACATGTATATATTTTATGGCATGGTCAATAACATGAACAATTAACAGGTTCTGAACAAACAAAAAGCAACAAGGGATCCACAAGCAGTCCAACATTTTCTACCTCATCAAACCCCTTCAAGAACAACAAATCACGGAGAAACTTAGATCAGAAACACCATCATCATGATCATGATGATCATCATCCACAATCAAAACCAAAATGGCCGCTAAACCCAGAACTTATGTCAGCCCAGTATATTATCTTACTTTAAATCAGTAGGGACCACAGATGCCACAAGACTTATTTGTGACCCAATTTCTTTAATATTTTTAGCAAACCTACCTCTCATTTGATTAGCAATATGTCCTATTATTTCAGCCCAAGCATGGTCTAATTTGTGCATATACTTTAGCGCTATGAAGTTTATTGTAGTCTTTTGGCTGGGGGCTTTCTTAAACCTATTTTTTCTTTTGCCACCATATAGACTGTACTGAAAGACGTATTTGTTTCTTGCATTAAATGAGCATTGATTTTCTCTTCTTTCTGAAATTTCAACTCCTCTTTTGTGAGACAAACTGTGAGCCAAAAAGATTTTCTTAGGTTATTCTGTGATTCACTGTAGACTTCTGCATTAATCCGTAGATATATAATTCCGCAGATGTTCGGACAGATGCACCCCAGTTTTGATTTTGACTTTTGCATTGATACATACTGTACACCCTTACTTGTGATTTCTAGTAAAGAGCCAGGTATCTCTACCTTTCCACTCGCTCCACTGCTTTGTGTCTAGTTAAAAAGAAAGGCTGCATGACCTGATTCAAACCTCAGTACACTGCAGGTACCCACCAACAGCAAAGTTACAGCTGACCCTGCTGTTGATGATCTCTCAACGCGAGCAAGACTTATTACCTGCTGGTCAGGGGCACACTTGTCCCCTTCACTGCTCACTTTTTTCGGTGTATAAAACAGAAGTGCTCCAGTTTACGTTCAGACATGATGTCAAAAACTTGAGTAAAACTTTGCCCAATCTAATACCAGGCAGCGTCCACGATGTTCCAAACTGATTAGCAAGAACCAAACATAGATTAGCATGCTTGACGTAGCCTGTCCATTAAGTGAGTTATTTTCAGAAAGGTCAGTGTTTGGAAATTTAATGTGAGAAATTTCACACACAAAGTGGACAAATTAGGGTGTTATTTAATCTACAACACATTAAGATTTTAGTACAAATAAATGTAAACTAAACTGAAACTGGACTATTTTAGAGCTCCCCTTGGTGTGTCAGTTGAGGGCCTGCCTTCTTCCTTTAAGGGGAGCTGAGCTCCCCTTAAAGGAAGATGGGCTCCCCCTAGCTCCCCTTAGCTCCCCCGTAATTCAAACCCTGCTCCCGGTGAGACTAAGTCTTTCTTAAAAAGAAAAACAAACAAACAAAAAGGGAAAAATTGATATTGAAAAAAGGGAAAATAAAGAAGTTTTTTTAGGCACTGTCACGGAAGTGTGCTAGTTCAGAGAGGTCATGTTTGTACATACACATGGGATGTGTTAGGAGTGGTTCTAGAAGTGGTTCCGAGAGTCTTCAAGCGTTGTCAAAAAATCGACAACTTCGTTCTGCAATTGACCAATGAAAAACACCCAGAGAGTGATGCGAAAAACTAGTGACAAGAGTACAATGCAACAGTAGGCTAACAGTCTCAACATTAAGAAAAATGACGGCTAAACACAAGAACATGTGGACCAACAATGAAGCTGAATTTATTTAGCTTTGGCAGCAAAGACAGTCTATGACATTTTATGGTTGCCATCTGGGGTGTCGGTCAGCTTTTAGAGACGTATGCTTGAAATGTTTGCATCTAGAGCTCGCAAAGTTTGACATGAAGTAGTTCTTTGTCAGGACCAAAAAATGCACAGCATGAACCGGGCTTTAAAACTTGATTAAAATGGGTCCTTCCAGACAAGAGTGTGTCACAGTTTAAAATTTGATTTTAAAAGCAGAAATATATTGATACAAGTGCAATACAGACTGCTCTGCTAGAATGTTCTCCTAACCAGAAATACCTTGAATAAAACAAGGTCATACAAATTGAGCAAAGAATAACCAAAATGGCAAAGACTTAAAGTAGATCATTGAAGAAAGTTTAGTTTTATGTGAGCAATGCAAACAATTGAAAGACAAATACATGAAGTCAAACAACTGTTAAAATGTGCCTGTAAAGTCTCATTGTAATAAAGAATCATAAACACATAAGAATAAGCCTTTGCTGTTGTAAAGATACATGCTGCAACATTTTGTGGGTGATGAAGGCAAGATGGATCTTTTGGGTCTTGGGGCTTTAGGCAGTTTGTCAGAAACCCCCTGAAAACTGAATTCAAGCCACAGCACACTTTGATGCTTGAGGGCTGAGGCCTCCTGGTATGGGGGTGTTTCTCATTAAATTGTGTCTATTTATCTCATACCAAGGATCATGGTCATGGTAGGTTGTGATGAAGGTGATATGTTCCAACGAGACAATGACCCCGAACACACCAGTCAGCAAGTTGCATCCTGGTTCCACCCCAACAAGAATAATGTTATGAAGTGGCCGGTCCAATCTCTGGATCCAGGAGAAAACCTGTCGACTCCTGGGTTAACAGATTCCAGAATGGGTTTGACGTCATGCAAAACAGGATTGAAGCAGTTCTGAGAGAAAATGCTTGTACAACTTAATATTAGTTCAGGGGCTCATATCATGTCATTTTCAGTTTATAGCATAAATGTTTGCTTATGAAAAAAACTGCGGACTATTTTAGCTTAAAATTGTTTTTCCTTACTATAGAGGGAATGTATAATATTTTCTGCTTGCATGTATATTTATTTCTACATCATTTTATTTTCTGGCATCTTCTCTAATTCAGTTTTAGTTCAGCTTATTTACAGCACCTTGTGCATTAACGGTGGCTGAAGGATGTTTTTGGCAGTGAGTTACAGATATTTAGTTTGATTGTGAGGGAGCAGAAAGCTGCAAGACGGTGAGGTACTTAGCTCAGATGCAAGCCCAAAGGTGGTGGGTTCAAATCCTGGCCAGGGATTTTCTGGATGCAGTTGGCATGTCTATGGTCTCTTCATGTACCCTGGCTTCCTTCCATAGGATTGTGTGACCATAGTTCTTGTATGCCTTTTTTTCTCCCAAATAATTCATATTGATGGCGGTTCATCTCAATATTTATTTTAAAAAATTCAGATGGTCCTGGTTGTTTTCATGAGGATGTGTAACCCTGCATGTTATATGGTACATCAAGATCAATAGTCACCAGATCATTTAAAATGTAACTTCCATTTGTCATTTGTCTAACTCCAACACAACAGTTTGAACCTATGTTTGATCCCAGAGCGAACTGGTCTTTACTTACTGTAATGAATAATTGCATCCACAAGGACATTTTAATAAAAATGCATAAGATCACTATTTACAGAAACACATAAACAGAGTTGAGGCGGCAGCTTCTGTATAAATGCTGATTTTTTTTTGTTTTTGCTGATAATTTTGTGTTATTATTTTACCTGTGTGAAAAACCTGTCATTACACTCTATGCTGTTAAAACTTAAAGCAGACATTTGGTGGAATCAAATAAGGAATCACTGTGCTATACATCACTACTTCCTATCATTTTTGATGAAGCATACAGTATGCATTTACAGTTTTGTCTTTTAAATTCACCTATCAAATTTATTTCCCACATGCAAGTCTTGTTGGACTGTCTAAATAATACGAATTGGTGATTGAAGAATGAAAGGGCTTATCAAGTCTGACTTTCTTTGTTTAGACCAAATTTGGAAGAGACTCGTAGAGTAAAGAAAGAAAGGCACTCATAACTAAAGGCAAGGAGTGACCAAACCAAAATATCCACAACAATTTTCAAGTATTTGGAAAGCTCTCACTGATTAACACAAGAAATAACACTATTTAAATGGCAAATGTTATTGTATCTTAGGGCCAGAAAAGCTAAAACAGTTGAAAGAATTAAATCTATTTAAAGCACAGTCTACCTTTCTATTGTTCTTTTAAGAAAACAATGCCTAAAATGAATATTCCTGACACGAAAAGAGCCTTCTAAGAAGCCCCTTTCTAAAATATAATCACCATTACTAGTTCTACATGTGGTATGTAATTTTAAAGGTAATGGCATATCATATGTAACAGCAGAGCACATAAGTCCATTGTTCTAAACAGAAAACATGCTGCTTTTAATAACATATCTTTTTCACATAAATATGATCAGAGAGTATCGCTTCCTGGACACAAAGAAAAGGTAGGAGTGAGCACTCTTACTTTCCCCAAAGATCCAGCTACATAAGAAAAGTGTCTGATTTTTGCGAATTAACCGCTCAACCCACAAAGTCTCTCAGCTCCAAACATTTTTTTCTTCATTCATGAAACAATAAAAATGTTTGCTTCAAATGCAAAATCAACCAAAAACTGAGGGAACAGGATAAAACACAGTACAATTCAGGATTACACCAGGTAGCATTAGTAGAATCAACAGCTACACAGTCAATGTGATCCCAGGTGTTGTTTGTATTTTTAAGATGAGAATTTGTTCTTCTTACCTCAGATTTTACTTTTTATATGTCCCTGTCTGTACAAAACATCTGCTGCCATTCATGAATAGAAAAGTGAGTTATTTGCCTGCTTCCATTCACTATTGATATGTTTTACTCAGTCACTCCATGGGTCCCCAACAATAAAGTATTCTGGAGACGCTGTTGTTCAGCAGAAGGGAGGTGCTGACACTCATGTACTGTATCAGAGTAACTATGTCAGTCAGAATTGGGGCAGATATAATCACATCTACCCAAAAGCTGATGGAATTTAAGTTTCTTGGTTTGAAATTATGACACTATGTCAATCTAATGACAAATGACCATGTTCCTGCTGTCAGGTGACATTTTCCTGACTTCCTCCTAGGTGGACAAATCAGGACATAAATATACACCTTTTAAACTAACATTGCAGCAGGAGATTTTGCTATCACTGTTTTTATTCTGGCTGGCAACTGGCTTGGTTCGGTGTTCCGAACATAACTCATTCTTTGGCAACTCTCAGCTGTTTTTCTTTCTTTAATTCAGTTTTTTTAACGTAATTTTTAAGCCCTAACAAGTGAAAAACTGATAACAAAAATGATCTCAGAGTGAACATAAAAAAGCATAGATCACAGGTAAAAATGACATGTATCAGCCCCAACATCACCTGGTGTGCTCAGATCTTTAAAGAAACTGCAATGACCACCTTTATCACAATTTTAAGCTGTAAACCATTATTAGCTCTTTCAGTCTCTCTATGGAGAAGAATTGGATTCAAGCTTAGCCAGATCTTTTCATAGGCTACATGTTAATATGTTTTAGCTCCATCTCTTCAGCATTCCTGTTGTGCGCCATGGAGTGACGCACGACCCTCTAGGAAAGCACAGAGTTTATAAAGCTGCCAGAAAACCATCAGCACTCATTAGTCTGTGTCCTTCACTCCAAAACCGCTATGTCCCTGCAGGATCAGACGAGCTTAACGCTGGAGGACAGCGAAGCTTTGCTCCTGAATTTCTCCAAGGAGCTCCGGGACTCCGGCACAGAGCAGCACCAGTACGCTATTTGGCTACCCGGCATCGGTATCGCTGCCGTATATGGGATCATCATCGTCGTGGGTCTGGTCGGGAATGTCACTCTGATGAAGACGTGTCTGCTGGTGAAGTCCATGCGCACGGTGCCCAACCTGTTCTTATCCAGCCTGGCTCTGGGGGACCTGCTGCTGCTGGTGACCTGCGCCCCCGTGGACGCAAGCCGTTACCTGGTGGACGAGTGGCTGTTCGGGCGCGTCGGCTGCAAGTTGATCCCCTTCATCCAGCTCACCTCCGTGGGGGTCTCCGTGTTCACCCTGACTGCGCTCTCTGTTGACCGGTAACCTGCCGCACAGATTAGAACTGCTTTAAGAGATGTTCACTTCTAAATGTCCCTTTTACGCATCGCTATGTATTAATTCTTGTTTTTAAAATATTTTTCTGCATGGCTGCAGCAGTATTTAAAATTAACACATCAACCTAAATATTAGTAAAGCACCAGATTTGAAAGACCGCCTCCAGAAAGTTTTGAGGTGGACAGATGAGGGGCGACCAATAATGCTTGGTACAATAAAACTGGTTCAGGTTTTATTGGGAATGTGTCTGTAGGTTTATATTTTCCAGTAGCTATATGTGTTTGATTTATTGTTAGTAGAAAACATAGTAGAAAAGCCTAACCAGTGACAAGGTTTGAAAATTAACCAATGGCAAGAAATGTTTTATAGGCAACAAATCGATAATATGTTCAATTAACCTGTTGCATTGTTCTGGTTCCATTGTCACACAATAATAAGCCAATACATAAGATAAAAGATGGAAAATCTGATCAGATGAATTCATGCATAAATATAAATGTTAATGTTAATTAAAGCACATATAAATGCGTAAGGTTGACCAAAATGCTTTACATGTTAATGAAAAATAAACAGGAAAACAAATCAATCGTTTAAAGGGTGCAACAAAAAGAAGCAAAACATTTTAAGCTGATGAAACACAAGCTGAAAAGGTGAAATGTTGCAACATGTCAAAGTCTGTCTTTTTCTCTCCTAAATGCATGCATTAATAATATGCATATAAGACTTTGTTAAAAACTGGAGGAGGGATAGTGGACTGGATCAGCATACCAGAGATGTCTGGTCAGGAATGAGAAAGATCACAGGTTTTAAGGACAGGAAGGATTGGATAGATGGAAGTCTGGACAGAGCCAATGAACTGAACACATTCTTCAACAGGTTCAGTTCAGGAACTAGGTCAGCATCCTCCTCTCCTGTTCCCAGCCAAACAGACATCCCACTCTTCTCTGATCAACAGCTTTCCTGTTACACCTCGGATGTTTTATCCTTCACCTCAGCCATGGACTCTTCTGATTCCACAAGTTTGACTTCAACCAAGTCAGGAAATGCTGCTACCCCGTTTTCCTCCCCCTCTCACTTGTCTGTCTCCAAAAGTCAGGTGAAGAGGCAGCTGGAGAAACTGAACCGGAACACGGCTGCAGGTCCAGATGGTGTCAGCCCCAGAGTCCTGAAGGCCTGTGCAGAGCAGCTCTGTGGGATTCTGCAGCACCCCTTCAACTATACCCTGACCCAGGAGAAGGTTCCAGTGTTGTGAAAGACATCATGCCTTGTTCCAGTACCAAAGAGAACTCACCCATCAGTCATCAATGACTATAGACCCGTTGCCCTGACATCCCACATCATGAAGGTCCTGGAGAGACTCCTGTTGGCCCCCCTTAGTAAGCAAACAAGAAAGTATCAGGACCCGCTGCAGTTTGCTTATCACTGTGGAGTTGGAGTTGAAGATGCCATCATCCACCTACTTCAACCAACCCACTGTCATCTGGACAAAGCAGGCAGCACTGTGAGGATCATGTTCTTTGATTTCTCTAGTGCATTTAACACAATTCAGCCTGATTTGCTTTGTCAGAAACTCCTGAAGACACAGGTGGAGCCCTCAACAATCGCCTGGATCAATGACTACCTGACCAACAGACCACAATTTGTGAGAGTGAAGAATTGTGTGTCAAACCAGGTGGTCAGCAGCACAGGAGCACCACAGGGGACCGTACTCTCACCATTCCCTTTCACTCTGTACACCTCAGACTTCCAGTACAAATCAGAGACCTGTCATCTGCAGAAATACTCAGATGACTCTGCAATTGTTGGGTGTATCAGAGATGGACAAGAAGCTGAATACAGAGAGCTGGTGGACCGCTTTGTGACATGGTGTGGAAACAATCATCTTACTTTGAATGTGAACAAAACAAAGGAGATGATTGTAGATTTCAGAAGAAACAGGGATAAGTCAAACACTGTTTCCATCATGGGAGAAGAAGTGGAGGTGGTTGAGGAGTATAAATACCTCAGAGTTCACCTTGACAACAGACTGGACTGGAGACTGAACAGTGAAGCCGTCTACAAGAAGGGACAGAGCAGACTGTACTTCTTGAGGAAGCTTAGGTCCTTCAAGGTTTGCAGCAAGATGCTGCAGATCTTCTACAAGTCTGTTGTGGAGAGTGTAATATATAACCAGAAGGCTGGTTCTGTTCTGGGGACGACTGTGGAACATCTGTAGAAATAATGCAAAGATGGATTCTTCATAAAATCAAAAAAATTATGGACAACCCTGAGCATCCTCTTCATGAGACAGTCATACAACAGCGCGTCTTCAGTCGGAGGCTTCTTCAGTTTCGCTGCAATACAGACCGCTACAGGAAATCCTTCCTGCCCACAGCCATCATCATCTACAACAACTCCTTAAAGAATTAATCATATGAGCTATACCAACACTTAATTTCCCTCTGGGATCAATAAAGTCTTTTTGAATTGAATTTTTGAATTGAATTAAACAGGGCTGGACAATACTGTGAACCCCTAGCACCCCCAATTCTTCCTCCTTAGCCATGTTGTAGATGTGCAGAATTGACAGACTCGTCTTTATCTGCAGTCCCTGGCAGGTAAATTGTAGCGATTATTAATAATAAATAACTTAGAGAACTAGTTATATAATCTTAGATAAAAGAAATCCCACAGAAACCTCAAACAAACCCAGAACAAATACTGTTAAAATACTGCAATATACCTCCACTGTTTTACAGATTCAGGCGACTATTTTTGATTTACAGTACAGTACTCCAAATCTAAGATGATAAAGTTATCTGCCCAAAGGCAAAGGTTCTGCCTGGGATTTTACAATCCCCACTGATTACAGCTCAACTGGTAAAGTTGGATTTTGTTCAGTGGAATTATTAACTGTTGGAGAAGCCAAACCGTGCAGCAAATTTCCAGGCAAAAACAAAAATCAAAGAACATCCACATCTTACATCATGCTTTGCCAGGTTACAATTTTTACTGGAAAAGACATCCAGCAGAACCAGGCTCAGTATGAGCAGCCATCAGCAGCCACTGACTTTTCCGTAATGATGTGGTGAATTGTTAAACTCCGTTCAAGAAAACTGACAGAGCGAAATTTTTCTTCTGTTGTGAAAAACAGTAAGATTTACATTGTAAATTCACATAGAATGGGTGAGCTGCTAGTGGTGCAGTTAGCACCAACTAAGGTCCTGGGTTCGAATCCCAGCCTGGGGGTTTTCTTCATGGAGTTTGCATGTTCTCCCTGTGCGTGTGTGGGTTCCCTCTGGGTACTCTAACTTCCTCCCACATGATTGCTAGGTTAATTGGTCTCTTTAAGTTGTCCTTAGGTGCATGTACTCATGGTTGTCTATGTTGCACCTTGACAGACTGGCAACCTGTCTGGGTGTAGCCCGCCTCTTCCCCAGTTACCTCTGGAGATAGGCATTATTTTTTTAAAATATAGTTTTATATAGTGAGCTATTTTGTAATTCATTAAATTAATCTGCATTTTTTGCCTTTTAACATGCTCCATTCTCTTTGTTACACAGGAAAAACAGCCCTTATGTAGAATTTCTCAACATGGCGCTGCTACCAGAACATCCCCATGTAGATCAATAAGAAGACTTCTGTAAAATATATGTATTTATATCGTTTATTGAGTAGTGTTTCTGTCTGTATATGTTGGACAGCTAAAAAAATATTTTCAGTTCCAGCATGACCAGCACTGACCCTCCAGAGAAACACCCATGCAAGAATTGCTTTTGCTCTGCACACAGAAAATATGTAAAGAGATTTGTTTGAGAAAACTATCAATTATAATTTTTATTTCTTCATAAATATGATTCACAAATCTCACCTGTGTTTAAAATGAAATCTTTTAAGGATGTAGAATAATTAATTCTTGGTTTGACCTGTTTTTCTGTGTGCTCAATATAAATTGGACCTGATGCCAAAAAAACTCATAAAAAATAGAATGAAGGTTCATAATTGTTAACCAAGTTTTAAATATTCTGTTAGTGTCTAACAATCTAATACAGACTTGTAGCATTTTACATTTTGAACTACAGACGTTTAAATGCTGTTCCCCAAACACCCCCCCTCCTAGGTGCTTGTGTCAACCCCTGACAAAGTGGTACCCTGGGCGGAGATCCACATTGCACATATTAGAAACAGCCACTGACCATAGCCCTGTATTTGTGCAAGCTTGGGTTTATTTTGAATATTTACAGCTCAGCAAAAGGACTTGTTAACCAGTGTGGGAGTTTCTAATTTATTTCAAGAACGCTAGAGGTTTGTCATCTCAAAAAAAATAATCAAGGTCAGCAAAATGTGCATGTTTCTTCAAAAAAATAACCTCCAATTGTCTTGACCAATTTGATTTGAAATCCATATTGTAATAGTATATCCCCTTCAAAAAAAGACAGTTATGTAAAGCAGATTTCTTTTTTTACAAGTACCTAAACACCAGCAAGGTGTATGGGGTCACAAATGTCACAAAACAAATCAATCTTTACCTTTTAGGCTGTTGTTTTGGATTCTTTGGTCCAGAAACACAGCCTTAATTCGCAAAGAGAAGGAGCACAGTGAGCACTTGTTTATTCTAAAAAAAGTTTTGGAAACTTTGAAGTATCAAGGGCAGAGATGGTTGTTGACTTTGGT
The DNA here is from genome assembly GCA_963556495.2 of Valencia hispanica. NCBI lineage: Eukaryota > Metazoa > Chordata > Actinopteri > Cyprinodontiformes > Valenciidae > Valencia > Valencia hispanica. Next base: position 33,133,093 of record OY747707.1, on the reverse strand, counting down.
GCTCAGAAATGAAACGAACACATGCATTTACCATGGCAGGCAGGGAAGATACAGATACAGATTTTAGTGGAGATAAATGTAAATAATGTGTCAGAAGCTTTTAGCGTTTTCAGCCTGGTTTTAATGACATCTTGTGCTTTTAAGAAGAAGACAGCTCAGATATCAAACAGAGATGGGCAGGTGTGTTTGGATTGGACATTTACCAGTAGTCATGATTAATCTGATGATCTCCACATGCAGCTTAGATGGCCTACTGTTCCCTTTCATTCAAAGCTTGCTTTGATTTTTTTCTGTTGTGAAGTCTGTAGAGACGTTAACTTTTACAATTGACTTCTCTTTCTTCTTGGCATGAAACGCTAATATTAATGTTTCATTATGTTATGTTTAAATTTAAAAAACCTCTCCCTGCTTTTGCTTCTGATTAGATGCACAATGAAGACGATTTCAGGCTACAATGCACATGAACATCTTAGATTTGACCTTTCAGTGCTTCACACCACTGCATCTGACGCTTTGCATTGCACATGGAGAGGTAAGGCTTGGATGCTGCTGCTCAGCCATGATAACCCATTTCATGAAGTTCACAATGCACTGTTCTTGAGATAATCTGAAGAACACATAAAGTTTAGAGTTCTGCAGTTACTGAGCCTGCAAAAAGTCTGTCCACTATGCACACCAACCCAATTGTTTCCACTTTATTATACGACCACTCTAAGGGACCTAACAGTGAAGCCGAAGGGGCCACGAGGGAAATGTCTTCAAAGTGGGTTTTTATTTTACTCCCCTGAGAAAGATGGGAGTGTGGAAACTGCCTCAGCAGAATTGCGAGCTGGTTCTTTGACAGTAAACAGCCATATTTCAACCAGAAATTGAGTCTTTTCAGTTTCATTGAGGGGGTTCTGTTACCAAAAGCTGACAGGTTCAGGTGTTTCGGACCCTTTGAAGTCCTTTTCCTTTTTTGCTTTCTCCTCGTGGGTCAAAGCAGGTGTTAGAACCTAGAACTAATCTGTAAAGGTTGATTTGCCTTCTGAGACCAGTACCATTTTATTAGTCATTTGTTGCTTGTTTGGGTTGTTTCTTTCACCCAAATAATCATTAGTAGATCCAAATGGGACCAAGAATTTGAATTCTTGATTTCATTGATTGCTAACTTACATTGATTGCTCTCTTAATCTTTAGTTTAAGGGTAATTTTTCAACTTGATTATAAAGAAACCATTAATAATATATATTATTTTATTGCTCGGTGAAAAGGTTTTGAACAATTTTGAGAAAAACTGACTGGTTTTTTAACCCTAATACCGTTAAACATAACATAATCAACCTATAAGATCTTTTATTAATTTCCCAGGTACAAAGCCATCGTCAAACCATTGGACATCAACAGATCGAAGGCCACACTCAGTACCGGCCTGCGTGCGGGGACGATCTGGCTGCTCTCCGTCACCCTGGCCATTCCCGAGGCCGTCTTCTCGGACCTGCACTCCTTCACCACCAGCTACACCAACGAGACGTTTGTGACCTGCGCCCCCTACCCCCACGCTGGAGAGCTGCACCCGAGGATCCACTCCACCGCCTCTTTCCTCATCTTCTACATCATCCCTCTGCTCATCATTTCTGTTTACTACTGCTTCATCGCTCGCAGCCTGATCAGGAGCTCAGCAGACATCTCCGCAGAGGGACAACTGCATCTTCACAAACAGGTGTGGATCTGGACACCATAGAGAGTCCTCAATGAATGGTTTAACTTACTTACCAAACCAGAAAATATTTAGTCACACAACAAATACACTTAGCTCTTTCATTTCCTGACAATACAGCTCTCTAGTTTACAACATAGATTTGAGACCAAAAGCAAAACAAAAAGTAAACCTTACAGTAACAAAAAAATTATAGAATGTTTAATAATAGCAACAATAGTGATTATTCCATGATCTCTTGTCTTTACAATTTTGGTTAAGATTAAATGGCCCTCACACAGTTTTAGTGCATTACTAGTATTTCATACTCTCTTTAAAAACCACAGATCCAGTTTAATGTGAATCTTAATTTGACTAGAGACCAAGCAGGTGATAAAATGGGTCTTTACTGATATTTGAATTACTGTCTGTTCAGTCAGTTAGTGAAAAACTACAATATTGATGGGTAAAATGTCAAAGTGTGATGAAGCAAACCAAAGACAAACCACATTCAATAGAAATCAATGTGATTTTTTTCTTGTTCTAAAAATAAAGAACAATGAAGTCTAAAAAAATCCAGTTTTTCATACTTATCCAGGCCAGAAAAATGATAAACACAAATCCCAAACTTTTCAGATTTTTCAAGACTACATTGAAACCTGAAGTATAAGATTGTGCTGCTGCCATAAAAGATTCTTCCATTTCAAACATCTGTATCAGGGGTTCGTGTAAACACGGAGGTTCCTGGTAAACTATATTGTAACCTTTAGAACAATTGCATGAAATATTTATCAATCGGTCAGACAGCAGTGCAGCTCTTTCTGTAGTCGGTACCACCCCCCCCCCCCCGCTTCTTTCCACATGAAGCAGCTATCAAGAAATATCTTCATAAAATCTGAAACTCGCACGTCCAATTTATTTCTATGATTATTGAATCTGAGCCCATTCCTGCAGTGGAGCCTCTTCACTGAATACATAAAGTAGCATTCTTCACTGAAGGTCGCTCAAACAAATAAATCAAAAGCTAGATAGAGTGAAAACTGATGTGTAAAATAACATTTTAACTAAAACAGACAGATTATTTACTAGTAATACTTCCTGAAAAAACATACATATTTAACTGTGTCGCCAGCTATTATATAGTGAATATGGACATTTATTTCACTTATCTGTGATAACAAACATATTTTAGTATATTAGTATTTCCTAATTAAAATATGTTTAAACACCTGCAGAGAATAATGGATATGTTGTGATTATCATGTCTTACCTAATCAGCAAATCTAACAAACGGAAATGATCTGTTAGAAATAATAATTAAAAACTTAAGTCTGTTAGTATTTATCTGCCTAAATGTTAACTCTGTCTTTCAGGGCTCTGGTTGCTTCGCAACTTCTCTCAGTCCAAAAGCTTCATAGTTAAACTGCATTGCACTTTACACTCTTGATTGTGTATGGATTATACAAAGAAGTAATTATGTCTGAAGTCCTGATCTCTGCAGAGGTGTAAAGCAGATTATCTTCCTTCCAGTGGTTGTCTTGTTTCTAAGGTAATAGACTACATCTCACCACTGAAGAGCTGGGAATCAAATTGTTCAATTTCAAAAACCTGCAGGACATTGTTCTGTGTAGGTCCAAACTGCAGGTCTGCAGAAAGGATCATCAGGGACGATTCCCTCCATCCAGGACTTCTACAGGTCTAAGGTCAGGAAAAGAGCAGCTAAAATATCTGCAGATCTCACACAAACTGTTTAGACTTGTACCTTTATTTGGAAAACCAGTCACCACTGAGACAGTTTCTTCCCCCTGGCTGTCTCTCTGATGAACACTTAAAAGTCAGATTACCCAAATCAATACCATACATATCTACACTAATTCAACCTTGTCTTCCTCTATTATGAAAACACTGTATATAAGCATATTTACAAAAAGGGAAATATTTGATTTTTATTCAGTCTTTTTAAATATATTTATATTTCAAATTTCCTTATTGAGAGCAAAGCAGATTTAAAGTAAAATTCCTTGTATGTGTGCACAAACTTCTTTCAAGTTATATATTTTACCCCTTAAACTTTTCCACAAATGTGTCCTGTTACAAATACAAACCTAAAGTATTTTATTGGGATTTTCCATGACAGATCATCACAAAGTAGTGCATTATTGTGAAGCATAAAGAAAAAATTCAAGATTTTTTTAAACGTAATTTGAAATATAAAACTCAAAGTGTGATTTGCTATCCTGCGTTCATTTAGCTGCAAGTCTTTCTGTTTCCTCTGCTGCTTTTTTCATCTAGAGACTCAGAGCTTTGTCCACATTTATTTTGCCAAAAAAAAGGTCAAGCTCAATCAGATTTGGTGGCCTCTGTGAACATCAAGTTTCAAGTCCACAGATTCTCAGTTTTCCAACTCATATGTCACCATCAGCACTCCGTTCACTCTGTCTTAATTATTGTCTGCACCTAAATCTAATCCCAGTCCATTTCTCTCTGTATTTAAACCCTTCACTTCCTCTCACTTCCTGTCAGGTCATAGTTTTTCTTCCCTGATTTCTGGCAGTCTGGTGTCCTCTTGTCTCATCGTTCTCTACCTCATCAATTCATCATCATCATCATCATCATCATCATCATCATCATCATCATCATCATCATCATCATCATCATCATCATCATCATCATCATCATCATCATCATCATCATCATCTACCTGCATGTGGGTCCATGCTGCACCTAAGACCCCTGACAGCATATGCTTTCACCATTCCATTGTAGCTCTGGCTTTATGTTCAAGTATGTTCTCCTGGTAAAAAGTTAATCCCCCAGTCCCTAGTTAATCCAGTGTCACATTGAAGACTGCACAAGAAGGAAGCCTTTTTATCTTCATCACAGTCTTGATCACCTGATTTAATTTTTATGCATTCATAGTACAATGTTTGTGGAAAAATTAATTCATGTTGGCTTTGTAGCCAAGGTTAAATGTCAACAAGGCTTCTCAGGTAGTGTAGGCCATCATGAAATAAGACTTGTAGTCATACTCCATGATTTGTGTTGGCCAATAAACCACTACTTCATTCTTTAACAATGATGTATCAATGATGAAATACTTTCATTTATTTTATTTTCAAAAGTATAATGGGGTAATTTTCTCTGAAATTCCTTTGATTTGAACAATTAAATCAAATTGCACCAATTTACAGCAGAATGACAGCTGAGGCTCACTAGGATATCTGTGCGTAGGCAAATATTTGATGAGAACCAATTAAAGCTAAAATGGTAACACAATTAAAGACCTTTAAATGTAATTTTTCTTTCCTCCTCTCTTGTCAGATCAGGTCCAGGAAGCGTCTGGCCAAAACCGTGCTGGTGTTTGTTGGCTTGTTTGCACTCTGCTGGCTCCCCAGTTACGTAATCTACCTTTATCGCTCCTACCACTATGATCAGGTGGATACGTCCCTGGCTCACTTCATCGCCAGCGTGTCTGCTCGCATCTTGGCCTTCACCAACTCCTGCGTGAACCCGTTTGCTCTGTACTTGATGAGCAAGAGCTTCAGCAAGCACTTCAGGAACCAGCTGCTGTGCTGCAGCTCTCCCAGACGGCTGTACAGCCAAAACAGTGCGAACACAAACGTGACCTCCGTCTGAATCCTGTGTCACCCAAACACAACATGTGCTTTATAAGGGCTGTGCTACCTTTGATTCTGTTGGACACGTTGACAAATTATTCTCAATTCAGTCGAAAAAGAAGAGTAATAGTGACGTGAAGCTGATTTTAGATAAACTGCTGTCTATGGGGGGAATGGGCCATTTTTGTTGGGTAATTATTCTCTGAATGTTAAATATAAAATTGAAGGCATTTATTGCTCACATAGTGGTAAAACAGTCAGACCTTTATTTTGCATGGTTTGGTCTGCTGTAGTGATTCAAAAAACAAACAAACTGAAAGTTCATTTGCTGGAGCTTGTTTGTAAAAATACACAAACATCCATCATTCAAAGGATGACCTTATCCATTACTTCAAATACATATATGTGTGTGTGTGTGTGTGTGTGTGTGTGTTTGGGGGGGAGGGGGGGGGAATTTAATCATTAACGGTTATTTTATTTTGTATAAAAATAAAAGGGAAGCAAAGATTTAACATGACTTCAAAATATTCTGTTAAAAATAAAAAACACGAAAAAGTATTTCTTCTTTGCACTTGAGATGTTGTTATTCTTTATTATATGTCCTGTAATATAAAAAAAACAGCTGTTGGACCGTTTTGACCCTGAATTGTGAGGAAGTTTATGTCTTTGTTCGCTTTGCTTCCGTAGAGTATAAGTCTTCTAAGTTATTTGTCTTTTCTGCTTTCATTGTTTAAATGAACACATTGTAGTTGTTTTCAATTAATGTGAAATAAATATACTGCAAAGAAATTCTGACCGATTTGTTGGTTATTCAGAAAATAAACATCCAAAAAACATATGATTCTTGCAAAACCATCCATTTAAATTATAGCGATAGATTTAAACCATATCAGCCTTACTGAATACATATTTCTCAGTCTTACAACTTTGCAATTTTAGAGAGTGGGGATAGGATAAAGGGGTGAAAATAGTTCAGGAAATCCTTCTGATATGGCTGTTATCTATTCATGTGTACCCAATTTCTATAAAAGGAGATCAATATTATCTAAAAGCAGATATTTAGGCTAGTTACTTTTAATTTATGGTTAGGAGGTCTGGGAATACGTTCTTTCAGTTTTCTGCATGCATGATGACCACAAATTTACTGAAGGACACAGCTATTTCATGAACAACTGCAGAAACATGACACTGTTGCACAGACCATGAATAACCAATGGAACTAACCTGAGGCATTTTTAGGGTTGCATTGCTTAGGTGGCATTACATGCTCAGGGATTTTATTTCTTAGGCAGGAGAGGATATGTTTATTTGTAAAGTACTATTCATATACAAGGTAAATGAAGGGGGTTCACAGGAAAATAAGAAATACATTAGATAATCATGTTAGAAATACAAAACGCATTTGAAAATAGTAACAAAGTTGAGCATCACACTGAAAGACACTTAAAAACTTAACTTAAAAAAAAGACATGTGAGAAGTAATTAAATAAAGCAAAATTTAAACCTTCATAGTAGTAATGCCATTAACAGTAATGTCTTTTTGTGTTTATTTCAAAGTGCAAACCAACAGGTTTGTGGGAAATTTGTTCCACAGACAAAGGGCAGAAAAACTACAGTACGTTTAACACAATTCAACACAGATTACATTTCTGTAAATAGCTTATTTGTGCAACTAGAGTTCCCTAATTCGTGCATGCAGATTTTAAAGCTGTTTTTTGGCACTAACGTTGTTTAACACTACATCAAATCTGTTTCAGATTAAACACCTTTGCTTCTCATAAACACTGAAGTTCTGCTTTGCATCCCATGGTCCATGAGTCACATATAAATACAGCGTTTCAAACTGACAGTAAGCTCAAATGTTAATTCACTTAGAAAAGGTTTCACTTTGGTCGTTTTGTCTCAAAACTCCAACTTCTTAATCACACCAGCAATAAATAACACTTCTCATTCATTCAGGTTACAATCTTGTTTGTTTCTTGTCTCATTGAAGAGCATCACTAATGATATGGTTGACTTGCTGTCCAACTCAGATAGTTTGTTTTTACCTCCATATTTCCACTATTGGAGAATATTAATGCTTCAGGGATAAATCGTTTCTTCTATGCCCTGACTGACTTCCACATGTCAACAGATAATTATCTTAATCTCCTGTCTTATTTTGCTCTGATACTCAGTCCACAATGATTAACATAGATGCTTTCTCGATTAGATCTTTTACATGTTTTCTTGCAAATGTGAAATCCATTTAGGGATTGAATGAAATGAGAAAAGAGAATGGTCTAGACTTTAATTGTGCAAAAAATTCACATGAATACTTAGCTAATATTACATTTTATCCTTCATGCACATACAGAATTAACAAAAGCCGACCTTGTTTTGTTCTTGTTTTGAGAAGGTCATTATGTAAACTGAAATTGAAGAAAACTAAAAAAGGACTATGAAAAATGTGGAAAAAATATGAAAACCTGAGTCTAAAAATGTTCCAAATGAATTAACTGCATTAAAGCTACAGGCTTAACATTAATCCAGCCATTTCTTGTCTTTTGCAATTTGAGGATGGGTTCTGAGGACTCCAGGGCATTTCCAGTTCTGAATCTGCTTCAAGTTGGACATACAAAGTAAAACACCTAAAGACATGTGCCCAGAAGTTACACTGAGCAGATGCCAACAGAACAACATTGTCATATTGGCATATTAACAGACCCAAAAGCAGCAAAATGAAGAAATAAGAATTTAATGAACAAGAACCAGAAACTTCAGGGGAACCAGGGGAACTCAGAGACCAGGAAAATAAACAACAAGAAGAGCAGGACCCAGGCAGAGAAGATTGATGATAGACCAGCGAGTTGTGAATGTGAAGACTGAATGTGCGTTGTATTTATACTGAGGAGGGAATGAGGAAGTGACAGAGAAGACCAAGGACTAATTAGTGAGAAGCAGTTGCAGGTGAGGGCAATTAGTAAAACTGGGTCAAGAGCAGAGTGGCAGGGAGACAACAGGAAGGGGCAGAATTATCAGGGAGTCAGAAAACTCCTGAATAAGAAACTAACTAAAGATAATGTGTCTAAGGAGGAATCTAAGGGGAACTTAAGGAAACACTAGAGAACAGAAGGAAGAAATAAATAAGGAAACGATCTAAAGAGAAATAAACTAAGAAAACACAAATAAGAAGCAGGACACAAACAAAAGGTGAAAACATCTAAGAGCATGAAGGTAATATGAAAACAAGGAAGTGCCATAAAATAAATACCAAAGAATACATAAAAATAATAATTAAATCTAATAAGGAAAAGAACTATGACAAACATTGTCTGTGAATACCAAACATGGGGCCTGTAGCTTCCCAAACCAGACATCGTCCTCTCTGTGACTCTCTGTGACTGAGATCCAGTTCATGAACACCAAAACAACCAATGACAAGCTGTCGACCCTGCTGGACTGTAACCTGTACTTGGAAAATTTGAACATTATACAATATTTATTTGTTACTTATATATGTTTTTCACAGAATTGATAAAAACACCTATTTTCATGTGTTGCAGTAGGATCCATTTTATGAAATATAAAGAAGTTTCTGTCAAATTTGGCAGGATTTCATTTTACTTTTTGACTTCCTCTCAATCATCTCTTTTGAGAGATTCTCTGTGATGCTGAATCCCGGGTAATCAAGAAATAATTACTTTAAAAAAAAGCTTTTAGCTGAAATGATTTTTTACAGAAAACAGTTCCTCGGGCTGTTTGTCTAATCTTCTCCAGCAGAGAAGCTCATCTGAATGGATTTGTAAACTAAAGTGTAATTTTTTTTTAAAAAAAGATACACATTGACTGATCTGACCATCTTCTTGTAACTGACTTCAGGATAACCTCGCTGTGAAAGGTATACAACACCCTCAAATTGATTTCCGTCAACAATGAAACACCGGTCTTCTTGCTTTAAATGCTATTCCAGCAAAGGTTACAGAAACAGACTCACACAGAAAGACACAGAACAAAGCAGCATGCATTTCTTTCAGACAGTTCTTCAGAGGGCTGAGGTTTTTCTTTGCTATTTAGGAAAAAACTTGTCAATTCAAATCTGCCCAGACAGCATTTTTCAGGTCTCTGCTGAGGTGACCTTTCAGACTGGCATTTGGAAATTAATTCCCCTTGAGCAACACCAGCCACTAAACAAAGTCCATCCACGCAGAGTCCATCCTTCACGTCTTTACAAGCCTTATTCTGTGTTTGTTTCTATATTTATAAGTTTTTGTTAAAACACACAGTAACCATGAGAGAGGTACCAGATCTAATGAGAACAACGCCCTCAGGTGTTTTGAATTGTTACACATACATCTAATGAGACAAATAAATGAACCCTGGGGGATTCAGCCAATTCCCTTTGCTTCATTTAGTTACTAATTTGACCTTTACTCTATTTATATCCTATAGCGTATCGTAAAAGGATATTTATACTTTACCTAATATGTAGCAAGTCAACAAATATATTTTTCTATAAATACAGAAGCTTGCAAAGGTATTCACACCTGTTGCCCCTAATGACATTTTCTATCATGCTAAAACCTTATATTTCCGGTGACACACCAACATAACAGGATCCATAGTGGAAGTGAAAGGGTGTTTTACAACTAAAATTCTGAAAAGGGCCGTTTAAATTTGTTTTGTTAGCTCCTTTGCTCTTCCCATCAGCTCTGAACAGCTTCTCAGCTCAAAAGACTTTTCCACGAGGAGCAGATTTGTGGAGCGCAGGATTAAGACTCGTTCTATTAACGGATTGTCCCGACTGAGCTGTGGATTTCTGCTGCTCCTCCAAAGTTACCATTGGTCTCTTGGCTGCTTCTCTAATTAATTGTTACCCTTCTTGGTCATATTTTTCTAAATTTACTATTCTCTCATATTCTTCCCATTTTTAAATGGTGGCGTGAACTGTGCTCTGTGAGATATCCAAAGCTTTTGATTTTGTGGTATAACTTAACCCTGTTTTAAATGTCTCTACAGTTTCCTACCTGACTTGTTTGCTGCCTTCCTTTGTCTTACCAGTGCTTTTTGTTCTTTAAAGTTCTCCAATAACCCTCTGTGGCCTTGAAAGCACAGCTGGATTTACAGTATATTAGATTAAACAGAGGGGGGGACTGTGTTTACAAATTAGTTGATTTTTTGAAGGCAGTTAGTTAAACAAAATTTTATTTTGGGTGTGAATATCTTGAGGCGCTCTATATGTAGTCAAACTGAACCGAGTAATAAATGTTTCCCACAGCTTTACACCTGACTCAGAATGTTTATAACAATAATCACTTACAGGCCACACCTCTACAGCCCAACACAGCAATAATACCACTGATGTGTTTCCTGTCTTTTGTGTCTTTCTAAATCCCACTTAAGACCCCCAGCCCATCCATGTTTAATTACTGTAGATCTAACGTCATTTCTTAATAAAGGGAGCAGCCGTTTCCCAGACTACAGCAGCGGTGCAATTAACAACCACAAGGAGAAATTAATCACATCTGTTTCTGTGCACAAACACAAATGCAGTCAGATGATATTGTTCATGATGTGGTTAGTTGAACCAATACAATAACCGGCTGCTGAGGGTCTCAGTCAATACACCAAAAAAAAGTTCCTACGGCTTCTTACATTTTTGGCTCTTATAAGAAATGTATTCTTAGAATTTTATTGCCTGTTTTAAAAGCTCTTCTGGGTTCAGCTCTAAGGCACTGAGTCAGCCCCCTTTCCGACAGAGTCCTCAGAAAAACCAATTTCCATTCCTCACTTTCAATCTGTTGGTGACAACCCTTTCAGGTCATTTTTATAAATCTAAAAAGCTCTGCTTTCTTCTCCATCTTTTACTTTTGTGTGAAGCGCTGTAAGGACCACTTCTAAAATATTTCATCTCCCATTACTCCATGTTATATAAATAAACTTTTATTAAGTTTTTTTAAATCTTTACATCCGTTTTAATTACATTTTTTATTTTTGCATTCCCATTCAAACTCACACGCTGTATTTTATTGATATTGTTCATATACATCTGAGTGGGAAGCTCTTAAGATTGGTTCATGTAATAGTTCTTTCTTGCTAGCCTCTCTATGTCGTTTAAAGATACACCACTTGAGATCAAAAAAGATTCAACCTTTCTTAATTGCTGAGAAAGTATCTGTGTTACATGATGTTATACCCAGCTAACCCAGGTTCCTACAGCTTTTTTTCACATTGCAGCTCAGACACACCATATATCCAGGACACAGGCACCACTTGTACAAAATGTATGCTACCCAAATGTTCCAGCAATTACCGAATAATGAAGGTACCTAGTCTGACACTCCCTCTGCACAGTTAAAAGGGAAAAGTCGCTGACATAGAAGGGGATTTCAACCTATTTCTTTAATGAAACAATTATCTGTCCACTAGACGGCATTCATACTCAATGTCCAAAGCGTTGAACTTTCAGCTCAAAATGGTCAGGCAATAATCAAGTTAAGGAAAAAAAGGAGAAGGTAACAGTAAATAATTTTTACCTTACATAGTAGTGGTCGGTACTGTTTTTTTCTACACCTCACAACCCACGCTCAATTTATGCAACAGAGTTGCATCATAAGTGACAGAAACTATGAAAATATGCTGAAGCTTTCTACAAATTAAAAGTAATTCTGACGATATGCAAACGTACATGACAAGATGAGTAACAACGTGACTGTGAAGTTGGTTTTCAGTGCGCTATCAATTGTGAATAAGGACATGTAAACATACATATTCATTTTTTATTGATATTGTATTGAATAAAACACAATGGAGAGACATTGTTCCTCTTGGGAAGAAGAGTAAATCATTCTCTGAGGATTTGGTGAAATGTTCAGACCACGATTTTAAAATAATAATAGCAAAATTTATACAATCCCAACTGCAAAGCCCTCTTATGTACCCTGTAGTCTTTTTTAATGTAATTTACAATGTAGGGCCTGGTTAAAAACTTGACTTCATTTGACTCCTCTTTCCTGCTGGTTGTATCTTTTAAGCTGATGTCACACTGTTATGTGGGTGAAAACATGAAGATATTAAGCAAACTATGCAGAACATCAAGCCACATCATGTCTTTGATTGTGTGTCACTCCTGTTATGAAGGGTGAGAGTATATTGGGATCAAGCGTGTGGAATTCACAGTCTTCTACTTCATCCAGAGAGGGTACACTGCTTTTGTTATGATGTCACCATCTTGTTTAAGATTATTCTTAAATTTATGGATTAGATCACTATCTGTAAATACATTTTCATGTTTGTACAAGACATCTAGTATGCTGAGGTGAGTGAAGCATATTAAAACAAAAGGCCGATAAGTAATAGTTTGAAGAGTTATAGGAAACAGTAAACCATTGGAATGGTGCAGTTTTTTAATCCAAACAGTTTCCATTTTCCTCATATTTAGTTTAGTCTGTGATCATTCCTTAAGATACAATCTTGGCAAGTATCAAATGCGTGTTATCCTAACTTAACTCTAAAACCCTCGCTTGTTTAAAACTCTGCAAACAGTTCATTTCTTCTTTTTTTCTCAAGCTTCTTCTCTTCAGCCACAACAGACTCCGATTTAAGTGACATTCACACAGCTCCCTGTGGTGCTACAAAGGTTTCAGAAAACAGTTAAAGAAATAGAAGCAACACTCAGACATGCAACTGGTTGTGTTCACCTTTTAAAGGTTTTATAAAGAGATGAATGTCACATGGACAGATTTACTTAAAAGTACAAAAACACAAAGTCTGAGTCATTGGGAAAATTGAACTTGTGAGTAATGCTTAAATCCCAAATATCCTGATTTTAAAAGCAATACTGTCCTGAAATATACAAATATGCTATTGTAATCGCTATGAGAATGTCTAATTCCTTTATAAGTGATATACACAGAAAATCAATGATGGGCAGGTCGGATTATATTGCAAGCAGATGTGTCAACGGTAGAGGATGAAGTTCTTGATACTGTGAGGAAGGAAGAGGCTGGAGGTTCTGTGAAGACGAGGCTGCCCAAGACTACGGCGAATGCAGAACCGACAGAGCTGAGACAGAGAGCAGGGACCTTAAGCAAAGGAAGAGGAAACGTTTAAACTTAATGCTCAGGGAGATGACAGAGGCGAGAAGATCATGCCACACACCTTTTCTCTGTAGAGCAACTCTAACCGCGCTGTTTGGTGCTGACAGATCCAGAGGAGTCTTTCCCTCTGCATTCCTGCTGGCTCTGTCTGCCCCAAAGTCCAGGAGAAGTTCAACACTGCTTGCTTCTCCAGAACAAACTGCAGCATGCAGCGGACCGTCCTGCCCGCATCCAGAGCCAACATCTGCACCTGTATGTACACAAATAGAAAAAAATAATGAAAGGGGGGATCACTTAAAAGAACAGGCAACCCCCCATGAGTATCACCCCATGTGGAGAAAATGAAAACAATCAAATCAAAAAGATCTATACTAATTAGAGCTATAAATACAATGTTAAATGGTTTCTTGCTACATCTGACAGCCCTGCAAGTTATTGCAACCAGAAAAGCTTTGAAATGTGTGTTGCTGTGAACTGTGAAGCACTGCTTTCTGTTTCCATGGAAAAGAACGGAGGGGTGTTGGGACAATTAAGATGGCATAACAGCTGAAAATCACCCAGGCAGCAGCAGCGGGAACAAAAGTCACAACTGAATCTGAAGTTTTGCTCAACGGCCACAGATAGTTGGCTTCTTCTGGGATAATTTCACAGTGGTTTTCTCAATTTGGCAGCAACCTATCTTTGTCTTGGAACAAAAGCAAAATTGCACTTAACTTTAACTTGGATCTAGAACTACATTTTGTCCAATCAAAGTCTTAAGTTAGAACCAAAGCATAGCCTTCTCCAATTTAAGATATTTAAAATTTAATTTTCAAACAAAAAACCCTCCTTTAATCGAAAGAAGGAAAAAAAAGTTTTTGATTGATCATGTAAACTCTAATTTTTCAGGATGGAAGATTTATTCACTTATTTCAACCTGTGGAGAAAAACGGCTGCAGCTGCTGAGAAGTAAAGCGAAGAAAAATAACGCAATTAAGCTAAAAGCAAAAACAAAAACTGTCACATAGATTCAGTTTGGATGAAGGTTTGTGTAAAAAACTAGTAAGTTTCAAACTGATAATCCAGTATTTGATTCATATGTTTAAATGTAGATGATTTTTGAGAGTTAGCATTAATTTTTGTGTAAGCTATACAAAAATATAATTTAACTCTCAAAAACCATCTACATTTAAACATATGAATGAAATACTGGATTGCTTACACAAAAAATAATGCTATTTCAAGAAGCTTTGGTAACAAATGCGGCTGCTTAAATTCCTATTGTCCTCTAACCATGTGTACTCTGTTTTTCTTTCCATAGAAAGTGCTTCCATGTTGTTTGGGTTTCTTTTCTGAAAAAAAAAGCCATTTGCACAGATATTGCTGCTATTAACTTTCTGTCCACCCTTTGTTTTTCTGTGCCTTAGAAAGCCTTCCTAATTCTGTGTCTAACAGTTTCTCTTTCCTTCGACAAACAATTGCAGGAGCAATCATTACTGCCTCTTTCACAAGACATTTCCATCATAAACGTGCAAAGACGACCTCTGAACTCCCTCTGACCAGTCATAGTTCACAAGGAAATTCTGTGATATCCTGCAGCGCTGTAAATTTTTAAAAGAAACAAGCTGGCAGTGGGGGATTAGAAGAGGCATTAAGGTCCGCACAATAAATACAATAAATATGTTGAAAGTATTTCCTAACTGTTCGTTTCAAAACAGTAATGCTTAACAAACTCAAGTGTAGAAATCTTGATGTTGGCCGAGCAAACGCTTCAAATTTAATATCTTTATCTCACTTTCTAACTTTTGTTGTTGGAAATGGTTTTTGGTTTTTTGTTGGTGCTTGCAGATCTTGTGGTTGGGAGGTCAGATAACCCATAACTTATGGCTACATCTCTTCCTCAACCCGCTAAGCCATCTGGGGCTCTACACAAGTCAGGGGGAGCCAGGAGAGATAACAAAGGCACTGCTACCTCCCAGGCCTCGTCCATCGCTTCACAAAACACATGGAGACAACTAACAGCGCAATTAATTAAAAAGGGGGCATACAAGTTTTAATTCCTTATAGAGCTACTCCTGGCCTACAGCTCTGTCATTGGCAGTGTCTCTTCTGTATAAAGCCACATATATAGCTATTTCTGTGATCCGTTATTAGCATCATTATTTATATATATATATATATATATATATATATATATATATATATATATATATATATATATATATATATATATATATATATATATATATATATATGTGTATGTATATATAGTATAGGCAATGACTCCTTGATAGATGACCAATTGACTGTATTGTCTTATTTGCAGTGAATTTGACCATGTATCTTAAGACCTGAATTTGACAATAAGTCAAACTAAAATGAGGGAGTAGCTAAAGAATAAACCTGTGAGGCCTTGCTCATAAAGGCCTCCCTCTCTTCACTTGGTTTCTTAAGTTACCTGAACGCAGTAGCACCTCTACACACTCTGCTGCAGAAGCCATGCAGGCAGCATAAAGCGGCGTTCCCACATCTGGCATCTCCAAATCAATCTGGGCTCCGCAGGACAGGAGCAGCTCCAGACACTCTCTGTGACCTGGACAGGATGGGGAAACAGCTTTACAAACCTGCGCTAAAACAGATCGCACCTTTACCCCCATTGCTTTTAACACCCACCCACCTTTTTTAGCAGCCTGGTGGAGGGGTGAAGCCAGCTGATGGTTGGTGTGGATGGAGGCACCATGCTGTAAGAGGAGTCTGACACAAGAGACACTTCCACTGCTGCAGGAGTTAAGGAGAGGTGTGGCGCCATCTACTGACATTGCCTGAGCCTGGCAAAGGAAAGACAATAATTTTACTGGTAAAAAGCTCACACACAGTTACAGCATATTACATTTGTTTAAAAAAAATTGTAAAAGACATTAAAATACTTTGATATTATGAATTTCAAGCTTTTAAAATGATTTGGAAGAGAGAGACAATTTTCGGTGGGTATATTTCTTTTGCCAAAATAGAAAATATCAGCAAACACTTCCAGTTTCATATTATCCATGTGCAGTTTCACCACCAATTTTTTTGGGTTTTGTTTTGTTTTTAGAAATGTGGAAATAAATTCTTGGACCTGATACAGTGTCTGGTCTGGAAATTCCTTTGGCCTGCTTCACTTGGCAGGACTTTTAGACCGATTTTGCCCTGATTCTCCCCTTCCAACACCCCCCGATTATCGGGATGGCTCTTGAGATAATCCTAACAGATATTCCTGCTGGTGTGTGGTGTTCAGAGCGATCTGGTCTGCTGGGAAGGGTGTTGGGGAGCGCTCCGATCACAAATCGGGGATATTCAACATGTTTTAGATGGTCTTGGCCCGATATCTCAGCGTGTGTGGTGTGTTGTGAGGACAAACAAGCATGCAGCCTGTTGAATGTGACATATAGCCAATCAGAAAGCAAGGTGAGGGGGGACGATACATGTTGGAAGCGTCTGTTATTATTTAAAAGTGTGGATCAGTATCAGGCTCTGAGATCAGTATCGCTGAGCTAGTGTGACGTGCTCCCCGACAGGTTATTCAGTGCTGGTCTGCTCTATGCTTCTGTGACGCTGGCTTTTGGTGCGTCCTGTTGGAGCGAGACGTCGTGCAGTCTGACCCACTGAAATCTTGGGCCGTTCAGTGTGAACCACCTCTAATGCTCGGTGGAGCTCCCAGTGTGGCATGAAGCAGTTCTTTGAGATAGCCGAAAAAACATACAGTGCATGTGAACCGGGTCATCAGGCAAAGGAGCTTTCGTCTCTATTGCTCTCCAATCTCTCTCGCTGTCTGTGTCTCTGTGCCACTGCAGCAGCACCAGTCACTGTTAACATGTCAATCAGCCCCCTCACCCTGCATGTTTGTTGGTCCGCCAGGCAACACCTCCTTTTGGTGCATTTTTCAAACAAGAAATGTGGGCGGAGGAAGACTCTGGTAGGGGGTGAGTTGCTCTTTAACGGAATCAACTAGTTATTTAAAGCACTGGGTTTCTGAAAGAGGTTATGTTTATACTTTGTAGAGTTTTGCAATCGCCATATGACTGCCGCTGATATGATGCAACATAAGGAAACCAGCACATCCTGCGACATCTGGAAGTATTCAGATGATACAGCTTTTGTGGCATGTGTGAGTGGGGGACAGGGGGGGGAGTACAGGGACCTGGTGGAGACCTTCACTGGAGCAAAAAAAAAAAAAGACTGTCTTCTCCTGAACACCACCAAGACTGAGGAGCTGGGGATGGACTTCAGGAGCTCTAAACCACAAAGACAGTCAGTCTGCATTGATGGGGAGGAAATGGAGACTTAGGAGTCCTACAGATACCTGGGTGTGGTTCTGCCCTAGAAACTGGAGTGGACTACCAACACAGACGCAGCATACAGGAGGGGACAGAGTCGCCTTTTCTTCCTCAGGCGGCTAAAGTCCTTTGATGTCTGCAGGGACATGATGCAGATGTTCTACCACACAGTCATCGGAAGTTGGCTTCTGTATGCTGTTGTCTGCTGGGGGAGCAGCACTGCGGCCAAAGAATGCAGAGGTCTGGACAAACTGGTCAAAAAGCCCAGTTCTGTGCTGGGTCGGGAGCGGGACCCTGTAAGAACTGTGGTGGAGAGCCAGATGAGGAGGAAGCTGCAGGGTTTTCTGGCTAAAAATAACTGCCCCCCTCCCTCCCACCTCCTTCCATGATGTCCTGACCAGTCAGAAAAGCAGCTGTGGTGAAAGATTGATCTCTTTGAGATGCAGGACTGAGAGGTTCAGGAGATCGTTTGTTCCTGCAGCCATAAGACTGTTCAACAGCAACATCCAGCATGTTCCTCAAATGATTTTTTGTTTTGTTTTAATCTAATATATATCTCTAAATATATGAGCACTGGATAAAGTTAATTTCCCATTTTGGCACGTACGTGTACATACATACATACGTACGTACGTACAAACTTACATCCATACATCCATTGCTGGACATTTGATCACTTGTCTTGGCAGAACTGGTAGAGATAATTTAAAGTGATTTATTATTTTCCTG
Organism: Valencia hispanica; assembly: GCA_963556495.2. Taxonomy (NCBI): domain Eukaryota; kingdom Metazoa; phylum Chordata; class Actinopteri; order Cyprinodontiformes; family Valenciidae; genus Valencia; species Valencia hispanica. Next base: position 33,114,696 of record OY747707.1, on the reverse strand, counting down.
TCAGGAAGACAGATTTTAAACACAGTCCACAAATTTCAGGGTTGGGAAGGCTATCTCAGAAATTTATTGATAGTCAACATAAAAACCACTGTTGATGTGTATTTTGGAGCATTGTCTTGTTGGAACACCTAAAAGTGCTGTCAGCATGACGATGTCCCAGAAATCCAACATCCACCAAAGCTGAACCCCACAGTCACAGGAAATTATTGCAGCAAAGAGAGTTTAATATTAACACGAATTTTGATGTTGCTGAACAAGAAAGATATCCCTGCTTAAAAATGGAGACCATCAAGCTCGGCAGAAATTTACAGCTGTCTACATGGAAGAATCACAAGCCTCAAGGTCAGACTAAACAAAACTGAACCGTTTGTTGTTTGTAATGTTTCCCTAACTATCAACCATGGTGGTGGCAGCATCATGCCTATTTTGCCACTTGTTTTACTGGTGGATAAAATGATGAAAATGGACTAAGTGGACTAACTCCAAATTCTTCAACCTTACCTGAATTTAGCAACTAGATGATTAAGAGTTGGGTCCTGATGATTTAAGTATGTGTAAAGTGGGCTAACATTGAGGCTATGGAAGGCCCCCAAACATGACAACATTAAAAATTAGCAGACTATATTTTAAAGTTGAGTCTGAGGCAGGAAAGGAAAATAGTTTCTCTATAATCTTTAAAGGGATAGTTAACCAGATATAAATAGAAGAAACAGTTCAAATTCATTATCAAAATCCCCAAACTAATGACATTCCTGGTTATGATGAGTGTATGTACTCTTGTGAATAGACCTGACTCTGACTTGACATTTTTTCCACATTTACACAGGACCATCATGTTCAACACAGAGGCAGCTATATTGAATAAAACTTCTTACATTTGCACCGCTGTCTAAGAGGAATTTGGCACAGGCGTAACGGCCTCCGAGACATGCCTCATGAAGAGGAGAGACTCCGTCCATGGTGAGAGTGTTTACCTGGAAGCCCTGCAGACAGAAGATTAAATCTATCTGCTTTTTCTGATCTTCTCTGATCTGGCTGAAAAAACTGCAATAGATCTGTTGTTTACCTGAGCGATAAGACTCATCAGGTAAAGGAGTCTGCCCTGATAGGCCGCCTCGTGGAGAGGAGTTCTGTCTGAACACGAATCTGAGACAAGAAAACAAAATACAAAAAACCAGTTTTCAAACACAGAAAACAATAACCCCAAAGTAACTGTCTGATCTTTGAGGATAAAGAAATTTAGAAGGGAGGTTTGCAATTTTCTAGCTCTGAAAAGCATTTTAATCCTGACCTCGACGGAAAATATCCCCCATTGTTTTGCATCAACAACAGTTGGCAGGAAGTAACTCCGTTCATTCCAGTTTTGACAGGAAAGCAAAGAGAAGACAAACACTCACCAGCCATCAGCGAATTGCATGGCAGGCCTCTGTAGATGTAGAAATGGTTTTGCAAAGGTTGGGATGTCATGAAAATAGTGTCCATCATAAAAACCAGACTCCTTCAAGCCTCTCCCAGGAAACACAAATCGGAATTCGGCCTTCCCCCTCTTATCAGGGTCCTTGGTCGCTTCCCCCACATTTCAACTTCCTAAACGACCTCGTTCCAGGATTACTGGTGCTTTACATACATGACAATAGCAGTGGCGACGGTCCTGAGGACGCGTCTTCAGAACAAAACACTTCATCGTGTGCATATGAAGAGAAAAACAGACAAGTCTGGGTGATTTAGGCACAATGGGGATGAAAGTACAGCCAATATGCAACTCTTGCAACACTGCAATGTTGTGAAGGTTTTGGGAGTGAGGGTCAACCCTGACAATAACTTTGTTCACCAGAAATACATAATTCTGTAAAGATTTTTCCAATTGTTAAACCAATTTCAGTGAACTGATCAAAATGTTGATGTTATTGGTTTGGCAAAGCAAATTTAGGCTTTGCCGTTCTGCTCGTAGGTGAACCTTTTCCCCGATCTCAGGTATTTAGCAGTCTCCATTTCGCTTTGGTCATTGTTGCATCAACTCTGACCAGCTTCCCTGTCCCTGCTGAAGAAAACCATCCCCACAGCATGCCGCTACCACCACAATATTTCATTATGGGGATGGTGTGTTTATGGTAATGTGCACAGTCAGTTATCCTCCACTTAGCGTTTTAGCTTTTGGGTCAAAAAACGTAATAAAGTTAAGCTTGGTTTCCTCTGAGCAGAGCACCTTCTCCCACAGGCTTGCTGAGTCTCTTACATTGTTTGCAGCAAACTGCAGGTAGAACTTCTAATGAAGTGCACAGTTTCCAAATAATAGTTTCCAAATTTCAACCTAGAGCTGTGGATCTCTGCAGCTCCTCCAGTTACCTTGACCTTCTTGACTGCTCCATGGATACTCAGATGATTGATTGACAAATCCTCTGTGAGGTGTTAAACGCTTGGGATATTGTTTTCTAACTAACCCTACTTCACAATAAATGAAAACCTTCAGAGGGTGCAGATACTTCTGCAGCACACTGTAAACCCTGAAAACTTCTTACCCGTTTAAAACTATTTCAGGTTACTGTTGTAACTTCATGCAGTCCTCTGGTACAACATCTTTGTACTTTAGAAGATAAAACCATAAAAACAGGACCGGTAAGAGCAGTTTTCAAATGTAAAAGTACTTTTAATATTCAGATTTAATTGTTATTAAGACAATCACTTGGAACAACTCTCATGATATACAGCTTATTACAAAAGTAAAGTTTATGAGTCATACAACAAGGTCCATCAGTAACAGAACATGGGATACTGGAGCTTTTTTTGGCTGTTCTTTGCATATTTAAATACTCTCTCTACACTCCTTTCTTTCTTTGCAATGGATGAGACTGTGCAAATTTTTTAAATCTTTGGTTCTCTATACTTTGCCTCCAAGATGTCAGATACCCGTCTGAATGTTTTAGAGCGGTCTTGGTCAGTAGTTTTCAGAACTTTCTGAAGATTAACAATTTCCGTTATACTTTGGCTGCTTTTTGGGCTTATTTTAAGCTCGGCTCTTGTCCTTGTCCAGGTCAGCCTAATGATGGTTTAAAATGAGCGAAACGGAAAATGTGGAGATAAATTAAATCTTAAATTAAACTCTTAAAATATTCCACTACAAAAAACTCTGGAGAACTATAGACCAATACCAGTTTAAATTACACTGCTTCTTGAGAAGTGTAAGTATAAAGAAACAAGGAATGACTCAAGATGTTTTTACACAGCTCTATATGGGTTTATAAATCATTAAAAAGTGCACAAAGTCTCTCTTGTTTATAAAATGTAAACACCGTTAGGGATTCTCCTGAGCACATTAAGCATTCAGTAGTTATTAATAACAATGTTGGCTGAAGTTGTCGTTTCTGCTGCCCGCTTCACGACACATTAGCTATCAGCTACACTTTCATTCCTTTTCTGTTTCCACAGTCCGTTTGGGCCCGAGGCATCCACCGCCAAGTCCATGTGCCGATCCGGCACCAACCACTGCAGGAGCAGCAGGAACAGGAAATCCAGAACTGCCACAAAGGCGAAGATAGAGCCGGCCACGGGGCCGCAGTGAGACCTGAGTCTCCGTAACCTCTTCTCCAGAGGGAGCACCTGTTCGCCAGCTACTCTGTCATACACCTGTGGAGGGGTAGGGGAGTTTGGTTAACAAGGTGACCAATTGTTGGAATGACATAGTCCACAAATCCTAATCGTGTTCAGAAGCACTGAGTCAGCCAACCGTGGAAAGTTGTGACTCAACTGGCTCTGTTGGTTTAGGAAAGTATGCATTTTCACTGTGTGAGACGCGTGTCTGCACCTGCTTAACACACCGCAAAAGGCTTGTACTTTAAAGAAAGTGAAACACATTTATATAATCTATGACACATTTACCTCCTAAAATGGTATGTTTCCTGGGGGGGGGAAGTGAATAACATGTGATATGTGGACGTGTTTTAGCCAGAAAAATGTCTCTGTACTGTCACCATTTAGAAAAATGTACAAAAATAAGTTCATGTCTTTTATGTTCTTTGGTTGCAACAAGCATATTTTATTTTAAAACAAAAAAATTGTATTTGTGGTTTCTACAAAGAAAAACATCTCAGAAGTTATGAAAGAATGCTTGAGATCAAAGCACTCAAAATCCAATAACATTTTTACTACTTTCTTTTAGGATTTGGCTCTTAACCATTTGCCTTTCCAAATTTAAGAAGTCAGCGTTTATCGTTTATTTACAGGATTTTCTATAGCAATCTAACCCCAGTAAAGATAAGAAAAAAAGAAAAACAAACCTTCTGTAGCAGAACAATAATCTCACACTGTATAAGCCTTTACATTATATTTAACAATGATTTTGAATTCCATTTGTAATCATCATCTTCCTGCGAGACCCCACACCACTTTCAGTTTTCAGACAGATGCCACTGATTAAACTCGCCCGCTCTCTCACAGATATTTTGATATCAAGCACTCTAAACAAGGTTTCCAGGCCCTGTGGAATAAACTAGGCCAACAGCATCATGGATTCTCCACCGTACTTAACAGAGACTTAACTTGCTTTTTCCAAAGAAATAACCCTTTGTCGGATTTCACGGAGGCCATGATCCGACTCTTTACTAAGGATCTCCAACAGTGAGCTTTGGAGATTCCTACAAGAATCCTGTTTTATACATACAGTGAGGAACATTATTTGAACATCCTGCGATTTTGCAAGTTCTCCATATTAGAAATCATGGAGGAGTCTGAAATTCACATTGTAGGTGCATTCCCACTGTGAGAGACAGCATTTTTTTAAATTCTGGAAATCACATTGATTTTTAAAGAATTTATTTGTATTTTTTTGCTGCACATAAGTTTTTGAACACCTGAGAAAATCAGTGTTGATATTTGGTACAGAAGCCTTTGTTTGCAATTGCAGAGGTCAATGTTTCCTGTAGTTCTTAACCAGATTAACAGATCTTCTCTAGATTTGTCAGGTTTCGGGGGTGTCGCTGATCAACACGGAGTTTCAGCTCCCTCCCAGCATTTTCTATTGGATTTAGGTCTGGGGACTGGCTAGGCCACTCCAGAACCTTGATTTGCTTCTTACGGAGCAACTCCTTGGTTATCCTGGCTGTGCTTCAGGTCATTGTCATGTTAGACGACCCATTTTCAATGCTCTGACTGAGTGAAGGAGGTTGTTGCTCAAAATCTCACAATACATGGCCCCATTCATCCTCTCCTTAATACGGTGCAGTCGTCCTTTCCCCTTCGCAGAAAAGCAGCCCCAAAGCATGATGTTTCCACCCCCGTGCTTCACAGTTGGGATGCAACTCATCCTTCTTTTTTCCTCCAAACATGGCGAGTGAAGTTTAGACCAAAAGGTTCTATTTTGGTCTCATCTAACCACATGACTTTCTCCCATGCCTCCTCTGCATCATCCAGATGGTCATTGGCAAACTTCAGACGGGCCTGGACATGTGATGACTTGAGCAGGGGAACCTTTCTGTGCAATGCATGATCTGTGTGTCACCTACTACGATGAGGTCAGCTGGGTTCCCTCTTGTGTGTTAAGTTGATGTTTTGTGTTTGCACTTTGAGGTGTACTTTTGTTATAGGTCTGCTGCTTTAGGTATGTATGTTATGTGTTAGCATCAACCTGCTGACAGACAAGCAGCTGGAAATTAGCCTTGGGCTACATTCTGGTGTCTTTGCTAATATATTTGTTTGTTAATATGCATGTAATGTTCCCGATTTAAATAAATAAATGTGAATCTGAATGAATTTGGGCCTTCGTCTAGCCTTGTTTGTCACAGCCCCAGTCTTCTTAAAATGACTGTTGTAACTGTAAATATGGACCCATTTAGGTAAGTAGTTATTGTTGCTCCCTAATTTATGAAGATCAGACACCTGCCTCACTTGGATGTCATGTTCTCTCACCTTTCCTATTTTGAAGAGTATGTTATAGAAACTGAAATGAACTTAAATACTGAAATAAAAATCAGAGAAATGATTCGGCTATATTTATTCAATATATAGGAGAGATATTTTTTGTTCTAAATTAAAGGTTGGGTGTTTCTGCATTTTTCAGGGTGAGATTATGCTACTGCAAAAGCAAAAGTCTTATTTAGTTGTTTTTTTTAAACAACATGTATCCCTTTTTATCTTCTAACAAAGGCCAACTTGCAACAAACTATCATACCTCCCAATTACAACATATTTGTTTTATTTTCTTGGAATTCTCACTGATATAATCAGAAAATGGTGTTTCATTTTTTTTTATACACTCACCTTTTCAGTCCTCTCTGCCACATTTTTCCAGGTGTAGAGGTTTTTCACCCGAGCATGGATGGAGGCGGGTGAGGGCACAGAGCCAGATCTGAGCTTGACAATTACGTTTTCTAAACCAGTACACAATGAGCGCACAGTTGGATCACATAGCGTGATCAGATCCTCAGGTAACACCTCAGGAATTCCACCCACACGGGTGCTCACCACCTAATGGAAAAGAAAACCACCCGAAAGACTTAAGGATTTAATAACAGCACAGATCAAATTGTTTAAATGTGTCACAATAGTTTCCAGGAATCAGACATCGGGATACACAAATAGAGTGGAAAAGTGTGGTATACACCCCCCTTTATTATGACGGTCCTAAATAAAATCCAGTGCAACTAACTTCCTTCGAATTTTGCGTAATTGATAAACAAAGGAGGGCCAAATGTGAACTTGTTGGCCTACTTGCAAAACAATATGTGTGGTCAAAAGATATAATGACTGCCCATCTCCCCAAAGTAGAACAAGGTGATGGTAGCATCATGCTGTGGGGAAGCTTTTCAGAGTTGATGGAAAGGTGGATAGCACTAAATCAGAGATAATCATGCAATAAAACCTGTCAGAGGCTACAGCAGAAAAGAAACTGGCTCCAAAATTCTCTAAACATACAGCCTAATGAATGGTTCAGAGGTTTACATAGAAACATGAATGTTAGAAGGGCCTAGTCAAATTACAGAGCTAATTTAGAATCTGAGGTAAAACATGTTGATAAATGGTCTCCATCCAATCTTACTGAGCCTGAGCTCTTTTGAAACGAAGAATAGTGAAAAAATGTAGTCAAATTTCCAAAGCTGATAGAGGCATCTCATTTTACAATCATGTGCTACTTTATGTTGGTGTAGTAACCCAATAAAATACAGTGACATTTTCTTTGTTACTTCATTAAAAAGTGTTAAAATCTTTACTATACAGAGAGAAGAGCTACGAAAATAAATCAATGAAATCAATGAATATCGGATAAATGTACATTTTGGGTGCTTTCACACCTGTTAGTCCGCTGGACTCGGTACGATTGGGGACCAATTTTGCAACATTGTTGCAACTTTGAGCTGGTGCGGTTCGTGTTCACATTGCACTTTTGACAAACGAACTAAACCTTTTACATGTTGTATATCCCCCTTGCGTGTGGTGGCGCTGTAGCAAGAACTGCCGAAATAAAGTCCAAGAAAAAGACAAACAGGAAACGGATGCATGATGTCGGTCATTCCATATTGGTCCAGCAGCAGACGCGGTGAAACTCCCGGAAATAAACAGACCTAGCTCTGCATACACAGATGGATTGCGCTTGTGTTCTTGTTGTGGTGGTCGTAATATATTATATTTACATCGTTCAAATCTTAATGAAGCACTGAGCTTCCTCCCGACTCCACGTTTGACCACAATTCTTTGTTGGCACTAATGCTAACAAGTTACAACACAGAAACGGCGTCTCCCACATTGCAAAGCGCAGCGCGCTACGGATGCCTACATACCAAAAAGGGCTTTTATCAGGAAGTTGGACCGAACCGAGGCTGGTTCGTATTCATACCTGAAGTGAACCGCACCAGAGTCAGTTTGGAAGCGGACCAAGAACATCTCAAAATGTGGGTCTCGGTCCGGTTCGTTAGTCCGGACCAAATTTCACTGGTCCGCATTCACACCAGCTTAAACGAACCGTACTCGAGTTCGTTTTAATAGAACCAAATGCTGCAGGTGTGAAAGCACCCTTTATTTAAACTACTAGTTTCTTTCCTCTAGGTCGGTAGTTCCCAAAGTTGGGGTCATGAATATGTAAGTCTGGGGCCAGGAAGTCCTCTTCAGATATTGACCTAAATACCAAAAATTATGAGAAAGCATTCAAATTGTAAAGATACTGTAAAAGATAAAAGTTTGAAAAAATAAAATCAAAATATTGGCCAATACATTGACTGTTATTCCTGATTACGTTGTCATTTTACCACTTTTTACCTGACACAGTAAAAATGTTTGTATGCTCAACCAAGAGTCGGGGTCAAAACCATATTACATTTTTATTATGTGGGCCAGAAGCTGGAAATTTTGGGAACCACTGCTCTAGATCAGCTCATCAGATAAAAATGTAGGGAGCAATACCCTGAAAGCTGGTTAGCAAACAGTTGTTATATATTTTGGCACAAGTCAATCTGAATGAGCCACATTAAGGCTGGTCTAGTCAATTTCTGCAGAAGTACCTTATTTGTCACATATTGGGATAAAATTGTATCTGACAGACATCTTCCTCCAACACTTAAAAACATGTGATCTTCTGTAAGCTATTCAACTAAAGTCAGTTGTAACCATAACAAAAATACTTTCATTTCTGCTTTCTCCCCCCCCCTTTAGTATGAGTGGTTATCCTCTGCAAGATCTGCCAAAAACAGGTCATGTCCTCTAGTGTTTTTTTATGAGTGTTCTAATTTTTTTTAAACCATTCGTTGTCTACATTTGCATCATCCAGTTTCTGTTTGCATGAAGGGCGGAGGTTAACTGGGTATATCCATTCATTTATGTTGTTACTTTATTAAAGTTATAAAAGATTAAGCTACAATCATTTGTGCTCAGAATAACAGCTGTGTTTAAAAAAAAGTGGATTTAAGAGGACAACATGCTTTTCTTTACAAACTCAAACATTTACTGTGAGAACTGAAAACATCTTTACAGTTTAGTCTTATCAGAATCACTGAACTAATATTTAGTTAGATAACAACTGTTTCCAACAACTCCTTCACAGTTGTGTTGCATTGACCCGACCAGCTGGTGAGCATGTGAGAAGGTTTTCCAGCCAGGGAAAACTGGGCTACAAGGTTTCGCAAATTTGATGTCATGCCAAAAGTATTCTATTGGATTAAGGTTCTGGTATTGGCCAGGGCTCTTCATAACATAAATCCTGTTGGTCTGAAACCAAGATACTTTTTGCTTACTGGTGTGTTTTGGGTTTTCCTGTTGAAACACCCATATAAGGAAAACTTCCTCTACAGTTTAAGGCAACATTACTTCTTATCCAATTCCGTGTGTATTCACACTGACCCATTAATCCTGTTATGTAACAAATAGGCCCAACACCATAGAATGAGAAACAAACCCATAACATGAAGCTTGAGCCACCATGCAATCACAGTTTGCAGAAGCTTAAACTTAGTGTTGGTGGGTCGAACCATCTGCCGTCCCTAGACCTGGAAAAAAACTACTTTAATCAGCCTCAGAATTGGTGCTTGAGTACCAAGTAGAAGCCCAACAGATTAAAGGGGAAGAAAGAAGATGAAGAGAGTTAGGAAAAAAGGTTAACAGGGAGACGGTAGGTTGAAGATATAAGAGTGGAAGGGGAAGAAAGAAAACATCCAAGCCAGACCAACGCCGGGCTGACTGCACCCACCAAGAGAGGAGCAGAGGAGAGGCCTGGGGGAACATCCAGGAGCTACAATGCAGGGGCCCGGAGGGCCGCAGCAACGAGCCCACGGGCTCTGCCAGTAACCGGCCACGCCAGAGCGGATCCAGCAATGCGCCCTGAGACCCGAGGGAGCCCCACCCCACAGCACGAACCCGACCAGGGACCAGCCAACGGGGGGCCCAGCTGCCACCCCGGGGCAGTCCCCAGAGGCCAACATCCCAATGCCCCCCCATGTCGGGGCACCACACCAATAGCCAAAGCAGACGGACGGCATCTCCAGGTCAAGACCAGCCAGCACTCGGACACCGAGCTCAACCCCCAGCTCCCGTATCTCAATCCTGCACAACGCATAGCACCAAGACCAAGCACCCAACCAAGATCAATCAAACCCACCAATGAACCTACCGAGCACGAAATCAAGTGAAGACACCAGAGCCAACCCCTGCCGAGCCACCTGACAGCTACCACCAAACAATGCCCAAACCGGCCTCTCCCAAAGAGGCGCGACGGCGCAGAAAGGAGAACATTAGTTCAGCACACCGGCCAACAGCTACCCTGATCCACCCGGGCCCGGCCAGGCAGGCACCAGGGATAAAAAGGCAGGCAGAGGCATCAGTCAATAAAGGATTCAGTTACACAGAGTCAGCCGGATCATGTCATGACTGTTGAATCTGTTGGTCATTGATTCATTACCTGGCCAGAGCGGCACACAATGACAAAGGAGGAGAAGCTGAGAACAGAAAGGCGGCATGTTCTTTCATGTGCAAACACAACCTCAACATAAAACGAGGAACGTAAAGTTTCTCAGAAACTGCTTTGCGACGGAGTCACAGGAAAAGACAAGAAAAAACACAAGTTGATTTCCATTGAATGAGGAATCACTTTTTCTGTTGGGTATTCCCTTCTCGTTTGCTGTTTACACTTTATGGCATCTATTGACTGAAATTCTCTGAAATGAATAGCCCTGAAAAAGCTTTTGACTCAGAGCACACCTGCAGTCCACAGCTGGCTCCCTCCACGATGGCCATACAGAATGCCTCGGTCAGCGATGTGTTGAGGAAGATGTGACCCTGAACCAAAACGCCACGCACGTCTTTGTGTTCCAAAGCCCCGAGCAGACGTACCCTGCAGAAAAAAATCAACAGACAATTGAGTTTCGTAATAACACACCCTGGCCATTCTATCAGTCTTACCAAGACGTGAAAGGAAAAACTGAAAGTTTTCCAAATATGTTTATTTTGATTAAATGCCAAAATGCATTGAGAGCTTTAAGCTCATCAACCACTTTTTCCGTTACACTGACAGAGCAGGTTTAACACTGAGATAGTGTCGCAATTTACTTCTTTTTCTGGTTATGATTTAGTCAGATAGAAACTGTGTCCTTCAGAGACAAAACTAAGTAAACTCTTATCCCTAGGTGATTATAACCATCTACTAGTACCTGTCATGAAGTTGGTATTTTTCTCTGACTTCCTCCAGCACAATCCTCTTTGGTCCCTCGCCGCCAATTAAGAAATGTAGATCGGGATATTTGAGGCAAAGCTCCGGGATTATTCCGCCGAGCAGGTCGATTCCTGAGCAGAGACAGGGAATATGATCAGCAGCTCTGTATATTCAGCATTATAAGTGAGTTTCTGATGCAGATATACAGTCATATCCAATCAGTAAGTTAGAATATGCTTTCTGATGAGGCTTGTTTGTCAAATTAAAACTACCCTTTGAAAACCGCAACTTTTAAGTAGGTTTTAAATATTATTTACATTATTAAGGCCACATTTCTGTATTAAAAATTATTTTTATTGGTTTGATATAAAACTTACATTTTTAATGTCGTGTTGTCATTTGCTGTAAGCAGAAAATCATCATAAAAACAGAATTAAAGGCATGAAATACAGTCTGTGAGATGGTATGCTCAGGATAGTAAGTTTTCTACCAAACTTCTTAATCAATTTGTCTCGTCTATCTTCCATAAACGCCAAATTTCTGACAAATTATTCTTCCACTTGATCTCGGCAGCTTCTCCAGAGTTACCATGGGCCTCGTGGCTGCCTCTCTAATACTGCTCTCTTTCTCCCAGCCTGTCCGTTTTATCTTGGTTGGTTTGGAGTCATAGCATATAATTTCAACCTTCTAATTTTCTATTAAAAAGAGCTCTGTGAGATTTCCAAAGTTTGGGAAACTGTTAATTGAAGTAATCCAGATTTATACTTCTTCACAAGTCATCATTGACCTGTCTGCTGTGGTTCTCGGTCTTCATGATGCTGTAAGCTGACTAATGCTTTCACTTTGGCATGCACTTTCGTGGATTTTGGAGAAAATTCAATGCTCCGATTGAGTACAAGCTCTTGGCACAGTCACTGGGATTAGGTCAGGTCCAGCACTTTTCTGAAGGACATAGGATTTAAAACATGAAGAGAGAAAACCAGGAAAAGCTGCAGAATGATCCAGAAGAATTTTGATGTCAGTTTTCTCACCGTGTGCTGGACGTGGTAGTTGACCGAGAAACAAAACTCATTCAAAACTCCTGAGTATTTTGTATTCCAACACAAACAAGATCCTAATCACGAAAGATTGATGACAGATGGAAGATTTAAAATGTCAATTTTGAGTTGGAGCACATCATCGAGTTTGTTTTTACAGCTGTTAATACCAGTTTCATATTGCACAAGGTGTACGGCATTGGTGTTGAAGTTGAAAGAAGGTGTAAATGTAGGAGATTTTAAGAAAGAAATCAAAAGTAAATCATGATTAAATATAAATCTGATTAGAGACAAAGGTGGAGATAAAAGATTAAGCATTCTTTCTTGACATACATTGTTGACAGCAACTAATTAGGGTTATAGTTCACACAGTGAAAGGTGCACTGATAAGAGTGTTTACTTATGAACTTAAGTAAAAGTAGGAGAGAGAGAGGGGGGGGGGGGCAACATGACAATAAAAGATTGTGAAGAATAATGAAGTGTCAACAATCTGCAAAAGTTTTTGTCCTTCGCTGCCCAATGATCTCATGCAGAAGCATCAGTTTTATTCAGAGATGCTCCTGATATCTTCAGTTAAATATCTGGAGATAGCGATATTTTCAGGTGAACACACACCATCAGTTATACAGCTGTAGTTTGAGTCCATAACACCAGAAGTACTTATATTTTTATACATGCAGTTTACATTATTGGAATGCTTCAGTAGTATGGTTGGGTATATCTAAACCCAGCATTCTGTCCCTCCCTGTTTCTCTGGCTCCACATGATGACAGTAATGATTGAATGAAAAAATAAAACGTTTTGTTTTCCAATGAGCACTCCAACAGATTTCTTGTGTAAAAATTCCACACTTTCCCTGACTCAAGGAAGAAAAGGAAAGGAAGGAAGGACACAAGGGATAATATAGGAAGTAAAATATCTGAAATATCTCCACACAGCCGACCCTCTGGCTCGCTCCATGTTGCTTCTAGTATGCGACACACGTGAAGCTGATGAATGACATAGGTTCTGCTGCGACGGAAAAAAAACTAATAAAAAAATCCTGGATTGGCCAGTGGATCTGTTCATTTTCCCGATCCAGCTATTTTGTCAGTATCGTGGCCGATATCCGATCCTAATATCGAATCGGTGCACCCCTTATTCCATCTCTAATTTTTACAGTACAAAACTAAAGACATAAACATGACACATATAAAGTAACGTTGAGGTGCCAATAAATTTGACCAGGCTTTTATTTTGAAGCAACACTTATGGTAGTTCGGGTGATAAATATGATCAATTTATCCTGAGGCTTTAGCTGTCACTTCTTTTTTCTTCTAAAGCAAAAACCGGTTAAAACTACAATCAGCAAGGAAAGCAGAAATACGGCAATGAAAACATTTTTCGACCCCCCACTATCGCCGTACCTTTACGGTAGACGAGCCGGCTGATGACAACAATTGTGATGCGGTCGGATGGGCGCTTCGAGGGGTCCGGGGTGAAATCCGTGGGGTCGACGGCATTGGGAATAACGGACACAATCTCCGGGTTGAGCGTAGCCCGCAGAACCGTGTTCTCCTTACTGGTGTACGAGACGCACACGATGTGGTTGGTGTCACACAGCGACACGGTCAGGAGCTTGTTGGTCAACACGGAGCTGACGTCAGCAAAGCCGAAGAGAGAGTGGTCTGTGAACACCTGCAAAGAAAAGAAAAAGGATTTTTAGGTTTATAAAAGCGATGAAATGAGATACTAAGAGTTTTGGCAGATTCTGATTTCTCTTTAAAAAAAAACTAATTACCAAGGATCACAACATTTCCTCCTATTGTTAAAGATGCATATTTTATATTAGTAGCAGAGGCAATATTTCATGTTGTGGGGGAGAAAGAAACAGAACATTTTACCAAAATGCCGGGATTCAGTTAAAACCTGGATAGCTGAAAACCTTCTCCAATTGAATGACGAAAAAACTCTAAGTTATTATATTTGTATCAGAAAAAAATTCTGCCAAGATAACTTACTTTTCCCTCTGTTTTTTTTTTTTTTTGTGGCTAAATCCACTGTCAGAAACCTTGGGACTCTTGACTCAGCATTTACACTTGAAAATCATTTTAAACCTTTGGTTCGATCCTGTTATCATCATTTGAGAAATATTGCCAAACTAAGCCGTATTGTCTATCGTCCTGAGATGGAAATCCTAATTCACGCTTTTGTTTCATCTCACCTGGATTACTGCAATGCGCCTTTACGCATGTCTGATCAAAACCTCCCTAGTCTGGTTGCAGACGGTAAAGAAAAATGCTGTTGCTAGGCTCTTAACTAGGTCTTCCAAGTTTTGTCATGTAACTCAACTACTAAGGAACCTTCACTGGCTCCCAGTTGACTATCGTGTGCATTTCAAGATCCTGGTTCTGACTTGGAGAGCTCTGCATGGACAAACACCATTCTACATCTCTGCACCGTTACAACCCTACACCCCCACCAGGCCCCGGAGGTCTTGTGATCAAGACCTACTGATTGTCCCCCATACAAGACTGAAAACTAAAGGAGATCGAGCTTTCTTCTCTTCTGTGGCTCCAAAAATCTGGAACTCACTTCCTCTGTCTTTGAGATCGGCTGACTCAATGGTTTCTTGTAGCTTTTTAAATCTGCTTTCATTTAATTTTGTCTCGTGTATTTTTATACTGTTTGCTAAAGTACTTTGTGACTTCCTTTTTGAAATGTGCTCTGTAAATAAAGTTTTACTAATTTATCTTAAAAACAAAGAAAGTGATTATGGAGATGACAGCTTAAATGTGTCTGCATCTTATATTAGGTATTAGCATCACTTACTGTAAACAGCAGTATGTCTGTATAATCCTTGGCGAATGTAAGCCATCAATTTAGAGAGTAACATTATCTAGTTTGTCCAGAGAAAATAAGTACCAAGATGATCAAAACGGCAGAGAAATGGCTAGACGCGAGCACCTCCTGAAGTCTAGTTCTTTGTTATAGCATCCTGAATGAACAGATGGCATGCCTCCATAGTATACAGAGTAAAATTATTCATATTGTTTCTCTTTAAATAGCTTCGTAAATGTCTTGTGCTTCTTCTGTGTTCATTTTAATACACTAAGAACACTAAAAACCCAGTTTGATTGTTCTTCAGTCAGTAGAAACTTCCACAATGAAGAATGTTTTAGACAAATTGACCTGGAAGTGTTGAAATATGATGTGTTCACCGCTTGGAGAAAAAAAATCAGAGTTTTACATTACCAAACCGCCTTTCACCAATCAGGATAGATCAAGCTGAGAATTGTTGGATTCCAGCAGCCAGTCTGTTAGTTTTTAACAATAAATAATGTGCCGCTGATTTACTTAGCCACATTCAAGATGTCAGGTCACATACCGTGTTCAGGCCCATCGTCTTGGCGTGGAACAGTGCATCGTGGGCCATGGCAGAGAAGGAGCTGTGTGCGTGCACCACAGTGATGCGCTCCCTGACAAACACACAGCGCAGCAGCGGGAGGCTGTGGAAGCAGGTGGTGGCTGTGGACTGGTTGTACATCACCTGCAGGGGTAGGTAGTAGACCTTCAGTCCGTTGGTCAGGTACCGGACGCCCCTCCTCCTGCCATAGGCGTGCGTGGCGATTACCACCTTGTGTCCCTTTTCAATCAGACACTGAGACAGCTGGTAAATATGACTCTCTACTCCTCCCATATTTGGGTAAAAAAAGTCTGACACCATGCAGATATTGTGCTTCCGGCTGTGGACCTTGGAAGCGTCTCCAGAATCCCTCTGGGATGAGGGGGTATATATAGCTCCAACTTTTCTTCTCTGGCCCATTGTCCTCCTGTTGGTTTGAACTCAGTCCATCCTGAAACAATTACACGAGAGGTAAGTAAAAGGATCTGCTGAGCTGCCTGATAGATCTGTTTCATAGTCTACTTTTAGAACCTCTAGGAACCACAAGTAAACCTGCTGTCTGAGAGCCAAGTGCTCTGTTGGGAACATATGGAACAATCAGATCTCTGATACATGATGAACCTTGATTATTAAGGACTTTATACGTGTATTCTAGTCGAGCTATACTCTGGGCCTTCTTACGTTGATTACCTTTAAATAAGCTGTTCCCAACCAAGTGCCTTTGACTGAAGGCAACTGGACTACTTTGTTTGTTTTTCTACTAAATGTATTCTTCTGTTTCAGAATTGAATATTGACATGTCCTGAATGACCCTGAATCCCCATCATCAGTTGTCCTCTAGTATTTGTAAAGTCAAAGTTGAGTTTAACTCAATTCAAGCCGACTCCTTAATAATTCATACAGTCAAAAAGACCTTTACTTCCTTGCTCCCTGATGGAGCACCAATATATTAAATAAAAAGACATATTTGCAGCAATGCTTACATGTTCTACTAATGCTACAGAATTCCAGATGTAGAATATAATATTAAATAATCTTTTTAAATAAATTTGCTAGCTGGTATCAAAGCTCTGAACCATTTTGACATGATTTTGTTAAATTCCTAAGTTCTCAGTCCATTTTGTAAAACAGAAATATAAACGTTCAGGATGGATGGATGAAAATGTGGATAGATGGAACACTGGATTTACTGATGGACTGATGGATAATGAAAAAGTGGATCAATAGACGTATGGATGGATGAATGAATGAATGAATGAATGAATGAATGAATGAATGACAGCAGAATCTGCAAAAACCACACACTGTATAAAGATGGATGGACATCAACTTCTGCACTTTTCCAAACAGCCGACTTGAGACACTCGCATGAATAGTTGGGATGTCTTGGGTAAAAGCATCGAGGAGACCAGTTTACAGTTCAGCAGCTTCACCCACTGTCTATCAGACATTAAATGTGTTTCGATATTTATGATAGAATAAAAGCATTGATGACATGCAATCTGAAACTGCTTTTGTATCTCAGTTCTTCTCAAATCTTCCCACTGCTCTCAGTGTCTATCTGTTGTTGTGAAAATGCTTATTTTTAAAGTGTGGTCCTTCCCTCGGTAGATAAATATATACTTTAAAAATATGTAACTGTAAATTTAAGGTAACTAATCCATGTACATCACTTTGCCCCCCTTTATCTAAATCATTAGCATTATCAGCGACCAACCATTACTTCTCGGCAACAACAGCGTGATATTTCCACGACGCCTACCGTCTTTTCTTTGGTGTAAATGTCAGACTCGTTCCAACTTGCTAAGACGCAGACATGTGGGATTTTGTTCTGGTGTCATTTTTTTAAATCGCGGACTCCGTGCTAATCAGTTAGCCACCGGCGTTACTGTGACGCGAATGACACCTCAGACACGGAGATGACGTAAACTACATGTCACGACAAGGTCCAAGTTTGGAATTGACGTCTTGAGTTTTCAGTAAATGACATCAGTACCGATGTGCTGCAGGCGTTGAGTCGAGTTTTGTTGTCATTGACATTAATAGGCTACATAATAATATAGCTGCCTTTAGATCTCCTGTTACTGTCAAAAATAATATGAGAAACTTGAAAATATTCTATGATTTACAGAGATCCCCCCCCTCATTACTTTGGAGATAGGTGATGGTTTTCAACTTGAGTTTACTTTTTGTTCTTTGAGGGGTGTAAGCATTCAATATGAAGGTTTGTATTTACTAACCTCCCTCCTTCCGTGTAATAACTGGCACTGGCTTGGTAATTTGGTTATAAATCACATCAGTATCGATGTGCTGTTGTTCTGTTGTGATGTTCTCTGTTGTTCCCTGTTGTTCCAATTCAAAACAATGTTTTCTATATATAATATATATTTTTCAAGCACAAACTTCAATGAATTATATTAAGATTTTACCAATAAAAAAATTAATTAAAAAAAGTGATGTCGATTTGCATTCAGCTGCCCTGACTCCATACATTACAGGGTCACATTTGACAACAATCACAGCTTCTTGTCATTGCCAGCTTTGGCATTTCTGTCCAATCCTTCGAAGAATAAAGTTCAGTCTTGGTCAGATTGGACGGAGTCTTCCTGACCAAAAATTTTAAACTCTTATTACAGATTCTAAACTGCATTTAGGTCTGACCTTTGACTGGGTCACTCTGTAAATATGCTTTGATGTAAGAATATTCAAATGCTCTGATCGTATATATAGGCATTTCTTTGTATCTTTTGGCTGTTTAAGATTATTGGCCAATGTTCATAGCGTTTTGCATGTAGGTCAAAACATTTCTAATTTTGGTTTCATTTTCCCAGAGCTGTATATGTTCCATATGTTTTCTTTTGTCTCTTGCAAAACTTGTGACAAACTGTACTGACAAAGGAAAGCCTGTCTAATGTGAAAGTTTTTGGTAAGGCATACCATTTTTCTCTGACTAAAGCATTGGACTAAAGTCAGAGAACCTGATAGCCTACTGGAGAACAGTGCTAGCCCCTAAGCAGACAGACAGCAAACAGAGCTGAGTAGGCATCTCAAGTTTGATTTGTCTACCAAACTTGAGATTAAAGTACATTCGGTCAGATTACTGCAGGGGGCGGGGTAAAACAGATAGTAAAAGTCATTGTAAAGCCATAGCAGATTGATTCGTTTGATCACTTTTTTTGTAAGTGAACATATGCCAGGGGAGTTTCTATAGTAAAAAAAAGAAGAAAAACAACAATTAACTAAATGCATGCCACATACAGAAAGAAAGAAAGAAAGAAAGAAAGAAAGAAAGAAAGAAAGAAAGAAAGAAAGAAAGAAAGAAAGAAAGAAAGAAAGAAAGAAAGAAAGAAAGAAAGAAAGAAAGAAAGAGACTATGTAAACAAGACATGATATCTTTATAGGCTATGTCATTAAATATTGGCAGAACAAACAAAACGAAATTGATCAAATAGTTGGAAAATAATTTATTGTCATGTAACTTGACTTCAATGCAACAGTGTTAGGTTAAGTTATTTTTTATCATCATTATCAAGGCTATAGCATACAGATAGCCTATTCTTAGGCTACTACAAACCATCTTTAAAATCCAAGTATTCCATTTGCGCTTAAATATGGTGGCTATCTATGATAAATGTCAACATTGTTTTATTTGTTTTAATAATTTGCTTGTTTTAATAATTTTGTTTTAATAAATTCCAGTCTTATTGTAATTTTGTGAAATTTGTGCATTTTAATGTCAATAATATTTGATTTGCAGAATTTTAAGCAGCAATTGTTGTAAAGCCTAGTTCAGGGGTGCCCAA
The DNA here is from genome assembly GCA_963556495.2 of Valencia hispanica. NCBI lineage: Eukaryota > Metazoa > Chordata > Actinopteri > Cyprinodontiformes > Valenciidae > Valencia > Valencia hispanica. Next base: position 33,095,346 of record OY747707.1, on the reverse strand, counting down.
TTCCGGTCCTCAAGGGCCGGTCTCCTGCATGTTTTAAGTTCTTCCCCTGGTTCAGCACACCTGAATCTGAATGATGGCTCATTAGCAGGCCTCTGCAGAACTTTTGACATGCTGAGAAGGTAGTTGGACCATTTGAATCAGCTGTGTTGAAGCAGAGACAGAGACACATCTAAAACTGGCCCTTGAGGCCCGGATTTGGACAGCAATGGCCTATAGTGTAATAGGCTACTTCTCCATCTGCGGGGGTGCGGAGACACGCAGCGCCATTATCCGTCGACCCAAGGGTTCCCCGTCACTCACGCAGGGACTATGGAGTAAAGCCCAATTTTTTAACTATATGTCGAACGCAAGGGAGAGCATATAGAAGAAATGTGAGCCGGTGTTTTGGATCATGTCCCGCCTCCTACACACCCACTTTATCCCATAAACGGTCCATGCAAAAGTGTCTGGTGAATATTCTGCATCAACTTAAGCCCGCTAATACGGGGCGTTTCACGGGTAACCATGGCAACCGAGAGGCGGAGAAAGTAATTCCACAGAAACAGCTGCAGGCTCAGAGACTCAGAGACACGGTAAACTGTTTTATTTAAGCAATCACTCAATCAGCGCTTTACTCAGCCAAAGGCAGCCAATGTGCTTCACCTTAAAAGACAAAAATACAGTTGCAAAAAGAAAATGAGTGACAAGAAGAGAGTAAAAAGATTTAAAAATGTAATAATAAAGCGGCACAAAAGCGATGAAAATATAAGAACAATAAAGTTTCAATTAGGCCTAAATGATTAGTTCTTGTAGCAACAATAAGACTGGAATTTATTAAAACAAAATTATTAAAACAAGCAAATTATTAAAACAAATAAAGTAAGATATTTGAAGCCTGACAGAAAGTGCGTTTTAATACTTTTAAAAAGTATCATCCTTGCAAAATGTTGATTTGGGGTCCTCGTCAAACAACCGGAAGAACTGGAAGTCATTCAGCGTTGATGCAGCAGCGGGGTGCACGGTTCCAGCGGGGCGGTAGCCTAGATCTAACATCGGGTCCAGTTCAGCACATAGATCTAATAGTACTGCTTTAAGGACTCTACACTTGGTCCCCCATCCAGATGCTTCCAGTGACGTGATCAACAATGAGCGCCAGCATCCATTGTGCAGCATTATGCAATGGAAGCTGCCGTATTCGTACTTCACACAAATAGGCTAACACACCAATAAGTGCAATTTCTATGTAATCGGAATCCATAAATCCATATGAACATACGTGATATAATTCTTATGTGCAACATTCAGGTTCTCATTTTTATTTTCAGTTCAGAGACGGGATGGGAGGGGGGTGGGGGGGGGGGTGACTGCTGGTTGTGTGTCCGTGTGCGCAAAGCTCTACAAGTTTGAAATTGTGGCTTAAATTCACATTTTTGCCATCACTCCTGCTTCGCTGTCAGTGTCCTCTGTGTCCAAAAAGTGCGTAAGCAAGATACTTTAAGTTGCGCACATTTTTCCGTCACGTTTTTTTCTATAAATCCTAACCTTGGCGTAGAAAGTTGCTTACGTAGTTTTCACACCCCGGTTTTTGTTTTTATAAATGAGACCCCTGGTCTGTTCATGGCAGACCATCATTCCTGGAGAATCTCAACCTCCCCGCCCTATAGCGCGCCATACACGCCTACCTGATCCCTCGTCCCTCCCTGATTCCTCTGCTCTGCAGATAGGATGACGAGTGCGAAGGAGTTCTGCAAAAAGATCCACACTCCCCCAGATGTAGCCTCCAACTCTAACTCTGCAACCTCAGAAGGAAGGACTCGCTAAGACAAAAATCTAAATAAACCAGATTCCAAAATTCAGAGGAAACAATACGAAGAGGAGAAAATGGGACTTCTTTATTCACCACTTCTTCTAGTGATAGTCTCAGGTAAGTAAAAAAAAAACAAAAAAAAAACAGTTCATTTGTACAGGACATTTATTCTTTACTTCTAGATTTTACATTTGACTTAAATGTAAAGCAACCTTTTCTGGGATAACTTCCTATAAAGGCTTCTTTTAGAGTCTATTTTCATAATCAAAGTATCAATTTTGCGCACAACTAAATTTTCCATCAAATAACAACCTCTGTTGCAGTATATAACGTTTTCTACATAAATCTAATTCAAACACAATATATGAATAACTTTAATTAGTCTTCAGACTTGCTGACTTTGTTGTTTGGCTCCAATGTATAGAGGTAGGGGAGACCGGGGACGGTTGTAAAACTTTTTGCATTTATTTCAGTTTTTCAGGGACTGTGTGTAGTACAAACATAATAATTTAACACAGTGAACCCATGTGTGTCACCTACAGATCTGCATTGTTAAAAAATGTGTGGAGTTGGTGAAATTTCTAAAAATTGTTTTTGAACTCACATTGACACATGTTGCGACTGTATGGGATCAGAACAGTACCACCTTGAAATGAAACTGAAAATAAATATTGGCATTGAAAAATATTATTGTAACTGAAAATATTAATTTTGAATCTGAAATAAATCTAGTGAAAATGTTTGTATTGAAAGTGAAAGTGATCAATGAAACTCTTGTATATGCATTGAAAGAAATAACTCAAGTTTTCAAACTTTCATTTTTTTTACAACGCTAATCTTTTTTTACAATGCCAATCTTTTTTTACAATGCCAATCTTTTTTTACAATGCCAATCTTTTTTTACAATGCCAATCTTTTTTTCAATGCCATCATTTTTTTCAACTTCATTCAGGTGATACTGTTTTGACGCTTGCGTGTGCACGCGCATGAGGGGCGGGGCTTCAGCCCACCATATGTTTGCATGAACGAGGCAGGAGGGAAACTCCGACTGTCCGAGGCGAGACGCGAGAAACAACAGGACATTTACATTGTTAATAATGTGGTTTGTGGAAGAAAAAAAGACATAAACGGTTTCTTCTCAGTTTCTTCTACTGACCAGTAGACTAGAAGTCTTGTGATAAAGTTTAATGCTTGTGTAACCTGTCTTTGTTGGAGGCTCTCCTCATTACAGACAGTGTGGTATGAAGGGATGTAAATACACACTATATAGGCTATACCATATTAAATAACTGTATTTATTTCAGATCCACAATACATATTTACAATACATGTCGATAACGTTAACAAATCAATTAAGACTGGTGTAAGCAAAGCTAACAACTCGTTTTTTTATTAGATTGCAAAACGTAATTGTGACAAACACTCTAAACCAGAAGGTGGCGCTAATGCGCGCCAACTACCATGGCAAACTGAGAAGAAACCGTTTATATCATATTTTTTAATTATTATTATTCCACAAACCACATTGTGCTTTCTGTACACCTAGAGACTTTGAAACGATTTAGAAAAGATTCTTAAAGATTATCAGCTCACATCTAAAGACTTGGGTTAACAGTTTTTTAGTCTCAGACTAAAGATTTTATAAACACTGAATCTTGTTGGGACACTATTTAAGACTACACCACGGCTATTTTAGCTTCCTGCAAAATTCCTCCCATTATGCTCAGCATTATACAGTTTCTTCATGTGCGAATGATGTAGCATTCTTTGTAAAGATTAATGTTATGTCAAATAAAGACTTGCATTCAAAGTGGGTACTTTATCATCAAGTAACTGGTTCACTCGTATCTTTTCAATGCAAGGTGTTTATGCTGTACCACTTGCTCCATGCAGATGCACAGATAGCGCTGGTTTGTGCCTGTATTCCAGGGGGCAAGGTTGGCATTCACTTTGTAATTTATGGCCCATTACTCAGCTATGGAACACAAATATTGTATTTGTTGTGTATAGACCCTGTCAGGCTCCATAGGTGGCTACAAAACTGTTATTTATAAATATGACACCTATGTTTATAGCCTACTTTCCCGCAGGAACAAAAAAAATTTGGTATGTGGCAAGGTGCAAGACAATACCATAAATGGGACTTGAACCCACCATCATCAGGGATGAAATCTTGCTTATTAACCATTGTGCCATAGCAGTAAACTTCAACCCCAGACAGCCAGGGTACAGTGTGAAGCGGACAGGACCCCACAGGGTCACACGGTTGTATGAATGGAGAGAACAGGGGTCTCATTTATAAAACTTTGCGTAGAATCATTACTATGTGTTAGAATGGCCCAGTCAAAGTCCAGATCTAAATCCAATCGAGAATCTGTGGCAAGATCTGAAAACTGCTGTTCACAAACGCTGTCCATCTAATCTGACTGAGCTGGAGCTGTTTTGCAAAGAAGAATGGGCAAGAATTTCAGTCTCTAGATGTGCAAAGCTGGTAGAGACATACCCTAAAAGACTGGCAGCTGTAATTGCAGCAAAAGGTGGTTCTACAAAGTTTTGACTCAGGGGGCTGAATAATTACGCACACCCCACTTTTCAGTTATTTATTTGTAAAAAATGTTTGGAATCATGTATGATTTTCGTTCCACTTCTCACGTGTACACCACTTTGTATTGGTCTTTCACGTGGAATTCCAACAAAATGGATTCATGTTTTTGGCTGTAATGTGACAAAATGTGGAAAAGTTCAAGGGGGCCGAATACTTTTGCAAGCCACTGTATGTCTTCACAAATTGTTCCATTGTGTTGATACAAAAAACGTTCAAAGAGTGCCAAATAATTTGGCATTCTTTCTGATTATTCATTTTAAAACTCTCTATATTTAACAGCCTTGAGCGATTTCCAGCACAGTACAACCTTAGTTGATTTTTTTAAATGTTTTTATTTTTGTTGTAAAAAAAAAAAACTCCAACAGTGAGATGTTTTTGACAGGTGAGAAGCTTAAATTACTCAAGATGAATGAATCACACACCTTAAATGTGACTGCGCTAATTATTCAATTTCTTTCTGTTTGCAGGAGCCCTCCCACAAACAGCACAAGGTCAGTTTTTTTATTTATAAAACTGTAGTTTGATAAGAAAGGATTTGTTATCGCTTATGAAAGTGAGTTTAATATGACTCAAGAGTTTTGCACATTGCTGTAATTCTTTAGAAAATGCTTATGTAAACTGTTAATCATGGAAGACTTTCTGTGGTCTGATAGACCTACAGTGAACAGAGCTTTGTTGTTCATGTGAAGAGAGATTCCCAACAAAGATGCAGCAGACTGTCACTTTTCATTCAAACAGTGTTGAAATGTAGGAGATGGGTTGGGGCCATGCCAGGAAAGACTTTAGATGTCTCCTTTTGTTGGTTTGAGCACAAATTTTTATTTTATCTCACGTCTTTTTTTGATGCTGAATTTGTCGACATTTGACCGTTTCTCTGACAGACACTTCGGCAATAAAACATTGAAGATATTTCAATGTACAAATGTGTTGTACATATCTGTATATGGGTCATTTAAGCCAAAGCTTTACTTGTTGCATGTCAGCAGGACTAAGTTTTATTCAGGCCCAAACTGCGTACCTGTTCACATACCTTCAACTCCAAATAGATGTCTCCTTTTGGTTTCCTTCTTACTGCTCTCTGAAAAAATGCATTTACCACAAGAAGTGCCTGTAAAGTTGCTTTAGTAAAATAAAATTAAAGGCATCACCCTCAAAAACAAATATTGTTAAATAGATATCACCTTTCTTCATTTATCAGTGTTTTTTTATTTGTTTTACATCTGTTAATTTTATGTTAAGCTCCAACAAGAGATTCTATAACCACATGATGATGAAAACAACATCAATTCCAACAATTCTCCAAGATAAAAGACAACGAAAACAAAAGCAAATGTTGTGCTGCTTTATCTTTTAAAGATTCAATAAACATTCAACTCCGCACTTAAAAATGTCTTCTGAAATGTTCATATTGCAGACCCTGGCTAACTGGACCAATCATCTTATCTTTTCTGTTTTAGGTGAATCAGCTGTTAATGTCACAGGCTTCCTAAAGAGGTCTGTCCTTCTGCCCTGTAACTGTACACACATGACAGAGGGATTAAAGTGGCAAAAAGATAAAACATCAATTTATGCAAATGGGAGTATGAATAAGAAACGCAACACATACACAGACAGGATTACAAAAGCTCCAAATGAAACCAACAAAGACTGCTCAATTCTTCTGAATAACATCAAGGAAGAGGACACAGGCGTTTACCGGTGTCATTTTAAGGAAGGAGGGATATATTCCCAAAACACTGTGATTTTAGGTAAGTTGATAATTCTACATTATTCATCTGATTAATATTAGTTTTCTTATGCTATTTTTATTTTAAGTGATTATTTCCCCCTCTCAGAGCCATGCTAAATGGTGATAAAATGTTTCAGTGATTGGTGAAACATTTTGACAGTGAGACTCAGATACAATAATGGAAGTGTCTTCAAATTCATATATTTAATTGTTTTAACAACATTTCTCTTCTCTTTGCAGAGGTCAAGAAAGACTTAGAGCATGGGGTATTCACAGGTGAGTTTTTTCATAAACTGTAACTTCTCAAAAGTTGTAACTCATATGATTCCTTGAGGTTGCCAGATTAAAATAATTTCTAATATTAAAGTCGTATGTAATCCAATTGCAGGAACATGTCAGAAAAACTGAATATTAAAAAATTCAATAGATGTTGACACTGATTTAAAATTTTCAGTATCTGTAAGCCATAGTCATCAAAATTACAAGCAATACATGTTTAAAGTATTTCACCGTATGTGTATTGAAATTGGTGTACCATATGAGTTTCAACTTCTGAAACAAGTGACAAAATTTATTGAACTTTGTCATGGTATTCTGATTTTTTTTTCTTTGTTTGATGCACCTGTCATGGACACTGTCATAAAATCAAAAATACAACATCAATTCCAACAATTCTCCAAGATAAAAGACAACGAAAACAAAAGCAAATGTTGTGCTGCTTTATCTTTTAAAGATTCAATAAACATTCAACTCCGCACTTAAAAATGTCTTCTGAAATGTTCATATTGCAGACCCTGGCTAACTGGACCAATCATCTTATCTTTTCTGTTTTAGGTGAATCAGCTGTTAATGTCACAGGCTTCCTAAAGAGGTCTGTCCTTCTGCCCTGTAACTGTACACACATGACAGAGGGATTAAAGTGGCAAAAAGATAAAACATCAATTTATGCAAATGGGAGTATGAATAAGAAACGCAACACATACACAGACAGGATTACAAAAGCTCCAAATGAAACCAACAAAGACTGCTCAATTCTTCTGAATAACATCAAGGAAGAGGACACAGGTGTTTACCGGTGTCATTTTAAGGAAGGAGGGATATATTCCCAAAACACTGTGATTTTAGGTAAATTGATAATTCTACATTATTCATCTGATTAATATTAGTTTTCTTATGCTATTTTTATTTTAAGTGATTATTTCCCCCTCTCAGAGCCATGCTAAATGGTGATAAAATGTTTCAGTGATTGGTGAAACATTTTGACAGTGAGACTCAGATACAATAATGGAAGTGTCTTCAAATTCATATATTTAATTGTTTTAACAACATTTCTCTTCTCTTTGCAGAGGTCAAGAAAGACTTAGAGCATGGGGTATTCACAGGTGAGTTTTTTCATAAACTGTAACTTCTCAAAAGTTGTAACTCATATGATTCCTTGAGGTTGCCAGATTAAAATAATTTCTAATATTAAAGTCGTATGTAATCCAATTGCAGGAACATGTCAGAAAAACTGAATATTAAAAAATTCAATAGATGTTGACACTGATTTAAAATTTTCAGTATCTGTAAGCCATAGTCATCAAAATTACAAGCAATACATGTTTAAAGTATTTCACCGTATGTGTATTGAAATTGGTGTACCATATGAGTTTCAACTTCTGAAACAAGTGACAAAATTTATTGAACTTTGTCATGGTATTCTGATTTTTTTTTTCTTTGTTTGATGCACCTGTCATGGACACTGTCATAAAATCAAAAATACTATTTGTCATTTATATGGTCATAATTTTTGCTATTATAGAACCCGAACAAGGCTCAAGCCAAGGTTCCTCCACTGACCATCCACAGTTGTATCTTATGCTCATCATAATACCTGTACTTCTTCTGCTTTTTGGCTGCATTTGGACAGTTTTACGGTGAGTTTTACAGAGTGCCAATTTAATTGGCTCTAAAAACTATTGTCCTCTTTTTAATTAAATATATGTAAATTTAATGTTTGTATGCACATCATAAATACAATTTAAACTTTATAAACTAAGGAATTGCCCTTGTCCTCACAAGATACCAAATTTCTGGACTACGGTTACCTTTTTACTTAGTGTGGCAAATCAGATGCATCTTAGCAGCAAAGCATTTTGTCATGGAAACATTCAGTATAACAGAACATTTAGTACATCAATGTTAGAAATGGACAAATGCACTCTTGTTTCTCTTCAGATTGCATAAATCTTTCGCCTTTTACTAAAGATTTCCGGAGAGAGGAACAATAAGAGTTTATCCAAACTTTTTGATACCCTACCTTGAGGTGTGGTGCACTTATTCTGTATTAAACAGTATAAAAAAAAAAGAAATGGACAATTTGTAAACAAAATATCAACAATCAAACTTCATGAATATAAACGCAAAATACCTTTGTTATTACAAAAAATGCGTTGTACCCTTAGTTTGCTGTTTCTTTTATGTGCTGCTTCTAAATGTTGTAGATCATTAATTTGATTTGAAAAAATTAAACAAAACATTTAACATCCATTTTGGTTACATTGTTAAACAGACTTACCTAAACACAGTTACTTAGATAATTGTATTGTTAACTAAAAATGGTTCCACATCTACATACCGTACATTTGTGAAGCAGCTTTTGTAATGCCTGACATATCTTGCATTTGCAACAAAAGTTGAGAGGTTCTGAGAATGAATAGCAGCCAGGCAGCGATTGGATACCATTCAAGCATTTAATATACTCGTGTAAAGGTATGATAAAAGGGAACTGTTTCAGTCACTTTATAAATAACCTGATTTGTGGTTAAACTAAACTATAATGGGGTTTGAACTGTAAATCATAGTATTGCCACACTTTGTCTATGTATTGCTGGTTTGTCCAGAGTTCCTCAACTCTTGGCAGAAGTTGTGAAAAATTGAAGCCTGTTACTGACAGAGTGCAATTTATTTCTTCATTCTTATCTTTCAACAGCAAACAAAGACAGAAGACACTGGAACTGGTGAACCAAGACGATACACAACCCTAGGTTCTGGTACAGCTCTTTCATCATGCCAGAGTCAGCGACAAGCATGTCACAACCTGCAAACCAATGAATGGAGTGTGTTAGTTATTGAATGTTTCATGGCAGGTGTTTATCATCTTCCTGTTCTGATTAACTGTGAAATGTCTCTTACCTCATTACAAACCTAATCATGTACAGATTTACTCTGATCACACTGGTAACGTGAACATAGTAATCCCTGGTTCTGATGGGAAGCTTTGTTTCCCCTGTCACCAGTTGAATGTTATTTTATTCTAAAACTCCAGTCCAGTCACTCTCTGTGAGGACAGCAGTGCTCCTAAAGGCTTGTAGCCATTCTGAGTTGGACTTACACTGCGCTCTGCTACAGTGTAGATGTGGCTTAAAAAGCTCAAAGGTCACTTGCTTTCCTCCTGGCCTCCAGACCGGTCTTGATTATGATCTCATACAACTTCATCAAGATGTGTCATCACAAGCCTGATCAACAGACTGCCTGCAACGGTCTACACACAGGAGGAAAGCTAGTGTTCTGCCAGCATCCAGCTGCTGAGGCCCTCTGGGTGTTTGTTTTTTAATGTTGTAAAAGAGAGTTGAATTCCTGTTGGGGAAATCTGAGGAAAATTAATTGCCTTTTAAAATCCCTCAGACAGAATGTGCAGCCTTTTAGTTTTACAGCATTAAACTGAGCTGATACAGTAATATTTACCTCAGCAAAATGCAAAACTAAGTCTAATCATTGTAATGTATGGTATATATTCAAGAGATATAGAAAACAAACCTATTTCCATTTAATCAGAAAATATATCACTTTTTTGCTGTGATCTTTTTTTATCTGTATATTTCTGCAAATATGCAAAAAGTATTTATAGGCTATCTGTGATTGTTCACATTTTCTCATGTAATGATATCAACTGAGGTACCACATCTTTTTAATGAACAGCATCTGTGATGAAGTGGTTACTTTGAATGTGTTGTGTTTTTTCTAACTCGACTAAATAAGTCATTAAGTTGATGTATATAGGAAATTGTCAATTTATTTTTATTTAAATTGAAACTGTGTTGTCTTGTAAAACATTCAAGAGTCTTGACACCTTCATTTAAACCCTACAGCCAAAGAAAAACATTTGGATTAAAAAAAAATCATTTTAGAGAGGACATTGAACTTTGGGAGCTGGACTCCATTAACACTGGAATGACAAAATAAGAGATTAAAATGTTTCGGCTTGTGGGCTTCATGAGCGTGATCCAAGACCGACTGCTGATTCAGACCATGGCGAGTTTTTTTCTTAGATAGAAGTAGACAAAAATGTGAACAAAAGGTCAGGGTCAGCAAAAGTCTTGAAAGGAAAAGCTCATAAAGACTCTTCCTTCTCTGGAAACAATGGAAAAATGACTTACACTGAGTGTCTTTTGGTTTTGCTTACCAATTTTAATTTTTTTATTTTTTATTTACCTTGAGTCCTGGCATTACTGTGAATTATGTAATCTCTGGCACACTTTACTAGAGCTGATGTTCAAAATGGTCCATAAAGCCAAGAAAACGTGCTAATCATGAGATAAACTGTGACGACATTCAGCTCTCTGTGAACAGGAGCATCTAGTAGCTACAAAGAAATGTGCTGCGAGTTCATCCCCCTGATAGATAACAATCCACTGTACATTTCCTTTTTATGCCAGGGTTTGAAAAACTGATGTATACAGCATATTTTTAATAAAGGTTGATGGAAAAAAATGTTTACTGTTAGTTTTATTTCCTTTTATAATATTTCATATCCGTTTTTATACCACAACTCATGCTGTGAGACATGACTTAGATCCTTTCATACTTACCAGAAGAAGAACTTAAATCTCTAAAATAACTATTCTGCTGTTGAAAGGTTTCACAGACTTTATCTGTTGGGGAAATGATCCATATAATTGTATTTAGCCCTGTTTCATCTGAAACCCTAAATATAATCCAGGTCAAGCATTATTAACCACGTTAATAGTAAATAGTATCAGACTGGTCTTGATTAACTGTTCTCAGGGGGCCTCAGAGGTTTGAGAGGTTCTTTGTTGAGAACATTAGAGAACAAACAACATCATGAGGAACAATGAACACTGCAGACAGGGCAGGGAGAAAGTTGTGGAGAAGTTTGTGAAAGTAGGTGCTCTGGCCCAATGAGGAGCCTGTTAAACCTTTTGGTCACCATTGTGAGCATTGCATGTTGAAGAAAATATAAACCAATATCCCGAGCTTTGGACAAATGAGAGAGAACTGTACAACCTGTCTGACAAGCAACTTTAGCAAGTCTGTGTGTAATTGATCTGTACCAGGCGTTTCACTTAGTGAATTACTGTAAGTTACTGAAATAAATGAACTTTCAAAGATGTAAATGCACATTACTAATATCACGACTCTAATTATAGTGTGATAACTGGCACTTGGTTTTGTAATTTGGCAAAAAGCCAAATAAAATTCTATGTTCTCATTTGAAATAAAAGTTTCTGTATATAGCATAGCTTTTTCACATTTTGTCATGTACAACAACAAGCTTAAGTTCCTTTTTAATGAGATTCGATGTACAAACAATGTATCAAATAATTCAATTCAACTCAAAAATACTTTATTGATCCCAGAGGGAAATTAAGTGTTGTTGTAACTCATATTATTAATGCTTTAAGGAGTTGTTGTAGATAAGGATGGTTGTGGGCAAGAAGGATTTCCTGTAGTGGTCTGTATTGCAGCAAAACTGAAGAAGCCTCTGACTGAAGACACATGGACATCCCATTGCCGGGCTGAGTTCTGCCGGACGGCTTGATGGTCCTCTTCTGAGGACCAGGCAGCGGCTGAGGAGACAGGGTGATCGGCGGCGACGAAGATGCTTGGCCGGCTGAGCTGAATCTGGCGGCTCGAACGACAGCGGTCGGCGGCGAAGAGGCTCCAGTGACGGGTGATCCATGACCTTCTGTGGGAGCTCTAGCAACAGAGACGGGTCCTTGCTGACCCTCTCCGGGGATTCTGGCGACCCATAGGGAGACGCCAAATGCTGAAGAGCTGCTAATGTGATGGCCAGGAGGACCACAGAAATGGTGGAGGCTGAGACGGGCTCACTGGCAGCAACAGACTGGCTGACTTTGGGGCCGAGAAGGCTTCTTTAGCTTCATGTGACCATTTTCTCACAGTTTTCTTTCTAGCAGGTTGCCTCTGGACAAGTGGCTTATATTCTGAACAGAGAAAAACAAGTGGTGAACAGAGAGAAAATGGCAGATTTTCTTTACACATACAAATCTAAAAAAATTATAAATTATGTAATTTAGCCTCCCTAACTTAATAAATAACAGAGCTACATTAGGTCGAAACCACAGCTTCATGTCTTTATCAGCTGCATGTCTGGAGGCAGACATTCCTGCCCAATTTTCCAAACGAAATAGGTCAAATTCATTCAGACTGAGGCTACAGTGAGACCACTCGTGGGTTCACAGCATGTCGTAGCCTTGAATTCAGAACAAAAGGGGTGGGGAGAAGAAGAGAATATTCATCAAAAACAAGCAGGCTTCCTTGGTAACCTTTGTCAGTCTGTGCGGAAAAAAACCCTTTAACTTTAACTCCACTGGAGTTAACTGCATACTTTCACTTCAGTTGTGTTAGGGCTGCACGATTTTGGAAACAAACGATTTTGTCTGTATTTGAGAGTTATTCTTATTGTTAGTGTTGCAAAAATGTAGAAAATCTTGCGATAATATTGCAATGATGATATCAGTTGCGATATATTCCACTTACATCTTTCCTTTTTTTCTCACCTGTGCATCCATCACTGTGACCTTTAGCATTTTGGGCAACATCATTGTGATCATCTGCTACCATGAGACTGTCCACCTGGCTAAATATAACATTAGCATGGAAAATGCAAGTTCATAACTCTTGGAATATATTGGCTGACAATAATTGCACATCAGTCATTTGCGATATGAATATAGCACACATTGACTTTGGGATGGCTATGTATTTGCAAAATATTGTGCAGCTCTATGTTGTGTTTAAACACATATTGATGTATGCTAATATGAGACAGATAAACTAATTAAATAAAATATGCAAGTAGAGACGTATGAAGATGCTTGGGGAAGTTTTGTATTATTTTTATGTGGCTTTGAAGACGGTTGAAGTTCATAAACTCCTCTATTCAAATGTATGTCTTTTTACTGACTGTCTACTTTCAAGCAAGCAACATTTAATTATAATGTTAATATATTAGGCTATATTGCTTGACAAATGTAAATCCAGTGAGTCACTTATGAGAGTTTCAGGTAAATTTGACTCGTGGAGCTGCTATATCTGTGCAATACCCTCGTGAGGGGCAACCAGAATTTCAAACAGGTTTGATGTTTGTACCACCGTACCATTGCTGACTGTGAGTTTGTTGTGAGGTGTTAATCGGTACAACACGATGCACGGCACTAGATCTATTGAAACTCAGCCTGATTGCAAAAATTGTCGTATGACTGGAAAACTGGCTGACAATGAGCCAAAATGAGCATGACAAAATATAGCAGCTCCATCAGACTTGCAGAGGTGGCTTCTCTGATTGATCCTTGATCCTGCTTGTCCAGCCTGTCAGATGGACGGTTATGACTTGGTGGGGTTGCAGTCGTGCCGTATTTATTCCAGTTTAAGATGACAGGTTCTCTTTCAGATGTTTTAAGCTTTTGTTTTAACATTTGTTCAACATACAACACTAAAGATTTAGACCAGATGGTTTAATATGCTTTCCATTGGGTCAGAGCATCTACTTTCACAAACGTCTCTACAACTTTCTTCCTGCCTGTCTGCTGTGTGTCTTTGTCTTTATGATGCTGTTTGCTATCTAATGTTCTCAAACAAACCTCTGAGCACTTCACAGCACAGCTGGATTTGATAATGAGAATAAATCACACAGAAATAAATTCTATTTATTATTTACGTGATTTACGATGGTAAAAGCTTGTGCTGGATTATATTTCGGGGGGTCAGATTAAACAGGTCTAAATACAAATGTGTGGATCATTTTGTCAACCGATTAAATTTGTGAAACCTTTTAGCAGCAGAATAGTTATTTTGGACATTTAAGTACAATGGATAAGTTTTTCTTGTTGTATATAACAAAGGATCTGAGTCATGTCTCACAGCATGTTTTGTGGTATAAAAAAGGAAACGAAAAATTATAAAAGGAAATAAAACTAACAGTAAGCATATTTTTTTCGTTAACTTTTATTATAAATATGCTCTTATATACACTTATATATAAGTGTATAAATATACACTATACATCAGTCTTTCAAATCCTGGCATAAAAAGGAAATGTACAATAGAATTTTTGACCAAATATCAGGAGGATGGACTTACAGCACATTTCTTTTTGTAGCTAGCTGCTCCTGCTCACAGAGAGCTGAATGTCGTCACATTTTTATTTCACCAGATCTTAATTAGCACCTATTCTTGGCTTTATGAACCACTTTGAACATTCACTCCAGTAAAGTGTAACAGTTGGACATCGACAGGGATGACATAATTCACAGTGATGCCAGGACTCAAGACACACAAAAACAGAAAGCAAAATCAAAAGACATTCAGTACAAAACATTTAGTAAAAAAAAAAAAAAAAAAACGAGTTAAAAAAGTCATTTTTCCATTGTCCCCTGAGAAAGAAATCCAAATGTTTTTCTTTGGCAGTAAGGATTAAATGAAGGTATCAAAACTGTATGTCTTGCAAAGACTACACAGTTGTAATTAAGAGGAAAAATTAAAGACCAATATCTCTTTTACACCAACCTAACATGAGTTATTTGGAGTTAAAAAAGTGAAGAAAGAAAAAAATATCAATGACCCAATAATTACAGATAGCTTATAAATATTTGTTACATACTTGTATACAGATAGTAGATTGTAATCTAAGTCAGCCTGGAAGCCAGGAGGAAAGCAAGTGGTCTTCATGCTTCTTGATTCATATGTAGCAGATTGCAAAGTCCAACTGGGAATGGCTACAAGCTTTTATGGAGCACTACTGTCCTCAGAGAGAGCGACTGGACTAGAGTTTTAGAGGAAATTTACATTCAACTGGTGGCAGGGGGAAACAAGGCTTCCCATCAGAACCAGGGTGTATGTTCAGATTACCGGTGTGATTCACCTTATCTGTTATTAGTTTAGGTACGTAATACTTTAAGTGTTGTGTTACTGGAACAGAAAGATAAGCACCTGCCACTAAACAAAACACTCCATATATGGGTCTGCAGGATGTGACATGCGTGTTGTTGACTTGGGCGATGATGAAACAACTGTATTAGACGTCCTCAGAAGGAACTGGTGTCAAGTTCCTCCTTTGTTTGCTGTCGATAGATAAGCATGAGAAGATGAATTGCAGTGTCTGTGAACAACATGTTTCAATAATTAATAGTGAAACTTTTGAACTTCCAACAACTGCTGCCAAAGACTGTGCAAATCTAGAATAAGAGGTTCATACAGTGTAGCTGCTCAGTAATGCTGACAAGTACTGCAGTTCTGATTGCTTTGAAAACATTTCACTTTTTATTTTGTCTACATTAACATTTCGCTACAGTTGCATGGTGTCGAGCCAATGCCTCAATATAACTCATATGTTTTCAGCTGCTGTCAACTTTCTCAAAGAGCCGAATGTCTCAGATATTACACTAAAGGATGAAACAAAACAGCCTCTTGGTTGTATGTAGACTGGATCAGAAATGTTAATGCCTGCTGGTATGACAGCCGAAAATACTCTACTGACTGTATTCCATATTATGTTTAGCACAAAATCACAAGATCTAAGGAGTGCGTTCAACACAATCAACGAAACAATGTTAGGTAAATAAGGTGGTGCTATTGTGTTTAAGAGAGGCTTTAAAAATAAATATACAAATATAGTAGCCTACAAATGTTGAACAACCTAAACTTTTTTGCTTTTATATATTGACATAAATAAAACAGACAATATTTGTTTTTACTATCTAACTATGTTATTTTTAAAGTCTCCATAGTTGCCTGACAAAAACCAAATAGTTTACCATTAAATAAACAAACTAAAACAACAAACTTGAGTCATCGTGGAATAAGAATTTGGTTCCACTTCACGAGGGAAAGTTGAGAGGCAGTTTTCACGTTTATAGTTTTATCTTTTGTTCATAGTACACTGAAGGTCAGGTATTTTTTAAACAATTTAAACAAATAGAGAGGATTTAAAATTGTGCAAGCAGGCTATATTCAAATTTTATACTTAATTATTAAATGAGTATGAGAATAAATTATTCGCATTATCATTTACAAAAATACTCACAGATAAAAATTCCAAAGGCAACCCACGACTAGCAGAAGAACCATTACTGGAAAGATTGTTAAGTACTGCCTGGATTTCTGACTGGAAACCTGAGGTGCTTCATTGGGGTTTATTACTCTTTGGTCTGGAGACATGACTGTTGGAACAATTGATAAACATTAGTAGCAATAGTTATGACAATATAAATAAGGGAATAATTAGATTTTTATATATATATATATATATATATATATATATATATATATATATATATATATATATATATATATATTTATATATTTTTAATATATATATATATATAATTTGTTTGTAAACAACATTAAAACTACTAATAAAGATGATAACAGAAATGGATTACATATCAACTATATTTTATGAAACAACAGTTTAATACAAAAACTGACCTGCAGCTGGTCGTTGGATGACATCTGTAAAGAAAAAGAAATAGAACATTTGAATCTTTCCCACTGAAGGTGTTGGATTAATAAATTTGGAATCATTTTTTTAAGAATCCCTTACAGAAAATAATTGACTGAAACTCCCTTTTATGCCAACTGTTTTTCACAACATAATTAAGCATTTTTGTGCAATTAAGCAAGGCCTTAGCTAATTGGGATTTTTTTTAACATCTGGAGACAAAGCTATTAAAATATTGCATTTTAGACAATGAATAATGAATAATTAGAAATGATTTGACCCACCTAAATTTACAAGGTAGTTTTTGTATCCATTAGAGTTGAAAATGCACATGTAGGTTCTACTGTCATCCAGTGAGAGATTCTTCAGACGTATAGAGCAGTTATTGTTTTCATGTGAAGCTTCAACCCTGCTCTTGTACCCTCCAAAATATCCTGTCCCATTATCAAGCTTAAGGTTGAAAATCAACTTATTGTGAGTAGTGTTATACTTAAGCTGCCACTTAAATGAGTTGAAATCTCTTTTTGAGCAGTTGCATGGCAAAATGACGTCTTCATTTAGGTAACCAGTGACATTCTTTTCGTTATCTAGAAAAGAAAAGATGAGATAGAATGAGTACAGTGACAAATGATGGGGGAGGGGGGAAGGTGATGGAGGGGGTGTTGCTTCTTTCTTGCAGTAAAAATGAAATCAAAAGGAAACAGCTATTATAGTTGAAGGAGTGCAAACAGGCAAACAGTCTAAACCTGAAAGCTGCTAAGTCCTGCTGGCATTCAACATGTCAAAATTGGATTCGAATGAGCCATTTAGAGAGATTTAAGGTATATTTTAAATTAAGAAATCCTTACTGAATTATTTGTTTGTGGTTTTAACAGATACGTAATTCTTCATTCTAACGCTAAATTAAGATGGCATTGATGGAGTGTTCAACATGTTCATTGTAAAAAGATACGTAATGGGTGCTCAAATAGATAACAGGCAATTACAAAGGTCGACTGACATGTCCTTTAACTCTGCCCAGTGTTGTTTTGCATGCCCTGTTTCTGTAAAACAATGTCATGTTTGCTGGATATTTGAGGCTAGCCTCTTTTTACGTGAATGAAAAACTGCTAATGGTAGATCTACCGAAAATATGCCACATTTAACTTTTTACAATGCAACATTACACTAAAAAAAATACAGCGCTGTGTAAAACTCTGGCCACTTTATAGCCAACTTTATAAATAAGAAATATACATCTTATGAAGTAACAATTTAATGGAAAAACTGACCTGCATGTAGAGAGATGACTCCTGTAGAGAAAGAATTAAAACATTTAGAGCAGTCACATTAAAAGTGTGATTCATTTATGATTAATCATTTTTAAGATTCTTTCCACAGCATTACTGCCAAAGGCTTATTCTTACTGTCACAGTTTCTCTTATAATACAGCTGAACCCTATTACAGAATTAAGCTAGATGGAAAAAAAAAATCCCTGGTTTTCAAAGCGCATTATTGAACAAAAAGTTGTTCAATCTAAATTCTGCAATAAACAACACATTTTTTGTTAAATGAAAACAGGAACGCAGCTTAATCAGAAAAACAACAACTTTTCATTTAAATTCATCCTCCATACAGTCATAAACTAAAGTCAGACATTAAAGTCAGAAAGTCTGCAGATTGATTGAAGTTATTCATACTGAAGAATGATGCTGACATGGGATAGAATCTCATAGAAGCTGTGAAAAGTGTTATTTACTACAGATTATAAGAAAGGCTGCAATTTGGTTTTACAAAAATGTACACTTTGTCTATAAAGCAATAAAAGCCTGAAAGAAGTCTGCAAAGTTATCCCAAAAAGGGTTGTTAAAATATAAACATGAAGAATAAATATCCTTTACACATCAAAAGGATTTTTTTTATCTTACCGGAAACAATTGCCAGAACAAGTGGTGCATAAATGAGTCCCATTTCCCTCTCTACGGTCTTCTCTGAACTTCTGAATCTAGTTATTCTAAGTTTTGTCTTTGTGAGTTCTTCTGGTCTGAGGTTGCAGAGTTAGATCTCTCTCAGAGGCTACATTGCATCCTAAACCGGGAAAGTCCAAGTCCGTCTCTTATAAACGTGAAAGTGAAAGTAAAAACAATCCCAGACACAGATCTTGGCAGGATTACGACATCATCTCCCTCTCACACGTTCATCCTGGGGTGGGGCGCGTGCTATGTTCTGAAGTTTACCAAAATTGCTTTTAGAGGTGAAACAACAGTCAAGCAGCAAAATGTGACAGTTTTGCATTAGCTGGCTTTTCGGCTGATTAGTTTTGATGCTGCTGCATATAGGTACAGATTTGACTTGGAAACGTGTTTTTGTCATGAACGCTATACCCGTGAAGAACACGTCACTGTTGCTGCATCTGATTGTAATTCAAATATCCACACACTGGTTGGACGCAATTTGGGGCAGTTATCATGGTTCAAAATCTATTAACTATTCATCATGCATCGATAATACTTAGATGATTTATACTGTATGCATAATGTAGCCTGCTGATTCACTGCGTTAAGTTCACATCTCCGTCCTTCATGTTTTAAACCCAAATACTAAAGCCCCCCCTGTTAACCCTGCAGATAACATTTTATTGCACAGATAGATGCACTTGGCATCACACATACACGCACATATATGGGTAATGCAGCCCCCCTCCCCTCCCCTGCTCCAATCCAAACACTTTCTCCAGCTTTACACCGCCACCTCCGGGAGAAAACAGGGAAGGATCACCAGGATCGGAGCGCCTCGGCTGACGCGTTTAAATCCCTTTAAACGTTTCTCTTTTAACCCAAGCGACAAAAATCCGTGATCGCGACGGTGGTGCTGCATATCAGGAGGCCGGTATGGGGGAGCACACGGCGTTTCTGCTCTCACTGGTGGCGACCTTGACGCTTTCATCCGAGGTGAGCATGTAGCGGAGAACCCGCAGCGTGTGTCGCGGTGTCGGCGAGCTGTTCCCGGGCTCCGATAGGCTGCTGCGGGCCTGTCGGAGCAAGCGGCGGAACACGGAGCAAACCTCTGTGGCGCGTTAAGACGATGTCGGACCCGTAGATGTAACGGGAACTTTGGATAAAACAACACGGGCTGCCTCGCTGTTGCCAGATTTGTATCACTGTTTATTAAATTATTAAACGACCCCCACTTACATTTAAGATGACTAAATAATTTCTTCTGAATATTGATGACATCTTTCTTCAGGAGTCCGTCTTGATATCAGGCCTTTTAGAGCAACCAGATTCACCGCGTAGGATAAACAATCACATCAGGAACGTCCGGGCCTACAGTGATTGACAGCTCGGTCTTTGTTGCCATGTTGGATGTTTCTGTCTGCTTCAGACTATTTAAGCATGCACTCATGTTTTATTTGCTACATCCACACAACATTCCTTCTTAAATGTTAACATTTTTGCCCGAACAGCTTCACTTACAGGGGTCAAGTTAGCTAGCGTCTGCTAGCTTTTTTTTCTAGAAACTTTCCCATTCTGGGCTCTTTCTAACAGATAAAACACGATTTCTATCATGTCAGTTCGCTCTGTTTAAGGTTATATGACACGACGAACATTTCACTTTTATTAGGACTTGCTTAACTAGTATTATAAACACAATAGAGGCGTCTTGCTGTGCTACTGTGCTGTAGCTGCGGGCTGGTGAAACTGCTGAGGAGAATGGAAAAAGGATGCAGTCCGATTAGTTTCACTCAGCAAGATGGCGCCTGTAGCTCCTCGGTGCTGCTGCTGTGCTGGACCAGAGATGCAGCTCTGCTCAGGCCTGCCTATACCGCACATTATTACAAGTTAACATGGCATTACTGGTGTGATTTTCCAGTTGCAAGCTTGGTTCTAGAGCCCCCTTCTAGACAGAAGCGTCACAGTAGGTTGGATAAAGTATAATAAAACGCCAGAGTTTCTTTAAAAATGCGGTGTATAAAATAGGGATGTTGGCAAGAATCTGGTGATTATGATATGTATGGCAATACAAGGGAGATGATACGATATGTTGTGATACTATGAGTAAGATGGTATATTGGGATTTAAAAAAACAGAATTTAACCCTAGAAAAACTGTCACATCATTCTAAACACTCCAACATGTTTCATACTTTGACACATCCAGTTTTATTACTAGATCTAATTGATCCACTGGAACGAAGAAGGTGAAAACAGCCACCAACTACTAGTGAGACTTTTAATTTTTCTACAAAAATGACTGTTGTCATTAATGGATCCATTCAAATTAAAAAAAAATAATAAAAAAAATACATTGCTTTTGAATATCGATACAATATCGTGACATAAAATAGCACGATATATATCAGCGTATCAATATTTTCTTACATCCCTAGTAAAAAATCTGCAATGTAATAAAGATTTAGGGTTACAAAGTCTTACTATTCTGGAGTGACACTCAAGATTTTCTTTTATTTCCCACCCACCACTCGGTATAAATAAATAACTTGCTCTAAAGGCAAAACTCTTCTTTTCCACACTGCTGTATGTGATTTTTCATTCTGAACACTGACATTTTTTCCTTTGTTTTTTGATAGGCAGCAAGCAGTGCAGCACTTTTTAAGTACCAAGGTGTAACGTGCACTAGTTTATTCTTTAACCAACTTACAGGAGCATTTACAGTTCATTAAAACACCTATTAATGATCTCCAACTAGTTCCAACATTTGTACTCAGTCATTTGTGGTGTTTCTGTGTCTTTTCAAGGAATATTCGTATGTAGTTTCAGTATTAACCACTACGTGAAGCAAACAGTTGAGTAGAAGTAAGCCCCTAAACAAAAACAAGACCTTTGTTTAACCCAAATGAAGCCAAAAAAGCTTTATTCATAAAAACAACAAAATGGGAGGACAAGAAACATTGTACTTTAACGTGTCTCCACAGTAAGGTTGCACATTATCTTAAATTTAGGGTTATTGCAGTATTACTGTATGCAATATGAGAATTGCAAAGAACTGCTAGAACTATATTAACTGGACTACTAAATATTAGTAAGTACCATGCATTCATTTTCATCTATGCCATTCATATGACATATTTTGTTATGCTTATTGCTAGCTAGGAGTGGCATGTCTGTTAAGTAGCCTACTGTAGGGTCTATCTGAGCAGATAACCTGACTAATTAACCAGTTTTTAGCTTGTAATTCTTGTTACTCTATAAAGAGCAGAACAGCACAATTTTTTGCACAACAATCACTTGAAAAGTAGTACGAAATTTATAGTTTGGTTAGCCTGTATTTAGAAAAAAACTAACACATGTAGGTAGAATCTATAGCTGTGTTTCAGTTTTCAATAAAAGCAATTAGGTCATGTTATAACCTTTTGTTGTAATTTCTTTCCCCTGTAAATACTTGAACATTTTTACAATCTGAAAATCTTATATCTCCGGTGTCGTTTGGTCCCAGGCTTTGTGAGGACTTTTTTTTTAGACTCTGGCATCTTTTTATGTTATCACTTTATCGCTTTGACCTTATTATGATAGCATTTTTCTGTGTGTGCACAATAATGTAAAAAGCAGGCTAGTGGTGGGGAGATAAAGAAGAGCCAGACCTAAAAATAAAAGTACTACATAAGATAAACAGACTTAGTTGATATTTTGCTGTTTGCTAAGTTTTTAAGTTAAGACCCATCTGAAAATCACCTTGTTGGTGGTACAATCACTATGTAATGTGTACCAAATGGTGTAACCATGGTGTTTAAAAAAAATAAAATAAAAATCATAAATGCTTTTGTAACAAACTATGTTTCTTGTGACACCTTCAGTTTAGGAGTTGATTTATGCTTGACTAACACATTGAGCAGTTCAGTAGCTTACACAGCAACGAACCTAACAAAAAGGAAGCAATCCTGTGACTGGTCAGTTTCTGAAAATTACTGGACGGGAAATGAGTGAAAAGGCAGCCAAAGTTCAAAGGAAACCGCAAGATGACGAGAAAGTCTTGGATAAATTAAAAAAGATGAGGAGTGAACACTTTAACTATAACTCTACTGATCAGGTCTGACACAAAAAGACTTAAGCCTTTTAATGGACTCTTTAGCAATTTGCAGTATTTAAAGATATTATTTTGGCAATAAGCCCAAGAATGTGTTTTGCTTTTTATAATCCAATTGCATCAACTCATTTTAAGGGCTGGCTTTTTATTTCAATACTTTTAGAAGGCAGACTGTTGGAAACACCGCCATGAAGGCAGTTATTAAACGGGACTTCTTCAACTTTGAAAGGTTGTTTTTGCCACTCCTAAACTGCCACACTTTGTTGTTTAGCTGCACTCAAAAGCAAGTCGGACAAGTTGCATCCTGCAAAGGCAGGAAAATTGTGTTGACGTCACATTTTAGTGTTTATTGGTGCTTTAAAAGATTTTTACTTAAAAGCCATCATACTATACAGGACATAACAGCTAATGCTTGAGTTATAGGCAAATGAAAACAAAATAATCCAACTTAATTTATTTTTCCTTCTGTCACTTATCTTGTAGTTTTGCATTCTCCAGTGTGACACATGTACCTCTACATTCTTTCATTTAATAGGTTTCCTTTAATTTAACTGCAAATAGTTCTGAGAAGGATAAATCTATACGGATAGATTTAAACTGCACATCCGATTCATTGACGGACATCATGCAACTGGCCATTCAGGTTAGATTAGAACGGACCACTTGCTGCAAAGACAAACTATGTTTAGCAGGAGCCAAATGCTGTGCACATCCATTGAGGCAGTGGACGTTGAATTTTACACCAAAACATGGTTAAGAATGTTTCGTCTGATTGTGACAACACTGTTCTTTGACAGCAGCTTTTCAGGGTCTGGAAATTAAAGCTCAAATGGAGGGAAGTAAATAATATACACATTGGTTGGCTTGTAAATGGCTAGATTAACTTATCCACTTACTGTTGTTCTGATTGTCATATTCGGTGTTGGGGCTTTGTGCATCAATGTTGCTTTGTTATAGTCTCCTACTTTCACTCTCTCTGATGTTGAAGGTTCAGAGATAGCCATACCAAACAACAACAACAGAAACATCTTCTATGTTGTGGTTATGATTTTTATCTCTTGAGTGTCCAGGTTCCAAACAATGAAAGGCTTAATTTTTCTTGGCTGAGACAATTAATTCTTTCATCTCCAGCGTGAAACATGGTAATGCACCATGTGATATATATATATATATATATATATATATATATATATATATATATATATATATATATATATATATATATATATATATATTCTGTATAGTTTAACTGAAAAATAAAAATAAGTTTGTTATTTGGAAACTTATAAAAAATAGTAATGTTACAATAATCTGGTGTGCATACCGTTAGGCTAATACTTAAAATGAACTGAGAGGGGTTGAATTTGACTCCCGCAGTTTTCATCCGCTGCCTTCTTTCCTATCCAGGTTCCCATGGATGACTCTTTGGGTTTGCTAACTGAGCCTCAGGTGGCCATGTTCTGCGGGAAGCTCAACATGCACATCAACGTTCAGACTGGAAAATGGGAGTCTGACCCATCTGGCACCAAGAGCTGCATTGGCACCAAGGAGGGCATCCTGCAGTACTGCCAGGAGGTAATAAGAAAGAATGTGACTGGACTGCTAAAAAAAATTGGGAGAAGAAAGGGGGATGAACAGATATTTGACAAAGAACAAAAAGGCAGATGATGTGATATAAAATGCTGAATTTTTTTTTTTTTAATCAGGTGTACCCAGATCTACAGATCACAAATGTTGTAGAGGCCAACCAACCCATCAACATTCCCAACTGGTGCAAGAAGGGCCGCAAGCAGTGCCGGAGTCACACACACATCGTGGTGCCGTACCGCTGCCTGGGTAAGCCGCTGGGATGTTCCAGTTGTGGGTAACTGAGGGATGATGATTGAAGACAAACGTGCTGACAGTGAAAGCATGACTTTGTTGCAGTCGGAGAGTTTGTCAGCGACGCCCTGCTGGTTCCCGACAAGTGTAAGTTCTTGCACCAGGAGCAGATGAACAAGTGTGAGAGCCACCTGCACTGGCACACTGTAGCCAAAGAGGTGAGGACTGTCTCTATATTAACCTTGAGCTGCTTCCTACTGTCCCCGTTCATCTTCACTGATCTTATCTTGTTTTGCTTTTTCTCTTCTTGCCCACGCTAATATGAGCTGCAAACCTACTCTGCCACCGTCTTACTGATATGTGTGCCCCATATCAAAAAAAAACACAAAAACATTTAACAGAGGCAGTTGTATGTCACACGCTGATTTATTTAACAGATGTTCAAATTGAAACCTCGTGAAGGCTTTTAAGTGTCACAACACCTGGCTTTTATGGGTTATGTGTTTGTATGCATTTCGCCGATTCAATGCTTTTTTAATCAGTCTTGTGGAGACCGCTCAATGAATCTCCATGACTACGGGATGCTGCTGCCGTGCGGCATCGACCGTTTCCGAGGCGTGGAGTTTGTGTGCTGCCCTGCGGAGGAAGAGCGCAAGTCGGACAGCGTGGAAGAAAACGAGGAGGAGTCGGACGTCTGGTGGGGCGCAGCCGAGAACGAATATGCTGACAACAGGTATCGCCTCCCACTTGCGCGCATCCGCAACCATCAAATGCTCGTGCAAACACTGACCCGGCTCCTCTGTTGGCAGCATGACGCGCCCTGCTGACACACAGCCGGCCACCGCCGAGGACGATGAAGAGGGGGACGAGGAGGAGGAGGCCTTTGAGAGGGACGAGGACGGGGACGGCGAGGAAGACGACGAAGAAGAGGACGACGACGATGTGATCGACGAGCGGGATAGCGATGAGCGCAGCGCTAGCATAGCCATGACAACCACCACCACTACCACCACTGAATCTGTCGAGGAAGTTGTGCGAGGTGAGGCATGAGGCAGGGCGCCTCCTCCGTGTTGATCAGTCTTCTGTCTGGTGTTACTTTGTTTCATCTTGAAGTTTCCCCTCAGATTCAGACGCATCATTCTTGCTTTGTTGTTTATTTCAATGTGCCTGTGTGTGCGTAACCTCAGCGGTGTGCTGGGCCCGGGCCGAGTCAGGGCCGTGCCACGACATGCTGGAGCGTTGGTACTTCGTGCCTCAGAAGGGCCGCTGTGCTCCGTTCCTATTTGGGGGCTGCGGCGGCAACAGAAATAACTTTGATTCGGAGGAGTACTGCCTGGCTGTGTGTAGCAGCTCGTGTAAGTCCTTCCAGACCGGAGCTGGACCATGAAGTGTCCACCTCACTGGCCTGATCCCTGTCCTCAGGCTACTGACAGTTTTTTTCCCTCTTATTCACGTCCTCTGTAGTTGCTCTGATGTCTCCTAACCCCTCAGAGCTCTGTTGAATGTATTCCAGCTGTGTATAATCTTGTCTTGCGCATGAATGCCCATCCATCTCGCTTTAATCGCATACTTTTTTCATGCCATTGTGGAAAGAACATCAATCAAGCTTCGAGTTCCATTGAGATCTTCCGATTTTACAGGTGGCAACATGCGATTTAAATCAAGTTATTAAGTGGGAAGTTCTGGATTTTCCCATAATTTGTCTCTTGCTGAAGTGTCTCCCTTGTTTTTCTGAAGGCCAGCCTTCATATGTGCCACAGCAGTCTAAGGGGCTGTTTACACGACAAAGTTTTTCAGCAAAACGATTCGGCCTCCCGTTTACACGACAATGGGAAAACGGGGGGGCGAAAACGCATCTTTTGGGAAACGGCTTCCAGAGTGGAGAGTTTTGAAAACGCTGGGTGATTCGTTGTCGTGTAAACGCAAGCCGGAGAAGTTTGAAAACGATGACGTCACTGCCAGCCACCTACGGACGTGTTGCACTTGCGCACTCCGCATTTCTACAGAAAAACAACAATGGCAGATCCGATCCAGGTATGCTGTTACTACTGATGCAGCTTCTGAAGTTATTTGGTCTCTGTAAGCAAAACTTAGAGATCATCAGGCTTCTATGCGATCGCCAAAGGAAACGCATA
Source organism: Valencia hispanica (assembly GCA_963556495.2). Taxonomy (NCBI): domain Eukaryota; kingdom Metazoa; phylum Chordata; class Actinopteri; order Cyprinodontiformes; family Valenciidae; genus Valencia; species Valencia hispanica. Next base: position 33,068,502 of record OY747707.1, on the reverse strand, counting down.
CAGTACGTGCGTCAAATAATCAATACGCCTTTATTTAAGCGGAAAACTACAAGAAGACCGCCATTGTTAGCTATTGTGAAATGTTTCTTTTCTGGGTTGTGAGGGGGAAACCTTGGAACACTGCATACACGGGCCACACTGCCATCTAAAGGCCGGGCATATGTACTACATCGTTTTCCATCGCGCGCCCTGTCGTGTAAACGCAGTGCGTTTTCACCCGCGTATTCAAACAAAAACGGCAACGTTGTCGTCTAAACAGCCCCTAACAATGCATCACTCTTAAACGGACAAAGGTTTTGTTTCTTAAAGTATATCTGATGTGACACAGTTGTAGTGTTCAAGAAACTGTTGAAGTGCTAAGCTAACGCCAGCTTAGTTTCCTTTTTCACTTGTTGATTATTCGATCGTTTAACCTATTATTTAACCATTCAGTTCTAGATGTAGATGTACAGTGCTCAGCATACATGAGTACATCCCCTTTGAAAAGTAAGATTTGTATCAATATCTCAAAATTTTGACATGGCTGAGTTTTATTGAACACTTGTTTAACTCCGTAGCATGAAATTAAGGTTAACAATATAACTTGCATCACAAAATCTTCAGTTTTACACAAATTAGGTGAGGCAGAAATGAATACACCCAGCAACAAGAACTACATCTTGTATTTTGTATGACCGCCGTGATTTTTTAAGACAGCACCATGTCTTCTAGGCATTGAATGAACAAGTTGGCGACATATTGCAACATCTGCCTTTTTCTGTTCTTCAAGAAGAACCTGTTTTAGAGCCTGGATGCTGGATGGAGAGTGATGCTTAACTTGTCTCTTCAGAATTCCCCATAGGTGTTCAATTGGGTTCAGATCAGGAGACATACTTGGCCATTCAATCACCTTCACCCTGCTCGTCTTCAAAAATGCAGCAGTAGCTTTAGATGTGAGTTTTGGATAATTGTAGTGTTGGAAACGTGCACGACGACCAAGGGCACAGAGTGATGGTAGCATCTTCTCTTTCAGTATAGAACAGTACATCTGTGAGTTCATGATACCATCAATGAAATGCCCCACATAAGGACACTGCCACCACCATATTTCACTGTAGGCACCATGCATTCTTCTTGGAAATCCCCACCTTTGCGACGCCATACAGTTGTGAAGCCCTTAGTTCCAAAAACATTGATCTTAGTCTCATCACCCCAGAGTATAGAGTCCCAGTAGTCTTCATCTTTTTCAGGATGGGCCCTGGCAAATTCTAGGGGTTCTTTTTTGTCCTTGGGCTTTTGGAGAGGCTTCCTTCATCAACGATAGCCATGCATGCCAATCCTCTGCGGTGTGCGCCGTATGGTGTCATGTAAAATGGTCACTCCAGTTTGGCTTTCTACTTTGGCTAACTGCAGTGAACATGCATGGTGATTTGCTTCAACCCTTCTCATCAGAAGACACTCCTGTGGAGATTTTAACTTCCGTGGACGGCCTGGACGTCTCTGAGGCAAGCGCTTTTTGCTTGCTTGTTTTTACAAGCTCAATTACTGCTCTATGTAGAAGTTAGAACATAGAAAGTTACTCTGAGTGGAGAGGATTTGGGGGAACTACTGTCCCCTACAGGTTTGGCATGTCTATGAATGTGCTTAACAATGCACTTATGCTTTTAGGTGTGGACAGAGTATTTTTTTTAAACGAGGTGGTGAGGATATTAGTTTTTTAAAAGCTCCGGCTACGTGTGTACATGCCATGAGATGGTTGCGCTTCCATCTTTCTGAAAGTTTTGGACCCCCTTTGCTACACTATTCTGACTGATATGTAAAGATCTTCATGTAGCCCTCTCCTGTTTTCTACAAAGAAAGGATTTTCTTTCTCAGGTTTGGTGGCATTTCTCTTCCATGTGGTGCCATTGCTGACAGTTTGAAATGGAAAGGGGTTGTCTTTGTTAAGTAATGCCCTTTTTATAGTCACCTGTCTGCTGGACACCTCTTAAATGAATAATTAGACTCACCTGTGGTTAAATTCTTGTTAGTTGGAATTGTGTAGTCTTAAGTTTAGCTTTCCTCCTAAGACTTTAATTGGGGTGTACTCATTTTTGCAACATGGGCTTGAATGAATTTGTTTGGAAAAACACTTTTTTGTGTGTGTAAATGAACAAATCTTGTTTGCGATCAATGGCCCACATTTGTCGGAGTATTTTGTAGTACAGTAACCCATAGGAAATGTTGATTCCGAAAGGAAACTGAAGGTTTTCTGACAAATGTAGTGTGTTGTACTCATTTATGATGAGCACTGTAGATAGCAACTTAAAAAAAACCCATTGCAGTACTGCTCCTTTGTAACTGTGCGTAAAAGGTATTGACTGTTGTTTAAGCAAACAGACAAGAGGGTGCATCAGCTTTCTTTTCCATTGTTAATATCTTTGAAAAGGGTGGAAAGCTCTGATCGTTTGGGGAAACCCGGATTGCACCATTATACAAAGACATTCTTTAAAAATCATACAATATGATTTCCCGGGGTTTTTCTTTTACATTCTGTCTCTCACAGTTGAAGTGTACCTATATGATGAAAATCACAGACCTTTCTCATCTTTTTAATGGGACAACTTGCACAATCAGTGGCTGGTAAATACTTTTTTACCCCTCTGTATTAGTTAAACAAATGGCCATGCACAGCCTGTAATGCCGTTTTTCAAGGCATGACCACAAAAACAGGGTGGGATTTAAAAGAAAAGGCCCAGTGCAAATAATGGATACACATCTTCTTGGGGGTCTGGCTAATTAAGTACAGACCGCAGACCAACAGCGTATCAAGAGTTGAGTTTTGTCTCAGACTCTAAACGCGACCATTTAAAAAATGTTTTCACGAGGATCCGAGACAAAAGAAGTGAAAGGGCTGCTTGACTGCTTTCATGTTTTCTGGAGCTTGGGTGAATTAATTTCACCCTGGGGGCTCTTTAAATAAAGCAGACAGACATAAGAGCAGCAGCAGCAGCTCCCTTATATGGCTTCAGGCAGGAAATTTGGCAGACATTCCTCTTTTGGGCCCTAAACGATTCCCTGGTTGAAATATATATATTTATTTAATGAAATAAAAAATCAACTGCAGTGCAAATTGCAATAAATTGAACTTTAATGCAGTTAAACAAATGATCATTTATTGTTTTTGCTTGGAGTAGTATGACATTTAGAATAAGTACAAAGCTGACATATATTATAAACCATTTTGTCCATGACACAGTCAGCAGTTGGGCTGGTGACGTTTGAACTCTAAAGTCTGAGAACAATGCCAAGACGTTATATAAAAACGAAGCAATGAGTCAATCCAGGACGGAGACCTTCTGAGTCCAAGTGATGTATTTATGTCTAATCTAAATTACTAACCGTCCTTCCAGCATGAAGACAAAGACGTCTGAGCACTGCATGACAGCGTGCGTCCGCATGCGTTTTTACTCCTGTGTGTCCTCATGCTTCGCCCTGCAGTTTGGAGAGTTTACAGCTGTTACATTTTCTCTGTGTTCTCTCATAGCTGGAGGACATTTTAAGTGAAAGCTGGAGTGGAGGAAGTGTTGCAACTTAATTGGAGGTTCCCACAGATGATTTTTTGGAATCTAATCACTTTGTGTCCTTGCATTGCCTGCGTGTCTCTATAGCTTTCTCTATGTGTATTGTGAAACACGTCATGATGTGGTACATTACTGTTTTTATGTGACTAACTGCTTATCAGGGAAGACAGATTTAACCTTTTTCTTCCTTTTTTTGTGTGCCTTTCTAACTCTGTGTTTTTTATCCTCTGTGGAATACATCGTTCTTCTCTGGATTCATTCCTCCCATTTTTCCCTCCAGTGCCCACCATAGCTCCCAGTCCTCCGGATGCCGTGGATCAGTACCTTGAGTCACCCGGGGACGACAAAGAACACACCGACTTCCGTAAAGCCAAAGAGAGCCTCGAGGCCAAACACCGTGAAAAGATGTCTGAGGTACGTGACTTCACATCCGAAGCTAATTTTGGTGCCAGGAAATTTCATCATGAATCACTTAATGCTCAGGTGATGAGGGAGTGGGAGGAGGCAGAGAGACAAGCCAAGAACCTTCCTCGCTCGGACAAGAAAGCCGTGATTCAGGTGGGAGTCGAGTGTTTGTTTCTTTGAAATAAGAGTATTGTTCCTGTATGTAAAACAGACCATAAACAAGTCCTCAGATTAAATCTAATAGTTTCTGTCTTCTCAGAGCATACTTGTCATTCTCATCCAGACTTTTAAGTGGATTTTTCCTCAGTTTGAAATGCACATTTTTCTGCCATCAAACCATCCAACCGTTTGTAAATGTAACCAGTGTCATTCATAAAATGCTCCATACATGCAGCATTTCCAGGAGAAGGTAGAAGCTCTGGAGCAGGAGGCTGCAGAGGAGCGACAGCAGCTGGTGGAAACCCACATGGCGCGGGTGGAGGCCCTGCTCAACAGCCGCAGGCGCCTGGCTCTGGAAAACTACCTCAACGCCCTCCAGGCTAATCCTCCACGGGTACTCCTGCACTTTCACACACCTCCGCATACGCACACCAACAGGTTTAATTGCATTTGTTTGTAAAGCTATTCACACCTCTTCAATCTCTTTTGATCCTCTCACGTTACAACCAAGAACTTTCCGTTGTTTGACTGGAACTTTATTTGATAGACCAAAACAATGTTGAGCATAACTATGAAGTAGAAGGAAGGTTAAAACCTCACAAAATGTGGCTCGCATTGGTGTGCAACACCCTTTTTTCTGATACCCTTAATTTCAATGGCAAACATATGGAAGAAGATGGTCAGGCTAGATGAGCCCAAAACTGAAATATATAGTTTACAAACTAATCGTTTTATGTGTAGCAGAAAGCTAAGACTGGTCATGGCTCAGAAAGCCCCATCCCCACAGTGATACATGATGGTGGCAGCACTATGCTGTTGGAATGCTTGTTTTCAGTAGGGGTGGGGAAGTTGGTCAGATTTAAGGGGCCACACTTTTTAGATTTTCATTTGTTAGAACTAAGACAGTATATTGTTTTATTTCCACTTAACAATTATGTATCGTTAGTTTTTTGGTTTATTTCATAAAGTCCCGATTAAACAAACTGAAGTTTGAGGTTGTAATGCAACAAAATGTGTAAAAGTATAAAGGATATGAACACCTTTACTAGACAATGCATCAGAGTTTAGACTTCCTCTTAGTACACACCCTAGAAAAAACGAGGCACGGAAAATGTACATCTTCGTCATTCCTGCCACCAACAGCCCCGACAGGTGTTGAGCCTCCTGAAGAAGTACGTCCGTGCAGAACAGAAGGACAGGCAGCACACACTGAAACACTACGAACACGTCCGCACAGTCGATCCAAAGAAGGCCGCACAGATCCGTCCTCAGGTGCTGAAACTCATCCATCATAACCATTCCCTTTTTACTAATGAAAACAAAAATGGCTTAGAGTTTTGTCTGAGATTTTGACTCCATTTTTTTCCCCTCTCTTGGTCTTAAGGTTCTCACTCACCTGCGTGTGATTGATGAGAGGATGAATCAGTCATTAGGTCTGCTCTACAAGGTGCCCAGTGTGGCTAATGAGATCCAGAAACAAGTTTGTAAGTGATCATAATTGCCTTTGTTTCAAGGCACTGTATAGACTCACTTAGTCACACAAATCCTCTGTACTTGAAGAGATTTATTTGGAGAATACATTTTTTAACTTGCTGTAGCCAGTAATTAGATGTGATTCAAAATGGCCAACAAGCCTAATCCTAAAACTACCCGCCTTTTGCTTTTAACATGATCCTAATCCAAACAAAATCCCACAGCAAATAAAAAGTTGCCTTAATGCAGCCAGTGGTGATTTGACAACTAAAGGAAAACCAATGTTTTTTTTATGGAATCAGTGGAAATCTAGATATCATGACAAGGATTTAGGTCATAAAGACACAAAGCAGTAGGAAACTGTGAATTAGATACCAGTTCTTTTAAGGTTCTAACAAATAAAAACCTAAAAGGAAGCTTACATATGGGTGTGTACCATTTACCCTGATACCTCTAAAAAAAATCATGTTAGTTAATCTCAGTTTTAATCCAGCTAGTCTGTGAAGACCTCAAACTTTTATTAGAGAACATTAGTAAAGGACTAGTAAAAAAAAAAAAAAAAACATCATGAAGAACAAAGAACACAGCAGACAGGTCAGGGAGAAAGTTACAGTATTTTATAAAGATTATAAAACACTGTTCCAACCTCTGAAGATTTCACAGAGCTCTGTTCAGTCCATCACTAGGACATGTCCTTCCACCTAAACTGACAGGATGAATAGGGAGAGCATTAATTAGACATCCACAGCTCAGGTGGGTAAACCCGTCAGCTGGACCTGTACAAATCATGCACTCCACAAATCAGGCTTTTATGGAAAGCCAAAAGACACACCTGTTTGTAGTTTCCCACAAGCCATGAAATAGACACAGATAACACATGGGAAAGGGTGCTTTGGTCAGAAGAAACCAACATTACATTTTTTTGCCTCTGTGAACGGCACGTCGCTCCTTCCACACTATTCCCACCATGAAGCACAGTGGGGGCAGCATCATGTTGTGGGGAAGCTTTCTTCTGCAGGGAAACTGAAACTGGTGGGGTTCAATTTCCAGCAGGACAATGACCCTAAACATACAGCCAGCACTGCAGTGGAAGGGTTTAGATCAAAGCAGTCATGTGTTCAAATGGCCCAGTCAAATCAATCAAGCAATGCCTTTATTTGTCCCCCAGTGGGGCATTAGTTTCGCAGCAGTAGGGGCATACAAACCTACAAAAAATACGTAAACACACATAATATAATAAATAACATAATGGACATTCTGATCAAATCAATAATGTGTAAGCTACCTTTTCCTCCTGGCATTTAAAAGAGAGACAGCAGAAGGAACAAAGGAGTGTATGAATCTGTTTGTTTTAGCAAATGGGAGTCTGAGCAGTGAACCTTGATGGTAGAAACTGAAACTATGGATATAAGGGATGAGCACAGTCAGACAAGATGGGAGTTTTGTTTTCTTAAACAGCTGTTTATTGTAGAGATCCTGTAAAGTTTCTTGTGGAAGCCCAATAATTTTACTACTAATACAAACAACCTCTCTTACCATCAAGGACTGAAACCAACAAATAAAGGAGAAAGTAGTGACAGACTCAATAAAAGAACAATAAAACATAGTCATTATAGTAAAGCCAACCTGGAATTTAGAGAGTTTTCTAAGACAAAAACGACGCTGCTGGCTTCTCTTATAGATCGTTTCCAATATTTTTCTCAAATGTCACGCAAATCTGTGCCAAGACTGGATAAATCAATGTCTAAACACTCTCCATCCAACTTTACAGAGGTTGAGCTATTTTTGGAAAGAAGAAATCAGTCTCTAGATGAGCAAAGCTGGTAGAAACATACCCCGAAGGACTTGCAGCTAGAAAAAAGTATCAAGCATCGACTGTGTGGTTACAACAACATCGAGCTTAAGGGATATAAATACTTGAGCAAGCCAATTTATACGTAACATCATCTTTTGACTGTATAATCTGAGGAAAACCAAACTCTGCTTTCACTGATACAGGATTATGCTGGTTCCCAGTGCTTCTTCAACCTGAGTCCAGTAAAATAATGCCTAACTTGACAGTCACTTAATTTAGAGTTCATCTGTTTTAAAATTGTGCCGCAATGTGTGACTAACCTGTCGCAAAAAGACACTGAGACAATACTGTACTCCAACGTGGATGGATTAGTCACTTTGCGAGGGGGTTTGTGAAAATGTCTGCTCTCAGAAAGTTTTCAGGCGGTGGATGACTCAGGGGCGCCATATGCGAGACCCGTGTGAGATTTAGTATGGACAGAGCTTAAATCCAATGTGATATTCTCCTCGCCGTTACTTCTTGTTTATTAGATGTTCTCTTCGGAGAGCGAAGAGGTCGTCCTAACTCCTCAGCAATAAGAAGACATTTTCTTCTTTCAAATCATTGATGTTACATTGGTAAATACTTAGGATCAGCATGAAAGAATCTGCTTTTATAGCTCATTTTACATTCTACCGACCAATGTGAGGTAGAACTAAACAAACAGGACTACGTCCTCCTATAGTGTGTGAGTGCTGGGCTCAGAAAAACCATACAGTTAGATTGCCATCAGTTTGCAGGCCACCATCAGGCACCTGGCTAGCTTCTTTCCCCTTTTTACTCACTTACTAACTCCCACCATCTCTGCCTCCAGTTTATCACCATCCTGCTCTCATGCTCACTTTATATCTTTTCATTACAGCGATTATAGTGCAGAGAGTCCAGTCTGAGCTGTCTCAGCAAGTCTCGTCCCTGCAGAGCGACGGACGGGTGAGTCAGGCTGCTCCCACTCACATATGCCTCCTGCCTGTATAAATAGTGTTAAAGCCAAACAATAAGACAGTTGGGACAAAGTCACGATGCACACAGAAACTTCGATGCTGACGCTGTTGAAAATGAAACGGTGCACAAAAATAACAGCTGAGCTCCAACGTTACACGTGTTTTAAAATCAGAGTTTCAGACTGTAGGATCACAGGTTTAGGATAATTTATTCAGCGTTGTTGTATAGTTTTGGCTCATAAAGGCCATTGACCAGTCCTGTGAGTCAGTCGTTGGGGGACACCCATCAGAACTGGAGAGCCTTCCACCCTGACACATCATCCTGATTAATGTCCGTCTGTGTTTTGAAGGTGGACGGCAGGGGGAGTTATGGCAATGACGCGCTGATGCCAGATCAGGCCTACAGCTCTGCTCCGATGGAACCCGGCCTGGACGGACTGGGCTTTATTCACCCGGAGAGCTTCAACCAGCCAAACACTGAGAACCACGGTAATAGCTAGCATAAAGAGTCTAGTTAAACATAACTAAACATATCCTTTTTTTTTTTATATAAAGATGTAAAGGTACGTTTTATTTCTTAAATATCTGAAAAATACATTAAGACTATTTAATGGAAATGTACTTATTAGGAATTTAACGTACCAGAAGCCAATCATTTACCAGTAAGCACCTGTCAATACCAAGTCCCAATCGGACTACTTTAAATTCAGTATCTTTAAAATGCAACATCATATTATCGCCACATTTCATTAGCATTAAATGGTCTGCACTGGTAGTGGTACAATGTCCCAATTGGCTCACTCAACAGCACTCAATGTTTGGGAATACTGCAGTTTTTGTAAGTCTCGGCTGTAACAGATATTTGGATTAAACAGGACTCGGCATGCTGCTCCAGAACGGGTTAGCCCATCCTGTGATGTCCTGACAACACGTCACCTAAAACACTGATAGCTTTATCGTTTGTGTCTGACGTCACACACATCTACACTCTTCAGTAAACTCTTATATTTCTGATGTTTTCATGCCGGGCAGTTTGCTGGACCGCTTGGCTAACCGTAGCATTTCCGCTGAGACTCACTGACAAAAATAAAGGGTTCTCCTGATTCATAAGCTTGGCACTTTGGTTTGAACTTTGTAAAGTGCAATGACTTGTGCTTCTGCTGCTTGTTGCTCAGCTCTCCCCTACACAAACAGCTCTCTGAGCTCCGCAATGGAACAGACTGACGAGGAGCTGCAGCAGCCAATGCTGTCTCTGTTTTGCTTTGAACGTCATTGTAAAAGCATTAGAGTGTTATGGAAAACCCAGATTCATTAGCTCGACAAATCCCGTGGGCCGCCTGTAATTTAGAGTAGCTGGTTGTGCACATGAAAACAAGTTGTAGTTATTAAAAGCTGACTGTGTAAAATGCAACCATACAAATTCCTAAGGCTACAACTTGTGTAAAGTCACAGCCAGTAGACCAGTGTCAGGAGTTAAGTTAAGCCAGGAACTCTGACCAATCATTTAAAAAATCCTTATCCCATTCACTATGTCTTTCTGTTCCTTTTCTCTCTGCAGTTGAGCCCGTCGATGCTCGTCCTAATCCGGACAGAGGACTCCCAACACGACCCGGTATGCATCTGTGTCTGCAACACCTTCTCTCATTTTAGTGCCTTTCCTTAATATTAGATGATACTAATAGTAGATTAAGTAAAAACGGTTTTACCTATCATTACTTTAGGGATTTGTTCATCTGTTCTAAACAAAAATATCAACTATACAATAACAACTGTTTGATGAGCTGATGTTTTATTTTGCACATTTGTGTGTAATATTCACTTTTTTGGATCCTTTCATTTTCCTTCAGCCACCAACATGACTCGAAATGTTATATTTTTTACACAAACTTGATACATTATTTTTTTAATCTTCAGAAGGATCTTTTTCAGCAGCAATAGCAACTCCTGTTACAGTTTACTGAATTCCACAAACTAAATCCTATTTAATCCACCACAACAACATGACTTAAATCATGTCACAGGATCATGTTGCGTGACTAAAATTGCTGGATATTAGCCGTAAAATGCTGCTGGTTAAAATGTGGAGTCATAAAGAAACATTTTATATCTAAAAAGTCAATTCTCTATAGTTTCCTGAATAAAAACTAATGAGGTAGGTTTAATTTTCTCTTTAACGTCTCTCACAAGGGTTTTACTGGGAGTTGTGAAAACGAAACCAAAAACTGGCTTGGAGTCAAATCTTTCTGATCCTTTTTAAGTTTATTGTATACAGATAGTTTCCACTCAGACCAGTTAAACAGAGTAGTCAGATTCATGTGCATGTTTCAGCCAATCAAATTCATCACGTTGTTTGTTCAGGAAAGTACCTTTGTATTGATGTGCATTTCAGCATTCACAGCTGAGACCAGAAAATATGCAACTCAATGAGTTATCTGAATTGAAACTTAAGCTTTTTTTTTACCCTTTCAAGCTGCATGTCCATCTGCATATTGTTTTGTTCTGGGAATTATTTTTTTTATGGCATGGCACTATGTGATGTCAGTATTTTTTGTGAAACTTTCTGTTTTCAATAAATTATATTATCTTGCGTTCACAGTTTCTGCCCTGAAGCCAGAGGAGAGGCCGGAGGTGCGGATGGACGCTGAAGAGAGGCAGAGTGCTGGATACGAGGTTTACCATCAAAAACTGGTATAGATTTCCAAGCAGGTCATTCCCGGAATAGTTTAGAGCAGGACTCCTCTGGAAAAGTATGGAATTAACCACTTTCCAGGTGCAGAGTAAAATTAAAAAAATTAACGGATGATGGCAACGCATTTAGATTTCTCTCTTCTGTGCTCTAACTGTGAATTCACACATACACACCTTTTGTGTATATACTGGACTGGAAGACCTGAGAAACTGGAATTTAAATTTGAAAAAGGGCCAGAAACTACATTGTTACTTAAATCTTTTATGTGGTTTTTTTTTGTAGAAGTTTAAAATATCTCAAGTTATGATAGTAAAAGTTGCAAAAATGCAACCCTGCTTTGGAGATTTTTAAAATGTCACTTAACCAAACTCAAGAAAACTGTCTTAATGCTCAAAGACGTTTTTATTTTTACATCCTTCAGTCCCTTTTATTGTATTTATAAATAGTCCCAACTAATGCATCTCTCTTCATGGTGCTTTTGTAGGTGTTTTTTGCTGAGGACGTGGGGTCCAACAAGGGCGCCATTATCGGGCTTATGGTTGGCGGGGTCGTTATAGCGACCGTCATTGTCATTACTTTGGTGATGCTGAGGAAGAAACAATACACCTCCATCCATCACGGTGTGATCGAGGTAAAAGGCTAACTTGCAGCTCAGAGGTGTGATTTTCTGCACAGTTGCTCCTGTTCAAACTTCCTTCTCTGCATTTTTAAAGGTGGATGCAGCGGTGACACCCGAGGAACGTCACCTGGCCAAGATGCAGCAGAACGGCTACGAGAATCCCACCTACAAATTCTTTGAGCAGATGCAGAACTGAAGAACTGCCAGCTGACGTTTCCTTCAGGCTCCACCCGGTCACCATCTTGGCTCTCTTCCATTCTGATCCCTTGCCCCTCAGCCCCTGCAGGGAGTACGACCACAAAGGCTGTTGTAAAAGCGGCTCATAGCGTTTCGAAAACAGAAAAGATCTCGGCATGTCTCAGTCAGGGGTTTGGGCCAAAGGAAACTGGCATGAAACAAAGTCTTTTTAACCCTCCATCCCTCACCCTTTATTTTGCTTGGTTGTACAGAGCTAAAAAGTTTCCCCCTCAAACAGACAAAGGTACCCCAGTTTACCTGCACGTTTCAACCAGTCACAACTCCTCATGGTGTTCGTACAGGAAATACAGTTGTTTCTATGACATCATCACCTGCCCTCAGATAACAGGGTGGGGCTTTTAGAGCTCCCCGCCGCACGACTGAAGTGTTTCAGGTGGGTTTTACAAAAAAGAATAAAAAAAAGAAAAAATATATCCTCAATCAAAATATATAAAAGCTGATGATATTTAATGTTTTGTTTTCCCATGTGTAATATAATGAGCCAGAGATTAGCTGTAAGTAAGTTTAGTGCATGGCATTATTGCTGACTTAAGTATGTGGAGCTCCTGAGCGCGGACCTCCCTCTAGATATTTTAGCAGGATTGTATATTTCCAGTGTCTACCTTTGTGATCTTGTGATATGAAGAAGGAAAAAAAAAAAAGAAGTATTGAGAATCTGTTCTGCTTTGTCGTCACACAGACTTGCTTTAATTGAAACCTTCTGCTCATCTCCATGCTTCACTGTTGCGTTAGGTGCATGGGCCAGACGCTCTCTACTCGTGTAACATATGAGGTGTACTAGAATCTGAAAGGAAGAAGATTGTGTTGCTGTTTGCGTTCTATGCACTCTTGTAATTTTTTGGGAATCCTGACTATTATCACCAAATATGTATATCGTTCATTTTTATGCCGACTGTCGCCGCACTTTGTGATCTTTTGTTTTAGAACGAAGATTAAAGGGGTAGTCCAGAATTTTGAAATGAGGTTCTGTTCTATTATAAACAGTTAATATCTTAATTGAGCGCTCGCCTTGCTCTAACCCATGATGCTTTGTGAGAATTGTGCGTACAACTTTAGGATCAGCATTTTTTACATGTAAACCAAAGGTCTCACAGAGCAAATGTGCATTTAAAAAAAAAAATCCACATCAAGTTTTATTAACAGCCACACCCAGGTGACATACAGTGAGCTGCTTGTGTGTTGCAGGTCCTAGTTGATCTTGCTTCCTACCATCTGTAACATTAGGAAGGTAAAAATACAGTAAAATTAAATTTCTATGCTTTTAAACCTGCTGAGAGAAAATGGTGTATTTATTTATACTGTATATAATTGAGCCGTAGTCACATTTGCAGTAGTTGTGTCTTTGTATAGAATCTGATGATTATTTAGCCGAGAGATGGACGTTGGGAGGCGGTGCGCCACCATTGGCTTTCCTGTGTGAAACACTGAGAAAGGAACATGTGAAGCTTTCCTGGTCAGAACTACCAAATGTAAAAATTAGGCCGATTTTTTTTCTTTTTGGTAAATCAACATTTTTGCACTATTTTTATGGCGTTAGCTGCAATCATGTTTTAAAGGATTGGAGTTGATTTAGATAGGATAAGATGGGGCCTTCAGCCTCGAGAATCAACCTAGATTGATACTAAATGAAGACACTGACAGTTCTCAACTGCAGGTAAGATATTATTGGTTATAACCTTGCAACAGAACCTCCCTTCTGAATCCTGAACTCTCTTTAATGTCAAGCTTTATAAAGTTTTTTTTTTCAGTAAAGCATATCATTCCTGATTTAACTATTATGTTGATTGTAAATACTTGGTCGACAAAGGGTCTGTTATTTGCCCCCGTTACGTGATGGTTTCCAGTTTGTCTGCTTATTTGTCTTGGTCTAACAGTACCCCAACTCCTCGCAATAAACCTTTCCGTTTCACATCTGGCAGCAATATTGTACAGGGCAGGAGTTGTTAATCAGATGGTACAAAATAGTAGTACTTACTGGAAGTAATGCGATTGGATTTTGCCTGTTGGCTCTGTGCCCACTCCACAAACATTCCTTCACCAAATCATCCCTTTCTATTTTTCTACATCTGCCGTATATACATGTACAGTGCTGTAACGTTTCTTTTCTTGCACATCTGTTGTAAAGCTCCTCAAAGCGAGAGGCATGTTCAACTTCCCTTAAGTTATTATAATAGTTACCATGAATGTGACATGCATATATTGCATTATCAAAATACAACACATATCACCTCTGCAAATGTACAGACACCAACTGAAGCTCTTAAATCAGGTGAATGTTTAATTAAATGCTTTCCCCCCCACCCCCCCCCCTCATCGGTTTAGTGATTTTCCTTTTTTGTGTGGTTTGATGAAACACTTAAAGATTTCTACACTCCCCATTCCATAAATAAATTTTGAATGTACATTTGACTGTCTGGCTAGTTTTTGTCAGAAAAAGATTTACGTTTCACACAGAGCTGTTAGAAAATGCTTGTCTCTTTATTCCCCCTCCCTCCCCCCCAAGTGGACAAAAAGAAAGGGTCCAGCAGTTCAGGGAAACTCACTAAATAAAATACAAAACGGGTCTTATGAAAATACGCTTGCCTTCATGGCTATCAAAAAACATGACATATTTGTATATACAGTGGATTACAGACAAGGAGCGCACAACACCAAGCTTCTGGTAGCGGTTTCAGTCACACTCATTCAGCCATGCACACAATCTGTAATAAACACATTCTTCCCTCATCCTGAGCACAGTTCTGTTGGGTAGAGTTAATGAAAAGCTAAAAAAGAAAAATCACCTGCCTCAGTCTAAGCTGACTTTAACTGTGTGTACAACAAAGTTTTTAAATCCACACCAATCGGGGATCAACTTCTAAAGGACGCGTGATTTCCAGTCAGCGCCGCGGCCTCCTTCAGCTGTCCTTGTCTAGCGTGGTGGCCAGCGTGACTGTGGTGATGGGCTGTCCAATGCCGTGCATCTGCATGCGAGCCAGTTTTTTCTGCTCGCACTCCGTCACCAGGCTGTTGAGCTCGGCGGCGCTATAGCCAATCAGAGTCCTCAGGTCGCACACAAACTTGTAGACAAAGCGCTTGCCCTGCACTTTGCTGATCATGTCCCCGTCGTAGTAGTACCTGAACCGGAACAAACAAAGTCACTTCTTAGTAAAAGCACAGCGTGCAGTTTAACTATTTTTGATGCAGGAAACGTGAAGGGTCATGACACTGTGTATGACCCGGTCCATTGGAGCACCTTCATCAATGTAAACAGCAAAGACACTCCTGCAAACTGTAGAGAAAAAGATTCCGCTCAGAAAAGAAACAAAGAAAAAAAAAAAAAAGAAACACTGTGGGGATTTCTTTATAAAGCTAGCTCCTTATTGAGAAGGAACGGCTGGAATGTGTTGATCTCTCACCTATTGTCTTAGATCAGTAAACTGCCAAAACGTGTTGTTAGCAATGTATGTGTGAGTTTCAGTCAATACTACTAATTAAAAGACAGCGACCTTAAGATTCACTTTTACTCAGTGGAAAATTGCGGACAAGTTAAACAAGTCCAAGCAATATAAATAGATTAAATGAGCCCATCCTAGACTGCTTAGGAAGTGTAAACAAAAGAAATATGCTTTATTCTAAGCGCCCCTGCCATTGGTGGAGAAAATCCTTTCTCAAAGCATGATGCATTATGGGTTAGCATTTAAGTGCTGTGGGGAATCTGTGGTTTTAGCTTTCCTCCACACAAAGGATCAGCAACCTTTACAACCCTGAGAGCCATTTTTCTTCTCTGTACAGCTAAAAATAATAATACAAATTTAAAGTCACAAAAGTTGTGGGGGTGTTGCTTTGTCTAAACATGAGCTTTTTCACGCAGGTTGAAACTTTCAATTGTAGCCCACATGGCTTGAGGCAAGACTTCTCTATGGTTTGTTAAAAATAATATCTGTCCTGTCAGCAGATTCTTCCACCTGAGTCACTGCGGGCCTCTGAGTTGCTTCCTTAATTTAAGCTCTCTTTGCATATCTTTCCAGGTGGATGGCTCTGTCTTGAAAGATTTAGAGTTGTGGAAAACTCTTTTCTTTCTTGCTTGATTGAGTGAAGAGTTCTCCATTAGATGTTCAAAGTTTGGCACCGACTCTCATTTAAACTTCTCCACAGCTTTATCTCTGACCTGCAGTGTTCCTTGGTCTTCACTCATTTTCTCCCCTAAACCTGGGAGACCTTTAAAGAACAGGTGGATTTATACTTCTGAAATCACCTGCTTGCACAGGATTTTATTTAGGTGTATCAGATTGAAGGGGCCCCAAAGAGAAATCAATCCATTACAAACGTTTTTTCCCTTCTCAATTTGAAAACCATTTAACTTTCATTTTACTTCCACTACACAATTAGGCACTATTATCACATAAAAAATACACTGTTTGTGGGTGTATTTTGAGAAGATGTGAAGGGTTTTGAATACTTCTGTAAGACACTGCAACTTAAGAAGTTAAATAAGACTTTGCCTACTTAGTCTCTGACCTTTGGCATACAAGCAAATTGTTTTTACAGCTTAAGCCTAGTTTATGGTTCTCTGTCAGCAAGTTTGCACCCACACACACACGTATAGATGGAATCGTTTTCATTTTATACTTCTCTGTTGGTGTGTCAGTGTTGCAAAACAATTCCCCACCAGGACAGCAGGGGGGTGCAAACCTTTTCTGGCGGGTCTGCTTACCATTGCAGTGACGTTTCTGGCCGACAACAGTTTATTTACTTCAGCTTGTAAAAGCAAGGAGCAATGGTTGACAGAGAGCGAGTTTTGATTGAGCTGGAAAGCTTTTTACTAGAAGTGCAGAACACTGAATGCCCTAAAAACACATGTAAACAAACACAGCAGTCTGTTTTGTTGTTCTCTACACCTCCTAGTGTTCAAAATTGCCAAAAGGCCAAATTAGATCAACTGGCCTTGCAATATAAAGCATCTATTGCCCAAAAGCTGCATTGACTACTAAATACATCGATTATAGAGCACCGTTGTGGTGAAATGGATCCTGAGCTGACCAATCACAGACATGCGGTCTTCGTTACGTTCGACGGATAGTTAAAAATTGGGCTCTAGTCCGTGCGTCCTTGGGTGGGTGACGGAGAGCCCTTGTATCGACGGATGATGGTGCTGCGTGTCTCCGCACCTCAGCTGATGGAGAAGCATAAACTAGGCTTAACCCTAACACATTTCACATAATTTTATATAGTAATCTTCCTAACAGTGATCAAAATGGAAAATCACACGTTAAATATAAACTCTCCTGTGACAAGAGAGCAGCTGCTGGATAAAATTACAAGGACCTTTTGATTTGAATTCCCTAAATAAACTAATAACTAGTTCAATTCTTTCCATAGTTGTACATAAAGCCAATTGTCTGGCGCTAAATCACTTGTGATTGGACGATTTGCTGCCCCGAGTCACAGGGTTTGTAATTTTGTCACACCGTTTCAATGTCCTAATACTTCTGCTTTAAGGACAGCATATGGAGCTAAATAATTCAGTCCGTGCATTTCTCAAGAAGGAAGCCATTAATCTACAAATTTAAGATGTAACTTAATGAAATCAAAGGAAAATCTGGAAGTGTTGAGGAATTTTTGAAGTACTAAATTTGAGATCAATAAACATGAGACTTTTTGACACGAGTCATCGGGAATGTTTTCTAAGCCTGAAAGTCTTACATAACTAAAGCGCATACCTCTATGTCCCTATGGTTTAAGGTAAAATTGCATCTAAATTACCAAGTCCTACTGGGAATAAACAGGAAATCAATTAGGAGAAACAAACCTCAGGGCTCTGCTGAGCTTCTCGTAGTTCATAGTCGGCTTGTTCTTGCGTTGGCCCCATTTCTGCGCTACGAGCTCCGGCTGGTTAAGCTTGAACTCGCCCTCCTCACCAACCCAGGAGATGCAGTCTCTTGCGTCTTTGTCTGTCAGAAGCTCCAGCAGAAACTGCCACAGCTGGATCTGACCGTTGTTGCCTGGGAACAATCATCACACAGGGGAGAGAATGTTGTATTTGGATGCGATAAAATGAGTAACTACACATCTAATGAGAGAGTGCTTGAGAATCAGAAACAATCATTATGAGGCCAACAATACACCCAATTAAACCCATGTCTTTACTGTTTTGCAGATAAAGTAGAAATATACAAGTTTATTGCTATAACCTATCAATGGGAAATAAAAGTAGATACATTTTAAAGTTTGTGTGAGGTGTTGTGAATTACCTGTGCGGTTGCCGGGTGAACTGCGCTCCTCTCCTGAAATTCTGGGTGCTCTGGGGCCCCGGTTGTGTTTCAGTACTTTTATAGCTGTAGGCGTGCTCACTTGAGCTGGAATTATCTGAACAGCTAAGGAGACAGACAAGTGATCAGGCACACTGCAGGCAAAATAATTGCACATCATTTTATTTTTTAGCAAATGCATGAAGCTATAAATCTAGTGATGCAGAAATGCAGTGTTTCCCACACATAGACGAATCTGTGGCGGTGTGCCACAGATTAAACTCCAACCGCCACAGATTCAACACAGACCAAAAAATAAAATAAAATCAACACCGACCGTCACATATTGCGTTTCGCTTTTCTTTTTTACGATATTTAAAACATGCAACGTATTTGATCAGCTGCATCTCCTTTCCCTGCTCTCTCTTTGTCTCTCTGTCACTCACGTGTTTCTCTCGCTGTTTCTCACACAAACATACACACACACAGCTCCTCCTCTCGGGGCACAGCACGTCCGTCTGGATCACCCCCCCCAGACATTGCAAACAGCCGATGAACTAGTTGGAGTGGCAAGCGTGAAATATCTCCACACAGCCGACCCTCTGGCTCGCTCCATGTTGCTTATAGCATGCGACACACGTGAAGCTGACGCATGAAAAACGTTCTGCTGTGACGGAAAAAAACAACAAAAAAACCTGGATCGGCCAGGGGATCTGTTCATTTTTCGATTCCAGCTATTTTGTCAGCCGATATCCGATCCTAATATCAGATCGATGCACCCCTAGTTTTGGCACCAAGTGGTAAAAAAAGCAAATAATATTAAGTTTTATCCTGAGTAAATAGATATTTCCGTCCTTTTGAAATCAGTTTTTTTTAGCATGACAGGTGTTCTTCTTGGCCTTCTAATAAGAAAACACTGTTCAACGACCATTTAGCTGGTTCGCTGATAGAAGTCGGTCCTAACAAGAGTTTAAAACAATGAAAAACATTAAAACTAATTTGATTAGACCCTTTGCTAGAATAATGCGAGTACCACACTGCAAACCAAACTCAACCAAAATGTAGAAACCAAAGTTTCTACATTTTGTTCAAATTCATTAAAATCTGTGTATCAAATGAAAAAAAAACCCAGCAAAACATGCATGAGGAAAATAAGCTTCAAAGGGGGAAAGTAAAAGAAAAAAAAGGGGGGGGTAAATAAAGTTTGTGAGTGTAACCGTGACACTTACGTTGATCGATAGTGACAGTGGCGTCCCCCCCTGACTGGTCCTGGCTGGCCAACACATCTGGAATTAAGGCGAACGTTTAGTAAACAAGAGACAACCCTGCCAGTATTTAGAGCTAGCTGATGCTTGCTCTGACTTACATTTGCGCAGAAGCTCCAGGTGGCTCCACAGGATCTCTCCGTTTGGCACTTTCTGAAGGAACTCCTCTTGGCTGAAACTGCAGAGCTCTCGGCCAGGGATGTGGATGCTGCCGATTTCCATCTCGTCTATGTTGAACTCCTTCATGACCCACACGGCCCAGTGGATCACCTGATCAGCTGTCCAGAGCAAGGGGTCTGGGGAAGAGCAAGATGTTTAAGATACTTACAGCCATGTTTAGTTAAATTAAGCTCTGTATCAGTAAGGGCTTTTCTCACCGTAGGGTATTCCAAGTCGAACCTGCTCCTTGCGGTAGCCTTCCAACGCTGCGGCCCAACGTGTCACCTGCTCTGAGGTCTCATCGGACAGGGAGGACCGCTCTACTGCGATAAGCTGTCCCTCCTCCACCAACGTCCCATCTTCTCCTGCTGCATCCGGGTCAATCACAACTTCAACTGTCTCCACTGGCTTCACTATTTCCAGAATGTTCAGCTTCTCCTCCCCTGGGCAAAGAAAAACACCACACATGATTATTTAGTGAAATCTGGATATTAAAATAATCAGGTCATGACTTCTGGCTAAACCAGTACCTGATTTGGTTATAATCTGTAGGCTGAGCTGCACCGTACCATCCGTCTTTACTCCCTGATCAAAAAGACTGTGATCCGGGTGGAGCTGAAGAAAGACAAACCGAGACCAGCTGAAATATTAGCTTCAAGATATGAGATGATCCAATCACAAACCGATCTTACCTGAATGTCTTGTAAGCAGATGTCAAATCCATCCAGACAGAATTGGACACGAGGCTCCAAAAGCTTCTTCAGATTGCCAATGGGCTCATTGATGTCAATATCTTGCTGAATTAAATCAGAAGCAGTGATGGTCTGCTCCTCCATGCTACAATCAAAATACAATGAGAACAAAAACCGTGTAAGCTCCACACGATCAAAGATAAGCAATTCACATGAGGCGTCAATTTAAATAATGTTTTAGCTTACCCTTCCTCTAGGCATGCCTGTTTCTCCCGTTCATCGATCTCTATCTCTATCAACTCCTCTGTCTCGCTTTTAGACATCCTGACTGAGAGATCCTTTGAAGGCAGGAGGAACAAGTTTTACTCAGATTCATTTCACTGACAGCTGTGACACAAAAATGATCAGGTCAATACCACTTTTTTTTAAGTACAAACAACTATGACAAAGTTGATTTTTTTTTTTTTACAAACAAATCTGTTTAAAATCAACTAACTCACATTTCAAAAGCAGGATATATACTATGACGACCCGCACCTTAGGGAATGGGGAATTTTTAGCATTCAATTTCTCACCAACATTTAAAATAATTAAACAAATCAACATCATTTTGATTCAGATTTGAAACAATTCTTTATGTTGAACTGTGGTGCCCCCCGGTGGTGCTCAAAATTTATTTGTTAGCCTAAAGGCGTTTGAATTTCTGGTAAACACAATACATTTGATATGATGTCACATACATATGCTTAATACTCAGAAGAAAACCCTCCCTCTATTATGGTATTGCCAATTTATTATTTCAGGGTAATGCTTTTTGTTGTATAGGCCTCTGTGTTATTGCACCCATTTTAAAAATGTAAACATAACGGAGGTTTGTTGTCAGCCCTCACCTGTGACTCCAAAGTTTTTTCACCTACAGGTTAACAAGCTTCAGTGCCTTCATAAACTGTGTACAGTAAGTTCCATAATGGCTGCTGTTAATGGATTTCAGTCAACTACTTACAATACTCTGTGAAATCAAGTCAAACCTTGTTGCATATACAATATTTTACAAGAAGGGGGCAAGGTTGTTTAGTGTCCTGAATCAAGGACTTTGTAGTTCTGTCAAAGCATAATTACGGCTTAATTCCTCAGCCAGAATGATAGCACGTGGCACGAATTAATGCTGCTACAATGTTTCCAAACAAAGAATGTAGCACAAAGGAGGACTGAATGTACAAATGTACACGTTCAAAGTCTAATTAAATATATAATTTAACCTGAGCTCATTAGACTTTTTTAGACATACTTTTTTGAATATAATTTATGGCTCTGCAGACAGCCTAGCTATCAAGCTGTAAGACACTTATATTGCCTCATATGTAGTGATATGTAGTATTAAAATAAATTCTCTGATTCTGAATCGATTCTTATAAAAATGTCCTAGAAATCGATTCATACATCCAAAAAATAGATTTAATCGTTGAACATCGTTTGCCCTTTTTACAGGTAAAATAGGAGGGAAAGGTCCAGAGGGCCACTTTAAGGCTTATGCCTAGTTTATACTTCTCCATTTGCAGAGCTGCGGCGACACGAAGCGCCGTCATCCGTCGACGCAAGGGCTCTCCGTCACTCACGCAAGCAAGGACGGAGTAGAGCCCAATTTTTTAACTGTCAATCGCAACGAAGAGCGCACATGTGTGATCGGTCTGCCCAACATCAGCTCAACATCATTTTATCTGAACGGTGCTTTATAGTCGATGTAATTAGTAGTCAATGCAGCTTTTGGGCACTAGATGCTTTATATTCCATGGACAGTTTATCTAATTTGGTCTTTTGGCGATTTTGAACACTAGGATGTGTAGAGAACAACAAAACAGGCCGCTGTTTGTTTACATGCATTTTTAGAGCATTCGATGAGCTGCACTTCTAGTGAAAAGCTTTCCAGCTCAATCCAAACTCGCTCTCTGTCAACCATTGCTCCTTGCGTTTACAAGCTGAAGTAGATAAACTGTAATCGACCAGAGACGTCACTGCAATGGTCAGCAGACCCGCCAGAAAAGGTTTGCACCCCCTTGCTGTCCTGGTGGGTAATTGCTTTGCAGCACTGACACACCAACGGAGAAGTATAAAATGAAAACGTCTCCGTCAATATGTGTGCGTGCAAACTTGCTGACGCAGCAGTATAAACTAGGCTTTAGGTCTGAAAGAGTAATACTGTTTCCCCAGATAAACTGTGACCCCACCCAGTGTTGAGTCATTGAATTACAGTAATGTAACTATGGTAACAGCTAAAAAAAAGCTTCTTTTTTTAAATAACACTAACACACATAAATATCTAATTGGAACTGATTGGATCGTAATAATCACTCTTGAGAATCGGAATCAATTCATGAAATTTGAATTGATACCCAGCTCTACTTATATGCAATACATACAAACACCAACACGTATATATTGATATTTATTTTTGATTTAACAAATATTTTTACTAGACAATTTTATTTGATCTTTTTTTTTTTAGTTATTTACAAAATGTAGCTTCTATTTAGTAGTTTTGCAATGCTATGTGGAGTTAGAGCTGCAATATTTAATTGTATTATTTTTTATCATTGCAATAATAACTGAACTATATGTCACTGATCAACTGATCTATTGATTTATCTATATGGAAATGCATTTTTCAGTTGTGACTATACATTCCTGGCTTTCAAAAGCCGCCTTTCCAGTTAGATGTTTCAAAAGAAAATGTAATATATATGTGTGAGTAATAGGTCTTCAAAAACTGATACATAAATATTTAAAATCATACTGAGATAATGCATTTCTTTGCTTTTATTTTACTTGCGTTTTCTCTCTTGGCAAAATACATAAAAGAGATCAAATCTACTGCTAAAACAGAGTAGCACAGCATTTAAATGTAAATAAAATATTCCTTAATGTATGGAGGATTTATTAAAAGAAGAGTTTTGCTTTATCAGTCCAACATTTTTATTTTGCTGGTCCCTTAAATTGAACTCTACCTCTCAAACCTAAACTATTTCCACAGAAACAACATCATCTGAGCAGCTCAGATTTTCCCTTGGCCAGGAAGGCCTCCGAGCCTCGCCTCCTCATTGGCCGCCTGGGACACTTCACTCCTGGCCAGAGTTAGCCAAGCAGAGGTCGAGGCTGTGGGGTTCGGGGCCAACAGTTAGGCCTCAAACAACAAAATACTCTCCAAACATACATATTAGTCCCAACTGAGTGCCATAAGAATACACTAAAGTGTATTTCAGAGAGCGGGCTACACGCGTGGCAACAACGGAGCAGGCCTGCGTTGAAACAAGTTAGCAACAAGCAGCAGAAGCGGTGGCGGCGGCGTGGGGCGAGGCGGCGCGTTACACAACCGTGGATCCTCCCCTGCCCCCGGTGCTAATCTACGGTTAAAATACGCTGAAGTCGCTGTATGGTTATAACTTCGGCGCGGCTGAGTTAGACGACGGGATAACTCTGGATGTAGAAAACTTTTAAAACGGAAATAGAATAAACGGAAACAAAACAGCGTAGGGCAAATGGAAAGGAGCCGGAAATCCTGGCTAAAGGTTTACAGCGCTGCAAGACTTCCGAGATCCGCCGCTCGGATCAACAACACAGCTCGTCTTTTTGTTTTGTTTTTTAACACGAAAATTGGTGCCTAAAACCCACCGCGATGTTACCGATTTGATTAAACTACGAACGGTTTATCATAAAATGCGGCAGCGTGGACAGAAATTCGTTTAATCCTCCCAGGACGTGTGGCTACGGTCTTGTTTGTAGGGGGTACCGCGGGTTTACCTTCGGCTAACTGCTAGCGTCTCCTTTAGGCACTTTCTGTCCTCCAACAACGAGAAAACCCAACAAGCAGCTCGTCTGTGGCAGTCCCGAGTTAACCCACCGTCGATAGGGCTATGCTAGTTACCCGAACGGTGCTTGTCTGGAAGGTGGGCGGCCTCCTCCCAGAAACCTCTTTACTTGAGAGCAGCTAACGGGGCTAGCTTTGCTAACTTAGCTGTAAAATAGCGGGAAGACGTCAGGGTGCGACCAAACGGACCCATCTATCATCATCGTCAACATGTTAACAAATCCCCGGAACAGACTTATTTTCTGTAGATGTCAGTACCTTTCAAAGTTCAAACTTTTAATGATCAGAAGTCCAAAATTCAGCAGGTCGTGTCGTATCTTCAAGTTTTTGGGCCAACAACACAGCCACAGAAACGAGGGGCGGAGACTAACTGGTTACACTGAGCTCAAAAACTTGCAAACAAAATACAGGTACTTAAGAGACATAGTTGTTCTCTGCTTTAGCTGGTGTGTAATAATTCTGCACTATAAAGAGCCTCACGGGAGTGTCAGTAGCTCTCACATCTTACCATGTTTACAACCGCAGATTTCAATGGTAGCTATTGATTGGGATTTTATGCGCATTGTTTTGTAGAAAGAAATGATGGGGTTCTAACTTGTTTTAAAATGAAAAGTTAAAACCTAGGCCTTGCATATGGTTCCAGTCCCGCTGAGTAAATATTTTGTAGAGCCACTTTTTTTTTTGCAGTTAGGCCTGCATGTCTTTTGGGGTAAGTCAACCAGCTTTGCACATCCAGAGATTTTTTTTCCAGTCTGGACTAAGGAGAATAGTATGACTGGTCTGTTCTAAAACATCGATCTTAACAACCCCCTTGCAGCTCTGTGCGTTTAGGGTGTTGTTCTGCTGGAAGGTTAATCTCCCCAGTTTCAAGCATCCTCTAGTAGGTTTTCTTCCAGAATGTTGCCCTGCATTTAGCTCTCCATCTTCCCATCAACTCTGACCAGCTTCCCTGTTCATTCTCATTATGCATTCATGATGATGCCACCACCCTGTCTCTACGACTAATTAGGTGATTTTCGAAGGCATTTGATTGCCCTGAGCGATCAGAGTAAAAGGTCTGAATACAACCGCACATCATTTTTTGTAGATTTTTATTTATAAAAGACATGAAACCAGTGTATAATTTTCCATCGACTTAATTATGCACTACTCTTGTGTTGGTCTATTGCATGCTATTGCAGTAACATAGTGTATGTTACTGTAATAATAATAATACATTTTATTTAATAGCGCCTTTCAGGACACCCATGGTCGCTTCACAATATTAAATACAGTAGAATAGATAAGATCAATTAAAAACAAGAGGGAAAACAAAATCATAAGTTATAGGCGGTTTCAAACAGATGAGTCTTGATTCTGGATTTTAAAAGGTTGAAGATGTCAGTGTTTATTATTTCTGGGGGGAGTGAGTTCCAGAGACGAGGAGTAGAGCGACTGAAAGCTGTAAGTCTGTGGATGCAAGGTGACGAAATGTGAAAAGGTTCAAAGAACATGAACACTTTACAAAGCTCTCTAGAGACCAATCATTTTTTGAATAGCAACTGCCCCGACTTTTATACATGAGTTCTCATAAGAAAAACCAAAGCAACACGTTTTAAAATGAATAAGAGTAACAAGGAATGGTTGCAAACATTAATTTTTATTGAGTCTGTCAATTAGAATAGACATAATAGTAGTTCCAGTTTTTGAAAACCTCATATCAGTTACTGTTGTAACAATCTGAACATTTAAATTATATTTCTTGAGCTAAACAGGAACAAAAAAATAAATACATAAAGTTCCTCACCAAAGCATGAAAGAAACAAAACGTGACATCGGGCAAGCTTGGCTTTCACTTGTCTTTTCTTGGAAGCTTGGGAACGATTTTGAATGCATACTGAAGCATTTTTGTTCTTACAACATGAGAGCTATGTAAACAGAGCAAAATAAGCTTTAAAAAGAGCTCAGAGCTCTGTCGTATCATAACATGTCCTTTCTGGTGATTTGACTTGAGTATCTTCACCTACCACATCTAACACTTGATCTGATTAACACAAAACCAAACATTTTCATTCCTGACCACCCTCAGTTGCAGCATCACAAGACTCATTTGGGAGTTAAGCACAATGCCAGGCAGCTGCTGGATGCCATAATTGTAAAGAAGCATGCTGACTAAGCAGTATACATTATTAAACTATGGCTATTATAAACAGTGCTTACCCAGCTTCATTAAAATATCCACTGAAGTTAAAAGGTGCTGGAGACAATATTCCCCTTTGTTAGATCCCATTAGATATTGAAATATTTGCTTGGTAGAGTTTAATATGAGCTTCAATACTGGAAAAATATTCGACCAAGTAATTTCAGTGATTTGCTCAAAGACTGCAAGCATCCAGATAAAAAACATCTTTGAAGTCTGCATAGAAGAGTATGTTTAAACATTTTAATAAATGTATTTGGCAAAGCAGCGAATTCACATTAATGTAAATGTTTTGGCTATTTGTACTACTACTGTTACATGTGATGAGTTTGGAAACATGGTCATTTTTTTTTAGCTTGATGACTTTGTAAAGGTACCTAATAAAGTGTGATTCACTGATAAATTTTTTTTAAAGATACGTGTACAGCCAACAAGCAAGGTCTAGTTTTAGTTGTCTATATTAAACTAGAAACATTAGGATGTTTCACTTCTTTTGAAATATAAATGTCAGACAAGTTTTTTTCATGGTTTCCTGCATGAAAATATTCCAAATATTGTCTTTAGTGAATTGTGTAAAAATTTCAATAAACCTATCAAAATTGAAGTAACCTCGTGTTCAGTTTGTGTCTTTATTTTGTGTATTTATTTTTACAGTCTTGTTGATTCCTGGATGTTTTGCATTTAAACATGAATGCACATCCACTTTCGCGATCAATCCTGTTCATGGTCAGTAGGTGGGGGTTCTGGTGCTCTTTACCAGTCAGCGGGGCTGAGAACATGTTATCTATTGTACACCAGGCAAGCTGATTTACATTTAAGGGCAATTTAGAGTGGCCAGTTAACCAAACATGCACGCTTTTTTGAGACGGCAGTTAAAAACTCACCATAATTATAAATAAGGGAATAATAGCATTCTCTGGTTAGATTAAAATAGCAACAACATCGGGTTAAACAACAAGATAAACTATTAAATATATCTAACTATATTTTCTTTACACACACACACATATATATATATATATAAAAACTCAGCAAAAAGAGAAACGTCCTCTGACTTTTAACTGTTTTTACTATCAGTAAATTTAATGTGTGTAAGTATTTGTATGAACACTAAAAGGGTCAACACCATAAGACATAAACTAAAAATGTTTCACAGACATGTGACTAACAGAAATAGAATAATGTGTCCTTGAATGAAGGGAGGCTCAAAATCAAAAGTACCAGTCAGTATCTGGTGTGGCCACCAGCTGCTTGAAGTACTGCAGTGCATCTCCTCCTCATGGACTGGACCAGAGTTGTCAGTTCTTGCTGTGAGATGTTACCCCACTCTTCCACCAAGGCACTTGCAAGTTCCTGGACATTTCTGGGGGGAATGGCCCTAGCCCTCACCCTGCGATCCAACAGGTCCCAGACGTGCTCAATGGGATTGAGATCCGGGCTCTTCGTTGGCCATGGCAGAACGCTGACATTGCTGTCATGTTGAAACTCACGCACAGAACGAGCAGTATGGCTGGTGGCATTGTCCTGCTGGAGGAACCTGTCCGGATGAGCATGCATAAAGGGTACCACATGAGGTAGGAGGATGTCTTCCCTGTACCGCAAGGCATTGAGATTGCCTGCAATGACAACAAGCTCAGTCCGATGGTGATGTGATATACCGCCCCAGACCATGACGGACCCCCCACCTCCAAATCGATCCCGCTCCAGGGTACAGGCCTCGGTGTGACGCTCATTCCTTCGACGATAAACATGAATCTGTCCATCACCCCTGGTGAGACAAAACCATGACTCATCAGTGAAGAGCACTTTTTGCCACTCCTGTCTGGTCCAGCGAAGGTGGGTTTGTGCCCATAGGCGGCGTTGTTGCTGGTGATGTCTGGTAAGGACCTGCCTTACAACAGGCCTACAAGCCCTCAGTCCAGCCTCTCTCAGCCTATTGCAGACAGTCTGAGCACTGATGGAGGGATTGTGTGTTCCTGGTGTGACTCGGGGAGTTGTTGTGGCCATCCTGTACCTGTCACGCAGGTGTGATATTCGGATGGACCGATCCTGTGCAGGTGTTGTTACACGTGGTCTTCCACTGCGAGGATGATCAGCTGTCCTTCCTGTCTCCCTGTAGCGCTGTCTTAGGCGTCTCACAGTGCGGACATGGCAATTTATTGCCCTAGCCACATCAGCAGTCCTCATGCCTCCCTGCAGCATGCCTAATGCACGTTCACGCAGATGAGCAGGGACCATGGGCATCTGTCCTTGGGTGTTTTCACAGTCGGTAGACAAGTCTCTTTAGTGTCCTGCGTTTTTAGAACTGTGACCTTAAATGCCTACTTTCTGTAAGCTGTTAAGATCTTAACGACCATTCCACAGGTGCATGTTAATTAATTGATTATGGTTAATTGAACATGCATGGAAAACATTGTTTAAACCCCTTACAATGAAGATCTGTAAAGTTATTTGGATTTTTTACAACATTATTGTTGAAATACACAGTCCTGAAAAAGGGACGTTTCTTTTTTTGCTGAGTTTATATATAAATGAATATATATAAGTATATATTTGTCGTTTTCACTGCTCTTTCTTTACATGTCGTTTTGTTGTGAAAATCAAATGTTGACTTTGAATGTGCTTTTATTATGAAGGAATCAGCCCGGAAGTGCACTCTTCCATGTTGCCTGTTTTGAATATCCAGGCGAGCCAAGATGGCAGAGTATCTGGCATCCATTTTTGGTACAGAGAAAGATAAGTAAGTGATTAATCATTGGTTGGTTAAATAATACGGATTTTCATCGTCCGTGTTCTTTAAATGTGAATCTGTCTGAATATTGATGCAGAACTCGCTAAGTGCTGTTTGAAAAGCCGTAGCATGACATTAGCCGCGGCTACTAGTGCTAGCATGCTAACTGTGGTTCAGAAAATGTCGCAACGCGACAGTTAGCTTTCGCTCTGAATAAGATGGTAAATGAAAATTGGTGTTTAAAAAAAAGAAATCATAATTGTTAGTAATTAATAAAAAAAATGATATAACATTCATTCTGGTTTTACCCAAACTACTTGCAGTCGTTGTGCTAGCCTCAAACATTTCTTTGTTTGTAGCAGAAAAAGAAAACCTGATGCTCGTGGTTAGCTTTTAAAGAAATGAAATCATTGTAACCTTTTACTAAATTTCTCTACGCACACCGAAACCGACCCGTTTTAATTATCATCGTTGTTCTTCAATATTTTTCAAACGACCTTTTATATAAACCAAAAAATATATTGGATCATTTTTATCCGGTCCTTTATGGCACACATGAAAAAAAACAATCACTCAAGTCTAAAATACACGTCCTAGATGACAAAACTTAACAGCTTTGCAGTTAAACTGGCTCAAAAAGACTGCTGAAGCAAAGATGGATGAATCATTTAGTTCATTAATTAATTTATTTTTACATACTGTATTTACATCTAAAGACTATTGTAAAGCCAGTATTTACATTTAATCGGTATAATAATGTGTTGAAGGAGATAGTATTTCACTAAGTATCCCTGCTGTAAACCTCTCATCACTAGAAAGTTGACATCCTCCGAAAGCAACATTTGACACACTATAACCAATGGTCCAAACTCGGGAATGACTGTCCTGCGAGTTTTAGATGTTTCCCAAACAAGGAGATCATTGGCAGGTTTCTATGGCACTTTATTATTTGACACAGATTATTAAAAAAAAAATCTCCCCTCGAAAATCAACAAAAGGGATGTCTGACTGAAATATATGCAACTGCAAATATTGTTTAAAACATTAACATTGATATCACATTTGGTCTTCATGCAGAGGTAATGCTTTGTATAATGTGATATTGGCATGAATATGCCGGTCTCATTTGACCTACAAACAATGATAGCTGGAAGGAAAGGAAACATTTAGTATTATGAAACTAAATCGGGTAGATTCAATGTTTAATTTTAAATTGCATGCTCTTAGAAGTTAGTATTTTTATAGTAAAAGGTATAAGTTGTTAAATCTGCAGCATTGCAATAAAGTCTTCACTGTATATCTATATAATAGTTGGTGTATTAGAGCTCTTATTGTGGCAACAACCCTGTCTTTATTTCACTTATCATTGTGTCTTTATCTCTTTGCAGAGTCAATTGTTCTTTTTACTTTAAAATTGGTGCCTGCCGACATGGCGACCGCTGCTCCAGGTTACACAACAAGCCAACGTTTAGCCAGGTAAATAACTCAACCTTACTCACATTTTTCTTGATACACGGCATGTAGTTGGTGTGTATCACAAACATATTTCAATGGGGAATGGCAAATAATGCTGAGTAATAAATGTAACGGGAAAGGATCAGACGATGGTATGACAATAACACTACATATAATTAGACAACGGTAAACAAAGCACAACAGACGGTCTAAAATCAGCAATGAGAGAAACGATGAGAAGCAGAGGTTAAGCTGTCCTGTTTCTTTATTTCTATTCTATGATTATGGCTCAGTAACATTAGTTTGATTTACTACTGTACATTGTTTCTTTCCAGTTTTTGTTTTTTCCAAGTAAATGCAGGGATTAAGCTCATAGTTTGCATTTTAGAACTGTTTGTACTGAAATACGAACACAAGACTGCATTTCCTGCTGTTTCCTACAGTTCATATAAAAACATTCATTTTTCTATTCATAGTTTACAACAGTTATTTATCTTTTGGATTTTAGTGCAGTCAGATATAACATGAACATTAACAGTTTTTTAATCAACTGATCGGATTTATTTTTAATTCAAGAGAAAGTAAGTGAGTTAATAGATGCAAAGCTTGCAGGTCAGAGCTTTCTGGCTAAACCAAGTTTTGGTGAAGATAATGTCTGCTTTTTGATGTCAAGTAATAGCAATAGTAGTTGTAAGTCTGGTAATATGTCCTGGTTTTTTTTTTAAGCGGGTACATTTTGACAGTATCCTTGGCAACTAAATTGTGAATGGAAGCTCTGTTCAGTCATAGGCTGCACTTTAACATCACTAATAAAAAGAATCATTTAGATTAGTCTCCAACTGCTCCCTCATTGCCTCTATAGTGGGATTTCTAATAGTATTTGTTCATGTTTTCATATGCTCATATGCATTTGGTTTGATGCTTGGGTTTCTTTATTCAAATCTGAACTGGTTTTATTTGTTTTTTTTCCAGACAATTGCGCTGCTGAATATTTACAGGAACCCTCAGAACAGCGCTCAGTCTTTGGATGGTTTGACCTGTAAGTAAAAACCTGAAAGGCAGCACTAGTATCTGACTGCTTTGTCAGTCTTTCATGTGTCTTACTGTAACACACGGAAGGACATTAGCTTCCGGGGATCCAACCGTACATTTATTCATCCTGAAAACGTTTGGTTTAGCGTGCGGCTGTGTCTAACTAATGCAGTGTTGTTGTTTTTATATATATATATATATATATATATATATATATATATATATACACACCTGCAACTCTTTAAGAAACAAAGCATAAAGGGGCACCAAAATAATTAGGTTCTTAACCATAAATGTAAATAAATGTTGCTCCTTCTTTTAACTTAACTTCTTTGGTTCTTCTAATAATAAATCCATAGCTTGCCAATTCTGCAATTGGTGAGTTGATTTCATTTTCCTAAATGCAGGTTAAGCTTACAGATTACACATTTTTAAAAAAAGTTGTCTAGTTTCAAGTTAAATTATTTCTTTTATACAGAAACAAGTGTTTTTGTTCTTGCAAAAAATAATCACCCAAACCTCTGCAGACTTTAACTTAGTTTGTGATTTCTTTGCCTTGGACATTAATGCAGTTATAATTGATGAGTTTGCATTTTATGCCTAAACCAACAAACATTAGAAGCAGGTGTTTATTAAGGCTGTTTGACAGAAATGGAAGATGTTGAAGCAGAATCTCTGACTTATTAATAAAATAAAAATATGGGACAGCTAACATATTGATAAACTATTACAATAATAAAAAATATTAAATAGAAAATAAAGGTAGCTCTATTAAATTAAAGCAGTGGTGTATGGCTGGATTAGATTTTATGTATTAAATTGGGATTTTGTCTCAGTCAGTCATTGTCTTTAAGATGAGTCAAATACAATAGGGTAGAAGAAGCTAAAAGCCAGGCAAGCAGTTAAACTGAAGAAGCCACATCGGACTCAAAACTGATTAATTTGAACATGCTGAGAGGCTTGTTGTCTACAGGTGGTAAATGTGGTGTGAATTCTGAGTTTTCATTTCTTTTTCTCTGTTACAACCACCAGGTACCGTCAGCGACATGGAGATGCAGGAGCACTATGACGAGTTCTTTGAGGTAACAGACGGTTCATATTCTTAGCAATGTTTTTGAAAATGTATTATTCAGAAATCCGTAGACGTAGAGCACAAAACCTCACTCATAATTCGTTTTGTTCTGCCATTGCAGGAAGTCTTCACAGAGATGGAAGAAAAGTACGGAGAAGTGGAGGAAATGAACGTCTGTGACAACCTTGGGGACCACCTTGTGGGAAATGTTTATGTGAAGGTGAACGCTGGTCGAAAAGCAGAAAATGTTTTCTTTGCACTGTTGTGATAGTTCCTTTTGGGTTTTTTGGGTGTTTTGTGTGTGTTAGTTAATCTCTCCTTTGATCGCTTCATAGTTCCGTAATGAGGAGGATGCTGAGAAGGCTGTGATAGACTTAAACAATCGATGGTTCAACGGGCAGCCCATCCATGCGGAGCTCTCTCCTGTCACAGACTTCAGAGAGGCCTGCTGTCGCCAGTATGAGATGGGGTGAGTGCTGCATGACACAGCACAGCTTAGAGATAAACCTTTAACTCTTCACACTGATGGGCAAAAAAATCAGAGTAAAGTCAAAATATATGTTCATTCTGGCTCCGGTGCCGATTCAAGACATACCTGCTCATGTAGCTGTTCTAAAAAGCAACGCTAAGCTATTGCCAAGTTTTAGCTTGAAAATAATTTGCCCATTGCTGCTTTGGAGTGAACATGGCATGCAGTCAGTGCTAACAAACCACTCATCAGCCATTGGCTTTTAGTTTTAGCAGCCATATTATTACTTTACAAAAACAACCCATCTTTACTTGTAGTCCGGAATAAAAGGGCAAAGTTTTGAGAGCATCTGTCATCTTTAGCTTTCAGCCTTGTTTAGTGGCAGATAACAGGCCTCGATCAGTCGATCTCAGGGTCATTGATGGTGATTGATGTACTTCTAAGAATAATTGGTCAGAAAATTGGATTGCAGTAAAAGATTGTTCAAGCCAACTGAATATAAATGCAACCATTTCTGACCTTTATTTGATAAAAAAAAAAAACACAGTAGAAATTATAGATTTTTGCTTAAACTTCATGGTTATGCACTACTTTGTGTTGGTCTGTCACATATAATTCCAGTAAAACGCATTGATGTTTGTGGTTATAAAGTGATTTTTAAAAAGTTCAATGTATATTCAAACTATTCAAGGGATTGTGTTTCAGTATTTCTGCTTAGAGAATAGTGCCGTAGTTCTGACCCCGTTTCTATCGCCTATTGATCTTCTTACCTGCTATAAAAAACTAACGTTTTCACTTTGCAATATCCCAAATGTTTTTTGTTTTTTTTTTGTATCCGTTTTAAGTGGATGTCCTTCCCTCCTCACAGGGAATGCACTCGTGGAGGCTTCTGCAACTTCATGCATCTGAAACCCATCTCACGTGAACTTAGGAGAGAGCTCTATGGACGCCGCAGGAAGGGGTGAAACATCTCTTCGATATTAAAACACTTTATACACTTGCCTGTAAAGTTGCTTAATATACTTTTTCTCCTTTTTCCTCTACATCTGCAGCCGCCATAGGTCTCGTTCCCGATCCAGAGACCGTGACAGAGGTCGAGGAGGAGGAGGAGGAGGAGGAGGTGGAGGTGGAGGAGGAGGAGGAGGAGGCCGCAACCACGAGAGGCGTCGGTCCAGAGACAGAGAGCGTTCAGGACGATTCTGAGCCACAAGCCACAACTCACCTCTCCATCCCTGAATTCATCACTGTGTTGTTTTTTTTAGTTTGTACCCTGTCTCATTTGGATTTATTACAAGGCAGCAGGTTTTGATGATTTGTGAAAATAAATTTCACCTCATTAAATTTAAAGTTTCTACTCAAATCTGATGTATACTGACTCATTTGTTAACATTTCTGATGCGGGTTTTCATGTTTGCCTCAGTTCATTCCTTTGTTGAGAAAGTTTGTTTAATTGTTCTATCAGGTAAAATAGTATTTTCTGAGTACCATGAAGATATTCAGTAGATTTATGTGTTGGTTATATCTAGAGCTGGAGAATATGTTGGTATTAAATCATTCAATAACAAATAATGAGCTTACTTACAATCAAAAATTTGTAACAGTTAAGAAATTAAGAGTGAAATGTCTGTATTCAAAAGTATCACCTCTTCCAGTGAGCAAATAAGTGTTATTATAGGTGGATCAAATAAATGTCAAAAAGTCAATTTATTTTTGTAATGAAATACAAAAAGTGAAATGGATTCATTACACTCACTGGTTGCTTTGATTGGGCCAAAGGAGAAGTTACCCAGATCAGCATTAGGAATATGTCAACTTAAGGACCAGTTAAAAAAAAAAAGATTTTTATTGCTTTAATGCAATATCAAGTAGATGGGGGTGTTGGCACCCCACTTGAACCTGGAGCTCAAATTGCTTGGGTTCTGTTTCTTCAAACTCTGAGTCCATTTGTCCCCAATGAAATGTGAAATTGACTTCCTTCTTAAAAGTGGATTTTGGGCCACTGAGCAACAGTCTGCCCTATTTACTTAGTCCTCGTATAACACTTTTGAGGTTGCTTCTGGTTGCACAGTGACTGCAGCAGTTGTAGCCCAAGTCCTGGACATGAATGTGTGAAGTGGTTCTTTAACTTTTGAATATATTCAAAACCTTTCAATGGCCTTTGTTTCACAACTCTCAAGGCTGGGTTATCTTATTAATCACCCACCCCACCACCAGCTTTCCTACAACACTTCCACTGAACCTTCCAATAATATCGCTGGATACAGCATTCTGTCAACAGTGAGCTTATTAACAATGAGCTTTTGTTGCTTTCCTTTGTAGAAGCTGTCAATGACTGCCTGCTTGCCAAGTGTAATCAGCATAATTATTAAGGCAGGGGGTCAGCAACATTTACCATCCAAAAGCCATTTTTGGCTTCAGTCTAGCTAAATAGAACTTTTTTAGAACAGAAAATTATCTGACCCTTTGCAACAAGAACAATTTATAACTTCTGAGAAATATCTAGTGTAGGACATCGGTTGTGATTTTTAAAGATGGTCACCATTGTATTTCTATTTTTAGGTTGTAAAATAAAGACAAAACGTTTGCAAAAAGAGGATGGATACATTTTTCCAATGGGATGTTATTTGTGGAAAATGATGTAAAGAAAATGGATCTGAACAACACTTCTGGTATTTTTTTATGCATTCTGTTGTGGAGATTAAATGCAAGTATTCAACGGAAACGTTGAAAAACTTCTAAAAACCTGTGTTTGTTGGCAGGAATAAATACTTGAAGTGCATCACTGCGTATATAATGAATCGAATTATTGAAATAAAATCACTTTTTGATCATTCTAATTTGTTGAGCTGCACCTTTAAAGTGCCAGAAACATAACACTGATATTCTGTTGAATCGACTGATTGTAGCCTTTGGTTCCAGTGGGACACTTTCTGTCAGTTTAGTCAGTCATTGAGTTGGACTATCTTCTCCAGGTTTGTAGAGGTACTGATGAAAGAAAACCTAAACCCCTCCATAAACCCTTCAGCATGTTATGACGATGCTTGGTGCCAATTTGCATGCTGAAATGATCAGAAATGTCTCATGAATCAATCTTCTGCAACTGGTTAAAGTTACATTTATACATGATCCTCATTTTATTTGGCCTTACCCTCAAAGAGGTTGTAAATGTATCTAAGGAAACGACTCATAATCAATTTGCTGACCTTGATTAAATCTGAACTGATATTTGAAGTGGCTGCAGGTCATGACTGTCCCTGCAGACTCTCACTAAGACCACTTGGAATGATAGGTTTATCACTCAATGTGCACCGATCCGCCCATCACTCTAAAACTGAGTAAATGTGGACTCCAACGAGCTTAGGCTTCATCTTGTTTGATTAACTTCACTGATAACTGCTTTTCACAGGAGAGTACTGCTCAATTCTAGTATCGCTTTAATAATTTTGGTCTGATTTAATCCAAAGTTTAACTTTTAATCAATCACATTTAGGGATGGGCTGCAATAAGATCTCATAGTATAATAATAACCATGTATCAAAATGTCACTGCTTCTCAATGTTAACAGAAAAATTAAAAATGTGTATTGTGATTTAATTTTATTTTATTTGTGACAGAAAAGCACATACTATTCTGTTGGTTTCAACCATGGTGTATGACTGTCCCTGCCTTTTGCAAACAGGAAAAAAAGTGTAGGAGCATCTTTTCAGCCAGCTGCCTGGCAGTAGGCAGCTACAGATGGGAGAGGGGGGAAATACTGCATTGCTCTATGATGTTTACAGCCAGGGAAGCCTCTGGTCACTCTTTGCACTTTATCTCACATCTCAGTAAAAAGACCTTAAACCATAGTAACTTTATGGGTAACATCTTAGTGCGTCTAAAGCTGTTAGTCTTCAAACTTGCATCCAGTTCATGCCTGGTCACAATAATTCAGGTAACATTTTTTCAACCTCCATTATATATGTGTTAGCTCCCTATAAAGGTATGAAAAACAGCAACACTTTCCCAAACAGATGCTCTTTGTGTTTGGGGTTGCATGGCTAAATCTAGATTCATCCCACTGATGAGATGTATGGCAATCCCAAGATAAGCTAAACTCAAAGTTACATGCAACTTGTTTAGCAGAGCCATAACGTTACAAGACCCTGTTTGTTAGTTTCTTGGTTGCCGGATCAACTCCACATGTAGTCTTCCAGAAATGAAGCAGCTACATAATTTTACATGGACTGTGATTCACCTTACACATTAACCCCAGGGTCCATGCATTTTGCTCTTATAAACAGCGCTACTATTTATTCCTTAACCTAGCCTGACCTAGTGGTCAGGAAATCTTTTCAATTTTAACTTCAGTGTTGTTATAGTTATTCTCTCTGTCTCTCAGTCTTAAAGCAAAAACCCAAATGTCAGTCATTTACCATCACTTATATGCAAATGTGAATTCTGGGGGCTATTATTAGTGGTGTCAAAAATAGGGAACAACATATTGTTTTTTTGTGTTTTTTTGTGTGTGTAAAGTCATTTGTAAATGAAATTGCTCCACCTGGGTCCCAGGGATTCAAAAAGGGAAAATATGTATATATATATATATATATATATATATATATATATATATATATATATATATATATATATATATATATATATATATATAACTTCATATAATGTAGTGTAGACAAAGATGTTCAGTGTAGGCAGAAGAATGTGTGTCCTTACTATTACTCTTGTCGCCCCTGTAATGTCACCATAATGTCAACCCTGTTGTTGTCATTGATTTGATTTAAAAAAATGACAATTCAAATAGACTTTTAAGTATTATCATTGCTATTTAAACTACATTATATTTTTGACTGCCATTTTTCCAACATTTATCTTCTAGGAAATATCTTACGTATGTTTAAACATGTGATCACCATGCAAAATAAGGGTGCATTTGATATTCTGCATGATAAATATCTAATTAGAGAAAAAAATCCACAATTAAAAATAATCTAAATGGAAACAGAGACTAAAGTACTGCTAATATGTGTACCACATATTGCATATTTATAATTAGAAATATTGTATTTTTTTTAAGATTATGTCAGTAACAGGGTTGACAAGATTATGAAAACAGTAAGGGGTAAAATAGTGATAAAATATGAAATAACACAGCCTGAGATGGCACGATACAATTTCATTATATCATTATAATGATATAATAAATTATTATTATTCATAATAATGTCAATTTAAACATTCTTTGACCCCTGGCTACTTAAAAAATAGAAATTAAATATAGTTTAAATTTTTTATTTTTAAAATTGAAAAGGCAACGATTTCATGGAATGACCCATATATATATATATATATATATATATATATATATATATATATATATATATATATATATATATATATATATATATATATATATATATATATATATATATATATATATATATATATATATATATATATATATATATATATATATATATATATATATATATTATAATCCATGAAATAGCTTAATCTTTGGTAAAAAATCAAAGCATGAAAATGTGAAAGGGATTTCAACAGGAGGACGTTGTCATTTATTAAGTAAAAGTATTGTTGGGGATAAAAAGCACATAAAATTTCAAAAGAAAACATATCACACATATTATCTTTAAAATGTAAATGAAAGACATAAGGTTGGTTGAGACGGCAGCACGCATCTCCGTGCCTGCTTTAGTCATGACTTGAGCTTGTCACTTACCAGTCAAAAAAAAAAAAAACAAGGAAAAAAGAAATGGGACATAATAGCCAATCAGGAAATAGCACCTCTTTAGCTGGGATAAGATTGAACACAACAAACAATGAAAATCGTTCACATGATTCTTCCGAGGGTTTCGTTGTACGCTACAGACAGTGGAAACCGCTGGAGCTCGTCACATCACTTTGAGCACAGAGTAAGTCGTCCCCTGTTTTAATGTTACAACAAATTCACAACTTTTTTGACAGAAT
This sequence comes from Valencia hispanica, assembly GCA_963556495.2. Lineage (NCBI taxonomy): Eukaryota > Metazoa > Chordata > Actinopteri > Cyprinodontiformes > Valenciidae > Valencia > Valencia hispanica. The sequence goes on along the minus strand of OY747707.1, from coordinate 33,029,454 downwards.
AAATGACAAGTTGATCGCTGTTAGAGAATGTTGCCTAAATAATTAGCATCTGTTTTTCAATGCTCAGCATCATTGTAGCCTAAATTTAGCAACAGTTTACCAGCTTGTCCTCTCTCTCTCACTCTCTCTCTCTCTCTCTCTCTCTCTCTCACTCTCTCTCTCTCTCACTCTCTCTCTCTCACTGCATGCTGCATGCACACATGCGGTCAATTAATAATGATTTATACGTTTACTGTAGAGAGAGCCCTGTAAAAGTAACTATCCTGTTTGTGAAGCTGTCCTACTGTAAAACTAAACATAGCCTTCAGTTAAACTATTGACAGTGCCAAACACTGATCAGCCGCCGCGGGAGCGCGCACGGGTTGGGCAACTCTGTTTCTCGACGCGACTCACAACGATTGCGGCTTAAAATTCGGCAAATCAAACATCATCGACATTGAAAAAGCACAAATATGCTTGTCAAATACTTTAGCAGATTTAGATGTTTGCCTCCATTTAATTTCTATAATTTTCTCCAGAGATCGACTGTGTTTTCTATTTCAGAAGTTGTTTAAAATGTTCGGTGTTTGTCTTAAATGGTCACAATATGTAAGCCTGGATGTAATATTTGCAATTGAAATATTTTTTTTTGCTAAGAATTGGATATGTCTATGGTATAGCCTTGGTATTAGTTTAAAATGAGCACAACATAACTCTGCTGCATTGAATGTAAAGGGAAAAGTTATATAAATTAAAATACATTATTTTCCAACATCAATCTCATCTGGGGATTTTTGCCAATATTTTAATGTCATAGCCAACAACGTGTTATACTGTTTACGTTGTTTTTTTTTTTTTTTTTAGTTTGACATGAAGCTAAAGTTAATTGTTTTTTGTTACTATAACAACAGTAGCCGAGCGAAGTAGCAGAGTGAGGAAAAATAGCCAGTCTGTCCTCCAGCAGTCTAAGCCTATAGCAGCATAACTACAGAGATAGCTCAGGATGACCTTAGCCACTCTAACTATAAGCTTTATCAAAAAGGAAAGTTTTAAGGCTGGCCTTAAAAGTAAACAGAGTGTCTGCCTCACGGACTAAAGCTGGGAGCTGGTTCCACAGGAGAGGAGCCTGATAAATCTTTTAGAAATCATAGGAACCACCAGTAAACCTGCAGTCTGAGAGCGAAGGGCTCTGTTAAGAACATATGAAACAATTAGATCTCTGATGTATGATGGAGCTTGATTATTATGGGCTTTATGTGGAAGAAGGAGGATCTTAGATTATATTCTGGATTGAACAGGGAGCCAATGAGGGGAAGCTAAAACAGGAGAAATGTGATCTCTCTTTTTTCTTTTTAGTGTAATACTTTTGTGATACACAAGAATCTATATTTATTCTAGGCTTTGAAGCAACAGATGCTAAATTTCCAATTGAGGGTATTGACCAACGAGCAGCAAGCAAGAAAAAGCTTGTTGCCCTGATAAAATTACATGACAGTATAACAGAACGTTTAACAAAAAAACCCAACATAAATTATCAGAAGCTCATATAAATAGTGTTGATGCTAAATGGAATTAGTTACAGGGTTGGTACATTTTTTGGGATCAACCTAAACTTCATTGTATTTTAATTTGAAAAGCTCTTTAAAACTTTAATTTTACTGGGATGTGCACAGTAAGAGAAGTGGAGAAACAAAGTAATTGTGCGGCAAATTTCACCCTTCATAAGTAAACAGGATGCTACAATCACTTTTTGACAAGTCCAATGGTTCTTTTTAAGCAATTTTGGAGGTAACTAAGATGATGCAAAGGTGCCAATGTCTTCTGATGAGAGCAACAACATCAACAGAAGATAAGACAGTTATTTTGAGGGATATTTGACCCTTTATAGGTAAACAGGATATTATAATCACTTTTTGGCAAGTACATTTGTCCTTTTAAGCAATTTTAGGGATATTTAAGATGACACAAAGAATCCAGTATGTTGTGATGGGTACAATAACATCAACAAATAATAAAGAGATTTATAGGTAAATTTAACCCTTCGTGACTAAACAGGATGCTCCAATCACTTTTTGGCAAGTAAAATTGTTGTTTTTTGCACTTTTGGAGGTATTTATGACGATACAAAAGACTCAGCATGCTTTGATGTGTACAGTAACAACAACAGATAATAAATAAAGTAATTTATAGGTAAATTTAACCCTTCGTGACTAAACAGGATGCTCCAATCACTTTTTGGGAAGTAAAATTGTCTTTTTTTTGTGCCATTTTTGGGGTGTTTATGATCATGCAAAGGACCCAGTATTCTGGGATGTGTACAGTAACAATAACAGATAATAAATAAAGTAATTGTGAGACATGTTTAACCTTTCACTTGTAACCAGGATGCTGTAATCAGTTTTTGGCAAGTAAAATTGTTTTTTTTTTTTACCATTTTGGGGGTATTTATGACTATGCAAAAGACTCAGCATGCTTTGATGTGTACAGTTACATCAAGAGATAATAAATAAAGTTATTGCGAGACATGTTTAACCCTTCACATGTAACCACAATGCTATAATCAAACTTTGGCAAGTCCAATGATCCTGTTTAGTGAGTTGGGGGTATCAAAGATGGTGCAAAGGACTCAGTATGCTGTGATGTCTACAGTTAAATCAACGAGAAATAAATAAAGCCATTTTGAGGCATATTTAACCCTTTATAGGTAAACAGGATGTTATTGTCACTTTTTGGCAAGAGAACAATCACAATTCTAAGATGTTCTATGTGCGGAAATGTACTATTTATGCTTTAATTTTGTCACCTTTAAACAAAAAGTCATTTATAGATAGTAACAATGTGTAATTGTAAAACCATAGGAGCTACTTTACTCACAGAATTCAGGTAACTGAATCAATCAAAAAAAGATTAGACTACCATGAGAGCATCTGACTGATTAACATCACAGACCTGGACACTGTATTCAAAGCCTTGCTATCTGAGAGCTCAGCTGACAGCACCATGGAGAGTTACGGAGGCATTGGAGCGCGTAGCTGCGACGGACACAGACTGATGGCGGTTTTAAATCAACCGGTGGGTTGGATCGGGATTTGATCTGGAGATAACTGCGGGTACCGGGTCGTGTTCAAAAATCATCTGAACAGGTGCAGGTTAGTAAAATTGGACCAGTGCAGGACTCTGCAACAGTAAACTGTATAGGCTACTTTTACTGCTATTATTTTGTATTTAAAAATGCAAGAAATTCAGAAATTAGATTTGAAAGGATAAATTATTGGGGTAACAATATGTACTTTTATGCAAGTTTTCATAGTAATTGAAAGACATCACTTTCTTAAGCCTCTAAACTCTCCTGAAAAATCACCTACGCTCCTGCTGATGGTTTGTTTTCACCGACACTATCTGCCATTTTGATTTGTGACGTAACTATGACGCTACGCCAGAATTGTCAATTCAGAGATGGACATCAGAAAATTCTTCCTGAACAGAGGCAGAGGAGGAGAGGAGGACGAGGGAGGTATGATAATTGTCCACATTAACAGTAACATTAACATTCATGCTGGTAATACCCAGTTTTGCTGCATTTGCAAATTATCACCAAAGATTATTATGAAGGCTTTACTAGGCTATTTAAGCTACAAAGAACTGCAGTATTGCCATGATGAGTATAGGACCCTTGCCTGAGAGGTAAGAATATCAATTTTGGAAAACAAAAAATCTGTCTGTTTCTTACAGAATGCTTTTTGGTCAGTTGACTTTTGTCACAAGGAATGGTGGGATAACTTTGTAAACAGAGCAGCGTTTGCTATTCTTTTAATCACATGTGAAAACTGTAGACAAAAAAATGCAGATAGAGCTATGTACAGTACATATTTGTACAGGAATAAACAGTAATATTTTCATGTTGCTTCAGAGTAAGTGCAGCCAAGTGATTGACCACTTTGCAAAAATTAAAACAGGATGTTAGTTTACTTCCCAAAAAAGGATTCCCTGAAGAGACAACAGTTGTTCATTTATTCTTCTACTATGAAAATAAAAGAACCCAGAGATGTAGGGGTGCTTTATTTTATGTTATTTTTTTACTTTTGTAATTGTTCAATTTGCAGATGTTTATTGAAATAGATATTTCAAACAGATTCATTGCTCTTCCTTTTTGCTTTTATCAGTAATGCTTTAGAAGTCTAGAGTAAAGTGCACAAGTAGGCCAAATGCATTATCATAGTACATTTCAGGTGGTTAATCAATTATCTAGACAACAACATAGTCTGATATGATTGAATAGTTTAAATAACTATTTGTTTTTTTATGATAAATAAGTGCTAAATGTTTTTTCTTTCTGTGTGCCCCAGGTGTGCCCCAGTACAGTCTTAGTTCTAGTGACGCCCCTGAGGGCAGGATCTAAAGCCGATTTCAGGCCCGATTCTCCCCTTCCAATATGCATGGACACCCTGATTATTGGGATGGATAGCAAAAATGACAATTTAGGCCAAAATACACAATAATCCTAATGGGTTATTGGCCTTGAACTTGGCAAAGTTGAAAGGTGTGTTGTTAAAAGAAACTTTAAAAATGAAAACTTTAGATATTTAACTAAACGGTTTAGATTATAAGTAAAATTGAGACAGAGTACCTTCAGAATTCACAGAATAATCAATTATGCACTGAAAAAGTTAAAACAAGGATTTTAGTTATAGGAATTTATTTTCCAAATCGGGGATGTTTGATACTTTGTGCCATTTCAAATCTTTTCAATCAAAATACATGTTTACAAAGTTTGCTTTAGGGTTTCACAGGGGGCAAATAACGGAAAGGGAGGGGGGACAGGGTGTCAGGAGCCCCCTGTATCTAAGCAGGAAAAGGATTTTCACCTCGGTTTATCCATGCGATCCAAATTAAACCAATATGCACAATGCAACAATATGCATTAAAATGCTGTTCATTAATGAAGAATGTAAAGTGTTCAAACCCAGAAGACTTGCATCTCCCCCGTCAGTGCATCTCATTGGTTTGGTCCCCTGCATACAGTCCCCAAACCCCCACACATATTGGGTCTGGGAATGAGTCTCTTTTGTGTGGAGCGGTCTTTGGAAGTGTGTCAGTGGTGCCCAGCCTCCTGTGAGTATCCTCTTTCACAACTTCATGGGAAAACAAATGCTGCAGCAGAAATTATTGAGACTTTATCTAAAACTCTGGTTGAATTCTATTCAGTTAATTGGGTGTTCAAAACCTGTAATGGTGACATGCAGAATAACTTTGTTGTCTATGCTTCTAAATCTGGATAAAAATTATGGCGCTATCTCCTTTGGCTCAAAAGCTAAATGTATGTATTTTATGCAGCCTAATTATCCAAATTAAAAATGTAGTCACACATGCCAAAATGATTCTAATTTGCAGAAGATACCAGAGGTTTGTTATAGTTTTAGATGATCTTATTCTTGCCTAAAATGTTTAAAGCATGTTCTTCTTTTCCTGAAGCGTTTTCAATCATTTTGGAAACAAACGAGGAGTTGTTCCATTGTAACTGAAGTGGTATGTTTTTATATATTTAACTAAACCCACAGAGATTGATTTTCTAACAACCATTGCAGGAAATGATAGAAATGTAATTTACGATATTTATCTAATTCACTATTAATCATAGTTATTTTTAAACCATAACACAACATGGTTTTATAACTTGTTTTCGGAGAACTGTGTGTAAATGAAATGGATGTTTTTTACTTTTCACTCAGAACTGGCATCAGATTTTATCTGGAGTACTGAAAAAAATATGGCTGAAAAACACGTCATAAACAGGAGGGAAAGCCTGCTATAGATATGTAAATTCATTAATTAACAAGAAAGCATTCCTTTCAATGCTTTCTTGCTTTTCTCAGCAGAACTATAACCGAAAGCCTTTTTATAAATGCCACACCTGTTCACCATTCTGTTTTTGACTTTCTATTTTTAACAACATGGCACATTTCAATAGGGCTCACTTGTTTTAAAAAAACAACATTCCACCTTTATACCAGCCTGGAAACAACGTGGCACCAATAACATTGAGTCAGTGCAAATACTCTGAATTTACCTGACAAACTAAGATAAAATCAGCTACATTTTTATGTTCTGTGAATATGCTAGAAATGGGTACGATTCAAGCAGATTTGACATTGAAGTTCACATAACCATGCAGCGTTTTTGATATGAGTGGCATGGCTGTGACGTGACTGTCTTAGCTTTTTAAAATTACTTCAATATATTTTAGTTCTTAATGTTTCTGATTGACATATTAAGTAGATGTATTTTTGCAAAGTAGGATGACCAATCAGTTGTACTGAAAACAAGTGCCTTTCCTCTTTATGATCCAGATGGAACAAAACATGGAGAAAAACAAATGATGGAAGCAGTGTGCTGTAAATGTAATATCCTATAAGAAGAGCTTTTCTGGCTGCTTCAATTTATCTAAAATCGTTTGTCCTGTTGCATTTTAAAGCTTCTGTGTTTAAAGTTTTCTGTATCATCCTGCTGCAGATGAGCAATGCCTTCTGTGTTTGGAAGCAAATGCTTGAAGGATGGTCAAGCTCCTTGTACAGGTGGAGAAAACTTGGTGCATGCAGAGCAAAAGTCCCCCGCAGATGGAGTTGTTGAAATTCTCACTGCCGGGCACAAGTCGTCTACACTCACAGGAGAAGACTGCCTGAACGACAAGGATGAATCCCGCAGAAAGCGTGGGGAAAATGGTGCGAATGGGACAAATGTGGAAGAGACGGCTGATCACACAAACTGGACTCGCCCTGATTTGCCCAGCAAGTGCACCTGGAGGCCGGGCGCTCCGATGTCAGAGTCTCCTCACAGCCAACCACCACGGTAAGAGTCACACAACTCAGGACAGAAGAAGAAAAAATTAGATTGACCTCTTGATGTGAAAGTGAAGACATGATTCTATGTTCTTTTTTGTACTTATGTGTTTGCAACTCTGATTTGTCTACAACACTATATCCATGTACATAGGAGAAAAATTAATTATCATCTTTACAGAGTTGTATACATTTTTTTGTGTACTCTGCCATAAATCATTATCCCATATATCCCCATAAAACCAAGTAACTGCTTCTTACCCCCACAGAGATGAATGTGGAAAATGATTTGTGAACTGCTAAGTGTTAAAAATCAGATCTATTCTTTTCCTTTCGCTTCTCAATTATGTGCTAAGTTTTAGGGGTATAAATAAGCTCTGGTGGGGAAGGAACCGGAGCTGGTGTGCGAGGTTGAAAGATTTCGACTGGACATCGACGGACTCGCCTCAACGCACGGCTCTGGCTCTGGAACCCGTCTCCTCGAGAGGGGTTGAACTCTCTTCCACTCTGGAGTTGCCCCCGCTGAGAGGCGCCGAACTGGGCTGGGCATACTTGTTGCCCCCCTTCTCTGTGCCTGTACGTTGGGGTTTACCCCGGTGAACGAGAGGGTAGCCTCCCTCCGCCTACGGGTGGCTGGGACGGGTCCTGACTGTTGTTTGTGCTTACGCGCCAAATGGCAGATCGGATTACCCACCCTTTTTGGAGTTCTTGGCGGGGATGCTGGAGAGTGCTCCTCCCGGGGATTCTCTGATTCTGCTGAGGGACTTCAACACTCATTTGGGCAATGACAGCGAGACCTGGAGGGGTGTGGTTGGGCAGAATGGCCCCCTCGATCTGAACCCGAGCAGTGTCTTGTTGTTGGACTTCTGTCCTCGTCATGGATTGTCCATAATGAACACCATGTTCAGGCATAAAGGTGTCCATATGTGCACTTGGCACCAGGACACCCTAGGCCGCAGCTCGATGATCGACTTGGTTGTCGTCTCATCTGATCTGCGGCCGCATGTTTTGGACACTCGGGTGAAGAGAGGGGCTGAGCTGTCCACTGACCACTACCTGGTGGTGAGTCGGCGCCGATGGTGGGGGAGGACGCCGGAAAGACCTGGCAAGCCCAAACGTGTTGTGAGGGTCTGCTGGGAACGTCTGGCAGTGTCTCCTGTCAGAAGGAGCTTAAACTCACACCTCCGGCAGAACTTCGAACGCGTCCAGGGGGAGATGGGGGACATTGAGTCCAAGTGGACCATGTTCCACGCCTCCATTGTGGAGACGGCTGACCAAAGCTGTGGCCCCAAGCTGGTCGGTGCCTGTCGCAGCAGCAACCCCCGAACCCGCAGGTGGACACTGGCGGTAAGGGATGCTGTCAGGCTGAAGAAGGAGTCCTATCGGTCTTTTTGACTTGTGAAACCCCTGAAGCAGCTGATAGGTACCGGCGGGCGAGGCGGAGTGCGGCTCGGATGGTCGCTGAGGCAAAAACATGGGTGTGGGAGGAGTTTGGAGAGGCCATGGAGAACGACTTCCTTTTTGCTTTCCTTTTGAACGACAATGCGGTTTTTGTCCTGGCCGTGGAACACTGGACCAGCTCTACACCCTCAGCAGGGTCTTGGAGGGTGTGTGGGAGTTTGCCCAACCGGTCTACATGTGTTTTGTGGACTTGGAGAAGGTGTTCGACCGTGTCCCTCGGGGAGCCCTGTGGGGGGTACTCCAGGAGTATGGGGTACCGGGCCCCTTGATACGAGCTCTTAGGTCCCTGTACGACCGGTGCCAGAGTTTGGTTCGCATTGCCGGCAGTAAGTCGGGCTTGTTTCCGATAAGAGTTGGACTCCGCCAAGGTTGCCCTTTGTCACCGATCCTGTTCATAACTTTTATGGACAGGATTTCTAGGCGCAGCCAAGGTGTTGAGGGGACACGTTTTGGTGGTCTCAGGATCGGGTCTCTGCTTTTTCAGATGACGTGGTCCTGTTGGGTTCATCGGAACTTGATCTACAGCTTTTGCTGGAGCGGTTCGCAGCCGACTGTGAAGCGGCTGGGATGAGAATCAGCACCTCCAAATCCGAGGCCATGGTCTTGAGCCGGAAAAGGGTGGGGTGCCTTCTCCGGGTCGGGGATGAGGTCCTTCCCCAAGCGGAGGAGTTTAGTATCTGGGGGTCTTATTCACGAATGAGGGAAAAATGGAGCGGGAGATCGATAGATGGATTGGTGGGGCATCTGCAGTGATGCGGTCACTGTAACGTTCTGGTGTGGTGAAGAGAGAGCTGAGCCGAAAGGTGAAACTCTCGATTTACTGGTCGATCTTCGTTCCTACCCTCATCTATGGTCACGAACTCTGGGTGGTGACCGAAAGAACGAGATCACGGATACAAGCGGCTGAAATGAGTTTCCTCCGCAGAGTGTCTGGGCACTCCCTTAGAGATAGGGTGAGAAGCTCAGTCATCCGGAGGGGGCTCAGAGTAGAGCCGCTGCTCCTCCACATCGAGAGGAGTCAGTTGAGGTGGCTCGGGCATCTGGTCAGGATGCCTTCTGGACGCCTCCCTGGTGAGGTGTTTCGGGCACGTCCCACCGGGAGGAGGCTCAGGGGAAGGCCCAGGACACGCTGGAGGGACTATGTTTCTCGGCTGGCCTGGGAACGCCTTGGGATTCCTCCCGAGGAGCTGGAACAAGTGCCTGAGGAGAGAGAAGTCTGGGTCTCTTTGCTTAAGCTGCTGCTTATCCGACCCCGGATAAGCGGAAGAAGGTGGATGGATGGATAAAATAAGCTTTGCATGCTCTTTTGTTTAATGTAGCCAAAGGTTTTTTTTAAAGACTTTCTAAATTATGTCGGTCCTCAGTGTATCCAACAGGTCTTATCATGTCCAACAAAAGACCTCAAATTATTGTTACTTTATGATGAAAACTTTTTTTCAATTATTCTGATAAGTGTCATTTGTACTATTTCCACGTCAGCATTAAACCGCTGAACATCCTCCCCAACATCCTCGGACACATCGGATACACGCCGCTGGTTCGCCTGAACAAAATCCCAAAGGAGTTTGGGTTAAAGTGTGATATTTGTGAGTATATGACACAACCGCACATGCAGAGACATTATTATAGAGTCAGATCAGCTTCTCATTCTGAAGTTACTTCAAATTGATCTAAAATGACAAAGAATTCAGAGGATTTTGAGGAGCGTTGCACATTTTATTTGGAGATAGGCAAAGAGCTCACTGAGAACACTAGATTCACATACAACTTCAAACTGTAGCCTGTTAAAAAAAGGATGGATAATAGTTTTTGCAGATACCTGAGAGTAAAATACTCTATTTCAGAATAACAGACAACCCAAATTCTTTCTCTGCTTTCCTAAAAACTAGCATTAGCTATTCACAAGGATGCCTTTCAGAGAGTTAGTCTGAAGTTAAAACGATACATGAAGGTAGGAAAGATGCTTTTCGGGTTTATTGAGGCTAATGAGACCACAGTGCCCTGTGCGCTTCCTGTTCACCTGTTTAAAACTGAGTATCAAGTAGCTCGTGGCCTTAAACTGGGCACTGTTACTGTTGGGGTTTTGTTTAAGGATGCAGCAGGCTTCGGTGGAGAGAAAGGTAAAAATGAAAGGCTCTTTGTTCTTTGGGCCAACAGAGAGAAACACACCCACAAACAAAATGCAATGTAAAACTTGAAAACAGGATGCTTGGTAGAGAATCCCCTTTGCTGCCTCACATTTTGCAGAAAAAGTAAGGCTTTTATAGTGCCTTGCAAAGTTTTCATATCCCTTCGATTTTTTTTCATTATTCTTCACGTTACAATCACAATCTTCAATATATTATGGGGATATTGTTGTGAGAGACCAACAGAAAGTGGTTTTAGACTGTCAAAAGGAAAGAAAGGATGCAAGTTTTTCAAAGTGAATTAAAACCTAAAAAGTTTGGTGTGTATTTGCTTTCAGACCCCTTTACTCTGAAACACCCAAATAATATCCAGAGCAACTAATTACCTACCTGTTAAGCGAAGTAAGCCCATCTGAGTGTAATTTCACCTCAATATAAATCCAGCTGTTCTGTGAAGACCTCTGAGGTTTATTAGAGAACGTCTGTGAACAAACAGCATCTTGAATCCCACTAAGGAGGCTGATGGTAGGTCTGGAGCAGCTGCAGGAATCCACAGCTTAGGTGGAATAACTATTAGTCATGTGCCCCACAAATCTGGCTTTAATGGAAGAGTAGCAGGAGGAAAGCTTTTAAGAGAAGTCCACAAGACATGTTGGGGACAGCAAAAAAAAAAGTGGTAGAAGTTGCTCTGGTCAGATGAGGCCAATACGGACCTTTTTGGCCCCAATATAAAATGCAGTATGTGGCAGAAAACTAAGACACCCTATCACCTTGGACACCCCCCCCCCCCCCCCCCCCCAGAGAGACATGGTAATGGCAGCATCATCCTGAGGGAGCGCATTTTGTTCACAGGGATAAAGAAGCTGGTCAGAGATGACTGGAAGCTGGATAGAGCTAAATACAGGGTAATCCTGGAAGAAAACCTGAAGCTGGGCTGGAGGTTCACCTTCCAGCAGGAAAACAGCCCTGATCATTCAACCGGATCCACAAGGGAAACATTTAGATGAAAGCATATTCATGAGCTAGAATGGCCTAGTCGCAGTTAAGACTCAGCGGCTAAGCTGATTCAGTTGAGAATCTGTGGATAGACTTGAAACCTGGTGTTCACATACTCTCTCAATTCAATCTAACTGATCTTGAGCTTTTTTGAAAATAAGAATGAGCAAAATAATCCATCCTCTAAATGTGCAGTGTTGGTAAGGACATGCCCTCAAAGACTCGTGGCAGTAATAGCAGTGAAACATTGTTCTGCAAAGTACTAAATAGAAATGCACATCATGCTTTTTATCAGAAAAAAAACCATGCAGCTATTTCCCTCCACTTCACAGTTATATGCTACTTTATGTTCGTTCATCATATAAAATGCTATATAAAATATGTGGTGTGAGAAACCTGCAAAAAGGCATTACTTTAAACCACCAGAGAAATCCTTTTTGCTGAGATTGAGACTAATTAAAGTTAATTTAAATCTCCTTGGCTTACTACCAGCTACTGATATTTTCAACTTAGTTTAGGGATGAAATAGCACAAGAATTCAGGTGAAAAAACCTATTGGACATAAAGCTGTATTTTTCTGTGTGAAGATTTTAATCAAACCTTATCTTTTCTGTCATACACTAGCCAACCACTCAAAAGCTCTTGAGATTCAAGTAGACTCTCACAGTGCTAGTGTTTGTTAACATATTTACAAAGGTAGCTGTTTTCAGACTTGCTTGTGCACTAAGAGAAACCAGGGTCCATCTGCAGCTTAAACATTTCTAATCACTGAGAGCTCCAGCAGTATATACCCCTGAACTGATTTCTCATCCAAAGGGAGACCACCAGAAAAGCAGAAAATGAGCAGAAGAACAATATAGGCATTATCTGTCATCTTTCTTCTTTACAATGCTTCTTTGACAGAACTGAAGGACTACAGACCAATTATATACCCATGTGCAGGACGCTTCACTGCGTCTGACCCCAAATGTGTGCATATCAGGAAGATGGCTGTTAGTTAGTCCAAGCAGCAGTGTGTCAAAATAGCCACATAATGAGCGTGATATTTACCAAACAGATTTACCACTGTGTTATCTGTTGGCCTTTGTTGATCCAAAAATTAAACATTTAGGGAAAGAAATGTAGGTTTTAGTCCAGAATGGAAATGATCTTTGAAGATTCAAATGCATTGTTACTATGGCCCTAAATCGGATCATGCCTGCTTAAGGGAGGAAACATGAAACAGTATGACACATTAACACTTCAACTTTTGAAAAACTTTACAGATTATACACTATGCATTTGTATTCAGACTGCTTAACTCTTGTACCCTTAAATTCTTAAGTGAACTCCATTGATTTCACAAATGTAAATTAGTAAATAGAGTCCACTAGTGTGTAATATAATCTATTTTCAAACCCAGCTGTTCTGTGAAGGCCTTGGAGGTTTGCTTGAACAAATTAGTGAACAAACAGTATCATTACAACCAGGGAATGCTGGGAGAGTTTTGCTAAAAAAAGGGTATTTATTTGGGTCATTAAGGCATGGCACGTTTATTGTCATAGCAACGTCAATAGACAGGGCAATTCAAAGTGCATTACAGAAAACAAAGACACAGATAAAAACACATCAAGTCTTTGTTTTAAGAACACAAAGTGAAATCACGTGTTGATGCATGAAGTTTATATGGGTTGATGTTTTTGTGTGACAGCTGTTAATTTCCACTTATTTCCACTTCCATGTGCATGATGCAAGTATAATTAATCATTTGAAATGCAAAGAGAAGCTGATATACTCCTATATTATAACTTGTTTTCTTTTGTGTCTCTTGGTTTAGTGGCCAAGTGCGAGTTCTTCAATGCAGGAGGCAGCATTAAGGACAGAATCGCTCTGCGGATGGTGGAGGATGCTGAGAGAGCTGGGATCCTGAAACCAGGGGACACTATCATTGAGCCCACCTCTGGGAACACAGGTGCTTTCTGTTTAACAGATCAGTTGTCTAAATTGTGGTTTTATTACGTGCATCATAATAAAACAGTGTCAGTCACCATAAACTGCTTCTTTTGGCCGGCCTCTAGGAATCGGCCTCGCTCTCATAGCGGCTGTAAAAGGCTACCGCTGCATTATTGCAATGCCCGAGAAAATGAGTATAGAGAAAGTAAGTGTTTTCTGCATTAGGTAATTCTCAAGCAGGCTGTGGGTCAATACATGTGACTGATCTTTCCCTGTGTTATAGGTGGATATGCTGAAGGCGCTCGGGGCAGAAATTGTGCGCACTCCTACAACTGCAGCTTTTGACTCACCGGAGTCTCACATACGCACAGCTTGGAGGTTAAAAAGTGAGATTCCTAACTCGCACATCCTCGACCAGTATCGTAATGCCAGTAACCCCCTGGCTCACTACGATACAACAGCTGAGGAAATCCTGGAGCAGTGTGATGGTTTGTTTTCTTTTTTTTTCCTAACTGTTATATATTTTTAATGGATGTGCACAGTAAGACTATTAAGATTATTTTATAGATAGGTTGACTCCATTCACTACGTAGGTGCCTTGTGATATCAATTGGTTGCACATGGTTTCCTTTAGGGGTACCAAAGTTAAGGGGGGTGAATAGAATTGCTCATTACCTGTTTTAGATTTTTAGTTGTTTTGTTTTTTGAAAACTGTTTATCATATCTTTTCACTCAACAATGATGCACTAATTTGAGTTACCCTATCATATCACACTCCAATTGTGACAAACTGTGGTCATTCTGCTTCATGTTTTTCACTTGACTCTTGGACTGCACCAATAGCCCAAGATACCTAAATCTAAAATATATAACAACTTGAATTATTTCACTTTGGGAAGATTTCAATTTTTAATTGAACAAATGAGTCTAACAAACCAAACTCATATCAACTCAGTTTGTTGTAGCTTGATTTTGATAGTTTTAAAAATCACTAAATACATTTAAAAAAGATTCCTTCAAATGTTACAATCAAGTTAATTAAATTTGAATCTTTCCTTCTTCTCTAGTTAAACTGATGAATTACATTTTGTATATATTTAATAAAAACATTTGACTAGTTTGCTGTAGCTTAAGCTTTTGAGTTTTAATAACTAAAGTTAAAATTGATCTGCTTAGCCAAAAAGTAATCATTGCATTTGGTGAGCTTGAATATTTTCTTTTGCTCCAATTAATTTGATAAATGCAACGTTATAGATAGTAAAATGGAATACATTAAACCTTAAAAGTCTATTCATAGTAAGTTATTAGCTAATGCTAGCACCAAAGACCAATCACAGATTAATAAAAATCCCAAACCCAGCAGATGATAAAAAAAATTAAAATGGAGCACAAATGTTATACAGAATAAAATAGAATAAAAGAAAAATAAATACACAATGACAGGAGCAAAATTACAAAGAAACTATTTGCTTTTGCTAACAAGCTTTTATTCATGCCATAAGTTTAAAATAATTTTTAGCATTTAGAGAGAAATGTGATTTTCCTTTCAGGTAAACTGGACATGGTTGTGGCAGGAGCAGGCACAGGGGGTACGCTCACAGGTATAGCTCGAAAGCTGAAGGAGAAGTGCCCCAATGTCAAGGCAAGATGTACATTCAAACTTACACAAAGCCACTCATGATGTTTGCCACCAACAGTTAATAAGCTTTGTTCTTTTTTCATGAAACAACCCACATTACTGAAATGAAATATATTATGGAAGTATTTTCTACTCATTCAAAGTTGACCCAAGTCTGTAGGTGTTTCCTTTGTAATTTGGATGCTGCTGTTTTCACTGTTTTCAGATTATTGGTGTGGATCCTGAGGGCTCCATGCTGGTACACTCAGAAGAACATGAAAGCGCTCACTTTGAGGTTGAGGGCATTGGATATGACTTCCTCCCCACAGTGCTGGAAACATCTGTGGGTGTTAGTGTGGATGTCGAAATGTAAATGAATACAATTTTAGTTAAACTACAACTTTATTCTTCTCTCCATCAAACCGCTAGCTCGTACACAAGTGGTACAAATCAAGTGATAAGGAAACATTTAACATGGCACGCAAACTAATAAGGGAGGAGGGCCTTCTCTGTGGTGAGTTTGAAAAACTGACCAGCGTAACATGTTTGTTTTTTATACCCTATTCGAGTTGCTTCGCAATATTTTTCTTTTGCTTTATTTGTTTACAATTCAGGTGGAAGCTCTGGCTCAGCGATGGCAGCAGCAGTGAAAATGGCTCAGCAGCTGGAGGAGGGACAGCGCTGTGTGGTCATCCTGCCAGACTCCGTCCGCAACTACATGTAAGAGAATAAACTCTGCTATAACAAAGACTCTTTAACAGGACTGTAAGAGTCTTCTTTGCTCAACTTCCATAGTCTTTTAAACCAGAGATAAAGGGAATAATAACCTTAATCTGGACTGTCACGGTTCCAGTAGGTCATTTTTAGAGGAGCTTTGTGCCAAGAATATAATATCTAAACAAATCACAGTCATGTAAAAACATACAAATTCATATATGTTTTTCTTAAAAAAGAGACATGTATATCTAGAGATATTTGTAAACCAAACTGATTTTAGAGCCTCTCTCTGTTTTCAATCTTCACCACTTGCAATCTTTGCCACCAGATGTCACTAAAGTGTTTTTTTACATTTATAGCTTAAAATAAATGTTCAACTTTTGTCCATTTCCCCACATTTTTGGGAAAGTTTTAACTAATTGATCTCTCTTTTCTAAGGCTTTACAATGTAAGAGAACAACTCGGAGTTTAGGTCAAATCTGAGTTTGTTTGGTAATAATGCTGCTGTCACATAACAAAAAGATATACCTCCAAACATGCCAGAAATCTACTTAAAGATGTAAATGGTCCATCAAGGCTGTACTAATTACAAAACTGTATGTTAACAATAATAAGAAAAATAAATTTAGGCACAAATTAGAAAAGTAGATTAGAAAAGATGAGAGGTTTTGTGGGCTAAACTCACGATTATGAATGTGGTTCAATCTACAGCCTAGTAAACACCAAGATTTTAGTTTGTGAGCTCCAGAATAAAAAAACTAACAACAGGATTTTATCTCCAGGTCAAAGTTCCTGTGCGATCAGTGGATGTGTGAGAAAGGTTTCCTGGAGAGTCCGAATGAAATCAAGCCCTGGTGAGAGTGAAAAAAAACAAACACTCTACCGTTAAGATATGATGTGCTAGCTGGATGTTAATAATCATATTTCTGTTGAAGGTGGTGGAACTTGACAGTGCACACTTTACCCCTGCCCACTCCCTTCACCTTCGCACCATTCCTGTCCTGCCAACAAGTCATCAAGATCCTGAAAGAGAAGGCTATCGACCAGGCCCCAGTCATCAATGAATCTGGGTATATTCTTATAAAATGTATTCAACTGGAATTACACTACCGTTCAAAAGTTTGGGGTCACATTGAAATGTCCTTATTTTTGAAGGAAAAGCACTGTACTTTTCAATGAAGATAACTTTAAACTAGTCTTAACTTTAAAGAAATACACTCTATACATTGCTAATGTGGTAAATGACTATTCTAGCTGCAAATGTCTGGTTTTTGGTGCAATATCTACATAGGTGTATAGAGGCCCATTTCCAGCAACTATCACTCCAGTGTTCTAATGGTACAATGTGTTTGCTCATTGGCTCAGAAGGTTAATTGATGATTAGAAAACCCTTGTGCAATCATGTTCACACATCTGAAAACAGTTTAGCTCGGTACAGAAGCTACAAAACTGACCTTCCTTTGAGCAGATTGAGTTTCTGGAGCATCACATTTGTGGGGTCAATTAAACGCTCAAAATGACCAGAAAAAGAGAACTTTCATTTGAAACTCGACAGTCTATTCTTGTTCTTAGAAATGAAGGCTATTCCATGCGAGAAATTGCTAAGAAATTGAAGATTTCCTACGACGGTGTGTACTACTCCCTTCAGAGGACAGCACAAACAGGCTCTAACCAGAGTAGAAAAAGAAGTGGGAGGCCGCGTTGCACAACTGAGCAAGAAGATAAGTACATTAGAGTCTCTAGTTTGAGAAACAGACGCCTCACAGGTCCCCAACTGGCATCTTCATTAAATAGTACCCGCAAAACACCAGTGTCAACATCTACAGTGAAGAGGCGGCTGCGGGATTCTGGGCTTCAGGGCAGAGTGGCAAAGAAAAAGCCATATCTGAGACTGGCCAATAAAAGAAAAAGATTAAGATGGGCAAAAGAACACAGACATTGGACAGAGGAAGACTGGAAAAAAGTGTTGTGGACGGATGAATCCAAGTTTGAGGTGTTTGGATCACAAAGAAGAACGTTTGTGAGACGCAGAACAACTGAAAAGATGCTGGAAGAATGCCTGACGCCATCTGTTAAGCATGGTGGAGGTAATGTGATGGTCTGGGGTTGCTTTGGTGCTGGTAAGGTGGGAGATTTGTACAGGGTAAAAGGGATTCTGAATAAGGAAGGCTATCACTCCATTTTGCAACGCCATGCCATACCCAGTGGACAGCGCTTGATTGGAGCCAATTTCATCCTACAACAGGACAATGACCCAAAACACACCTCCAAATTGTGCAAGAACTATTTAGAGAAGAAGCAGGCAGCTGGTATTCTATCGGTAATGGAGTGGCCAGCGCAGTCACCAGATTTGAACCCCATTGAGCTGTTGTGGGAGCAGCTTGACCGTATGGTACGCAAGAAGTGCCCATCCAACCAATCCAAATTGTGGGAGCTGCTTCTAGAAGCGTGGGGTGCAATTTCTCCAGATTACCTCAACAAATTAACAGCTAGAATGCCAAAGGTCTGCAATGCTGTAATTGCTGCAAATGGAGGATTCTTTGACGAAAGCAAAGTTTGATGTAAAAAAAATCTTATTTCAAGTACAAATCATTATTTCTAACCTTGTCAATGTCTTGACTCTATTTTCTATTCATTTCACAACATATGGTGGTGAATAAGTGTGACTTTTCATGGAAAACACAAAATTGTTTGGGTGACCCCAAACTTTTGAACGGTAGTGTACTTGATCAGATTTTAATAAATGCTCAGGTGTTTTGTCTCTTTTTTTATTAATAGGAAGGACATAGGAATGAAGTTAGGGACATTTTCGCAAAAGACAGAGATTTTCAAAGAAATCCTCGATGTCAAAAATTTCTCTGGTTTTAAGCAATCCTAACATGGTCTGGTGTTTGAAGATTTGCCGTTTCATGTGGTTCTGCAGAGGGATTCTGGGGATGGTAACTCTGCGAACCATCCTGTCCAGTGTGCAGGATGGAAAAGTCAAAGTATCGGATCCAGTCAGCATGGTGCTCTGCAAGGACTTCAGACAGGTAAGTCTGGCAGTGGAGACACTGAAGGCACTTTAGCATGGATGGCTAACATGTTAATTGCCTCTCTAAACTTCTATGTGTTTCGTTTTAGGTGAACCTGACAGACAGCCTGGGGATGTTATCATGCATCCTCAAAACACAAAACTTTGCCCTGGTGGTGCGTGATCACACCCAGTGTAAGAATATTTTTCAAGCAGTTTTTTTTCCTCTCAAAGATTTGTAATAGTTTTCACAAATTCTTTCCTTACTATTTACTCTTATCTTCTCAAGTTCTATGGTGGAAATAAAGGTAAAGCTGAAACACAGTTAAAGCCATTATACAGAGGTCTGTAAACTGAGTCATCAGACTGTCCACAAAAGCCCGAAACAAAGCAAAATAATACATCCAACCCAAAATCTTATGTTCTATGAGCAATGCATGACTTTATTCTTCTAGCGTTATAATTATCACATTGTGCTTTCGCATTTTAAATGTTGCCCTTTAATTTATTATTTGCCCTGATATAGCCTTAGAAACAATCAGATATGTTTGAAAGTTTAATTTCACCACTCTGTTTCCACTAATGACATGAATATCCCAGTATTTACAGAGCTTTATTCAAGAAAATTCATCCACGTGTTTAGTGGTTAGATCTGCTTTGCACAGCATAGTGTTTAAAATCATTATTTCATTTTTATTTTGAGTATATGATTTGTCTGCCTTTAAATAGATTTTAAAGTTAAATATCTTTTACTTATGGTCAATAAAAAAATACCTTAATATAGTTTAACCAAAATTTATTAATATCGCTGGCAGAGTTAGGTTCAAAGTAAACTTTAATTTGCCTGACATGTTTACATCAAACCGGAATCTGAACATGAATTTCACAGGTAAAATGTGGGGAGTTAAAGATTAGGGTGATGGTAAGGAGGCCTGTCAACCCCAAGGACTTGGAGCTGATCAGTAAATAGAAACTGTCAAAATACCGGTGGGAACATTTAAAAAGCTGCTCAGCAAGGTTTGTAATGCCAATGAAGATTTTTCTATTGATCATTAAGAAGAGTATTGATTATTTGTTTCATCCCATTTAAAAAAAAGTGCATTTTAAATAAACAGTTATGTTTTTTTTCCTAATATACATTATATTTTTAAATCTTTAGATGGATACTTGTTTCATTTTCTGTAAGAAACAAACTTTAGTTGAATTGTAACTTTTTTAAATCTTAAACTGCAAGAGGGTATGAATAATTCTGAACCAAAATGTACATTATTAATGTTGCACTGAAAGAGATTTCATGTAGGAATTTTATCTTCATACAAAAGGAAATTGGATACTTTAGATTTTCACTTTTTCCAGTTACACAAAGATTTATTTGTGTCATAGTTCTTAGGTTTTGTGTTTAAACTTAATTTTCCTTATTCAGTTTAATTATCATTTTAATGTATTCTTTTGTATTTATTTTATGGCACTTCCTTGTTTTCATTTTCCTTTAATGCTCTTAGATGTTTTCACCTTTTGTTTGTGTCCTCCTTATTTAGGTTTCCTTAGTTTATTTCTCCTTAGATAGTTTCCTAATTTATTTCTTCCTTCTGTTCTCTAGTGTTTCCTTAAGTTTACCTTTAGATTCCTCCTTAGATATATTATCTTTAGTTAGTTTCTAGCTTCTTAAGCGTTTTCTGTTTCCTGTTGTCTCCTTCCACTCTGCTCCTTGCCCAGTTTAACTAATTGCCCTCACCTGCATCTGTTTTCACTAATTAGTCCTTAGTCTTCTTCCTCATTCCCTCCTCAGTATATATTCAGCTCTCATTCAGTCACAACTTGCTGGTCCGTTGTCAATCTTTCTGGTTCCTGATTTCTTTGTTTCTACTTTTCCCTGGTTCCCCTGAGGTTTCTTTTAAGTATAAAAGTTTATTGTTCTTGGTTTAATTAAATTCTAAAATTTGCTGCATTTGGGTCCTCACTCCTTAAAACATGACAATTTGTGTTTAACCACTAATACCAGTGACGCATTACTTTCCCCGTTTGTCCAGATGAGGTGGATCGTTCAGAGTTTCCGAGGGAGATGGCGTTTGGCATCGTGACAATGATTGACCTCCTGAACTTCATCTTCACACATGAGGGGGAGGACCACTCACTGTCCTAATGTTCACTATCAAGCAGCAAGTTGCTGGCAAAGGTTTGAAGGATTTCACCTCCTGAGCAAGAGGCAACAGCACATTAAGTTGGCCGTTAAAAAAAAAAGAAGCTAATATTGAGACATGTTGCTTTTAGTCATTTTGACTTGTTTTTCAACATTACAACTGTATGTATAGCCTTTATCTTTAAAGTCTTAAATGATTAGGAAGATTTGATACACAAGCAAACTAATTCTGTAGTTATGTTGCATGTAAAGATGAAAAAATTGGTAATTAATATTTTCTATGTATGATTTTTGTAGTTTAGGCATCATGACATGACTTAAAGCGTATTTACATTAATTAAGGAGTTGATTTGAGCTCTGTTTGGATCAATTAAAGACTTGCTTTGGTCACGTCTTAGGATACAGCATTAATGAGGTCTTCAACTTTGTTTTAATTTTTAGTGTGTTTTAGTCAATTTTGACTTTCTCTCCGGAGTTTTGAAGCATATAAAGTGAGAAGAGTTTTAACATTAGGTAACGTTCCTTCTAGTTTTTCCAGTCTTTGTTAGCGTTTTACTTGTCTGTTTCTTTTCTTGTTTGGACAAGGACGATTAATGTCGCCACCTGGTGGTGAAACTCTAGTAGTGAGTAATGGAAGTGTTGTTGCGCATATAAGCTCTTTATTTTGTAAATTTATGTTTACCTGTAAGTTGAGTCAAATATAGTTGAACAATAAACGTCACGACTGCAGTGTTTTTTTGTTTTTTTTTAAACTTTTTTCTTCCCTAAAACAATGTTCCAAAACAAAGAGAACCAGAGCAAATGCACAACATTTTCAAATTATGTTTTAACTTATCCAAAGCAACCTAGCCTTTTGTGCTAACTGGGAGTGAGTCTTTTATCATTTAGGGTTTTTCTGGTAGAGCAGGGTTCATTTTCCTGTAACTACTAGGCAAGCTTGGACAACAACGATTCCAGACCATATCCATGTGTAATGTCTCATTAAACCACAAGATGGCAGATTTGTCACATCACAGAGAAACTGGCAGGATGGCTAAAGTTTTTGTATGGGGTTCTAAAAACTCATTCTCATCTCCATGTATGAATTTAGCCCTGAATTTCAGTATCTTCTATGCTGAATTCATTCAGCAGTTTTTATCTCCCACAACTTACTGCTCGAAGCCGTTTTGTGATTTTACGAGACTCTGGGGGAGTAAACTGGATCAAATATTTGATAATCCCATTTAATCTTTTAAATGTAAAGTTTTGAAGAGATACACTTGAGAGGGAAACATGTAAGGCCTAGAAATCAATTTAAAATCCGTCATGTCCAAGCCTTAGAGATTTTATTTGGTTTTAATTAGGGCTGTCAAAATTAATGCGGGTCGATTTAATTTGTGGAATTAATGCCAAAAAATTTTTAACGTATGCACAGAATGACCTACCCCGTTTACCCCACAATTAAACCTGCGCTGCTTTCAGTGCTCTCTTGTCACGTAAACAGTATGACAACTGTTTGATAACTGCAAATAACAGTGGGAACCAGGTAGGAATGTAACGGTTCGGTGTTGATAAACAAATAATCCCTCTATTAGTCAGAAAATTTCAATTAAAAAATACTTAATTCCTCCCAGAGAGAGATTAAGTGTTATTGTAGCTCATACAGCTTTTTTCAAGGAGCTATTGCACATCCTGATAGCTGTAAGCAGGAATGATCTCCTGTAGCAGTCTGTGTTGCAGCAAAACTGAGGAAGCCTCTGACCAAAGACACCGTTGTTGTAGGATAGTCCCATGAAGAGGATGCTCAGGGTTGTTAGAAATTGAATAACGGTCAGCTTTACATTCAGAAAATGTTAACCAGTTAGTTTGCCTTGGCAACTGGCTAAAAGATTAAGTAAAAAGATCCACGTGTAAATGTGATTGTGGAATTCAAAACAAAAGTTCCATGCAACTCTCCTGTATTTCCTTAAAAGAGCAACAGCTTCCGGTTTCGTCCTTTTATTTACACCAAAAATGTTACTATTTCGGTATTTGGGAATGTTAATTAATCGTGATTAATTTACAGCTACCCTGTGATTAATTAGATTAACATTTTTAATCGTTTGACAGCCCTAGTGTTAATTGTAGATGTTTCTCAGGTTTTTCTTTGGGATGACTGAGCTACAAACTTCCTGCATAACATCAGGCAGTCAAGTTCCTCCTCAAGGGTCTTTAAATGTTACATAATTTTGTAAAATAAACATTTATATCCAGAGATTTTTTGGCTGAAAGCTTGAAAGTTCTTTAATCATAGTGATTAATTGCCAAAATTATTATACACCAACCTGCTCACTATGATACTAATCAAGAAAACAGGGTTGTCTTTTTAAAAAGAAAATGGCTCATGGAACCCTTAAATGGTCCTTCCTGTCTTCCTGGGATAAAGTAAAAGCAGTAAAACATAACTTCAGAACTATAAAGAACATAAAAATATATTACTGTTATGACATTCAAGCTATTGTGAATATTTATTAAACTCCTCTCTCCTGCTGCACATGATTGTGGAGGCTCTCAGCAGTTCCTTCAACGGACGGTTAAAACATCCACAATTCAAAACAGAACGTTTTTGTAGATTTATTCCTACCTCTGTGAGACTCTATAACTCCACTCTTTAGTCAGGCCGAAGTTATGAAGAGTGTCGCTTCATGTTTTTGCTCCTGTATTTGGGGGTTGCCACTATGGATGTTGATACATATTACAGACAGATGGTCCCAAAGTCATTGAAAAAATTTGCGCTTTGAGTAAGTTTTGCGGGTTTATATAAAGTTTTAAATAGAGCTCTGTTAGGGCCCTTTACCTGGAGAGCTCGATACTAAAGAGTCAAATGTGCCCAGGAATACATTTTTAAAGTTTGAGTTATGAAAAAATGGGGCTATACCTCCACCTCATCTGTGTTTCCTGCTCTCGTTTAGAAAATAGTGATTTGGAGGAGTTGACTATCAATGTACGTGTTTCATTATTACTGTTTAGGTTTCTGATAGAAATAGAGCATGTGGATTGTGCTCGGTGATGAAGTCATTAATTACAAACTACTTCCCTGACAAAAACCTAATATTTAGTAAAGCTAACTTAAGTGGTTTGATGGTGGGTAACTGATCCATCTGATAGGTGATCAATTTAGATCAATTAGTTTTAATTCTATCGTTTCTCCTGCTTATAAGCACCGGAATACTACTTTCAGGGTGGCCATGCACATCTTGGGAGACAATGGCTCTAGAATTAATGTTAGGTTCCCTTCTATATCAGATGTCTGATACAATTGTGGTTGAGGGAAAATACATCTGGTATTAGTCCCAGAGGCCTGGTGTGTTCCAAGTTTTAATGTTAGTTGAGTTCCAATTCTAAATTGAGCATTAGATCAGTC
The DNA here is from genome assembly GCA_963556495.2 of Valencia hispanica. Classification (NCBI taxonomy): domain Eukaryota; kingdom Metazoa; phylum Chordata; class Actinopteri; order Cyprinodontiformes; family Valenciidae; genus Valencia; species Valencia hispanica. The sequence continues at coordinate 33,005,254 of OY747707.1, read as the reverse complement.
AGAGAAAGTTTTAAAGGGGTTCATTTGGTGATGAAGATGAAAATGATGATGCCCTGCTTGTAGCTTTTCGTCCTGGTGAAGAGGCAGGAAGCACTTGTTCTCTGATAATCTCTGCGGGCTGTGCTTCAGGGTCCGGCCTTGTGGGCTTTATCAAATAGTTTGGAAGGTCCAATGCTTTTTGGTTAAGATTGCAAAACATGTTCATGGTCAGGAGTCTTAGTCCAGCTTTGTTCTTCCGCTAGAGGGGTCTAAAAACTCGCCAAATATAGCAAAGTTGGCAACACTGTCAGCAACTCACCGTTCCTCCTCACCTCGCCCTCCCCACCACGATGGAAGCCAGCAATCTTCTGATGAGTTCACAGCCAACCGATGTCCACCTTAGGGTGTGGTTGACCCCGAACAACTCAAGCACAAGTAGCCCAGGGCATAAAACGGGTTTAATTTAAAGGGAACTCGCATGCAGAAACTGTAAAATTAAGGATTAAAAATTAGATTAATGCGATTAAAAAACATAGCACGCTAAATATGGCTGTAATTAATTAATCGCAATTAACGCGATAATTTGACACCTCTAGCAAAAGTATAAATTTTCTACCAAAAACCGTCAGTGTGGCACACTCTTCAAGTTAAAACTCTACACGGCACTTGAATTTGAATCAGTGATTGCTAGTCACCCTGTGGTGATGGCTGACGTCAGCCATCCTGCTGCTGTGGGGTATAATAGAAGCAGTGTCTTGGCCACGCATCCTCCACAGAACCTCCCTCCCTTTCCTCTCATTCCTCTAGTGAAGGAGGTCGAGAAAGATCACTCTGAGACAAAGGAGCACAGGTTGCTCTCCATCTTTTGCTCTGTCTGTGTGTGTCACTGCAGCAGCACTGCTGCCAACATGTCAATCGCAGCGCCGACCACGCCCACCCCTCTCCCCCCAAGCGTTCACTGCTCCACCTGGCAACACCTACTTTGGGCACATTTTTCAAACAAAAAATGTGCACGGAGTTAGACTCTGCTGGGGGGATGAGTTGCTCTTTAAAGTGTAACTGAACCCCATGAAAAATAATAACCCCGCCCCCAGACAACATTTGAAAAATTCTACAAAGTGGGCGGTGCCAGGAAGAACGGAGGGGTATGGCCAAGTGTGGAGGATGAGCGAAGGGGGGAACGTGGGGGTGTGTTCAGGAGGACAGTGACACCTCGCTTAATCTGACACTGAAACATGGACAGTAACAGAAGCGACGTTGGCAGTTTTGCGACGGATCGATCTGATCGACATTCATCTGTTTTGAATGTTAGCCTATGTTAGCATTACCACTCAGAGGCTGGACTCCTCCTCTCTCCTTCTGCCTCGGCGGCGCTGACTCAGCGCCCTGAGCCAACGGATCTCCTCTGTCGTCACCGGAGATAGAGGAGTAGAGGGAGGCTTTATGGAGCCAAGCGGCCGTGAGCCATATCAATTCGAGCCGCTGGCTCGGGGCGCTGACTATTTTTAGTTTTTCTGCTGATTTTGCTTATAACAGTTTAGCAAGTCTTCTGCAGTTGACTTCAAATACTTGAGCTATTTTCTGTAAAAACATTCAGCTTACAGCATTCACACCGCATTTTCACAGGAAATGCATTTTTTACGGTTGTAGTTTTGAAATAGAAATATTACAATTTTTGTCTTGGATTTTTCACACTGTTGATGAATCACTGCTACCTACATTTTTACAACATGCCGTGTTAACCCAGAACATGTGAAATTAGAACATCATTATACTCCCTCTCAGAGTCTGTGAATCATTTCCAATGATCTGCTTGCCTTCGCAGACCATTTCCTGATGAGGAATCTTGTCAAATAACACCTCCGATGTCACAGAACGCTGACTTTACATGGAGATGATTGAAAGAGTAACCATTAACTTCATTATTTACCAGAGCCAAGGCCAAACTAGTCACAGTCCAAACGCGTCATATGGAGAAGCCTTTGACGTCAGACTACGCTGTCCCTAGCTGTCCCTGGCTGTCCCTGGCTGTCCCTGGCTGTCCTCTTTACCTTACAGCACACCACACCAGGGTGTTGTCCTGGGATGATGCTGGTCTTTTTTGGTCACTGCCTCCTCTCTGGATTCATAATCACTTATGTTCACAAGCTCCCTTACTCCTTTACCATCTCTATGCATTTACAAGCTTCCCAATCTGGTGTTATCTTTCTTTACATAAATCTTTGAAAGGTGGAGACATGTTCAAGTAAATGCTAAACAAAACTAAGACAGCTGGGGTGCTAAGACATAGTTCACAAAGGCATAGAAAGGCACTTAATGAGCTGTATTAAGTTATTTTTACACTTCTTTCACATTTCTGTTGATACATTTTGGTCCACACAGTGATGGTTTTTGAGCATGGAAAAAGTCATCTGATTATAATTTAAGTCCGGACTTTGACTAAGCCACTCCAGAACCTTCTTTTTTTTTAAAGGAGGTGGATGTTCTAGTGTGCTTTGGATCATTGCCCCACTGTATAACTCATACGCACTCAAGCTGAAGGTGGCAAGTTATTCTCCCTAAAGACCCACTCCAATGAAAATCGTGTTTTTCGTGTTGTTAACATGTTCTTGTGGCATTTTTAAAATGCCAGAGGACATATCTTAAGAAAATTAAGCTCAAAATTGCATTTCTGAATATTTCTGCTTTCAAATTGCTGTGAATCAGTAGCAGACGCTAAAAGGCAGTCTAAAACAAACAGGGTTTGTGACGTAGGAAACCGACTGGGTGGGCTACAAGCTCCTGCTATGCTCTGCCCCGCCCGCTCAGGTTCTGAGGAGTAGAGAAGACGATCGCGGATCAACAGCTGTGTGCTGTAGCGGGTGCTGCTGGCTCGGGGAAAAAATGGGCTTCGCTAGCAAACTACTTTTGAAGCCGGGTGCAGGACCTTCCATCAAGACACCATCAAGTGGACAGCCTGTATCTTTACGGGTAACTTTATTTTTTACTGTCAGGAACCATCCGCTTGTTTGTAAGGGGCTGTTAACTAGCAGTAGAGCTAGCGTAAACGGAGAGCTCTCAGCAATAGGAAGAGGGAGGAGTCCTCCACGCCAACGGTTCCGCCCACAACACAGAGGCCAATTGCTAATGAGCAACTGTCGCTCTTCTGAAGCTATGTCCTAGAAAACGACACAGGTTTTGTGATTTTGGCTAAAAATGGCATAATCATAATTTAAAGACCACTGAGAACACTTTAAAATAGCTCAAAAAGATGATCGGAGTAGGTCTTTAAGGATTTTGTGGTAGAAAGCAGATTCATGATTTTGTCAATTAAAGGAAATTCTCCAGTTCCTGAAGCAGCCCCAGACCATCACACTACCAGTTATTTGATTGTTCCTTTGTTAAAGGTCTCATTCACTGAGAAACTGTTTAAAACTCGCTCTCTTTGAAATACCATTCTTCTGTCTGAGTAAGACATGTATGCTACACGTGATCCTGTTGTCCCACTCCTGTTGCCTGGTTTAGGCACAGAAAGGAAATGGACGGCAAAAACAAGCGAGTTAGAATAAGCTGTGTTATATATGTAGAAGTGTATCCTGGCCACGCCCACCTTAGCTTGCAACCGCCCACTGGAAGGTGGGGGCGTTCAAAACACCTGTCCGGTCATCACCCATGGTGGTTGGGCTTCGAATGAAGATCTTTGGCCCCACATTAAGTACAAAAACTGCCTCATTGGAAGAACTGATGCTAAATTGGATTGTTTTGGAGAAACAGCGCTGGAAAGAGCTGCTGTGGGTGTCGGTCGCTGGTTGCTGCGCACGGAGGCGTTTGGATCTACGCGTCACAGAGGAAGATTTGGACGTGTTTGCATCTTTGCCGGCCAACGCGGAGGTAGGTGTAGCGCTACCTAGTTTGAATGGCCATTCATGATTAGAGGGTGTGCACACGCATTTAAGCACTAAAAAGACCAATGCATTGGCTAATGACTGGTTGACTGACTCATAACCGAACTGACTTATTAGGATCTATTTGTTTGGAAACAATGGAGGCCGATTGTGGCTCTGAGCCAAAAACATTACAGGAGTCTGGAACAGATGTGGCCACGACTGTTGTAAAACATACTGTTAAATTGACTGAGAAAGGACTCCTGGCAAAAATCGCATGTTTGCAAGAGAAAAGAAAGCTTAAAATGCAAAAAGCTTCTAAGCTGAAAGAGACTATTGTTGGGTTGATGGACAATGTTGCTAATGTTTCTGAGGTAAAGGTAACTTTACAAAATTATAATGCCTTTGTAAATGATGATAAAACCCAGCATGAGGCTTTGTTGAACTATTTACCAAAAGATGAGTTTGAAAAACAAGAAATGTGGTTCAAGGTAAAAATGCTCAGTGTTAATGACTTTAATGCTTTGGTAAATAAGTGGTCAACTGAAAATGGTGTTGAAAAAGATGGAAATGAAGGTGTTCAAAACGAGAACACTATTATAGAACCACATAAGAGCGTTTCCAATGTGGGATCTAAGGGGTCAAGCAAAAGCAGCAGGTCATCAAGATCTTCAGTGCTTCAAGCCAAGGCAAAAAAGGCTGCACTAATTGCTCGTGCAGCTGCACTGAAGGAAAGGCTGATCAACTAAGACGACAAGCAGAGAGTCTTGAATTTGAAGCTGAGATTGCTGCATGCACGGCAAAACTGGAAGTATTTAGTGCTTCAGAATGCAGCAGCATCTCTTCAAGTCGACATTCTGATGGAATGAAATCCTACATCAGAAAGGGCGCAGCTGTTGCATCAAAAGGTGAACAAAAGAATGCTGGTGATGAGCAAACCTTGACAGGACAATCTTGGCATGGTGAAGTAATGGAAAGGGTTCAAATAAAAGACAAAGGTGTCAAATATGAGCCCAACACCATGTTGCAGACTGCTCAGCTTCAGCAACCACTTCAAACTGCTCAACAGACGCTGCATCCTTTAACCCATGATCATTCAAACTCTCAAGCATCTGGAGATTTCTATCAGCTTCTACGGAAGCAAAATTATATGATGGCACTGCTTGTTGAAACTCAAGTATCACACTTTCTACCGCACATCGAGAAATCCCTGTGTACAATGGGGATCCCCTGCACTTTAAAACCTTTATTAAGGTATTTGAGCAAGGAGTGGAATCCAAAACAAAGAATCATGATGACTGTCTATATTATCTAGAACAATTCACAGAGGGACAGCCAACGGAACTAATAAGAAGTTGCCAGAATTTGCCTTCAGAAATAAAATACATTAAAGCTAAAGAACTTCTTAAGGAGCATTTTGGGGATGAATTAAAGATAACTGCTGCTTATATGGAAAGGGTAAATGCATGGCCTGCTATAAAAGCAGAGGATGTTAAAGGTCTTTCTTCATATGCGCTGTTTTTGCAAAGTTGTTGCAATGCTATGAAGGAATTGAGATATTTGGATGAACTCAACTTGCCAGCTAATATGAAAACCATCATACAAAGGCTTCCATACAAACTCAGAGAAAGATGGAGAGTCATGGCATCTGACATTTATGAGAGGAGTCGCTACAGAGCAGGATTTAAAGACGTTGTTCATTTTATTGAACGCCAAGTGAAAATCATGTCAGATCCTGCTTTTGGTGACATCCAGGATGTTAAACCTAAAGACAATTCACAGTTAAAATCTCAGTCGAAGAGGAGCAGCTTTGCAACTACTATCACTGCATTTGCAAACCCTGAGACTAAAACAAGAACAAAAGAAACTCAAACTAGAACACCGTTGTCCACATCTGTATCCTGTTTGAAGTGCACATTAGGGCATACTTTAGAAGAATGCCCACAAATGAAGGGACTGGTGCATAAAGAAAAACTGATTTTTTTAAAGGAAAAGGGAGCATGTTTTGGATGTTTAAGCAGTGGTCATTTAAGCAAAGATAGCAAAAAACGCATGTCATGTAAAGTATGCAACAAAAACCATCCGAGCATTCTTCACATTAGGACGACCCATGACAAAAATGAGAAAGTAATCTCTGCATGTAGCCAAACAGGGGCCGGAAATAACAATAGGTTTCTTCCTATCCTACCTGTCTATGTTAAATGTACAAAGGGAGACAGAATGATTCAAACTTATGTTTTTCTGGAGACGGGGAGTACGGACAGTTTCTGTTCTGAAACTTTAAGGAACAAACTGGGTATCACTGGAAAAAGGACCAAGATCTATTTGAACACTATGGGTCAAAATAAAACTGTGTGTAGTTGCATTATAAAGGATCTGGAAATCTTTGGACTCTTGAATAATCAGTTCTTTCAGCTTCCAGGTCTGTTAACCCAAGAGAAGATGCCGGTATCTGACAGCAACATAATTCCTGAAGAAGACATTGAAGATTGTTCATAGCTTAAACACATAAAAATTCCTAGCATTGATGCCAGCGTTGACTTTTTAATTGGAAGTGCCTCAAGGTTACTGGAACCTTGGGAGGTGATCAACAGCAGAGGGGAAGGCCCATATGCAGTGAGAACCCTTTTAGGATGGGTGGTAAATGGACCTCTGCATGGAAATAGAAGCCAGCAATGTGAGAATGGCCATATTGCAGTTTCTGTGAACCGTATACAAGTTAACACATTGGAGGAAATGCTAATGAAACAGTATAATCATGATTTCAGTGAAAGCTTCTTTAATGAAAAGGAGGAAATGTCTGAGGAGGAGAAAGTGTTCATGAATATAATAAAGCTTTATTCCATTTGATGATGGACATTATAAACTGAGCCTGCCTTTCAAGGATGAAAACGTCATCATGCCGGACAACTTTAATGTTGCAAAACAACGAGTAAACCTATTAAGAAAAAGATTTCTAAGAGATAAAAGGTTCCATGAAGAATATACAAACTTTCTTTCTGATGTCATAGCAAAGGGGTATGCCATGAAGGTACCTGAACATTAGCTTGAAAGATGCGATGGAAAAGTTTGGTTTTTGCCCCATGATGGTGTTTTTCATCCTCAAAAGAAAACTCTACGAGTTGTGTTTGACTGTAGTGCTGAGTTTAAGGGAGTTTCTTTGAACAGTCAGTTACTACAAGGTCCAAATTTGTCAAGCACCTTATTAGGAGTTTTAATAAGGTTCAGGCAAGAACCTATTGCTATCATGGCAGATATCCAAGTGATGTTTCACCAGGTTAAGGTGGCAAATGACCATTTGGACTTCCTACGGTTTCTGTGGTTGCCAGATGGGGAACTTAATCAGGAACCAGTACCTTATCGGATGACTGTGCACATGTTTGGTGCTGTTTCTTCTCCAAGCTGTGCATGTTATGCACTGAGAAGAATTGCTAAAGATAGCCAGCAGAACTTTTCAGCTGAAGTGACAGACACAATTAGGAGAAACTTCTACATGGACGATCTACTGAAAAGTCTGCCAAAGGAGGAAGATGCGGTTTTCATGATAAGCAGCCTGACAGACATCTGCAGATTAGGAGGTTTTAACCTCACAAAGTGGATAAACAACAGCCGCAGTGTGCTTCAATATGTTTCAAACGAACTTAGATCCAAAGTGGTTAAAGATTTGAATCTAGACCGAGATAAACTACCAGTTGAAAGAGCTCTTGGACTGCATTGAATCTGACACATTTGGATTCAAATTCAACTTACAAGAAAACCCACAAACTAGACGGGGAATGTTATCCATTGTTGGTTCTGTATATGTTCCCCTAGGTTTGGTAGCACCTTTCACACTTGTGGCAAAACTAATGATCCAAGATCTCTGTCGGATTAAAAGTGGTTGGGATGACCCAATTCCCGAGGCCTTTCAGCATAAATGGAACAGCTGGTTGGAAGATCTTAATAGGACCAAGGGTCTCACACTCAGAAGATGTTTCAAACCTGAAGATTTTGGATCAATAACTTCTGCCCAATTACATAATTTTGCTGATGCCAGCGAGAAGGCATATGGCACAGTTACTTACCTGAGATTAAAAGATGACATGAACAAAGTCCACATTGCCTTCATGCTTGGCAAGTCTCGGGTATCTCCAGTCAAGCCAGTTACAATACCTCGTTTGGAACTGACAGCTGCAGTTCTGGCTGTGAAAATTGATCAAATGCTTCGCTCCGAGCTGCAACTGAAACTGGAGGAGCCACAATATTGGACTGACAGTACATCGGTACTGAAATACTTGAAAAATAAAGACAAAAGATTCAAAATATTTGTAGCCAATAGAAACAACATGATCAAAGAAGGCTCTGACATCACAAACTGAAGATTCGTCCCATCAACACAAAATCCTGCAGATTTTGTCACAAGAGGCCAAAGGTTTGAAAATCTGGTACAGAAAAGGTGGCTTAAAGGTCCAATCTTTTTATGGAACCCAGAAGAACAGTGGCCCATTCATCATCTGCAGTTAAACATTGAAAATGATCCAGAACTCAAACGCAATGTGACAGCAAATGCAATCAACACTGAAATATCTGCTACTCATAAACTAATTACATACTACTCCAGCTGGAAAAGGTTAAAAACAGCAGGTCCTTGGATTCTTAGATTTAAAGAGCTTCTTTTAAGCCTCTGCAAAAAAAGAAAGGATCTGATTTCTGCAAATGTTAACTGTCAGCCAGTTTATATCAGCATGGAAATGCAGAGATTCAAATCAGCTTTACAACCACAGCCGTTATCTGCAGATGACATTTGTAAAGCAGAGAAAGAGATAATCCGTTTTAGTCAGTGGGAAAGATTCCGAGATGAATTGACAGCATTGACATCTGGTCACGCCCATGTGAAGAGAGACAGTACCATCTACAAACTAAACCCAGTATATGTCAATGGATTACTAAGAGTTGGAGGACTTCTAAACAAATCTGCTATGCCTGAAAATATCAAACATCCTCTCATTCTAAGCAAAGACCAGCACGTATCCACTCTTATACTTCGTCATATTCATGAATCACTAGGTCATGGGGGACGTAATCACATGCTTTCCTCGCTGCGAAGAACCTTCTGGATTACAAAAGCCAGCTCTGCTGTGAGGAAGGTAATTGGAAGATCCTACATCTGTAGACGCTATAGAGGAAAAATAGGAGAGCAAAAAATGTCTGACCTGCATCCTGAAAGAACTTTTCCTGATCTCCCACCTTTCACAAATGTTGGTGAGGATTTCTTTGGACCTATTGATGTCAAGAGGGGACGTAGTACTGTAAAGCGTTATGGAGTGGTTTTCACTTGTTTCGCAAGTCGTGATGTTCACCTGGAAGTGGCGTACTCTCTCGACACTGATTCTTGCATCAATGCAATAAGAAGATTCATCTGTAGAAGAGGACAAGTCTCTACAATAAGATCCGATAATGGGACAAATTTTGTTGCTGCAGAAAGAGAACTTCGAGAAGCATTATCTTCTATGGACCAAAACAAACTGCAGCAGTTGTTGTGTCAGGAGGGAAAAAAATGGATTTTCAACCCTCCTGCTGGTTCCCATTATGGAGGTATCTGGGAAAGGATCATACAATTGATTAAAAGGATCTTAAACACTGTGCTTCACCAACAACCCATTGATGATGAAGGGTTACACACCATCTTATGTGAAGTAGAGGCTATTTTGAATGATCGTCCCATTACAAGATTAACAGATGATCCCAATGATTTGGAACCTCTTACACCAAATCACATTCTTTTATCAAAAGGAAAACCAATTCTTCCACCTGGATCTTTTAAAAAGACTGACCAATATGCGAGAAAAAGGTGGAAAGGTTTTTGTAGTTTGAAATTGTTATGTGCTCCGCTCAAACCAATTAGGGGCCGGTGTTTGGGAGCCATTCTATGTTTTTCATTTCTATGATGTCATTTAAACTAATGAACACAAGAGGGAGTAAATATGCTACCTGTCACTAACTCCACAGTTCAGGTGTGACGAGATGGGACAGAGGCTCACAGTTTTTGTACCGTGTTTTATCAAGCGAGTGATCGTGCAGTGTATTGGAAGGTTGTATTGGAACAATTTTGATTTATGGAACTATATGGAAGTACTGCATGGTGGAGTGGGGTTGGGGCTCCGGTTTTTGTGTCTCGGCGTGTGTTTGGTGTTTGTTGAAGGTGGGCCGCCGAGTGTTGCCTTGCCTGGGGGGAGAGGGGGGAGATGGGAATCCGGGCCATGTGGGGCCTTTGGATTGCATTGTTCTTTCTGCGTGGGGGTGGGGGGGTCCTCGCTCTGTGTGCGAAGTCTGGGGTGATTGGTGGAACCGCCGTGGTGCTGCTTGTTGTCCTGCCCCACTCCCAGGCATAATTGTGCCTGGGGCCCTCGTCGTCCTGTGTGCGGGGTGCCTTTTGATTGGGAGGATGGCGCGGTGGGAGTTGAGCCTTATACTCGGCTGAAACGAGTATCCGGTACAGATAAAGCACTTTTGCACTTTTTTTAAAATCACACTGATCATAAAAAAATATTGTGAGATGAATGTTGAGATGAAAACTCTTGTTCATTACATTTTACTTCATAATTGCAACCACATGTGTTGTATTCATTGTTGCAAAACTTGTTCTGTATATAATTAGTTTGTTATTGTGATCAAAACCATTGGTCTGAAGCTCAATGCTGATGCTGTCATGTGAATAGTTTTCTAATCAGCAATAAATATAAAAATTTCTGATCAACCCATATCAATTGCATGTTTAAAATAACATACCGGTCAAAGCAACGCCCATTTCAAGACAACTCGACCCACTTCCTGTTAAACCCCGCCCACTTCCTGGTTAGGTCCCGCCCAGTCCGAGTACAGATACGGATACAGATAATTCATATGGTTAACAGATACAGATAATGCTGTACTCGCTCATCCCTGATAAATATATATATATATATATATATATATATATATATATATATATATATATATATTACAGCCAATTCTGGCACACAAGGAATTTTTTTAATCAGCCGAATATTAGAAAAAATGTATTGTAATATTTATTGTATATATAGTATATATTAAGTGTGTACAATTAACCACCAGTCATTCAGTTGCTGAAATTATCCATGAAACTAGCTGAAATTAATTTGTAATTCTGTAGATTAAATAAAATAACTTGGATATGATTACCTGGATATGATTACCTCTCAGTCAGAGAAATAAAGTGTGTCGGTAAAATTGTAAAACTGCTGTAGCTCCTCTAGAATTTAAAAAAAGTATTTTAAAAAACTCGGGAAGATTTCAAGCTCCATTTTTACCAGCTTGTGTTTAGCATCGTCACGGTTGTCAGGCGACAGGACATATGCTGAGGAAGGGGTGGGAATTAATCTGAAGGCTAGACTGTCAAAATTAAACAGCCTCTAACATCCGGTCAACCTGGTCAAGGAAGGACCTGTCCTACATAGACGAAGGTGCAGACCCTGAATTTGGACACAGCCATAGTGTAACCCACCTGCAGCTTCTGTACTGTTACCCACTCATTACCCCACTGAGACAGTGTCCTGCCCACGGCCAAAATGAAATGGATTAAAAGTTAAACTAAAAAGAGCAAATCATGAATATCTTATAAAGATAAGTACGACTTTGACTGAACAGAAAAATAAAAAAAATGAATGTGGTTTATTGAACATAAGATCTATCACTTCAAAGACTTTGTTAGGTAATCCCTTGATTTATGATAATCAAATTGATTTGTTTTGTCTCATGGAAACCGGGCTGCATCAGGAGGATTATGTCAGTATGAATTAGTCAACTCCTTCCAATTATTTACATTTTCACATTCCTCAAAGTCAGGGCCGGATTATGTTAGCAGGGGCCCCTGGGCACAAAATGTTTAAAGGGCCCCCTCGCCGCGGAAAAATAATATAATTTAAATAGCCTTTTCACCACAGTCTTGTAAAACTACATTGCTGATCTGAGGGCAACAATATCAAGACATAACACAGTGGTGTAACTCTGCTCCCTATGTAAACACATCCTGCTTGATCTCACCTCCACCAGCCCAGGACTACAATTCAGATTGTTCCATAACTTAATCACAAAAACTCACTCATACTCGTTAATTTTTCTTTCCTGTCCCTCCTCTCCTCTCTCACAGCACTCCTTCAGTTCTTTTGCTTCTCAGCTCTCCAATGCTGCCCTTCTGTGTCTCTCTCTGTCTTCCACCTATTTTACTTTCTCTTTTATTGAAAAATAATAGTGCAATCAGTTTAAGTTAACCTGACTCATACTTTAAAGCATTTGATCATAAATGGAAAATTAATGCAAAGTAAAAACAAATGATCTTCCTTTTACATAATAATGTGTTTAATAAACCTGTGTCTGTATCTTTAAACTCCTGTTTCTCCATCCTCCTCTACTGTCTCTTTCCTCCTCCTCTCCTGTTTTTCATAAGTTAAACCAAATGTAAATGTATTGACACCAACATCGGTATCTGCTGATGTTAGTCATTTTTAACATATTGTATTGGTCCGATAAGTAAACTGAGCCAATATTAAAAATCACTATTTATTTCCATCTCTGTAAGAGATTAATGTAACATTTATAACATTGTAAATGATAGTTATTGACCATAAGAGTAATAATATCAAATATCTGTATTGCTGCAAATGTTTTGATCGGTGCATCTTTTAACTTTGTCCTCCATGATGTCCTGCCCCAGCCTTTCTGTCCACCTCTTTATGAGTTCACTAAGAAAATGACCCAACTGACAGATAAATGCCAAAATGCCAACAAAGTTAACACTATGTGCTGACTCAAGTAATTCATCATCACCACAGAAACCTTTCACCTAAACACTGACTGACAGCAACGACCCGCCTGAGCAGAACCTCCCCCCAGTACCGTGTCTCTCCCTCCAGCTGGTCCAGTTTAGCTTTCTGTCCTGCTACCAGTGGCTGATGCTAGCAGCACACTGCAATGACCAGTTTTCCTCATGGTCACACATGCATTCCCAGTGTTTCCAGTCAGAGAAACCACTAATGTACTGGTTTTATTTGCTCCAAATAAGATGCAGGCGAAACAAAAGATATTAGCCTACCTCGGTGAACATGTGATCCAGTCTGAAGAAACTTTTTCTCCACTTGGGAAGTGACAGCAGATCATTAGGTTTGGGTCACTTTACCGCCCAAACCTCGATCACGGGATGAAGCTGGATATCTGGTCGCCCGATTATTAAAAGCAGCAGCTCCACCATCGATAACAACAGCGTAGGTATTTATGTTAACTGTCCCCCATAATGCTGCGTCCCACACCGGATAAACCCAGTCTGAGCTGCTGCTGCTACAGCTAGCCTCAGGTTGTGTAGCTAACGCAGTCCCCTCCGAACAGGTTCACTGGCTCACCATCATCCACGATGTCTTCTTTTCCTGATTTTCCTCCTTAGGTTTTACACAGAACGTGTCAGTAGATGACAGACTTCCTAATAAACACGTCTTCTTCTCATCTTTCTTTTTCATTTATAGAAACCGCCTTTTTTCGCTCATTTTCGATTCTCTTAGGACTACTCCTACTGTCCGGTGACGGTCAGCGGAGCGCTACCTGCTGGGGCAGGGGCGTGGCATGTTACCATGGTTTCCACAACTGCGCCTTAGGGACTAAGTAACTTTGTTATGGTAAAAAAAAAAATGGTGTGTATCTCCGCCAGCACCGATCTCTGCCATATTTGAAATATGAAGACTATTTTTTTTTTCTGCTCATGTGGGCCCCCCAGTGGGCGTGGGCCCCTGGGCCTGTGCCCATAATGCCCATTGGATAATCCGGCCTTGCTCAAAGTACTGGGATAGGAGGAGGAAGAGTTGCAAGCATTTTTCCTTCAGATCTATCAATTAATCCCAAACCAATTAATAGTTACAGTTCTTTTGAACAAAACGTACAGGGACCCATCCACTCTATCACACTTTGGAACTTGTACTGACATACGGCATTGAGTGTGAGGAAATAACAGTCCTTCCGCATAACCATGTACTGTCTGACCATTTTTTTATAACTTTTAAATTTATTTTAACTGAGCACGCCAGCACTAATGAAAGTTACTAATGATGTTCTAATAGCATCACATAATGAACTTGTGTCTGTTCTGGTTGTTTTAGATCTCAGTGCTGCTTTTGCCACAGTCGATCATAATATTCTCTTAGAAAGGCTTGAACATGTTGCAGGGGTCAAAAGGTCAGCATTATGTTGATTTAAATCATATTTGTCTGACAGATTCTAGTTTTTTCATGTAAATGAAACATTTTCTTTGCACCCAAGGCTCATTTGTGGAGTACCACAAGGTTCTGTGGTTAGACCAATTATTTTTACTATATATTTGCTTCCAATTGGTAAAATCATTAGACAGCATGGGATAAATTTCCACAGTTATGCAAATGATAAGCAACTATATTTATCCATAACTACTGATGAATCTAATCAATAAGGTAGATTAAAGGCATGTCTTGAAGTAAAAACCTGGATGATTCTAAACTTTTTTACTCTAAAATTTTTGACTAAATACAAGTTGTCATCTTTGGACCAGAAGCTCTGAAAAAGAAACTGCTTAGTCAATCACTTCACCTGGATGGCATAAATTTGGGTTAGGGTTAACGTAAAGAACCTTGGTGTTATTTTTCAAGACATGACATTAAAGTCACATATTAAACAGGTCTCTAGGATTTCCTTCTTTCACCTCCGGAATGTCACTAAAATTAGAAACATCCTGTCTGGGAGTGATGGTGAAAAATTAGTCCATGCATTTGTAACTTCAAGGCTGGACTACTGTAATTCTTTACTATCATGAAGTCCACAAAATGCAATTAAAAGCCTTCAGTTGATCCAAAATGCTGCAGCAAGAGTTCTGATAAATAATAAAAAGAGAAACAGATGGTTCTCCCTAGCTTTTTCTCTTTCAAGTCTCATTCTAACGTGCTTGGTCATCCTGAGCTTTCTCTGTAGTTATGCTGCTATAGGCTTAAGCCTATAGTTTAAGTTTATAGGTCAGCAAGTTTGCACTCACATGCACATGTATTGACGGAGACGTTTTCCTTTTATACTTTTCTGTTGGTGTGTCAGTGTTGCCAGGATAGCAAGGGGTGTAGACCTTTTCTGGCAGGTCTGCCTACCATTGTAGTCTTGTCTCCGGTTGACTACAGTTTATTTACTTCAACTTGTAAATGCACATCCACTCAAGGAGCAATGGCTGAAAGAGAGCGAGTTTTAATTGAGCTGGAAAGCTTTTTACTATAAGTGCAGCTCATAGAATACATGTAAAAATGCACGTAAACAAACAAACACAGCAGTCTGTTTTGTTGTTATCTACTTCTGGTGTTCAAAATCGCCAAAAGACCATATTAGATAAACTGGCTTTGCATTCTAAAGCATCTAATGTCCAAAAGCTGCGTTGAATTAAAATTACATCGATTAATTAGCACCGTTCTGGTGAAATGATCTTGGGCTGACCCATTACAGACATGCAGTCTCCATTGCTTTCGATGGATAGTTTAAAAATTGGGCTCTACTCCTTCCGTCATGGCTTGCCTGTTGGAGAGCCCTTGCATCGACGGATGATGATCTCGCCGCACCGGAGAAGGCTCGAGGACGGAGAAGTATAAACTAGGCTTTAGACTGTTGGAGTTAAGACTTTTCTTCACCCTGCTACTTTTCACTTCTACTACTCTCCAATGGGA
Organism: Valencia hispanica; assembly: GCA_963556495.2. Lineage (NCBI taxonomy): Eukaryota > Metazoa > Chordata > Actinopteri > Cyprinodontiformes > Valenciidae > Valencia > Valencia hispanica. The sequence goes on along the minus strand of OY747707.1, from coordinate 32,989,698 downwards.
TTATTTTCTGTCACTTTGACTGTTAATGTGTTCTTTCTACATTTTTTTCTCTCCATAGAAGCTACACCTGGTCTGGCATCCTGTTCAGCTGTGATGCCTTGTTGGAGGGGGTCATTGACTGGGATGTTGCTCTCAGTAACTGAGCATCCTCCGTATCCTGTTATCAGCTTTTTACATTCTTTAACATAGAAAGTACTCTAACATCAGTTCTTTTGTTCTTTTTGTGTCTCTGGTCCGTCTTCTTGAACCCCCAGATGGTTGTGGCAGATGGCCGTTCGTACTGAGCCAAGTTCTGGCTGTTAAAGTTTCTTCCTGTTAAAGGGGAGTTTTTCCTCTCCACTGTCGCTAAATGCTTGCTTAGTATGAGGGATTGCTGTGAAGTCAACGACACAATGCAGGTGCCTGTCTACTGTTGCAACATGTTCGTCCAGGAAGAATGAATGCTGCAAGTTAGTGACTCGACGCAATCTGCTGGGATTACTTAAATAGAACATTTTTAAACTGATTAGAATAATGAATTGAATGATTAATTGGAATGTATGTACAATTGAATTCATTGAAGTCATTTCTGATGTTTTGTTCTTTGCCTCCCTTTCCGTTTCCTTCTTGCCATTTTTCCTCTCTGCCCCAGTTGCTAATTGCCTCCACATGTTCTCTCCCTCTCACCTGCAACTGCTTCCCACTAATTAGTCCTCAAGTTTCTCTGCCATTTCCACACTCCTTCCTCAGTATTGAAACAGTTCTCATTCAGTCACTACTCGCTGGTTCCTCGTCAATGATTCATATTTCCCAGTCACTGCATTTTCTGGTCCTCCTTTTGAAAGTTCCCTGTTCCTTGTTCTTTAGTTTCATTAAATCCTCATTTTTTACTTTGCTGCATTTGGGTCTCATCACTGCTATCATTACAGTATGTTTGTATTCTGCTCACTTTAGTCTAAGGCTCTGAAATAAAATCCAATGTCATTCATTTATATTCAGGTGCCTTTGGACAAAGCACTTAACCGCAAGTTGCCTACCAATCTACGTATTGGTGTATTAATGTGTTTGTGAGTGTGACTGGGGGGATGTGGCTCCTGTGGTTTACACTGTGTCCTGACTAGGAGCGCTAAATAAATTCAGTCAATTTACCATTTACCAAATTAGTAACAATTTATTTTTGTGTGTAATTTAATTCCTGGTGTAAATCTGTGAATGCCTCAGAGGATTATTAATGAACATTACTGTACAAACAGAAATCCTCAAAGCTATGTTCCTTGAATTGAGAGGGCCAGGGATATTGTTGGCTATAAAACAATATTCCAAGTTTAGAACATCTCAAAGAGCACTGTTTTAACCGTCATCTGATAATGGAAAAATTACTCGATAACCCCAAACCTAACAACACAGTAGATAAACCTAATAAGACCAGAGAAACAGCCAAGAGACCCATGGTAACTCTGGAGGAGCAGCAGAGGCCCACAGCTCAGATGGATCACCAAACATTTTGATTTTTTATTTATAAAATATTTGAATCACTCAATCAGTCAATCAAAGTTTATTTGTATATCGCCTTACACAACCCAAGAGGCGACCAACGTGCTTCACATTTATAAATAGACTTTAAAAGCATGAAAACATATAAAACAAAAAACAACAGTGAAAACAGTGATAAAAGCAATAAAAACAGAAATACTAAAACAATTTAGAAATAAAAATAAAAACAAGCCTTTTGGTACATATCCTAAAATTCACAATTCTTTAAAAGCCAGATGGAAAAGATATGTTTTCAGACCAGATTTAAATAATGTCAAGTTGGTAATCTTATGTTTAAAACATTAACATAATTTTCCTTTCACTTCACAACATCACTCGGTGTTGAGCTGTCATACTGAACCCCCCAAAATACATTCAAGCATGTGTTACAGCGTGACAACATTTGAAAATGTTCAAAGGGTGCAGATACTTTTGCAATGCACTGTAAGTATAGAATTAGACATAGAATGAAAGTGCCATTGTGCCATAAGAAGTTTTTAAAAGAAGAAATGTATAGTGGGGGTTGAAGTCCACATCTTATCAGGTTCTGAACAACTGTCATCAAGAAAACCAAAGTTTGTCAGACTGATTATTTTCTGAACATTGTTTTAATTAGGTTTTATGCTTTACTTCTTCTTTTGTTATTGTTAATGCTCCTGGTTAAATTTGAACTGTTAAATTTTTCTGTCAGAAGCTACTTGTCTGGCAAGAAAGCTATGTTTTTATCTGAGATTTTTTGTTTGTTTTGGTCCAAAACTCCAGGGTGGAGTAACTTTTACTGGATTTCCTCTTATTCTTGCTCCAATAAAATGGAGTTAACAGGTTAACTGAGGTTCAGGAGCAAGGCCACGCCCCAAACCCGCTTTATAAATCCTAATCAGTCTTGACTCGATTCACCCTGTACCTCGCACCCGCTCTACGTCTCTAATCACACCGCGATACACATATAAACTCTGCCTGCCCTTCATCCCTCGTCTGTCTCGTTCGTTTTCACCCCTCCCTTCCCCTCCCTCTAGGTCCTGGGTCCTGCCGACCCGCCTTCACTTTGCTGGGTCCTGCCGACCCGCCTTGTCTTTGCTGGGTCCTGCCGACCCGCCTTCACTTTGCTGGGTCCTGCCGACTCGCCTTTTCTCTGCTGGGTCCTGCCGACCCGCCTTTTCTCTGCTGGGTCCTGCCGACCCGCCTTTTCTCTGCTGGGTCCTGCCGACTCGCCTTTTCTCTGCTGGGTCCTGCCGACCCGCCTTTTCTTTGCTGGGTCCTGCCGACCCGCCTTTTCTCTGCTGGGTCCTGCCGACCCGCCTTTTCTCTGCTGGGTACTGCCGACCCGCCTTTTCTCTGCTGGGTCCTGCCGACCCGCCTTGTCTTTGCTGGGTCCTGCCGACCCGCCTTGTCTTTGCTGGGTCCTGCCGACCCGCCTTTTCTCTGCTGGGTCCTGCCGACCCGCCTTGTCTTTGCTGGGTTCTGCCGACCCGCCTTTTCTCTGCTGGGTCCTGCCGACCCGCCTTGTCTTTGCTGGGTACTGCCGACCCGCCTTTTCTCTGCTGGGTCCTGCCGACCCGCCTTTTCTTTGCTGGGTCCTGCCGACCCGCCTTTTCTCTGCTGGGTCCTGCCGACCCGCCTTTTCTCTGCTGGGTACTGCCGACCCGCCTTTTCTCTGCTGGGTCCTGCCGACCCGCCTTTTCTCTGCTGGGTACTGCCGACCCGCCTTGTCTTTGCTGGGTCCTGCCGACCCGCCTTTTCTCTGCTGGGTCCTGCCGACCCGCCTTGTCTTTGCTGGGTTCTGCCGACCCGCCTTTTCTCTGCTGGGTCCTGCCGACCCGCCTTGTCTTTGCTGGGTTCTGCCGACCCGCCTTTTCTCTGCTGGGTCCTGCCGACCCGCCTTGTCTTTGCTGGGTACTGCCGACCCGCCTTTTCTCTGCTGGGTCCTGGCGACCCGCCTTTTCTTTGCTGGGTCCTGCCGACCCGCCTTGTCTTTGCTGGGTCCTGCCGACCCGCCTTTTCTTTGCTGGGTCCTGCCGACCCGCCTTGTCTTTGCTGGGTCCTGCCGACCCGCCTTTTCTCTGCTGGGTCCTGCCGACCCGCCTTTTCTTTGCTGGGTCCTGCCGACCCGCCTTGTCTTTGCTGGGTCCTGCCGACCCGCCTTTTCTCTGCTGGGTCCTGCCGACCCGCCTTGTCTTTGCTGGGTTCTGCCGACCCGCCTTCACTTTGCTGGGTCCTACCGACCCACCCCTTTAATCCTCCCCTTTTTTCGCAGCATCCATCGGGCACAGCCTCCCTGTTCTGCGCTCCACCTCTTCTAACGTCTCTCTCTTTTAGGTTCCGTCTGGGGGGGACCTGAGCAGGCTCGGAAAGATGATTTCCCGAAGACTGCACCCCCACACTGAGTCTTCCTCCGGGTCTTCGGCAACGCCTCTCCCCAGACCAATTCTCCGTGCCTTCAATAAACCGTTAAATTCTGAACCTGTAGCGTGGTCCTTGCTAGTGAAGCTCCCATTTTATGTTCCCTCATTTCCTGTGTTGTTTTGGCACCAGAATCCTTTATTTATCGTCTTGCTATCTGCGTTTGACATCAGCGTCTGGTTTAACAGTTACCCCTTTGTTTTTCTTTTGTCATTTACTCTTTCAAGTGATGATTTTCCACTTGTCAAATCACCATCCTCTTTGATACTGCTCATAGTCTTGTCAGTAGATCATCAAACAACCTCCTTAGTTCTACATTAGGGCTCTGCTGCACGAGATTTTTGCTCATCCTAGAATACATCCTTTCGCCTTACACAAAACCATCCAGTGGAGACAGATCAGTCCAACGACGCTTTGGGATTCATCACCAGGTATACTGAAAGAACAAGAGACCTCTATAGCTCTTCTACTGACCCATACATTTCAATGTACATAGTCATGATTGTCTCATGTTCTTATGCCTTCATGTAGACATAAGAACAGTCACATGTTACAGAAACATTAGAGAGAAAGATGTTTGCCATGCAGTAAAATGAAGTGAGATGCATGTGTTTTTCATGAAGCAATAATTTCAAAGTGTCAAACCAGCTCTTTCTAACAGAGATGTTCTTTTCTGATAAGCATCACATTCAGTTTTTCCATCATTCTAACTGGTCAGCATGATCCCTATCTCCTTATTTTCCATACCCATACACTGATTTCCTGTTTGCCTTGTTAACCAACCTTCACCCTTATTCAGACTGACCTCTGCACAGCCCCATGTAATAATCAAACAGCGACAAAGTTTGGCTTCACACAGCGGTGTATGTATAACTTACTATAACTCTCACACTGTAAGCATGCACTCACAAACTATCCATCTATCCATTATCTATACCTTCTATTCTATGCAGGGTTGCGGGGGGGCTGGTGCCAATCTCCAGCAATCATTGGGTGAGAGGCTGGATACACCCTGGACAGTTTGCCAGTCCACCGCAGGGCAACACAGAGACACACAGGACAAACAACCACGCACGCATACGCTCATACCTAAAGGCAATTTAGAGAGACCAATTTGCCTAACAGTCATATTTTTGGACTGTGGGAGGAAGCTGGAGTACCCAGAGAGAACCCACACATGCACAGGGAGAACATGCAAATTCCATGCAAAAAGACCCCAGGCCAGAATTCGAACCTTTCATATTTCAAATTCATATTTAAAAACTTGTCATTAAATTTGGTGAGATTAGCAAAGGATTTGTATATCACAGACTGAACTCAGATGAGGATTATACATCGTTCTCATTTATTTGACCTCCAAAGCCTGCTATAATCATTGGAACACAAACTAAGAACTCTGCTGTTTTACCAAAAACTTTACTTTTCTAAAAGGTAAAACAATTGATTAATTATCATTGTTTACTGTAACCCCCCTTCAATTGGAATGGAGTAATCACACTTTTTTAGTTAGTCATTGAATGCACCATCTGCCCCTTCTGCCTTTCAGACAATATAAATATAAACAATTGTATAAAAAAATATAATAAAAAAATAATAGAACCGTGAAGGTGTGATGTAGTATCTGGTACCAAGATGTTACCAGCAGATCTTTTACCACCTGTAAGTTATAAGACCGAGCTTCAATGAAGCAGAGTTATCTGTTCAGCATATGCTGTTTTTATGCACATCCTTTAATCCAAAAGCAACATAAAAACAGGCAGACTGCAGTTTGTAGATGCACTCAGGGACATTAATTTTCTGATGAAACTAAAATTGCAGAATTTGGCCATAATAAATGATAAATGGACTGAAGTTATGTAGCACTTTTCTAATCATACTTTCCACTCAAAGTGCCTTAACACTGGAGCCACATTCACCTATTTACACGCACAAATTTATACAATGATATGCAGATTGGTAGCCAACTTGGGGTTAAGTGCCTTGCCCAAGGGCACATCTACGTGTGATAGGCAGAAGCTAAAATCAAACCTGCTAACCTCTGATTACAACCCAACTGCTCTACCCACGAGTCACAATCACCCCATTGTTAACCATTGTTATATTTTAGAGGAAAAATGGCAAAGCTTTCAAGCCTGAGAACACCATCTCAGATGTGAAGTATAGGCTTGGCAGCATGATGTTACTGTGACTATTCTGCGGCAGGAGGAACTGGTGCACTTCACAAAATAGATTATGAGGAAAAAACATTATGTGGAAACATTGAAGTCTCATCTCTAAACCTCTGCCAGGAAGTTAAAGCTTGGGTACAAATTCATGTCTTCCTAATGAAAAATGACATTAAGTATACAACCAAATTAATTACAAAGTGCCTTAAGGGAAACAAAGTCAATGTTTTGGAGTGACAATTATTAGGCACAGATCTCAATCCTATAGAAAATTAATGAAGAGATCTGAAAGGGTGTGCATGAGCAAGGCGGCCTACAAGTTTGACTCGTTTTCAACAGTTCTATCAGAATGAATGGGCCAAAAATATTTGGCAAAAATAAAAATAAATGGTATTCCTGACCTAAAACATGGATAGATGGATGGGCAAATGGATGAATCCATCCATCCATCCATCCATCCATCCATCCATCCATCCATCCATCCATCCATCCATCCATCCATCCATCCATCCATCCGTCTCTTATGAAGGGTTGCCGGGTGGCTGGTGCCTATCTCCAGCAGTCATTGGGTGAGAGGCGAGGTACACCCTGGACAGGTCGCCAGGTACAACACAGAAATATAGAGGTCAAAAAACCATCATGCACACACTCATACCTAGGGGCAATTTAGAGAGACCAATTCACCTAACAGTCAGTCATAAAAACAAATAGAAGTCAGACTGGGGAAAACCAGATTATGTGTCGTCTTTTGCCAGATTTCTTTGCTAGAACATTTAAAACACAGATCTGCTATTAGAATCAAAATACGCGTATTGAAGTCGACATGCTGCTCCACCAGGACAGACGTAATAGATGTGCGCATTTGTGTGTGCAGTGACATGCAAACTCTGTGGTGTAACTGATATGTCTCAGTCAAAGTGGTGCAAATTGAGCCCTGTCAGTTCTGAGCCGGTGCTCAGCGGCTCTGGTTGACGGAGGACTCTCGTCACTGGGCTGCTGATTTTGGTTATGTCACCCAAGCCTGCCATCTTGACTGTCACCCTGTTAGTGTCAGTAACAACTCTGCTGGTACAAGCCATCACACCCCCAGGTCATCATTATCTAACCCAGAGGAGTCAGGTCATTGGGTCACTGCAACTGCAGCCACAACCCCTTTCCCAGAAAGTTACACTTGCGTCAGCACCGAAAAGGGTTCAGCCTCTGATCTATTATCACTGTTAATCCACTGTGGGAAATCAATAAGGTTGAAAATAGCTCAGTCTGATGTTTAATGATGAAGAATGGACTCTGTCCAGCAGTAGCTTGCATTATTAAGCAGTGCACTTTGTGTCTGAAGTCTTCTCAACTTTGTTTGGACAAAAGAAAGTTTAAAATCCTGCAAGGAAATTTCAACAAGACAATCAAATCTGCGCATTGAGTGCTGAAGATTTTTCCTTTTCTGATTGTGGATAATATATTTACTGGTTTTTTTCAAGAATAGTACTGGTCATAACTGTTTAATTACTGTTTTTCTACTAACTTTTTTCATGTAGCTTTTATTTTTCATAGCTGCAACATTTTCATGAGAAATATGTAGTCTGAGATTAAACTTTCAGGTGAAGCCACTGGATCAAAGACAAGTGCTGCCATTTTTTATGAAAAAGTATTTGAACCGGAATACATTTCTGTTTTTACTTTTTTGTTACACGAGTTTCAGTAGGGATGTCAAATTATCGCGTTAATTGCGACCAATTAATTACAGCCATATTTAGCAGACTATGTTTTTAAATCGCGTTAATCTAATTTTTAATCCTTAATTTTACAGTTTCTTCATGCGAGTTGCCTTTAAATAAAACCTGTTTTATGCACTGGGCTACTTGTGCTTGAGTTGTTCGGGTTTAACCATACCTTAAGGTGGACATCGGTTGGCTGTGAACTTATCAGAAGATGACTGGCTTCCATCGTGGTGGGGAGGGCGAGGTGAGGAGGAACGGTGAGTTGCCAACTTTGCTATATTTGGCGAGTTTTTAGACTCCTCCAGTGATTCTTTCTAAAAAAAAACAACAACAACAAAAAAACAACTAGTGGCAAATCTAGCAACTTTTTATGGGGTTAATGGAAACTTTTGGGTGAAGCATGTAACATTGTTACTCTTCTCACCGAGCAGGGCACTCTCCTGTCTCAGAGCTTACAGCAGGCAACCAGTCTGCACCGCACACTGCAGCTCCACCCGGCCACCCAAGTTCACCAGTATGGCAAGCCATCGGTATCAAAATTAATGCAAATATTACGTGTTGTTTTAACCCATAATAGAGCAGGACTCAGAGAAGATATTGACCCCTCTACTTCCAGAACGCTAATTAATCGCGGATGCTTGAAGCAGAAGGTTGCCGGCGCCACTTAGTCTAGCTTTCGCCAGACTAAGTTCAAGATTGAACTTAGTCTGGGAAGTCTGCCATGTAATTTCTACTGCACAAGAGGCGTGACCAACGGGCATAGTTCAAATGACTCTGTACGCAATTGGATAGAGCATTCACCAATCAGACCATCGATCCAGGTGATGTACATTGCCGAGCGACGCGAAGCTCCAGGCAGGAAACTTGTCAACAAACGTGGATAGTTTGTAGGATTGCGGACTGCAGAAGCAGACCGTTTTCAAAGAAAACTTGCCTTTTAAATCTTTTAAAGCAGCAGCGACAGCAGCGTCAACGGATAGCTGTGCTCTGGTGGCTGCCATGACCAATGTAAACAACAAGCTGCTGGCTGACTTTTCCGTCGCTTCTCTGACGCCATCGTTTTGAACCCACCAATAGCGCGCAAGGCGTATAAGCCCGGTTGTGATTGGTTCCAGAAAAACTGGATAGGCTGTAGCAGTAGTTTAATGTGTGGGTTTCCAGACTGATCTGCAGGGCAGAATCAAACTGCTGTCAGATCAGGCTGGCGAAAGCCAGGCTAGGTGCCACTTGGGACTAGTCACAAAAACAGCAGAATGTAAATGGCTGGGACTGTATCTGTTCAAGTCTGTTAAATACAATAAATGACTTCATAAAGCCAGTTTTTTAAATTACATGTATCAAACTTTTGTTCTACCACAATAATGTAATGAATTTAAAATAAAATATCTTAAGATGAGGTCTTTTCTCAGCAATTATGTGAGTGGAAAAGAGAATTAGATTAATAACAGATCATAATTAATCTCAAAGTTTTTAAATCTCATGACAACACCAAGTTTCAGATCAAACACATTTTAAAGAGTTATCTTGAATAAATACAAAATGCAGTACTGCAGCACTGTTAGATGGAAGAAAAAGTATGATAACTTTTTACTCATAAACTGGCCAAAAGGTTAGCCCATAGATTTAGATTATTAAGTCACCAACAAAAGACCAATAAAAAAAAAAAAGTAGGTCGGATAAGAGATAATGAGTAAAGATAATGACTAGAAGTCACAAGGTATAAAAAGGGATGTAGTTTCTTGTTTTCCCTCATTGTATCATGTGATATTACATCATGTCCTTTTGTCATGATCTTTCAGAGACTCTAGAACGAACACAACCCACAGACAACTGAAAATTAGTTGAAGGATGTTTATTTTGAAAGCTGAGGAACAGGATCAGGTGCGAGGAATGGAGCGGCACTCAGGATCAAACAGGAGGATAGTATTAGAGAAGGTAAGGAAGGTGATTATAATGAAATCCATAGGATGAGGGAACTGGTTCTTACGTGGAGCTCTCGTAGGAGATGTTTGGAGAAGGTACGTGGTTCCTGTGAGCGAGCGCTCAGCAGGGGATGTTATGAAGGAGTAATATTGTTCTCTTTGGTTGTAGATGGCGGCCAGAGGAAGACGGGGCTTGAGGGTGGACAGACAGGTGAGTGGAAGAGATCGGCCTGGCGGGAGCGGGAAGGAAGTCAGGGAGCAGACCGGGGGACTGGAGGAATAGTTCTCTGGAAGCAGACACTGAATTAGCAAGGAAGATGATGCTGCTGGTAGTGGGAACTCCAGCAATGAGGAAGGCAACGCTGACAGTGAGAACTTCAGCGGCTTGGAAGACACAGAAGGACCAGATACCAGGAGCTCCGAAGGGAACTGTGAGGAAGAGCATAAACGTGGTAAGTTACTTGTTCTAAGAGAACAAAGGAGCCTAGAAGTGGCCTGATTACCCCATGGAAGAGTATAACCATTTGGCATCTGCTTCAGGTGACCGCTCCCCTTTTAAGCAGCCTGCTGATTGGTCCTGACGAGCTGCAGCTGGAGCTGCACCTGCCTGTCTCACCCTGCAGGAGAAAAGGCGACCAGAACAGACCAAACTGCACGCATACTCACAGAACCCAACACATACCGGATCATTAGATATGCTGTATGTAGTGTAATAATAATGGTTTCATATAATAACAAATCATATTATATCTTCTTATATCCTCTTGTATCATATATCATATCATATCATATCATATCATATCATATCATATCATATCATATCATATCATATCATATCATATCATATCATATCATATCATATCATATCATATTATATCATATCACATCATATGAAAAGTTAGTGTCTCTTTCCCCCTCAGGAACATGGCACAATGGAGAACAATGTGGCTTTTTATTAAAGACTGAAGCAGGACACAAAGGAGGAAAAAAGCACATGGCCTGGTTTTAACTTTCGCATTTTGCGTCATTGCTCTGTCAAAACATATAAATCACAATAGTGTCATCTGATGAAACGGAGGAGGGTTTCTTCTGCCGTCTCTCATCTTGTATCTTCTTTACACTTTAATCGCTCTGGTTCCCAGCTGTCCCACGTGGAAACAGATAAGGAAAATTCATTTCAAAAGAGGCAGAGATTGCTGGAATGCAAATGGACAAATAGGCAGACATGTAGGAGAGAATGAGAAAAAGTCAAAGTGAATGGAGGGCAGAGTGGCTGTTTGCTCTGATTTTCTCATGTGCGTCACTCTCTGGCCCCTCAGGGGGAATGGAGCAGCTTGAAACTACCCATTGTACTTTAATCAGCTGAACTACAGTTATGCTGGTTGAACAAATAGTATTTCTTATCCATTTTTTTAACTGAGAAATGTGAGTTGAAAACTCACATTTTTGACAGAAGAATCATGAGGTTTTAAATGCATTTTGAGCATAAAGATTGGATTATAGCTAACCTAAGCTTTTCTGCAGATCAATCCCATCACCCACATACCAACATAACTTCACTACAGTTGCTTCTGACCCTCAGCAGGAAAGCATTGGGCTTCACAAAAACAGTTTAAGAAAGACTCAGTAATCACAGGGTTAGAGGTTAATTTGTGCACCAAACTCCCCAAACACCAATAGAAAGTTAGTCTGATGGCATCTGTGGAAAGCATTCCACAGCATTTATCTGCTTGTTGTGAAAACAAAACCAATGTTAACTGACCCAATTTACAGATCATTAATCCAGACACTGGAGGGATATCACCCAGTGTTGCAGGAACTTTAATTGTGTCAATTAGAGAAGCAACGTCTTCCATGGCTCAATGTGAATTCATCCCTTTGCCAATTCCTAACCCCATTTTATATCTTTAAACAAACCCTCTTACACATTTCTGTTTTTGTTTTCTGTCAAACGTGAATGTTACAGATTATTACATAAAGTTTAATACTTGCCAAAGACAACTAAAGTAAATGCACAATAATTTTTCAACAGGTATTTTATTAAAGAGAGAAAAAAACACTACCTGACCCAACTAGATGTAATTTGAAGATGTATTTTTCCCTGTGTTACATCACGAATTAACCACATTTCTTGGTTCAGTTTTCGTAGCTACAATAAGGTCTGCCAGACCTGTAGAATAAAGGAATGTCTTAAATAGAACCTGTCTGGCAACACCAAGAAGGCTAAAAGATACCCAAAAGCAGCAAGGCATTTCCCGATCAAAGGAAGTTCAAGAACAGATGAAGAACAAAGTCACGGATCTCTATTTGTTTAGAAAGGTGTTGCAAAGGCATTTCTAAGGGTTTAGGACTTCAGTGAATCACAGTTAAGAGTCATTATCAACACATTAAGAAAATGTGGAACAATGATTAACCTGCCCAAGACTGGCCAGCCCGGCCTACTGAAAATACAAAAGGAGTTAATCAAAGAGTAACCCAAATAGGTCTCAAAAGAACAGAATAAAATCTAAATAACTACATGCCTCACTTGCCTCAGAAAAGGTCAGTGTTACTGATTCATCAATACGCAAGAGACTGGGTAAAACTTATTCCATGGGAGAGTCCCAAGGTAAAACCACTGCTTACATATCTTGATGATCCCCAAGAATTTTGATGTTCTTGGTTGATGCAGCAATCGACCTTTAAATGGTTCGAAAAAATAACAATACACAAAAAAACCTGAAACTTTAGGAGAAGCCTAGTCAAAGTCTAGACCTAAATCTAATTGAGATGCAGTGTTGTGATCCCAAACGGGCTTTTCAATCCTCCAATGAGGCTATCTTTAAACATATCTGAAAACAAGAGTGGACCAAAACTCCTCCACAGTGAAGTAATGGTCAGTTATTGCAAATGCTTAAAGGCAGTAGTTGCAGCCAAGGGTGGAATAACCAGTTATTAGCTTATGGGGACAATTACTTTTAGCAGCTTTTTTCCCTGATAGGTGAAACTGTCATTTGCAAACAGAGTTTTGCATTTACTCAGGTTATCACTGTCTGATGGTTAAATTTTCTTGATGATCTGAAAGTGTTACAAAAAAAAATATGTTCAAGAGGTTATGTCAGATAAGAATGAAATGGCAAATTAGCTACCTCCTATATTGCATTCTGCAAATGTGACAATGGTGGTTAGGTGCACTTACAACACTTTGCATTTCATATAACATTATAATAAAGGGAGAAAACAGAAGAATATAACTAGGGCATAGAGGCAGAAGAGCAAAAGATCACTGGCACAAAGATCCACAGACACACAAGTGCACAGAGCCAGTCATGCCTCTGAGAGGAGTTTGACGCTGATGTGCAGTGAAAGGCAGAGGTGGTGCATGAGATGGAGTGTAGAGCAACTGTGAGTCAGACTGTGTTGCCTTGTCAGCTCGTCCAGACAGACGCTGCTCTCCAGGCTGTGTGTAGGTGTCTCTCAGGGGGACAGGCGGGCTTTTCCATTACGAAACCTTACATTCAGGCCGGCAGCCCCTGCAGCTTTTCAATTCTTTATGACACACAAAGGACAGAATTGACAACAGCTTTTTAAGCCAAGCCCGACCTGTCTGGTAATGCAGTGAAGCCCTTCATCTGAGGGACCACCGTGCTGCAGAATGAGATGGCTTTACATCACATGGCCATTAACAGATTATCTCCAGGTCTTGCTATGAATCCTTCATTACATCACTCAATCACAAAAGGATGTTTAAAGCTTGTTTTTCTTTACCACTTACTCAGATTCATGATTCATCACATTGAACTGCTGGTACAGTAGTTGTGAGGTCTGGATATGTTTACAGTCTCATATCATCAGTCTCTTTCTAAAATATGTCTAATGTAGAGCTACAACAAGATACCAGCCGAAGAGTCCGCACATTCTCATTATCTGGAGCTAGAGTCTGGATGTGTCTACGCTTACATTAGTAGAAGTTGTTTATCCCCCCAAAAGGCTCTGGTGGCTTTTACACTTTGGCCTCATTCTCTATCAGTCACTATCAATGTCCTCGCACACCACATGCTTATGCAACTGCAATAGTTTCTGCTTAACTCAGACACAGGACTCGATGAGCATGGCAACATGTAAAGAGCTGTTAAGAATATTTGCCCTCTCGCAGATCTTTGCTCTTTTTTGCTTTTTCCCTACATTTTCCAGACCAACTTTTAATATTAGACAAAAATAGCTAGAGAACATACAAAATGCAGCTTTTCTATGAGGATTTTATTTATTCTCTCAGCCAACCTAGTCGTCTGTGAATAATGAATCACAGATTAATGAATAAAGACTTTGACTAGGCCACGTCAGAACCTCTATGTTGTATTTTCTCAGCCGTAAGGAGGTGGACTTGCTACTGTACTTTGGTTCATTGACCTATTGCATAACTCTAGCAACCTTTCGCTGCTTGAGCTCAAGGTCCCAAACTGGTGGCCGGACATTCTCCTTCAGGATTTTCTGCTGCCGATCAAAATTCATGATTCCATCAAATATGGCACGTCATAGTCCTGAAACAGCAAAGGAGCCCCTGACCATCATGCTACCAACTCCATGTTGGTGCCAGTATGATTTTCTATTTCTGAAATGCTGTGTAAATTGTACAACAGATATGGACACTCCCCACAAAGGTTTAATTTTTGTCTCATCAGTCCACAGAAAATTTTCTCTAATGTCCTGGGAATTAACTAGATGCTTTTTCCTCAAATAGGAGATGTCCTTTGTGTCATTTTTTGCAAAGTTTGTTTGTTGTTCATTGGTTTTTTTATGCATATTTAAAAAAAATTATCCTAATCAGTTCTACATTTAAAGGTTCATCACTGTTCCATGTTTTTCTCCACTTAATAATTGGCTCTCCATGTTGGTTTGCTGGAGACTGAAAAACTTAACAGGCTATTTTGTTTCTTATCTATTCTTGAATTTCTGTAGATTGAATTTGCATGATTTACTGTTTTTTAAAATATATTTTAGCCTGTACTTCATGCTGTCAGACAGTTTTTTTTCATTCTACAGTTCAGGTCTGGATTTGGCTCATGAATTTGAATTCAGCTTGCCAAGAGAATGCTGTTAACTAGTGAATTAACTAAAGGGGCGATTAAACTATATTTTCACATGTTGCTCTGATAGCTTTTTTCAGTTTTGTAACTGAAGTCATCATTTGAAAATTGCATTTTCCGTTAACTGAGGTTATGTTTGTCTAATATCAGGATTTGCTTGATGATCTGAAACACTTAAAAAGGGCAAAAAAGAAAAACATTGTAATAGGACAAACAATTCTTCATAGTACTGTTGTGTCTCAGCTCCCACATAGTTTATTTCTGTTACATCAGTAGCTGCACACATTTAAAGTGTGATCTCACAGATAAGGGTTCAGGGATTTGATTTTGTTTGTTTTCGTGCCTTTGTGCCAGATGTTGCTCATTGTTACAGCGACTGGAGAGCTTTTCCATTTTGGGAGCCCCCTTGCTTCCATTAGTTATTTTCTTTTTTCATCTCTGACGTCAATGCTTCCAGTCCGTCTCAGAGTGAAAGGGTTTTCCCGCTTAGTGGCTCCTGAGAGCTTGCCCTGCTTTTTCACAGGTCACTTGTGTAGAAATTGCAAATCGACTTTCTGGCTGACTTGCCCGCTTCCCCATCTCCTTTGTTAGATGTCTACTTTTTTTTCCAAGCAGGTGTTTCTCTAGTGTTTTGTAAACTAATTTGTCATATTCTTTTCCAACCCAGTGAAATGGCAGAGTGTACATGAGCCCACAGTGTCAGCAGGATATGCGCTCACTTCCTTTGAACAAAAAGCTTTTTCCTGTCATTTGACTCGAGGTCATAGAATAACTTTGGAAACAACTGAGCAGCTTAGAGGTGAGCGATAGCTTCTGTTGAATGAAAGCCTTTAAGGAGGATTTGAAATCTGTCAGATAATCAGCCTGAATGGGTCTGAGTACGTGACAAAGAGCACCCACGAAAGAAATAAAGGGAGGAAATGTAAGACAAACAAAAGGGCAAAATGTTCAGTCCTAAGTGTTAATAACCTCCACAAAATCATCAGAGCTTTATATCTGCAAGGCTGGATTGTCTCCACTAACGCCAGCCTATACCCTTCTTCCTCAACCCATGTCTCTGCCCTCCGTCCAGCTAATACAAATAACCACGACATACATGGAAAAGCTTTCACACACACCGCGTATCCCGCTCACACACATGCGCTTTCTACAATCTTGTATAACCAACAGTTCAGAGAAATGAAAGGCCGGCTTGTGAGCAGACCGGGGACTGTTGGCTGCATTGTGGAGCCGGTGCAGCTGACGTCAGTGAGGCCTGATGACTTCATGTGTTCGCTGCCGCCTGAGGAGGTGATAGACTGTTAGATGGAGGAAGGTGACACCGAATAAACAAGCTGCACAAGTCAGAAACAAGGATCCGGCCACTGAGGAGAGACAGTCTGAGGACTCTGGTTGAAACCAAATGCTTATTAGTGCGATAATAACATTTTGACTACAACGGCACTAGTAGACAAACTAGCACCACACAGTTACAGGCATTTTCCCTCAGAATCACATGGAGTATGAGTGGGTGTCCAGCTAAGTTTTACTTGAACACTTTTACCTTTTTGTTTGTTAGGATTGGGGATTCATGACATTTACATTTCTTAACCCTTGTTAAGAAACAAACAAAAAGTTAATTATTTTTCATAAAGTGAATAGAATAGGATCGGGCTTTGATTATATTGTAATTAGGGTTCAAAGATTTGTTACAACATTGATTTAACAGCATTAGTATTGTTTTAGTTGGTGCCAAATTGTGTCATTGTGTCCTTGGGAAAGACACTTCACCCACCTTACCTGCTTACCACCATCAGCATGTGAATGGGTGAAGGTAGTGTAAATGGCTTTGTGCTCCTTTGACTGTCAGCATTTTTTGGGTGTAACTGCAGTCTATGATGGTTAAACCAGCAGTCTGTAACAGGTTAGCGCAGATTTGTCATAAAAGGGTTACTGGGATAGAATGTGGTTACCATTACCAAAACAACACTTCGTACGTTTACATGCACATCTAAATTGAGCTATGGCAATAATCTAGCTAATGCCGTAACCAGAATGGAAGCCTTTATCCCAGTTTACATGTTCAGTAAGAAAACTGGATTATTGAAGGAAGTGTGTTTGACTCTGCGACGGTAGGTGGCAACATGCGCCATTTTGTGTGGGCATTCTTCCGGTTGGTCTTCCGGTCTTCTCCTTCTTCTTCTTCTCCTCCTCCTCTGTTGTTATTCCCGCTTTCACTGGAAGGGGGAGTGCCCAGGGTAGAAATAGCTCGACTAATCTGGGATGTCATTTACAAGCAGAAGAATTTGGCTTTTGGACCTCATTATCAAGGTGTCTTAGTTTGGTTTGACTTCAGCCAAACTAAGGCGTATACGTGTATTTCAAAAGTCTGAATTTAGTCAGACTAAGGCAGCAGCTTCTTGTTGCTACATTAAATTTTTTTTTACCACGACAGCGATGTAGGTTCCATCAGTACAAGGTACTTTAATAAAGTGTAGTGCTAACTGTGTGTGCAGGAGCATACATTATGTAATAGGCTGCATTGTATTGCTTCATGATTACTTTATTACTGTAGATTCAAACATTTTCAGAGTAATAACTATTGCATTAGGGACTGTTTATTGATAGAACACGATCCGTTTGGATCTTCATTTTTGAACTAGTAAGCTCCTCATAGTGACAGCCGCAGAGGGCCGAAATGTGATCACGTAGCAGAAAACGGTAGTGCTAACTCTGGTGATTACAAGCCAGCTGTAACAAGAGACAGAAGCCCAGGAGTCAGGCTTAGTGACGCAGCTGCTGCATGACTTCTACTCCTCGAAGTTTCCACCGAGACACAACTTCTGACACTCCTGTGTCATAATATCACCATGAGGTGCAGCAAGGCCCTGTGACTCTCTGTGATCACTTCTTCTCTGTTCTTTCTCTTTTGCACACTAAGGTCCCTCTGTAGAAAGAGGAAACACAGGAATTTAACTGAATAGCAGAACATTTTATTAAAAACTATTTCGATTGAATTCTACACTAAATATTGATTCTACATTAAACTTATTTCAACATTTAGCTTCAGATATTATTATTTGAAACAGCTTAACAGCTTACTCAGCCTGACTTGTTTACTTGTTTATAATTGCAGCTGTATGTTAGTTCACTCTTTGGTCAGTTTGTGCAACCATCACATGACCAATTCAGCCCTCACATTTTTTATTTCATGAACAAATGGTGTTTCACCATTTTAGG
Source organism: Valencia hispanica (assembly GCA_963556495.2). Taxonomy (NCBI): domain Eukaryota; kingdom Metazoa; phylum Chordata; class Actinopteri; order Cyprinodontiformes; family Valenciidae; genus Valencia; species Valencia hispanica. The sequence continues at coordinate 32,971,699 of OY747707.1, read as the reverse complement.
GAATAACGAAGATCAACAATTGATCATTGATCATATGATCAAATTGAACATTATTTTCTGAAGATTTTATAAAGTTTTTATTAATTTAGATTCTGTTCTCAGTTGACGCCTTCTAAGAACTTGTAATAATAATGGCTTGCATTTATATAGCGCTTTTCAAGACTCTCAAAGCGCTTTACAACTCCATTATTCATTCATTCTCACACTGGTGGAAGCAAGCTATGATTATAGCCACAGCTGCCCTGGGGCAGACTGACAGAAGCAAGGCTGCCATATCACACCATTGGCCCCTCTGCCGCCAACACCAGTAGGCAAGGCAGGTGAAGTGTCTTGCCCAAGGACACAACAACATGCAGCAGGTGGAAGCTGGAATCGGAAACAATTTCTGGGTTGCTGGCTGACAACTCTACCACTGAGCTACAGCCGCCCTGTAAGAACATAGATCACCATCTTTGAGGTTTAATATCTAATACAGTTAGTTTCAAACAGGGATTTATCAAGTGCTGTGTTTTTAACACTGTTTTTTCAAACATCCTATGTTTATTTTGAAAGTCTACATAATCTGCTTTGCACACAGAAATTAAATTATTCCACAAAAGCCACTTTAAGAATGTACCTTTTATGAGCATCCGTACAAACCAATGTTATGAAACGGTGTGGTTTAATTTTGTAATGCTCAAAGCTTGTAAAATCAAGTGGAAACTGTGGGTTTCTGTCCATTTATTCATAGCATAAGATATTCACAAGTAGCTATAAATTGAGCTACCGACTGAGAAAGCACCAAGCCAAAGAAAAAATAAATCTGTTTAGATGTGAAAAAAATTGTTTATGCTCACAACGCAGGAGAAAGATACAAAGAGTTACTACAGTTTTTCAAAGCGTCAAGAGTGAAAAGTATCATCAGAAATTAAAAAAGAGCCACACAGCACAGAACAAGACTGGCAGAAGTAGAAATAGTAAGAAAACTAGTGAGCTATGTCTCCATAGACCTCAGAACAACTGCCAAGCCACTGATGAAGGACTTTGCAGGAGGTCTGGAATTATAGTCTCAAACAAGACATCCCCAAAACTCAGCAGAATATGAACAGCAAGGTTATAAACCAAGAAAAACTTGCCATGCCATGCCATAGTGACTTAAAACACATTTAAGTCACTATGATTTATGCCAATGTCATTCTGGAGAAAGATTTTGTATACTGGAAGATTTTATTTTGTTTAGATGAGATTAAATATTGCATATATTTAGAGAAGGAAACCCAAAGAATAGCATCCCTATAGAGAAACGTTATAATGGCTTCACTGCATCTGGAACTGGAATCTTGTTGAAGCATGAAAAGAAGAATATGTGAAGATGTTGAAAGAAAACCTAGAGACAAGACAATAACTCAAACTCATAGGTTGTCACTGGTGAAGGCCTAACTCTAAAAGATCAATGTGAATCTTACTGGCTGACCTGCTCAAAGCCCGACTTAAACAAGCTGAATCTTTAATTGTACTGTTTCTGGATTCGAGTTGTCTTTGAACAAAATCCCCTTTTTATGCTTTGGGCTTGTGGTGCTTAAGTTGGGGGTGGTGCCTTTGACAACTCTCAGCTCACAGCAGGTAGTAAGTCTGTGCACAGCAGCTCTGCCCGCCCCACCAGGTCCAGCTGGACTCACTCAGAGCAGATATTTTCCCTACTGAGTCCAGAATGCTAACGAATCGCACATGCTCGAAGCCAAAGTTGCAGTCAGCACTGGAACTAGTCTCAAAAGCAGAGAAATGTAAATGGCTGGGACTGCATCTGTTCAAATTTCCTCAAAACAGTAAATGACTTCATAACGGCACTCTTTTTGTTATATGTTTGTTCTGCCACAATCATGTAATGAATTTAAATGAAAATACCTCAAGATGAATGCTTTGCTCAGTAATTATTGGGTGCGATTAAAAAAGAGATTAATTTGATTAATTAATTAGGATTAATTCTCAAAGTATTTTTTTAAATCTCTTGACAGCACTATATTACACGTGACTCTGTACCTCAAGACAAATTTCCTTTATGGACAATAAACTTAATCTTTTCTTGTCTAATAATACCTCCTCACCTTACAGGTTGTTTTAGGTATTTTAACAGTTTTTTACTGACTTCCTAACACTGACATCTCTGTGATGAAAATCTGTCCAGGGTGTGTGTGTGTGCCCCTTGTCTTTTTTTTATTGTTATCCTGATAGTCTTCAGTCATTAAACAGGATACAGCACACATTTAAAATGGATGGGTGTTGAGATTTACATGGTTCATGTGAAAGCAGCACAATACATAGATTACTTTAATTGTTATTAAGTTAAAGGCAAGGCGCAGCCACAGTTCCTACTAACTGAAATCATAGATTAATATAAGTGAATATGGACACTATGATACATATGTATATGTGTTAGTTTGGAAAAATTATTAGGAGCAATATTGAGTTTGTGTGTATATATTTATGACTGAGACACAGACTAATTCGACATGCAGCTGCTGGTTGAACTCAGTAGGAGAGAGTACTGGAATGTATTGCCTGTAGTGGAATGCTCACACAGACGGCAAAGTCTACTGCACAATATTAACACAACCTCAACGTGCGTCATAGCTTTCACAGCTTTCACAGCTGACATTGTTTCTCTCACTGTGTGTGCTAGAGAGAGAGAGAGTCAGTGTGTACCTTTGTGTCTGCGTTTCTCTTTAATCTCTTTACTGTAGTGCCACATCAGTCTGGTGCTGATGCATGAGCCAAATCCAAGCCCTGGGTAACGTCAGCATTATGGCGAGAACAATGACAAAGCTGCACGTTAATGTAATGTGTGCAGAGAGTGGAGTGAAAGGAGTCTGAATTAGAGCTCGCAAGCATTGTTACCCCCAGAAAATACAATGCTGTGTAAAAGGCCTGTAATTATAATAGAGCAAAAATATCATTTAGACTGATGGTTTTGGAGTACGGTGCACAGATAACACTTACCGGTACCAACACACCAGTAAATCTTTCAAAAGACAAAAAAATGATTGAATACCATAAAAAAAATTATTTATGACCTATCTACTACTTCCATTCTATATTCAGAATTTATATTTTATAATTTTACTGTACATTTTTGGAAAAATATAGGTTAAAGTAGAGCATCATGCTTTTCTAGGTTTTGGTGTTTGTGTCATTTTTAGGAATTTATTCCTCCAAAACACTGAGAGGTGACAACAAACACTGTTTAGATTATATTAAAGTGTCACCTATACTGTAACTAGAATGAACATTTCATAATTTTCCTATAGATTGTTGGAGAAATACCAAATCAGAGTGACATAAGGCCTTTCCAGGATAGGCGTTTGTGTCATTTTCAGGAATTTTTATTTCTCCAAAATGCTGAAAGGTAACAGAAAACTTTCTTAAGATTCTAGTAAAGGGTCACGTGTACTATAACCAGAATAAATATTTCAAAATATTACTGTAGGTGTTGGAGCAATGCTAGCTTAACGTACCTAATAATGCCTATTCATGATAGGCGTTTGTGTCATTTTCAGGACTTTATCTCTACAAAACACTGAGAGATGACAACAAACTCTCTTTAGGCACTAGTAAAGGGTCACCCATACTATAAGCAGAATACATATTTTTTAATTCGACTGTAGAGTTTTGGAGAAATACTAGGTCAAAATACAGCATAATGCCTTTCCATGATTGGCATTTGTGTCATTTTTAGGAATTTATTTCTTCAAAATGATGGGAGATGACAACAAAGTCTCTTAAGATTCTAGTAAAGGGTCACCTGTAATATAACCAGAATAAATATTTCATACTTTTACTGTAGATTTTTGGAGAAATACTAGGTTAATTACCTTTGTGCCTATCCAGGTTAGCCATTTGTGTAATTTTCATGATTTTTTTTTCTCCAAAATGCTGACAGGGGACAACAAACGCTCTTTAGATTATTCACTTGTACTATAATCAGAATAAATATTTCATGATTTTACTGTAAATGTTTGGAGATAGACCCAGGTGTAGTGTATCATAATCGTTATCCAGGTCACGCTCATTTAGTTTTTTCCATCTGTTGCTTATTAAAACACCCATTTCATGTCAAGGCCTACTGACAACATAAAACACAATTTGTGCAGTTATCAACAGTGGGCATCCATCCTACACAAATCTTTTTTTATCCAACAAAGTTTTTAATGTAAAAAAAAAACATACATACAAGACATTTTTTAGAAGGCAGAATAAATGAAGCACAACTTCTTCGCCTATAAATAATCATGCGAAACTTCTTAAACTACTAAATAAAGCTACCATCGACAACATGCAGTTCGGCTATTTTCTCTTTAGACCTGTCAGCTTGGCTGGATTCACATTACAAATGTTACCACCGACTGCAGCTGTCACATTGAATATGTAAATGTTCCCCACAAAAATATGTATAGAAAAACTTAAATAGGACTCTTTGTTAACAGTCAAAGAAGATTTTTTTTTAAAGTTTGACTTTATATAGGCTAGTTGAAGAAGTTTATATACACCCAATAGACAAGACACATACACATTTTTTGCTCACTGTCTGAAGTTAAATCAGACCAAACTTCTCTTGTTTTAGGTCAGTTGGAATTACCAAAATTATTTATAAATGCGACAATAATGAGTTTTTTTTAAAATTGTTATTAATGTTTTGGGTCAAATGGTCGGGTCTCCTTTCACAATCTTCTAACTAAAGTTTGCTGGAATTCTGGCCCATTCCTCTATTTGTAGGCCGCTTCGCTTTCACACGCATTGTCGGATCTGCTTTCAAATTCTTTATAGGACTGAGATCAGAGCTTTGTGATGACTACACAAAAACATTGTTGTCCATGAGTCACTTTGGAGCCTCTGGCTGTATGCTGAGGGCCATCATCCATTTGGAAGACCAATTTGGATCAGAGCTTTAACTTCCTGACTGCTGTACGTAGATGTTGCTTCAGTATTTTCAAATAATGTTTTTTCCTCATGATGCCATCTATTTTATGAATCGCACCTGTTCCTCCGGGAGCAAAACAGCCCGGCAACATGATGGTGCCAACCCCGTTCTTCACAGGTGGGATGGTGTTCCCAGGCTCACAAGCATCTCCATTTTCCCTCCAAATGTAACAATGTAACGATGTATGGCCAAACCGTTCCACCTTAGATTAGTCAGACTAGATTAGTTAGATTAGATTAGTCAGGATATGTCTGGATATGGTCTTTGTCTCTGTGTGAATTTGCAGACTGCAATCTGGCTTTTTTATGTTTCTTTTGGTGTAATGGCTTCCTCCTTGTTAAGGAGTCGGGGGTGTGTGTTCTGTCTGTCTGTTTTTCCTTCTGGCGATTCTCCACCAAGGGTCCTGCTCGAGTTGAGGACCTGTCTATCAAGCTTGAGGGCGGAGCTGTGCCTGGCAACTGATCACAGCTGCACCCCATTGAGGTTCATCAGCAGGTGTATTAGGGAAGCTGGCAGTCAGACCGTCTTTGCCAGAGTGTTGCATCTCTATGGTAACCTCTAGCCCTTCATGTCTCCTAGTGATGTCCTAGTTAAAAGTATTTCTTGTGACTTACCTGAGTTAATCCTTCCTGTGCTCCTTCTAAGGCTCCTTCATGACTACGCTGTGTTCCCAGTCATCTACCTGTGATCTGTTCTCCAGCTTCTTCATAAGCTCTGGTTTTCCTTCCATGTCTGACAGTCTTCTGGCTTCTGCTTCACCCGTGTCCTCACTCCAGCGTCAAGCTCTGCCTGTCCACCCAGAGAAATCCGTCCCCGGTCTCAGGATCCCTCATCACCTCCCAGAACACCCTAGGAAGATCTCGCAGACATCCTGGACTCTTAGCTTCTCCTCCCTGGCGTCATTACCACCTGATCATAGTAAGCTGACCCTGAGTACTATCAAACAATTCTCATTAATAAAGGAAAGCTACTCAGCTGCGGTCTTCGCGTCTTACAATTCTCCTCCTCATCTTCATTCCTCCTTGCAGTGTTCCTGGTTCCAGCAATCAACCTACATTCATATTTTAATTTAAACCAGTTTTATTTAACTGATCTTCCTGGTGGTCTGCATGTGGGTCAGAAAACTAAAGTCAAACATGACACTCCTTGCTAAGTGGCCTGTGGATAACGACACTGTCTTGTTTCAAGCTGACATCTCGATCAGGTCTTTGGCTTTTGCTCTGGGGTCTATATGCATATTTTGGACCAAAACACATCATGGTTTGCTGTTGCCTCAAGGGAGCGCATCCAGTTGTCCCTGATGTTTATCCCTCAACACAATAGTTTAATTTTAACATGTTTCTTTTAGGGGTGTAACGGGACGCGTATTTGTACCTGTCAAAAAAATTTACACCAAAATACGGAACTCCCAGCTATCACTAAACTCTGCAATTTAGAAACATTAGGGTTTCTAATGCAGCTACAGGGGATAAAAGGTGGGATAAACTAAAATTGTCAGCACACGCATTTTTCCAAAGCAATAAGTTACATAGCTTGCTCTGCACTTCAATTACTCACCTAAAACAAAGTCACACTGATTGTGAACATCACTGTTACTGGAGAAAAGTTTGCCAAAGTCCAAATCCTAATGACAGCAGAGCTCAACCATTTCAAAACGCTGCACATCAGATTTGATGTGACAGTGTTGTGAGGAGTCATACTATTTGTTTGGCAAAACTGTTTTAAAGTCTCAGAAATTACGTGGGGGATCAAAGGACTGACTTATGGTCTTACATCATTTTAAAGTATCGCATCATTTAAAGCATTGTATACATGTTGCAAGCCAAAAATGCATTCAGTGGCTGAGGGCAACTTGGTACCAAAGAGGGTTGAAGACTTTATAGTCTTTATAGCTGATAAATTAGAATGTTCAAAAATTGACGTCTCTGTTAAATTATTACAGTAATCAGCATAGTATACATTCTGCTCCTCACCACTGAAAACATGTATGCTGCAGCAGTAGGAGGAATTACATCAACATTAAACACAAAAATACAAATTCAAAAATACTAGTTTCTTGCCACTTCAGAAAATAAATACCTGCACAAAATGAATCACGTGTGGAATCATTGCTCAACTTATGCCAACTTTTTTACAAGAATGAGTGGGTGCTTGCATAAGAATGAAACTTATATGTGAATGTCACAGATGTGGAGAAATGTCAAGGCTGCTACTGTTATCAAGCACACGTGTTTCTTGAATTCTTTCACGATATTAAAACAAACATAACTTATTGTAGAGAGGAAGTCTGTCTGACAGAACATTTTCAAGTTGCAGATAGCATGGCATCTCACTAAATAACATGAAGAAGCTCCCACCACTTCGAAATCATTTGTGGGACAACCTTTTGGGTATCCTGCAGAATGAATAAACACATGAAAATGTCAAAGAAAAATAAATATTCCTGTACACCACAGCAGGCTAAGGGAGTTTGAAATAGGCGTCCAGTTTACCCTTTTTCATTAATAGTTTAAAATCTAGACTGCTAGACCTGACATAAACTGCATGTACATTTAAGACTTAATAGTTGTTGGTAAGTACAGTGTATAAAAAAGTCAGTGTTTTTAAGAGAAAAAACTGATATGGCTTATTCTCTAATCGCATCAAACTCCTCCCCCTCTGTGTTTTCCTGTTAACGACCATCCTCTGCATAACAGGATGAATTGATTGTGTCCAAGTACACCCTGCTGTGTGTTTTTTTTTTTTTTTTTGACTAAGCAGATAACATTTGAAAGAAGTGGGACATACTGGCAACTAAACGTTCTTCTGTCCAGTCCCAGAGTCTTTACAAAACCCATATCCTGATGCTGTGTCTCATGTCTGAGGTAAAATCAAGGCAGTATTGGTTAAAAAAAAACACACACAAAAAATCAAGGCAGTATTGGAAGTAGTGGTGACCACTGCTTCTCTTTGGGAAGTAGAGCAATCATAATACGTAGACTTTCAACACAGGCTGACTAAAAATTCTCACTTATTTATTATTTATTGTGAACCCTCCAGCTGCTTAAGCATCAAGAAATGTGGCAGGCGCTGCTCCCTCACAAGTGATGTTTAATGGACGTCACTGAAACCCCCAGAAAAGAAACACATTTATCTGTCATATGTTTTTAATTCAGGACTTGACAAATAAATAACTTTCTGAATTCTTGATAGCCCCAAAATCCTCCACCTTACAAAACTGTAACAGGATCTTTGTAATGCACATATAAATAGACCCTTTTCTGTTTGGCCACAGTGATGGAAAAAACCTTCTACAGTTGTTTTGCTCACATGATCACATGTGATTGCTTTTCAACCCTAGATTCTCTAACAGCAGGGTGCTGATTAGCTGCAGCTGCCCATGTGGGGGTGGATTTAAAGGTCAGGCGTAACCTGTGTTTCCCTCTCCAAAACATGCTCAGCCTTCAGAGAAACCAAAACTCATTTTGTACAATCCATGGTAGTTATCAGATAATGGGACACTATTTGTAATGAGTATTCACTATTCTTCCTCAGCTACCCGACAAAGTGGAAAGTACCAGTGATTAACCTTTTGATGGTCTCTGTAAGTCAAGTTTGCTTTAGTCAGGCTGTCTTGTTCTGTTCTTACTTGGTGGCTTTTTGTTCTCAACAACACCCAATCTTGACTTCTACTCAACTTTAAATGGTAAATGGACAGAACTTATATAGAGCTTTTCTAGTCATACTGACCACTCCAAGCACTTTACACTGTAGCAATATTCTCCCATTCGCACTCACAAACAAGCACACATTTGTACACCGATAGGATCGGTAGGCAATTTAGGATTAAGTGCCTTGCCCAAGGACACATCTACATGGGACAGGCAGAAGCTGGAATCAAACCTATAACCCTCTGATTGCAAGCCAAGTACCATAATTTTCAGACTATATGTTGCTACTTATGTCACACGCTTTGGACCCTGCGGCCAATACAACGATGCGGTAAAGTTATAGATTTTTACTGGCTAACGGCCTCCGGGGGGCACTATAGCAGGCAGTGCAAAAGTGAGACAGACGTGGGGAAAGATTAAAAACTAGTTTTGTTTTGAACTGTTATTTTGGGCATCATACACATTATAGAAAATACACGAATAAACGAGGCTTTTAAGCTGAATGCAATCGAGCTGGACGTCAAAGGAGGAAATAGAGCTACTGCACGTAAGCTTGGCATCAATGGATTGATGGTGAGATGTTGTCTTAAGTGCGCAAGAGGAAGAGGAAGAATAAGACAGTGACCAATGACTTTTCTGGTAGGCTAAAGTAGGTTTTATTTTCATACCAGGCATGTTACTGTTGTGTTGGTGTTGCGTTGATGATGCCGTGTTGGTTCATTTGTTGTAGATGCTGATGGCTGTGGGTAGGGATGATCTCTTGTAGTGCTCTGCAGATCTGAAGAAGCCTCTGACTGAAGACGCTCTGTAGTTGTATGACAGTCTGATGTAGACGATGCTCTGGATCTATGGCGTCTTCTTTTCAACTCATCAGGGTTTTGTGGCTGTAGTTGAGGTATTATTTGAGCTTTTGTGATGTTAATCAGCTGCTGCCAGTTGTAAACCACCTTGTTGCCATGGTAATGCATCATAACAAATGTCCAAAAATAAAAAGTATCAGCAAAAATCCTTCCAGCTGCACAGCATTCAGAACCAGAGAGAACAGTTGTCCACAAAAACAATGTTTCTACCAAAAATGGAAGAATTAAAGTTATAAAAAAGAAAAAAATATGAACCAAAGTAACCAATGTTTTGGTGCCGTACTGCCGACTTTCAGGCAGAGTAAAAGATCAATTAAAAAAGCAAGTCGGAAATAAAAAAAAATTGTCAACGTAGGCTACTATTTTTCTGTGTAAATATCTCATGTTACAATATAAAAACCTCAGCTTATATTCAAGTACGGCCTATAAATGTACAACATAAATTTTCTTTTAAAATCTAGCTTGTGCAGCTTATATCCAAGTGTGCTCAATAGACCAATAATTACGGTACTCCACCCACCAGGCCACAGTCGACATACAGCTCTCAGTACAGCTGTAAGTGTTGGCTGCCTAAGACTTCAGTGTAGCCTATGTGGATTTGACAGAGGTGGAAGCTGTGTTTAAGCCTGCCATGACTGATGTGTATCTGCGCATGTGAAATGAGCGTGCAGGTTATTACAGTTCAGGCTCGGTCATCCAGTGCAGAGAAACACAGGATTCATATGATCCGGACAAGCTGTCCCTGAGCTCCCAGTGCTACATGACTGTCCACATGCTTTTGACAGGAAGTACATCTAATTCCTCAGACGCTGCAGGGATCATATGACTAGTGATGAAAACATTGGTACAGCTTTATTAATGTGTCCACTTTAATATAGAAGAGTGTTTCCAACCCCCAGACCTTAAAGTGCTCTGAATGTTTACCTGTTCCAAACACACCTGATTCAAAGCAGTGAATTACCTCAACAGCATGTCAACAACATTTATCCAGAAATCTGGTGGCATTCATCAATTTATTCCTGGTGTGCTTCTTTGAGTGGAACAGAAAACAGTAGCAAACAATCTGTACCAACCCTTGAGCTTCAACATTCTCATCTGAAAACAGACAATCGTGTCCTGTGGGTTTGAAATGGTAATCTAGGCTTAATTTAGTAGGCACAATAAACCACTATCTTTGAGCATTAAGCTGATCTTTCAAACTATTGATGTTTTTCGGTCATTTCAAACTATCAAGCCACCAACTGCTTTGGACTTTCTTATGAGAAAAATACAAGGTCATTAGGGTTGATTACCTTATTCCCTTTTGATTAAGATAAACATTATGTCAAAATGTTGAGTGTGGAAATGCTTTTAAATTGTGAAATTATTCACCATTATTCATTATATTTGTTTAAAATGCCTTTAATGTAAAAAGCAGCTCTTAGTAGATGGTGTTGTAGGTAATAGAAACATTTTGGGGGGATGAAATTCCACATCTGTAAAATGTCAGCTGTCACAGACGAATAACTCTTTTGTCATTTAGGACTCCCTTTACCTCATTAGCTGGATAATATAACACAGCTCCCATGTTGCCAGAGTTTCTGCTTTTGATATATTGTTTATCCCTGGGTGACGACAGGGTCTGAGCGGAAGCGCAACAGCCCACTGCCAGTGTGGTCCTCATGTCCTCAACTCATAACTCAGGGGAGCTTTTCTGGAATAAAGAGGCTGGACTCTACCAATTTAACCACGATTGATCATCCTGTGACACAAGGTTGCAGCAGTTGCTTGTTTACCATGGTTCACGATGCAAAGCTGTTGATTTTGAGTAAAGCTTACAAGAAACACTTAATTCTGATTTCAAAGCAAAGGACCACTAGACATCCAAACCTAGAGCAGAAGACCCCACTAGCGCCACTGTCCTGTCAGAAACTGGTCAGTCATTGCCATCCATATTGGATTGCTAGTTTGTACATGATTCTTGATCTTAATTATTCATAGCCAAAACCTACCTTTATGTGTCACAACACTCTCCAGTTAAGAATGAGTTTGGTTTTGTAAAATAAAAAGATCAATTTCAGAGCTAAAGACAAACCACATTGTCCTGTTAGTTCTGAAATAAGATATTTTAATCAAATCAGCCTAATATGTCAAACCTGTTTTAAAACAGCAGTCAAGGTTTGTAGAGACTCCAATTCTGTCCAGGATTATTAAAATTTGATTAATGTTTATTAGAGCATTGGTTATTTGCTGCACAGTGGCGCGGTTGGTAGCTCTGTTGCCTTGCAGAAAGAAGGACCTGGGTTCAAATCTCAGCCTGGGGTTTTTCTGCATGGAGTTTGCATGTTCTCCCTGTGCATACAGTGGCTTGCAAAAGTGTTCGGCCCCCTTGAACTTCTCCACATTTTGTCACATTACAGCCACAAACATTAATCAATTTTATTGGAATTCCACGTGAAAGACCAATACCAAGTGATGGACACGAGAGAAGTGGAATGAAAATCATACATGATTCCAATTTTTTTTTACAAATAAATAAGTGAAAAGTGGGGTGTGCGTAATTATTCAGCCCCCTGAGTCAATACTTTGTAGAACCACCTTTTGCTGCAATTACAGCTGTCAGTCCTTTAGGGTATGTCTCTACCAGCTTTGCACATCTACAGACTGAAATTCTTGCCCATTCTTCTTTGCAAAACAGCTCCAGCTCAGTCAGATTAGATGGACAGCGTTTGTGAACAGTAGTTTTCAGATCTTGCCACAGATTCTCGATTGGATTTAGATCTGGACTTTGACTGGGCCATTCTAACACATGGATGTGTTGTGTTTTAAACCATTCCATTGTTGCCCTGGCTTTATGTTTAGGGTTGTTGTCCTGCTGGAAGGTGAACCTCCGCCCCAGTCTCAAGTCTTTTGCAGACTCCAAGAGGTTTTCTTCCAAGATTGCCCTGTATTTGGCTCCATCCATCTTCCCATCAACTCTGACCAGCTTCCCTGTCCCTGCTGAAGAGAAGCACCCCCAGAGCATGATGCTGCCACCACCATATTTGATTGTGGGGATGGTGTGTTCAGAGTGATGTGCAGTGTTAGTTTTCTGCCACACATAGCGTTTTCCATTTTGGTCTCATCTGACCAGAGCACCTTCTTCCACATGTTTGCTGTGTCCCCCACATGGCTTGTGGCAAACTGCAAACAGGACTTCTTTTGGTTTTCCTTTAACAATGGCTTTCTTCTTGCCACTCTTCCATAAAGGCCAACTTTGTGCAGTGCACGACTAACAGTTGTCCTATGGACAGATTCCCCCACCTGAGCTGTAGATCTCTGCAGCTCGTCCAGAGTCACCATGGGCCTCTTGGCTGCATTTCTGATCAGCGCTCTCCTTGTTCGGCCTGTGAGTTTAGGTGGATGGCCTTGTCTTGGTAGGTTTACAGTTGTGCCATACTCCTTCCATTTCTGAATGATCGCTTGAACAGCGCTCCGTGGGATGTTCAAGGTTTGGGAAATCTTTTTGTAGCCTAAGCCTGCTTTAAATTTCTCAATACCTTTATCCCTGACCTGTCTGGTGTGTTCTTTGGACTTCATGGTGTTGTTGCTCCCAACATTCTCTTAGACAACCTCTGAGGCCGTCACAGGACAGCTGTATTTGTACTGACATTAGATTACACACAGGTGCACTCTATTTAGTCATTAGCACTCATCAGACAATGTCTATGGGCAACTGACTGCACTCAGACCAAAGGGGGCTGAATAATTACGCACACCCCACTTTTCAGTTATTCATTTGTAAAAAATGTTTGGAATCATGTATGATTTTCGTTCCACTTCTCACGTGTACACCACTTTGTTTTGGTCTTTCACCTGGAATTCCAATAAAATTGATTCATGTTTATGGCTGTAATGTTGCAAAATGTGGAAAAGTTCAATTGGGCTGAACTCTACTGCTAGGTGAATTGGTTTTCTCTAAATTGCCCTTAGGTATCAGTGTGTTTGTGCATGGTTGATTGTCCAGTATATCTCTGTGTTGCCCTACGATGGACTGGCAACCTGTCCAGGGTGTACCTCGCCTCTCGCCCCGTGACAGCTGGAGATAGGCAGCATCCCCCCACCCCCCCATCCCCCCCGCAACCCTGCATAGGAATGACGGGTACAGGAAATGGGTGGATGGTTATTTTGCCTATTAAGGATTTGATATCTTTGCCATTTTGATCATTTTATACTCAACATTTGTGACGAGGACAGTTTGTACCCACTTTTGCAGTTTATATTTTGCAGTAAGTTTCTATGTTCCTCTTTTAGTCAATTACATTTTTGTCAAACTCAGACACTTGGACCAAATGTGGCCTACAGTCTAATTGTACTAGGCTTCAGGGTGATTCCAGCTGGCGTACTGTTTGACAGTAAACATACTGCAAGTACTACAAATCTCCGATTGCACTGCTGGTGCCAAAAATGTGTCTTCTATGTGACATTGAATTTCACATGTGCTAATAGTATTAAGCTTTGCCTGCTCCATATTTAAATTAAATTAAAACACTTTTCCCCCGTATGAAAAGTTTTATCGACATTTTAACAATAAATATCAAGGCTGGCCTACGACATTGTCCAAGTTTTTAATTTTGACCTGCTACGGATTTGAGTCTGACACCCCTGGTCTAAGGATTTTGATTTGATCAGGTGTCCTTATCTGTTTAGTTCTGGAACCAGTTTGATGACAAAAGCTGTGTGAGAGAAAAAGCAGAAGAGACAGAAGACAAAAAAGCAGATGCTAGGGGGAAGGGGGGAAATAGTGCTAAATTAAAATGAAAAACCCCCTTCCCCTCATGGTAATCAGACACGGGTGACAGAGGAAGCTAATGTCTGAAGGGGAACTCGGACTCATGAGTTCAATGACATGAGAACTCTTGCATTGCTGGCTCTTTCTCTGAGGCAAACACTTACTGTAAACAAATCTCCTGAATGTGACAGAGGCCGATAAAGCACGCTCAAAGGCTGTCTTGTGCAGCCGCTGTAGAGGCTTTTAGATCTTCCCTCCACCCTGTGAGATTAGCACCCCCCTAATTGTGCGTACGTGAGTGAGAAACTGTGTTCATGCGTCACTGCCAATAATCGGGCTTTCTGGCGGGGCAAGTATGAATACCAGAGGATCTGTGGAACTCGTGGAGCCTCAGAGCTGAGTAAATAAATAGCATTCAGAAGAGCACGTCAGGAATCTGTATGACAGATTTGTTGTTCCTTCAGATTTTTCCCATATCTCTCTCCTTATAGCTTCTGCTTGTAGCATTTTGTCAAGTATTTTCAGAAGAAACTAAATATTTACATATATTGTATAAAACGACACCTGACCTGATTTTTCTCTCTGACTGCCATTAGGTCAAGTAGCATTACCAAATAATTTCTACTTGTTAAATACCAGAAAAGTGAAAGAGAACATTTTCACATTCAGAGACTTTTCCTAGTTCTCCTAAAATTGTTAAAGTGAGAAAATTTGCATACATATCCTTAGTATTTGGTAGGATGGTCTTTTAAGGCAAAGCAAGGCAAGGCAATTTTATTTGAATAGCACACTTTCAACATCAAGGTAATTCAAGGGGCTTTACATGATTAGGGGATAGCAAGTTGAAGTCAAGTAAACTAAAAAGCAGACAGGAATTTAGGATGAAGTAAAAACAGTAATAAAGCAAGAAGCACACATAAAACATATGATACATGAAAACCTTACTCAAATGCAGCTCTAAACAGATTACTTTTTAGCTGTGATTTAAAAGAACTCAGTGTTTCAGCGCATTTGCAGATGTCTGGAAGTTTGTTCCAGATGAGAGGAGCATAGAAACTGAAAGCTGCTTCTCCGTGTTTGGTTCTAATTCTAGGGATGCTGAGTAGACTGGAGTTAGAGGAGCTGAGTGGTCTGGGTGGGTTGGTATAGTGACAGTAGATCTTCAACATACTTTGGTGCTAAGCCATTCAATGATTTATAAACTAGTAAAAGTATTTTGAAATCTATTATCTGAGCTACAGGGAGCCAGTGTAAGGACTTTAGAACTGGCATGATGTGCTCTACTTTCCTGGAACACGAGCAGCAGCGTTCTGGATCAGCTGCAGCTGTCTGATTTACTTTTTAGGCAGACCCGTGAAGATGCTGTTGCAGTAATCAATCCGACTAAAGATAAACGCATGGATGAATTTTTCGAGGTCCTGTTGTGACATCCTTCCTTTAATTCTAGAAATCTTCATCAGGTGATAGAAGGCTGACCTTGTTATTGCTTTTATGTGACCCTGGAGGTTCAGGTCTGAGTCCATAACTACACCTACATTTCAGGCCTGATCAGTAGTTTCTAGCTGTATTAAGTGAAGCTGTGTGCTGACTCTTAAACGTTTCTCTTTAGGTTCCAAAAATAATTACTTCTGTTTTGTAATTTAAAGCTCCTCACAATAGTTTTAGCCCATTCTTCCTGACATTACTGGTGTAACAGTCAGGTTTTCAGGCCACCTCACTCTCATGCACATGTTCAGCTCTGCCCACAGGTTTTCTTCAGGACTGAGATCAAGGTTTTGTGACAGCCACTCCATAGCATTACCTTTGTTGTCCTTTAGCCACTTTGGAAGACCTGTTTGTGCCCAAGTTTAACTTCCTGGCTGATGTGGTAAAAATGTTTCCACATAATCTTCTTTCTTCGATTTTGTGAAATGCACTAGTCCCTGCTGTGAAACACCCACACAACACGATGCTGCCACCCCTGTACTTTACAAGTTGGAAGGATGCTCCTAGCCTATCAATCTTCCCCTTTTTTCTTCCAACTGTAACAATAGTGTTAGGAGCCAACCCTCTAAACGTAGTTCCATCAGCCCGGAGGACATGTTTTCAAACATAAAGGTCTTTGTCTCTGGGAATTACAAATCTGGCTTTTTATGTTGCTTGGAGTAATGTCTTCTTCCGCTCAAAATGGCTTTCCAGCCCATTTCGATACAGGAATCGTTTCACTCTAGGTGATGCCTTTCTCTTACTAGCTTCAGCTTGCATCTTCACATGTTTTTATATAAAGTTGATAAACACATTTTACACCAAAACACACTCATGGATCCATGTACATTCAGGCAGTTCGTTTTTCATTTGAAGCAAAAAATGAAAACGAAAACATTCGTGTTTTTTTTATTTTTGTTTCGTAAACCAAGTCGTAAAATCGGACAACCGTTCGTAATGTGATTTTTCATTTGAAACAGCAATGAAAAAACTAGTGTTTTCTGGTTTTTTATTTTTTGTTTTGAACAAAAAACAAACTGCCTGAATGTACCCTCATATCCAGGACACAAGACTTCCTGAACAGTATGATGGCTAGATATTTTCTTACTTTTATTCTTGCAGATGAACGAGGCCCCTTCAGACATCTAGAAGGCTGAATCAGACTTGTGAAAGTTCAGATTTATCACTCTGATGTATTGGCTTCTTTCTTGTGATCTTCTAATCTCACACATGAAACTAGTATGTTTGAGGTACATCCACAGGTATGTCTACAATTAACTCAAATGTTGTAATTTAATCAGTCAGAATCTCTCAAAACCCAAGGCATCATCATCTGGGCCACAGCATAGGAACCTTAGTGTATGTTAAACATTATTTAAAAACCTCTCTGGAATTGTTCTGGAATTGAGATACAGGAGTAATGTTTGGCAATCCTAATTGACCCTAACAGGAATACTTGTCTGATGTTAAAGGAGCATGGGACGAAACTCACGAGTAGCCACCAGCCAAGCCGGAATTGGAGCGTGCACAAGCTCTTCACAAAAATAAAAAATCTTCACAGTGACCTACTGCCAGATCACTGCGCATGTACCAGTATTATGAAAACAAACACCATGGTGAGCGACGAAGTAAGTAACAATGTTTACTTTACCATCTTCTTCCTGTTTTAAGCTGCCGAGAACACGCAAACTTGTGTCGATTGACGTCATATCAATAAACGACAGTACGGGAATTTTGGGACCGAACTGCAGTGCATTATGCAGCACACAGCCTGCTGACCTTCTCTGAATGTAAAGCTGACTGTTTCTTATTAATATTGGACAACCCCTAGCATACTGTTCATTGGGACTATCCTACAACAACAGTGTGTTTTCAATCTTCGACAGTCTTGCTGCAAAAACAGATTGCTACGGGAGATCCTTCCTGCACACAGTCATCAGGATCTACAACAACATCTTGAAGAATTAAATAGTATGAGCTACAACAGCACTTATTTTCCCTCTGAGATCAATAAAGCACGTTTGAATTGAATTGTATTCTTCTGAACAATAGAAGGATTATTTGCTTATCAACATGAGCTAAATGGTGTGGAACCAAACCTTTAAATAACTCCAGTTCCCTCTGTTATTTGTGGTTGTCTTGCAGCTGAAGTGTTGGTTAGCTATGTTAGCTTGTTTGTTAGCCAAGGCTTACCTGGTGTGAAGTGATAGCTGCAGATTGTTGCATTTTTTATAATGTGCTTGTTCCAATTGCTTCTTCTGATTGAACACCTGATCGCATCTCTTCCTGCAGAGTGGAGTAGGGTGTGACATAGATTGATAATCCCTCTATCTGGCCTGTGTCTGAGAAGAGATGTTCACATGGAACTGTGGAGTTCGGATCGGCCATGCTGTTTATGTGAGGAACACTGAATGCAGCGCAGGCTGAATTGTGGGATAAACAGGGCGGGTCATCCTGCGCTGTTTAACATCTATATGCTCCCACTGGCACAGGTAATAAATAACAAGAATATAAGTTACCGTAGCTAAGCAGATGACACACAGATATATATTAGAATGTCACCAGAAGACCAAGGGCCTGTACAGGCTCTTGGCAAATGCATTGAGGAAATTAATGACTGGATGTGCCACAATTTTCTGCAGTTGAACAAAAACAAAACTGAGGTAATTGTCTTTGGAGCTAAATAGAAAAGATTGAAGTTCACCACAGGGCTTCAGTCCATACACCTAAAAACCACCAACCACGTCAGAAATCTGGGTATAGTGATGGACTCAGACCTAAACTTTGAAAAACACATTAAGCCAATCACAAAATCAGCCTACTATCACCTTAAGAACATCTCAAGGATAAAAGATCTGATGTCTCAGCAGGACCTGGAAAAACTAGTCCATGCGTTCATCTTTAGTCGGCTTGATTATTGTAACAGCGTCTTTACAGGTCTACCTAAAAAATCAATTAGGAAACTGCAGCTTATCCAGAACTCTGCTGCTCGAGTTCTCACCAAGACCAAAAAAGTAGACCACATCAGTCCAGCTCTGAGGTCTTTACACTGTCTGTCAGAGGATAGACTTCAAAGTTCTCCTTCTAGTCTATAAAGCTCTCAATGGTTTTGGACCAAAATATATTAGTGATCTCCTGACCCAGTATGAACCAACTCGACCCCTCAGGTCATCTGGATCCGCTCTTTTATCAGTTCCCAGAGTCAGAACCAGACATGAAGAAGCTGCATTCAGCTTCTATGCTCCACATGTCTGGAACAAACTCCCAGAAAGCCTCAGATCAGCTGAAACACTCAGTTTATTTAAATCCAGGTTAAAGACCCACCTGTTCTCAGCTGCTTTTGATTAGATTTTTATTCTAAGTTTTAAATCTGCACGGCTTCTTTTAAGATTCTTTTAAGATTTTTTTTTTTTTTCTCATTTTAAATCATGGTATTCCTGTACTTTTGCTTTTTCTGCACCCTGCTGTAATGCTTTTGATGTTTTATGTAAAGTACTTTGAATTGTCTTGTAACATGAATTGTGCTATACAAATAAACTTGCCTTGCCTTGCCTTGCCTTGCATGCCTTAATTGCGTTTTAAAAATGTATTGCGTTAATTCTACAAATTAATCAACCTGTATTAACACGTTAATTTTGACATCCCTAATTTAAATGAATTCAGAACCTGGTGACGACTGGAGCATTCAAACAAGAAAACATCAGAGGTCATAGAGGGTAGCCAGTACATTTTTAGCTGTATAAGGATAGATTACCATTCCCTATTTCTATGTTTGGGCTTTCTAATGCTAACACGGGATTCAGTCTCTGCTGATATAACTACTTAATGGTCAGGATAACTGAGTCCAGAATGACAGCAGTAACACAAAGCTGATGTAGAACCAAAACAACTGACTTTTAGGGGGTTTGGGTTGGGATATCTTGACCAAGACTAGTTTCTTTTTTTTTTTTTAAACAAAAGCTACATTGTAGTGTGCAGTCTACCTAGTCAGATCAAATGAATGGAGGTGTTTTTATAATATGGTTCATACTTTCCCAGAAATGACTGGGTACTTTCCTCCCACATTAGTTGGGAATTTTTAAAAAAGATTCAAATTAGGGAGCATTTGTGACCATTGTTAAAATTATTGGTTAACAAGGAATTAGCCATACTAACAAAACAAATCAGTTCATTTAACGTCAAACTATCTCCTCCCTAAACACAGAAGCCTGTACCACACAAAGGCTTGTAAAACCTGTTCAGAAGCTGCAGTCCAGGAGTTAAATGGAGCAGATATGTTGAATAATGCAGGCTTTGTCTTGTGAAATACTATTATCTGCTTTCACAGATGCCCAGATTCCTGGTTAGTTAAATTATCACCTTGGTGAATCTGTTAATGCTTTCTGCCAAACTAATGCTTACAGATCAACATAAATGACCTGTGTTTTATATATTTTTTAAAACAAAACGGCAGTTGTCTTACTGAAACACAGTACCATAAAAAATATATTTGATGTGTTGTGTTGTAAATTATTGGATTGACATTAGGCATTATAACGCTAACATAAAGGTATGAGTTTAAATCAGATGTTTGTAGCACATTTTTTATATCCTGCACTGTATGTGGCCTATAAAGTAGTCTCTGGTCTGGTAATAACAAAGGGTTTTGTTTGCACTGTCAGACGCTCACGCTACATCCAATGAGATGTCTTTTCTAAAGTTAAAATTTTCTCAAAATGATCAGGCCATTTGGAGACACCAATCAGATGTGAGTAAATCTTTGGGAGGGGTTTGGCCTTGTTAATGAATGTTGTCAAAGAAAACATATAAATAGCAGCAAGCAAATGACACACCCAAGAAGGTTTCGTGGGAGTTTTCAGAGAGATACCCAAAGCAATTGATCAGAGACAGTTTCCTTCATTGCAGTCATGATGTAAAATTGGTCTAGAACAGCAGTTCAAATCAAATCAAATCAAACTTTATTTATGAAGCGCTTTTCATACAAGAAGTTGCATCACAAAGTGCTTTACAGATTAAAATGACCCCACATAAAACCACCTTCCCTTCCCTCCCCCACAGATTTAAAAGCATGGTCACAGTTATACCCCCCTCCCCCCAACCCGTCTCCCATGCACACACACAGTTAAAAGAAAAGGTAAAAAAGGACATTGGGCCGAGTGCAGATGAACCATGCAAGGAAACGCCATCAGAGGAGCCATATGCCCCGGCAGCAGTAGATTAACAGCAGCAGCCGAGGCACCGACACAGGGCACCCAGTGGAGGCAAGGCCAAGACCCCCACCTCCACCCAAGCTCCACCCGGAGAGCACCCAGGCAGCTACAGCCGACCACCGCTCCCGGGGCAGAGGGCTCCCACAGAGGAAACACTGGAACGGGGATTAAGATAAATTAAAGTATAAAAAGAAACGGTAAATTAATGTGCTAAGATTGAAAAGTAAAACTGATAAAAAATATAATCATATAAAACATCCAAAGCAATTAAACAAACAATGATAAATAATAATCAGTTAAAAGCTAAGCTAAAAAGGTGAGTCTTGAGCCTGCTCTTAAAAACATGAATATTCTCTGCAGCCCTGAGGTCCTCTGGCAGCCTGTTCCAGAGGTGAGGGCCATAAAACTGGAAAGACGCCTCGCCATGCTTGTGTGTCCTGACTTTTGGGGTGACAAGGAGACGGCTGCCAGAGGAGCGCAGAGACCGCGAAGGTTTATATGGTAAAAGCAGTTCAGAGAGATAAGAAGGCCCAAGACCATTAAGACACTTAAAAACCATTAAAAGAACCTTAAAGTCGATCCTGAAATGTACGGGGAGCCAATGCAATGATTTTAAGACCGGTGTAATGTGCTCCCGCCTCCTGGTCTTCGTCAGGACACGTGCTGCTGAATTTTGTAGTAGTTGTAAACCTGATATACTCTTTTTGGGAAGACCAGAAAGCAGGGCATTACAGTAATCAATTCTACTGGAGATAAAAGCATGCATCAGTGTCTCCGTATTGGCCCGAGACAGAATGGGGCGGACTCTGGCGATGTTCTTTAGTTGATAAAAACCTATTTTAGTGATATTTTTTATGTGAGGAATAAAAGTCAGCTCAGAGTCAAAAATCACGCCCAGGTTCTTCACTTGTAAAGAGAGATTAAAAGACAGTGATTGTAGTTTTGGTAAAAGTTTCTCTCTCTGAGCCTCAGGACCGATGACTAAAACTTCAGTTTTGTCCTGGTTGAGCTGGAGAAAGTTTTCTGCCATCCAGGATTTAATGTCTAAAATGCAGTTAAAAAGTGCATCCATTGGCCGTGTGTCATCGGGAGACATGGAGATGTATAACTGTGTATCATCAGCATAACTGTGGAAGTTAACTCCATGTCTCCTGATGACGCTGCCAAGAGGGAGCATATAAAGGTTAAAAAGCACTGGGCCTAAAATTGAACCCTGGGGCACACCACATGTAATCCTATGGACCCTAGAGGAGCAGGCATCTAAACTTACCATAAAAGTCCTGTCTGTGAGATAGGATGTGAACCATTTGTGAACAGCACCAGAGAGGCCGATCTGTTTTAAACGGGTTAAAAGAATAGTGTGGTCTACTTTATCGAAGGCAGCGCTTAGATCCAGTAGAACCAACACTGTCACCTTCTGAGCGTCATAATTTATTCTAAAATCATTTATGTTCACATTTTATGTTTTCCCCACTGTACCTACACTCTGTCTGCAGTTTCACAAAATCCTTGTAGGGAACATTTGCTACAGTTTTTAGGCCTAGAATTAACTAAGGCAACAACTTAGTTGCTCAGAAATCACAACTTTATTGCTTTAAGTTAAGAGAGGCTGAGCAAAACATTTGCATTTGGAAATATATTTTTAAACAACAATGGGGTTAGTTCCTGTGACTGTGAAAGATTCAACATAATTCTTCATGAGATTTGCTTTCCGGATATTTTGCAGAGATGTTCTGCTTGTATTGAACTATATCTCCTTGTCATGTGGAGCATGTCGGTTAGATGATACTAGATCACGTCTGCAGCGTGCAGCAGCTGAGGCCTGATACGTTTGTGCCAGCTGGTCATAAACGTTCCTTTCAGGCTGAGGTTTTAGCCCAACAGCCATGAGCCAAATGTCAAGACCTATGTTGCACGTGCAAATATGCATTGGTCATATACTGGCTTGTAACAGGGCAAATTTGTATATGGGAGAAATTAACCAAGCTAAATATTTTATCCTAGCAAAACTTCGAATAGGCGTTCCTACCTCTCTTATCTATCGGGAGATAATGAGTGAACAGGGAGGAATGGAGGATTGCAACAGAGTTCACTTAGTTTACAGAGAGTTCGGTTTCTCACGTTGCATCATTTGACTCCCACAAAGCTCTTCCTGTCAGACGACAGACACCTGTCCTCGATCAGCGGGAAGACCGCCAGGGTCAGATGCATCATTATGATCGCCTCTTTTAATCACAGAGTTTCCTCAGTGGGGGATAGGTGCATCATCAGTGAGCCAAACACAGAGTTATTGCATCATCATGTTTGTGTATTAAGAAGTAAGAATACGGAAAAACAAAACCCCTTAAAATACCGTAAACAAAATACACAAATCTCCCATATTTAATTTGAGAACATTTATACAGCAAGGGGGAAAAATCCATTAAGAAAGATACTGTCTTTTTCTTTTTTTACAAAATCACCAGTGCTGCATTATCATTACACTCCTTACAATCCCATCTAAACAAACTCTACTGAAGCATTTTTAATGCTGTGTATATAAAATGTTTACATACCTTTTTTTAAATCCCTGATTAGAACTTTAATGTGACACAAACTCTTTGGTTTTAATCTGTTGTAGGAAAAAACAGGGTGCAAAAACCTGGCTGCATAAATGTGCTCAACTTTTAATGAATACCTTGTTTAAGCACCTTTCAGTTGTCTTGGGTACAAACCTTCCATCAAATATTGTGAATCTGCTTAACCTTGAAAAAGTTTAGCTGTCCCAGTAAGATTTTCCTGATATTTTCTCATTTTCATCATGTAGCTGAAGCCACAGTTTGCATCAGAGACGCTTCTTGATAAAGTAACATCTTTGAATGGGCTTGCAGAGTGCAGAAGTAAATCTGGCAAAACATTTTGGGTGTCACCCAAAGAGGACTGTGGACAAGAGATGTTCTCACCATCTGTGAATCAGAGAAGACAGATGTTGCAAAGTCAAAATGTGGGATGATGATAGACTCATCGAAGAAGGCTAAATGTTTAAATTAATAAAAAAAATAGGCTTAAAAAAGGAGTGTGCACATTGACTGTATGCAACAACCCTGTGGCACCATTTATGTTTCCCAATTTTTAATTTTAAAGTCGAACTCTCCAGGATATATGTCACAAAATATTTGGCGAAAGTTTTGAATCATGTTCTCACAATTGTAGCAGGACTATGTGTGGTTTTCTTTAGGCTTTTTAGGTTAATGTAATTTAAAATTAGTAATTCATGGCATTCTGTTTCCAGAAGTGGGACAAAGTCATTGTTTTGCAAGTCACAAGTAAGTCTCAAGTCTTTGTCCTCGAGTCCCGAGTCAATTCGAGTCAAAGATGAGGCAAGTCCCGAGTCGAGTCAAAAGTCAAAGCCAACAAATCTCAAGTCAAGTCAAAAGTCCTACTATTTTAGTTTCGAGTCATTTCAAGTCCTCTTACCACAGAAATAAATTTATACAAATCATGTATGTCTGTAAGATTTGTATTTATTTAAACCTCTATTTATACAATAACATTTATCAAATACAGTAAAAAACTGAAAATTGTATTTTCACAAAAAATGCTTGTATTTCAACAGCATATTGCACTAGAACAATGCACAGCAGCTTCAGTCCTGTATTGTATTGACCCCCATATTGCAAAACAGTTTAACTTTCAAATAGACATGGGTCTTTTTACCCTAAACTTTTTGAAACATGTCATCAATAAAATCCTCACCCCTCAAAATGATCACTTCTGAAAAAGTTGACCAAACTTAAAACATAATTGGAATGCCTCCATGGTGTGTAAAGAATTTTTTCCCCAGTTTTCATTGGAAGTAGCAAGTCTTATCAAGTCAAAAGGCGCAAGTCCAAGTAAAGTCACAAGTCATTGATGTTAAAGTCCAAGTCGAGTTCCAAGTCTTTGTACATTTTATCAAGTCGAGTCTGAAGTCATCAAATTCATGACTCGAGTCTGACTCGAGTCCAAGTCACATGACTCGAGTCCACACCTCTGTCTGTTTCTATTGGGTCATGACAAAGAGGTCAATTTCTCTTTTCAAAATGGGAAACACAAAATAACGTGCCGTTCAAGTTGGCAGATGTGTTGAAAGAACCCAAGTTTATATTGACACTATAGATATTGGGTCCGATGGTATCTCCTTTATTATTGAACATCAATCAGTGTCAGATTATGCATCTACTATGAGAGACTAACTTCTTTCAAGGGTTGTAAACGTGTATTTTATATATCTGTTGCTTGGATGTGCAACTGCAAATTTAAAGTCTAACTTGAAAAGCTATGTTTATGATATTTCTCATATTTCAAGAAATGAACCTGTCTCAAACCTTATAAAAAGCTACAGACAATAGATTTTTAGGCATCTCAACTCAAACTTTATAGAAAAAGACAGAGACACGGCACATATTTCAGGAAGTGAAGTTTATTTAAATAAATAGCCACATAAATAAACAATCTTTCTTAAACAAACATTCTCTCATCTTTCTCCTTCTGGTCTTCCTCTTCACACACATACACACACACACACACACATACACACACACACACACACACACACACACACACACACACACACACACACACACACACACACACACAAAGACGTGATCATGCTTAAACAGTCAAGTAACAATAAAAAAAAAGGAAATACTTCTTATTATATGAAGTTTTTATCCAAAGGACCATCTTATCGATTTGCATCACAATTCTTAGTGTTTAAATGTTTTTCTCTTCCATCATTCGAAACAAACAAATAAAATGAAAATCCTTAAAATAAAATAAAGTGCAAATTTTGCTTCTGTTAAAACAGCAAGCTTAAAAAAAGGTTTCAGAGGGACAAATGAAGGAATGAATGAACGGTCGCCGACGGGAGCATCCATCATTCGTTCTTTAGAATCACAATCAGAGACGCAGGCCTCTGATTGTGAGTTTGTTCGGGTAAAAGGCACAAATGTCGGTGGTGAGTGCAATCAACCAAAAATTGGAATATCAACACTGCATGTTTCCAGATTCAGGGTCGGGACCCTAGAAAAAAACACTGCTCTCCTATGAGATGTTTCACAGATATGAGACGATTAACTGAACACACAATAACACACATTGCTTCATCTGATCTAAGGTTGTAGCCACTGAATAAAGTTCAGCTTCCTTCACAATATGGTATTGCTATGTTTAGTTTTTTTGTTGTTTTTTTTTCGTTTCCTTTTTCTTCTTCTTCTTTTCTAAAAAAGTACAAAAAAGAGAGAACACAACCATGGTCCTGACAGTAACAGCTAGAGATACAAAGAAAAGGTGTAGCTTTAGGATTTGGTGGCAGCAGGAGTCGGTTGCTAACCCCCGGGCTACATCTTGAGACAGCCTTTGAAATGGAAAAAGTCAGTAGTGTGTCTTTGACAGATCACCCATCTCTTGTGCTGTTCGCTCTTTGGTAAAACCCAAAAGTTCTGTTAACCACGAGCACGCTGCGGGACGAAGCAGCAGTTTTGTTTTGTTTTTAAATGCATTCTTCTAAATCACTACAGCGTCATGTCATATTGTATAACAAAACGAGCACCTTTTCAGGTCGGCCAGCACATGAAACAAGTTTAAAGGTAAAAAATAAAATAAAAATAAAGAAAAACCTCAGGCAAAATACACGTCATTCTTAACTTCGCCTTTCCATCGTGTTTCTGTGTGAAATATTGCACTGTTCCCACAGTCTTTGTTCTGTCCAGCTTTCCTCTCATACTCTGGGAGTGAAAAACAAAGACACAGAAGTGGAGACGCCCCATGAGGGTCCAGATCGTAGGTCAAAGTCACCGCAATAGTGTGAGGGCAAAAACATGACAGTTGGCTCTGTCCTGAGGGGTTAAGGTCAAGCTGTGGTTTCTTGTAATATTGTGAAGCATAGATAATAGAAAAAATATTGGAAATTGGAAAAATAGAAATAACTATTATAATTTTTTTTACATCTTATTACCTCTTAAATCTTTTTTGTAACTCTTAAATCTTGAGCGGTAAATTAAAGTGCTTTTTGAGCACCTGGTGTTTCTATCTTTTTTTTTTGTCTCAGTAATTGCTGCTGGTGGCGCTAAAATTAACATATGTTGCCTATAAAAACAATTCATCCAAATTAGTTAAATGTAAACGTTAGAGTTTCTTTTACTTTCACTCAGTCTGCTTCCCAAGACAAATTTGCCACTCACAATATGGCGGACGAGCTGAAAGGCCAATTCTTCGGGGCAACAATGCATCCACTCTTCTATGTCTAATGTGAAAAACGTGTTCTCCAGGTGTTACGTCAAGGTTTCACCCTGTTGCCTGAGGAGGTAGTGAAAGCATCTAAAATGGAGGTGCCCAGCAAAATGGAGACGTTGTGGATCTTCGCCACCCCCCCCCCCACGGCTATATCGGAACCGATGTACCTGTTTGTGCTTTAGCTAAATCAGCGAAACCACGTCTTCATTCAGTTTTGGCTGATTACAACATAGCGGTCTTTCTGCAGCTTGAGGTAAAAAGCAGCATTTTGCGGAGCATAAACAATCTCGCACAGAAACAAAGAAAAATCGTCACAGTTCCGATACAAGTCCTTCAGTGAACGCTTGTAAGCTCAGGGTGCTATACTGCATGTTCATTGCACTGCTACAGAGAAATTACTCTAGGAAGGCGAACAAAGTGGGGAAGAATTTTGGACTTCTTACATAAACAAAGACGAACTGGAACAAAGAGAAGAGGAGGGAATCTTCTTGTTCACTTAGACAGCATCAGAATTTGAGAGTCAAACATTTCGGCTGATCTCATTCAAGTGAGTCCATCGGAGAGCTGGAAGAGAGCATTTCAGTCTGTTATTGCTTCTCTGGCTGCTGAATTTACCGCCTCATCCAGAGTTTGGTTATTGCTTAGTCTTTAGCTTATATGGTCTCCAAAATAACACACATGCGTGTCACGTACACATTCTCACACGTGTACCTCATGTTAAGCAACGAGTCAGTTAGTCGGTCACATCAGCATTTTGTTTTATTTCACCATCACGCAGCTGCTGAGCTGCTGCTGTCCGGCCAGGCCCAGCTCCTGCATGCTGGGGTCCACGCCGGAGGCCGAGCCCACGGTCCACATCGCCAGCTTGGATGGGACTGGGAAGGGGCCCTGCCCTGCGGACTGGGGCTGCTGCAGGACGGTGAAGGGGAGAGGCTGGGGCTGCTGGCTGATGTGCAGGCGAGCCTCCAGAAGGTAGGCGGCGGAGGCCACGGGAGACAGGGAGGAGGCGTAGCAGCTGGACGTTGGCGAGGAGCAGCCAGAGAAGGAGGAGGTCTCGAGGGTTTGACGCCAGAGGCCCGCTGGGGCCTGCTGCTGGGGAGGAGGAGGAGGCAGGGCGGGCTGGATGGTGGCAGTATCAAAGATGGAGGAAGTAGCAAACGTGGATGTAGGTGGAGGAGAAGCCGACTGCCGCTGAGCCAGGAAGAGCAGGGGGTTTTGGGTGGGTCCAGTCTGAGTGGCTTGGACCTGAGGTTGAGGTTGGTGCTGAATCTGCAGCATCCTGGAAACAAAGACGCAAAGAATTAGATTCAGCTCGAACATCAGGGGAATTTAGCCCCAAATTTGGGGATCGGTGATTAGCAGGTCAAATACTGAAAAATCAGATTTTTATTTTCTTCTTCATTAAAGACATCAATACTAAGAACAATTTATTTGTCTATAAACTCATAAACCAACAACATGTACTTGAGATTATCCTGTTATTCGTTCATGTTTCGACAAAATAAAAACTACTTCCTCTATCAAGGAACTTGCAGGACACTTTTGGTTTCGGTTTAAGAAACTTCATTTACAAGATCTAATTTGTGAGTCTCACCTTTGCTGGTGCAGCACCTCCTCCAGCATGCTGCGGTGCTCTGAGAAGGCCGGGCCGAGTGAGCCTCGGCTACCGCGGTTGGAGGAGGGCGGGGGAACCACCTGCCTCGTCAGACCTTTGATCTTATTCAACCCCAGAAGACCTTTGGTGCGTGTGTTTTTCCTCAGCTGTTGGCGGAAAGCTTTGAGGCCTACAGAAACACATAAAACCCTAAGGTGACACAGTGCAAACAGCCAGGAGGTTTTTGGTCATTCAGGAGTTGGCTGTGTGAGTTTGTACCTTGTGTGAGGGAGGTGTCAGAGGCCCTGCGGCCCTCCTGGAAACTGACAGCAGGCAGACTGGTCTGAGTTTGGGGAAGGAGGTGGGAGGAGAGAGCCAGAGGAGCTCCGGCAGGAAGCCGAGCTCCACCTTCGGCCCCCGAGGCCAGAAGTGTTGACATCTCCCCCACAGCAGACTGCAATGTGGGAGTGGGACTGGATGAGGACTTCAGGCAGCTGTCCGACGAGGCTCCGTCTGAGGGACTCACCACGATGCCTACAGAGACAGGACGGGGGGCAAGTTTGACTATTTTTGACCTGGCGGAGTGAATACTGTGGGGGCTTTCTCCAAGTGGTGTTTAGAATAAATACTAACATGGAGGGTTGCACTGGTGGAAACGGGCGGAGACCTCGGCCAAAGTGTGTCTGCGGGACGTGGTGGGCGGAAGCAAAGGCCCGAGGGTCTGCGTCGCCTCCTCCTCCTCCAGGTCCCTAGGACGCACCTCCTCGCTGATGCTCGTCTCCAGCAGACTGTTGGGTGAAATCGAGCGGTTCCAGAGCAGTCTGTTCAGGCTGGCCTCCACCGGGAACACCACCCGCTGAAACATAGGAGGGAGACTGTTGGAGGAGGCTGGAGGCTAGATTTACCTGCGGTCTGATGAATGTTAGGTTTTTATTTACCTGGAATAATCCACCTTGGTCACATTCCACCTCAGAGAACACATGAGGAGTGTTTTTGGCGGGAAGTGAAAAAGGAGTAGCTCTAAAACTCTCACTGGACTCCAGGATCACCTAGAGGCAGGCAGAAAAAGACCCAAAAAAATCTGTTTTTAACTTAAGATTCAAATCAAGATGGGTGTTTGAGTTTTCTACATCCTGATGGAGTGCTGACCTCTGGGCCGGTGGAGTCAGACGTGCTCCTGGGTCTCTGGTTCCAGGTCCCACACTGACGACTCAGCTGCTGAGCGCGATGCTCTCGCACTCGCTCCAGCAGCAGGTAGTAGATTGCAGAGAAGTGATTATAGCTGCTGCTCTGCAGAGACTGAGGGAAAAGAACAGCATGTTAGTGACTGTTTACATAAATAATACCTCAGTTGCTGACTGGAGATAACGTTGATCCACAGTGCCTTGGAAAAACCTCACATCAAAGTGAAACATGGTGGTGGCAACATCATGTTGTGGTGTCATTTTTTTTAAAGGACGGACAGGGAAGCTGGTCAGTCTCTAGATGTGTAAAGCTGCTAGAGACTTTCAGCTCAGATTGCAAGAGCTTAAATATATTCACAAGGCACTGTAGATGAGAGGGAAGCTTTCTTTCCAGGTCAGTCACCTCGATTGTCCTCTGGCGATCGATGCCCAGTGTGTTCATGATGCCCAGCACGGGCTCGCTGTAATCACCCAGGTTAGAGTTGTACTCTGTGAGGGAATGGCTGAGGGTCTGGTGGGCGGCCGACGGGTCGGCCAACATCCAGCGGTGCTGCTTGATCTGGGCTACGCTGATCCTTTTGGCTGGGTCCACCACTAGCATCTTACGAATCAGATTTTCACAGTCTGTAGGGAGTAAACAAAATCAAAAAATCCAATGAGCTCGACTGATTCTGTGTAGCTTCGTTTTAGATTTTGTGAAAGGGAGATGGGTACCTTGGGACATGAAGAAGGGAATCCTGAATCTTCCCTCAGTGACTCTCTGTCTGAGAGCAGGAAGGCTGGGCGCGTCGAATGGAAGAGAGCCGCAGACCAGAACATAAAGCACCACGCCGAGGCTCTGTAAGAACAAAAGTGAAAGGGTTAATTTATCACATCTAGCAGGGTTAACATTTCCAGTTAAAATGTTGCTTTTATCCCTTATGTGCTTACCCAAATGTCAAGCTGTGGTCCCTCATACTCTTTCCCCTCAAACACTTCTGGAGCAGCATAAGGCGGGCTGCCACACCATGTAGCCAGGGGCTCTCCTGAATTGTAGAAGTTTCCAAATCCAAAGTCTGCAAGGCAAAAACAGACATATTTATCACCGTTTGAATCCGGGGAAACACCCTGAGAAACATCCTCTCAATGTCCTCTGCTTAATATTAGTGAACTGACTCAATCATTCACATTTAATCAGCACACATACAGACAAACACTGATTTAGTTATGGCTGTTTAGGAATCCCAGAGCGGCTGCAAACACTTAAACCAATTAACCTGTCTCACACTTTGCTTCCCAGTAAATATGAGCGCAGTGAACGGCTTATATTGCAGACCTACCGGCCAGCTTGATGTTCATGTTGGCATCCAGCAGCAGGTTCTCGGTTTTGAGGTCGCGGTGGACGATGTGATGTCGGTGGCAGTAGTCCACGGCTGTGAGGATCTGCCAGAACTTCTTTCGCGCCTCGTCCTCGCTCATGCGGCCGTTTGAGGTCAGGTGGTCTGGAAGGAGGGAGGGAAAGAGGGGATATTTTAGTTCAACTCCCCAGGAGAAAAGTGTGTGTGTGGGGGGACAACAACAACTACATACAGATCAGTAAGATGTTAAAATCATACTGTGATGTGGCTAATCAGAGATAACGAATGTCATTTAATTACAAATAAAAACGTTGAGATATGTTAAGCATTATTAGAATTTGGTTCTTTACAAAATAAAAAAAGGCTGGAAAAATCAAATGTTTCTAAATGAATTTCCTTTTTTTTCATAATTATCCAGAGCTGGAATATTTTAAAAGCTAATTCCATACATGTGCATACTTGATCTCCATGCATTAAAATGAGAGTAGAAGGGTTTATGTGTCAGAATTTCAGGATCAGATGAGAACTCACCAAACATCTCTCCGTTCTTTGCATACTCTGTCACAATGTACAGCATGTCTTTGGTCTCCATGACCTAGGAGAGAGAAAAGAGAGGTTTAAATGACTGAGTCAGGAGTAAAACGTGTTTCAAGAATTCCTCCCCGGCCACGAGACATTTTCCAACCACCAAAACGTCCTTCTCATACTTCTCCATAAACTTGTTCCACTCGTTGCAAAAATACCAGAGGCCTTCTATCGGCTTACATAAGCCAACTAATTTCCTGAATGCATTTTTATCATGTTTTAAACACCGGTTTACACACATCAACACAAACCCCAACTAAAATTCTTAACATTTACTCACGGACCAGCTACCTAAATGATTGGGAGTGTCAACCGTGTGGCTAGCACCGGCTGACAACAGAAGCTAGTGTTTAATTTTACATTTCCCCAGCCGCCTTAAGGCGAAGCAAGGGCAACAGATTCACAAAGGCTTGCTCACACGGGGCCTTGGCTTTTGTATTAAAAGCAGCGTACGTGCGGTGATATTCCCAGTCCTTTCCTGGAGCTCACAGAGGGCCTCCGTTTCCTCTGAGGCCCCCGGGGGGGACGGAGTAGTTTCAGCTGAAAGGTTGCACAACAAAGCAATTTTCCGTCAGATGACAAAAAGCCTGTACGGACAAAACGCCGCAGGCCGGCTCTGAACTGAATGTCACCCAGTTCCACTGAATGGGGGAGTTTTATTCTTTCCAGACACTTAATAAAAAAACCAGGGGGGGAATGAATGAATACGGAGTCTGCCAAGTGGGAAACAGTGTTTATCTGTGAGATAAAGCCACTCTCCTGAGCTCAGTCACCTTGAGGTGATGCTAATGTCACAGACCTGCCACTTTAAGGGCCCCATTCAGCCATATTTTACATTTGAAGGAAATTGGCTAGGTTCATACGCAGTGCCCCACCGGTGGGGCATTCCTGAAATCATAAAGCGGGCTTGGCTAAAACGACAAAGAAAGGTCAGTCATTGTTGACGCTACGGTACGGGGGGGGGGGGGGGGGGGTCCCATGATGATGGTAAAAGCAGCAGCTGATGAGAGGTCTTAGAGCAACAAAACAGCACAAACACAAAGATCATAAGACTGCTTTATGCCAGATTCTTTCCTTTGTACAGGAAGGACATGATTATTTAACTAGCATTATTTAACTAGCATCTCATCTCCATCAAGTCGGCAGTCGACAAAGAGGCTAGTGACAGAAACCAGACCCATCTGACAGATGCAGCATTAATCTTTATCATCAGTTACCGGCTTCATGACTAATTAGTTTTAAAAAATGACATCAGCTGTTCTAAAACAAGGCGTGCCGAACATGGGTGGCTTCGTCAGCCTGTTAAAGCCGCAGCAACAGACATTAATCATCCTCACGTTCCTCACAGGTTGCTTTATGTCAATCCAGTTACCGACAGGGCTTAGCAGCTGCCAATTAAGACTGGGCATTGCAGCACGTGAAACTTAAACCTAAGTCGAGTGAGAAAATGACGGAGAAAGTGCAGAAAGTTTTGTGGCTGATCCCCTCCCCCACTTATTGCTAAGGTTCACATGTTTATTTAGCACCAAACTGAGGGATCCACCTGAGCATAACCAACTAATGTCAGCTTGTTAGGGGTGTGTTACTCTACAAAGAGCAGAGCAGCAGTGAACAGCCTTATCTGGGCAACAAGTAGATTTACTTAAAAACTACTGTTAAACTAATGGGTGTTGTTTCTGTATTTTATATGTCAAAATAAAAGATTACAATGAATGCATGTTATAACGTTATTATAACTGTTAGATTTAATAGGCTATATTATTTTAGCAGCAGGATTGCTGCTCCTCTGTTTTAAATAGGAGCAATCACACCACATTATACATTTTGGTTTTAAATCTTTGGGTAAATAAAGTTAAACCATGCTATGTTTTGCTCACGTGAGACTCTTATTCCTGCCCATACATAGTAACAATAGTAGCAATCAATTATTTCAGCTATCTTAATTATTCATTCTAATAAATCCAACTAAAATGCAGCTCATGTACAAAATGAATGCGCACCCAGTCTGACCATGCCTCTCTCCTAAATATCAGGTAGAAGAGACTACAGAGGAAATCCAGTCTGGTAAAACAGCAAATTTATTTGCAAACGTTCCAGAAGTAATATATTTACATCAGTAATACACAGAATAAAGCCACAGATTTGATAATGTGTCACAATGTATTTTTGTATTATCTATCGTGGTTCCACGCAGAGATTATATTGGGCAG
The DNA here is from genome assembly GCA_963556495.2 of Valencia hispanica. NCBI lineage: Eukaryota > Metazoa > Chordata > Actinopteri > Cyprinodontiformes > Valenciidae > Valencia > Valencia hispanica. The sequence continues at coordinate 32,937,646 of OY747707.1, read as the reverse complement.
CACATAAAACTGCCGATAAAGAAACATCTTTATCGGCAAAGAAAATCTGATAATTATAGAGAACATTTTTCATTCAATTTTCAAAAATAAACTAAAGCTGTATATATATATATATATATATATATATATATATATATATATATATATATATATATATATATATATATATATATATATATATATGTATATATATTAGATTTTTTTTATTGTCACTAGATTAATTATTGCTATAGCTTGAAATTCGATAGACAATGTACCTCTGCATATGAGGGGAGGTAATGTGGGGAGGGGGAATTCCCAGAAATAATGTCATTCTTTTATTCTTTCGTTTCAAATGTCCTTTCAGACCTTAAAATAAGATGTAAGGTATTCCTCAAAAGCAGCAAAACGAAAAGAGAATAAACCCTAATAAAATAGCCATTGTTTGCTTGTTCCCGTGGGTATTTGTTTGTGTGTTTGTTGCCAGACGTGTGCCAGAGTGCCTGCAAGGTCAGCTGAGATGGTAAAAGCGGATTCTTCTCACTAAGTCCTCAATTTGATTAGGAGTAAAGCAGCACTTTGTGAGGGGGATTTCACGTGACACACAGACACATTGCACTTGGCTTTAACAACTGCTAATTGGACTTAATGTTCTTATGCTGCAACACTTCTTTCACCAGCACTAACCGGACTGCTCTTCTACCATTTCTGCAGCCAACCTACCAATATATAACTAAAAAAAAACCATCCCAGAAATGCATTGTTCCTACAATCGACTGGTGCACCATATATGTCCTTGCACTTGTATCGCAGAGAGAGAGTGAGAGAGAGAGAGGTCAAAGAGGATTGTATTAATGCTGTTGTGTTGTACTTATGATTTAGAGTACTCACCACCAACTGGTGAAAACCACTTAAATGCCAAATGCCCCTTATTTCCTTCTTACACGTTGCCACAGCTATTTCCTGATGTATGCAACAATGACGCACAATGCTCTAGAGTCCGTTAAACGTGCAAAAGTGTTCCGCTTCAGATTCATGCAGAAATTTAAACATACTCCCAGGCTTAAGGACGGGAAACTAAGAACCTGCACGCCTTCCAGTAATCTGCACACATGCTGTTGAACCACATGCAAAAGCGCAGCAGAACAGAGATAAGATAGGTCACACACCTGGTAGAGCTTGATGATATGGGGATGGTTCAGCAGCTTCATTATCTGCACCTCTCTGTAGATTTTCTCCAGGTTAGAGGGGCTCAGCCTGGTCTTATCAATGATCTTTATTGCCACCTGGAAAATAAAATGCATGAACAAGGATTATTATCAATACATAAAAAAAATAAAAGGCGTGCAATTTAAAATAACTACAAATACATGATACGAGAAAGGCTACTGACCTGTGTTTTGGTGACTTTGTGCTTGGCCAGTTTCACCACTGCAAAGTTTCCTTTCCCCAGGGTGTGGATGATCTCATAAAAGCCGACCTGAAGTGGCCTTCCCTGCGCAGGGCTGGGCTGAGCAGCTCTGCTGGTGTCTGTCATGATCACCATGGTGCACCAACTCTAGTAGCAATGCTTGGATAAAGGTAGGCTTGTACCTGTACAGACAAGCACAACAAATACTAATTTATTACATTCTCAATTCAACCTATAGAGATCTAGATAATAAAAGAAAAACATTTCCAAAAGTAGGTAATATTATTGTTATTATTATTATTATTAGCTATTATTATTATTAGCTATTATTCAAAACAAATATATACATTTTGTTAAAAAAATTCAGTTGTTTTATTATAGATCACTCTAGTTCCTCAAGAAGACAAACAAAGAACAATCGCTTATCAACAAAAAAAGTCACCAAAAAGAAAAATGTGAAATAATCGCACTTGACTGAACTAGCCGGATGATTAATTTACTCATTTATATACCTAATAATATTATTAGAAATATTATTTTTGCGAGGATAAGGTGTAAACCAAATATCAAGCAATAAAAAGTGATAAAGACTTACCTTAAAAAAACATAAAGCGCCTTCTCTCACAGTTCAGACAGCTATGAGACGAAAAGTGAACCATTCCACCAAAGCTCCAAAAAAACAAACACATCAAAAAAGGGAAAAACTGCGGAGACCACGCGCGGTGCAACTTTTCCCTTCAGGTCTTCTCTTTGAGCTCACAGAAAGGCTTTCGGCCCGGGACTGCGCTGCGGCCGGTGTGTGCCTGAAAGCTCCGCCGGAATGCAGAGCTAAGGGCTTCGGCACTCGCAAAGGGAACTCCTCCTCCCTCCCTCCCTCCCTCCCTCCCTTCCTTCCTTTTCCTCCCCTCCTCTCTCGCCCCCCGCCACCATAACAAATTGATACCCACCTCATTAACGTCACACCCGCGTCAGAGCTCCGAGCTGGGTGCGAGGCAAGGCCGGACCCGAGCGCGACGCACGGGTTGCTGGGCAACAGCTCGGCTAGGGCGCTCGGTGACGCGAATGCTGATGGAGAGGTTGCTTGGAGATGGGAACGGTGACGTCAGTCGTGAAGATGTGTCACCACGTGATGTTTCCGTCCGCCGGGCTGGCAGCTCGCGGGCTGTCTCGCGCTTCACGGTTCCCCTTTACGGAGCGGGAGCGCGCGCAGCCTCAGCAGGAACAGAAACAGAAAGCAGACTGGTTTTGCAGCTCTCAGAACACTTATCCGACTCTGAAACATTGTAAAAATAAAAATATATTTCAATCTGAAACTTTTATTCTCAAGCATGCCTGCTTTTTTATTCGAACCCCCACATGCAGGTGCAGCAACATAATTAAACACCCTTAGGATACAGGTAAAAGTACATTTTAACAATATTACTTTTCAGTAGGTAATTAGAGGGGCATGTTGTTGCAATTATAGAACTTTTGCCCTGCAGCAAGAAAGTCCTGGGTTTGAATCCCAGCATCGGTGTGCATGGAGTTTTCAAGTTCTCCTGGTGCATGAGGAGGTTCTCTACTGGTACCTTGACTTCCACCCACAGTAACAACACATGACTGTCAGGTTAACTGGTTAAATCGCCAAGTGAGCATATGTCTGCTTAATTGGTTGTGCTGCTGAAATAGCCACCAGCCCACCCTGCAAAAACAAGCCTGTATAGATAAAGGACGGAAGGCTGGACGGATAGATAGATAGATGCTATAGTTATGCAACTGGCAGTTAGTGTAAAAGGAAAATAATTATTACAAAACAAATACCAAGCTAATGGAGATGCACAAGTTCTCTTAAAGAGTCATGTGAATAATTAAACAGGCTACAGTGGGACTCAATGGATTTGTATCCTGTAGTCTTGCATGTGCAGATTTGCAAAATATAGCAATATATGCAAGTAAGGTTATGGAGTTAACCCAGATACATGTAAAGATAGTGTCAACAAAGCCTATAAAGTCATTTTGCGATATTTCCAAACATTTATGGAAGTGGCAAGTAAACACAAGTATGAAGAATTTTGATTCTTTTTTTTAAACACTTCTTATACATTTTCTGCAGGACTGGGAATGGGGGTTTGTGACAGCTACTCCAAAACATTGACTTTGTTTTCCTTAATCCGCTGTGACATTTATCTTTTTAAACAACTTATAGTAGGTCTATGGTCTGGACAAAACATGTTAATTACGTTCTTTGCACAAAATCACGTTCACATGAAAAAATCTCACCAGAAAATTCTTGACTTTCAGAATTACCAGTTTAGATAGCTCTCTCACTTCTATGCAAATTGGCGGACCGCTTCATGTTCAATTCAATTCAGTTTATTTACAACAACAGATGTGATTTCAAGGCACTTTACAAGAAAAGCCATTTCAATACAATCATACAAACATTGCAATCCCTCGGCTGCGGGTTTGCCACACATGAAAACGGCATGGAATTGGAATTAATGGGCGAAGTTTGGCAGGTGCGAGGGGATATATGCAAATTGAGCTTATTGTAACGTCACAATAAGGCACTTTTTGAAACGGCTTGTAGAAGCACAAGATTTCTGACTGCAAACCTTTGCACCAAAAAATGGATGAATGGTTTTTATAAAAGTTTGGAGTGTTTATAGAGACTGAAATTTGCATAATATGGAGCTTACATATTGCTCAGTTAAAAAAAGTGTTAAATCCACTGGGGTCAGGCACCTACCAGGAAGGAATTGCAAAAAATAGATCAGGGACCATCACATGATTGATGTGGTGGAAAATCTCAAGAAATGAAGCTTTGCGACACAGAATTGGGTATGTGCTATATTTGTAAATACTGGAAAACTATTGCTATCCTGTTACGAAGCTAAATAAACCCTTGTTCAATTTCAAGGGTTCATGTTTCAGAGAAAAAAAAGTTTTACCTAGATCTAAAACCTATTTCAGCATAACCTGGAATCATCTTGAATTGATATATTACATCATCATTCTTACATTCCTGATTCTATTATATAGTCAATTAATCAATTATATTATATTATTAAACTGAGCTAACACTATTTTTAAAACTTTCATCTTGATAATTTTACATGCAAGGCAGCCATGTTGAATTTGACCCTGGCTTTCAAAGACAGGATTTTGATTTTAGCAGCTGTTCTATTCATTTTCCTGACTTGGAAATAAGATATTTTAACATCTATGGACAAATCAAACAGACCATTCCACTATTCCAACATTTTTCATTCTCAGCCAGTAGGTTATAGATTTGCTGCTTTGTTTAGGATTAATGTCCTGTTGCCGACCAATTTTAAACCAAGCTCAGCTGTTGAACAGATGGCCACACATCTGATCATTTTACACAGTGGTAAATGTATAAGTTCTTGGCAGACTCTGAAGAACTCCTGGAGTTGCAAAACAACTTTGCAAAACTCCAAAGCATGTGCTTTTGTAGAGATTTCCTCCGTTCCTTATTTTTCAGCTTTGAGTTAATCACCTGCAGCACTTGGCTTTGCTAAAAGCAGAAAAAGTGAAAGTGATCATTTTTACACACTGCTTTTGCATTTGTGGTTTTGGTTAGTGGAGTAGTAGTAGATGTTTATTTATACTTTTATTTAAATAATTTAATAATTTGCCACATATAATAATGTCCAAATAGATGACAACTTTTACTGTTTGGCTGTTTTTTAATATGTTGAATAATGAATCTTGGGGTAATCAGAGGTTAACTGAACAGCTTATCTTTGATAAACAGTTTCAGTGGTTGTTTGTTCTGAGGATGACATAATAAGACATTTCCCTAACAATACAGGGTAGTTCTTATTCTGCTTTTGGGTTGTTTGCTTTTTGTTCATACTGTTAAAAGGTTTTTGTAGTTCACGTATCTACAAGGATATCAGTAGTTTGCAAATGCATAATCTTATCCGTACTGGCAGAACGACTCCCCTGGCTTTCATTTTAGGTGGCCTTTTTTATCACCACAAAGCCACAGAACGTATGTTGGAGTCACTGCAAATATCTTGTTTGCATCCAGTTACGTCTCTGATTATCAGTTTGGGAACAAATACAACATTTCCAAAGACAAAGTCATCAAAATATGTCAGAATTGTTTGGGCTGCTGAGCGGCTCAGATCGCAGAAAAGGCGACAGCGTGTTGCTGTAACACTGTGTGACGCGTGTAAAAGAGAAGTCACTGTAAATAGCAAACAGCAAACACCTTATTGTGTTCTGCCACACTCTCAAATGTTAAAGGAATGCAAATCGCATGCAAAATGTCACAACTCAAAGGTCATGCAGTTTTTCGATGCACACTAGCAACAAAACCACACGACCCACAGAGCATCTTGTCACGCTTTTTTCATAAGCAAATGTCTGCTGCCATTTGAATGTGAGCATCCCTTTCATGCTGCAGATGTTGTATTTCCTGTGTGGGCAAAGTATTTGCCTTAGTCAGCGTCTGAAAGATGCAACATTTCTAGCACCCCAATTTTATTTTTTATTTTTTAATCCAATGATACGTTTTGGGAATTCACTCATTTGAGTTTGATATCCTGGGTCTGTATGCAAAATTGATCAAACTTCTCAAGAAAATGCAAAAATACTCTTGTGTTTGTGAGGGGAAAATGCTGTCTTTAACTTTTTCAGAATGTTATAACAAAGTCTGTTGATTAACATATCTGTGTAAGATGTCTCCTTCCAGGTTTGAGAGATATAGAAACATGCAAACGAGGAACATCATAGTCAATGAAACATTGAAGCAAAGCGCTCAATTTGCTGCTTGACTGGGTCTTATCAGCCACTTCCAACCCTTCCCCTATACACTCCTATCATGTGTTTACACAACAAAGCAGCAAATCCTATACTTCCTGTTTACGCCGGCACAAACCGCATTTACGTTATTGGTGATGTAAAGCACTCTTAAAATTTGGTGTTGACAGTTCAGTCCTGAAGCTACAAAAATGCTTAGCTGGACAAAGGTTCTTTTTATTTAAGATTGACTTTTGGAAGGCCCTCACCTCATCGACATAAAAAATATTGTAGATTTTACTTAAAAGCCAGATTCCTTCCAGGAAACCAACCAATTCTGACTTAACCCCAAAACATCTACCCAGATGGAAAGGGACAATATTCAGCTAGAATCATGCCCAAATAAATAAATGAAATGTTTTAATCTTATACATAAACAACAAATCAGAAAAACATAAATAAAAATTAAATAGGAATAATAACCAAACTTTTCATGTTCAGTTTGAAAAGGAACAGAATAATAAATAAATACTACCCCCATTTGACTCACTAAGTAAATACTTACACGATTGTAGAGTATTTGGGTTTTGGGATGCATCTCTGTGTGTGCGTACTTAGATTGTTTTCTTGTTTCCCATGTTCCCTTTGTATTCTAGCATGTACTTTGTTCATCTTCAGCCTTCCTTCACAGCTGCATCCAGTTTCTAATCAGTCATTTGCTCCTGGTTCAGCAATAAACTCTCCTGTCTCTCCGTCAGACAGATCAGATCCTCCTATTTAGTTGCCAACCTGTATCCCTGTGTTTCCCTTGCGCTATATTCTTTTGGCTTCACTCCTGGGGTTTAGTTTTTGTCGTTTTTTTTATTTATTATTATTTTTAAGTAAACAGTTTGACTTTCACCGGCTTGCCTCCTCCCTGCCATTCAACATTTTATGACCTATACATTATGCATTTCAGTCGAGAGTATCTAAATACTGTCCACATAAATATTTCCACCTATAATTTGTTCTCCATGTCACAATTATCCAGTCTACACCATCCACAAAAGTTCCTATACAATTAATACGCTGTTATACCCTCCATAGCAGGGGTGTCCAACTCTTGGCCTCAAAGTGCCGGTGTCCTGCCAGTTTTGGACGAGACTCTGCTCCAACACAGCTGATTCAAACGGTCCACTACCTCTTAAGCATGGCAAAGTTCTTCAGCAGTCTGCTAACGAGCCATCATTTGATTCAGGTGTGTTGAAAGAACAAAAACATGCAGGATAGCGGCCCTTGAGAACTTACTTTGGACCCACTAGTCGATACCAACGCATCATTGTAGGGTCGCAGAGGAGGTGCTGCCTGCCTCTGGCGGTCAATCCACAATAAATTTCTTCTTCTGCACTCATTTTTTGTTTTTACAATTCACAGAAGATATGTTTAGTCCAATCATCCTGCTGTGAAAAAAGAACAGCTCAAAATGCATCTTTAATAGCTTTTTCATTCAGAGGACCGCTAAACGCTGCACTGTGCATTCAGTCATTCATCCATTCACGCACAGATTTACACGCTGATGGTGGCAAGCTACATTGTAGCTGCAGCTGCCGGTGAGGCTGCCGGACACAGGCGCCACCCGGCCCCCTGACCACCACCAGCAGGCAAAAGGCAGGTGAACTGTCTAACCCAAAGATACAGTGACTAGGATGGACAGAACTGGGATTCTAACTGGCAACCCACCGATTACAAGACGAATTCCTACCACCTGAGCCACAGTCACCCCCCTTACTTTCTTCAAACAATAATAAAATATATTAGAAATAGGAAAATATTGTTTTTACTGTTGTTAACCTTCATTTGCAAAAAAGAAATAACAATAAGGCAATGATACCGAATCTGTAGGAAACTATCTCCAAAAGTGGTTAGTAATACTGAAGAGCAAGAACTACTAATAATAACATAGTGAATAAATGTGCTGAACAAGAAATTCAACCCAAATCAGCCTTTGACAAGGAGTCCTCTCTGTAATTCTCACACTTCCTTTCTGTCTCACACTTTCAGACCAACACAGAGGCCCCCCATGACCTCTTACTGATTAGTCCCCGATTCCCTGTACTCTGCTCTGTTCGATTGCGTATATTAGTTAAAGTAATTATTACTCGAAAAGCACTCGGAGAGCGTGCCGACCTCCACCAAGGCACCTCAGTGCCCCCCAAAACTGTTTTTGGGATCACCCACAAAATCGAATCACTTACCCCTGGTCCCACTGCAGACATTTCCTGCAAATTTAATCAAAATTCATCTTTAACTTCTTGAGTTATGTTGCTGACAGACAAGCAAACAAACAAACCCTTGCAAAAACATAACCTCTTGGCAGACGTAAAATGTTCACTTTATTCCTTTGAATGTCAAAAAAATACCAATTAGGGATTTCCTGAGGAGCAGGACATCTGCGGGAAATTGCAACAAACAGTTGTTCATCCCCAGCTTGTCTTGAAAAGCTAGTAGCAACGAAAAGAGGTGATGATTGCACAATGCTTCACTTTGAGGTGAGCAGATACAAGAAAAGACACGTGTTTCTACTTCCCGCATTTCTTATGACCTTCAACTAACATGGGTGAACAAAGGTCACCTCAGAGGGGTATTTCAACCTCTTTATATTTTGCTGCCTAACAGTTAAAAGAGGGCGTATGACAGGACGTGATGAGTCACGAATGTGGCCTGAGGGGTTTCTGTTTGGTCTTGTATAGAGGCTGCATGTTCTTTCCTGTACTCTATGTGCTGTCCAGATCTGTGAAAACGTGACTATAAGATGTTTGCTCACAAAATCCTCTAATTGGAATTGTTCTACTTTATACATCGCTGTTAAAAGTTTGGGTTTTTTCCCTACTGGGATCAAACAAACTGTCCTCTCAAAGACCTCCCTTCAAAGACTGAAGGGATTTCAGTCTCAAACCTCACAACACGAGGTGTGATGTATGCTCCAAAAACCAGGTCTTGTCTTGAAACACTTATTAACCCTGAGTTCTTGCTGCAATGTGAATTAACTCTGGCTGTGTGTGATAACAGCACTTACTATCTATCAGCAGCTATAATTTGTGACACTTTAGTGAGTCTGAGTCTGCAATTTAAATCCTTCTTTCAGTCTAACTCCTCAAGCTTTCCTATTTTGTCACATTATACAACTGCAGCCTTCAACATGTTTATTGGAGTTTAATGTCACAGAGCAAAGCAGAGTAGAAAATAATTGTGGAGATGAAGAAAAAAATATAGAAGGGTTTAATTTTTTTTCTCCTATAAACAAAATCTGAAGAGTATGGCACGTATTTGTTTTCAGGCCATCTTTCCAGCTGATGGTCATTGGGTATATAAGGGTCTAGCACCTTTGTTCACCATGAGACTGAAATCTATTAACCTTTTTTTGCAAAACTGGTTGGAGATAATTTGAGAACAGTAAGTCTAGCCACAGTTTCTCAACTGGATTTCAGAATCCATTGCTGGAAGGTTAACATCCTCTCTATTCTCAAGTCTTTTGCAGCCTGTTACATGTTCTCTTTCTGGATTCTCCTGTGTTCATCTCATCCATCTTCTCATCAGCTCCGGTAGCAAACTAGCCACACTGTTCCAAATAGGTTTTTACTTTGTTAGTCTGTATGAAATCCCTATAAAGCAGCTGCATTGAAGTTTGTGCTTGTAAGGTGACAAAATGTGATAAGGGTGACAGAGCATGCACCGATCACAGGGAGAAATAAAACACACAACAGCTTCTTATAACATGTTGGATTGCTTCTTTTTTAAGTTCTGTTTTCAGCTTTAAACTAGTGTTTCAACACCAGCAAAAAAATCTTGTAGAACTGGAAATAAATTAGGGGACAAGTCCTGCAAAGTTTGTACATATTAGTCATTGTCAATGGTGTCATGAGACTTAATTATCTAAAGCCAATTTAATGAACAGGGTGTGAACAAAATATAATTGCACAGTCTGATCATTAAAATGTTATCTGAAAGAAATTGTTGAAAAACTAGGTGTGGCATTTACTGTGACTTGTACAAAAGGGACACTGTGGAAAGTGTTAGAGCAGTGGTCCCCAACCGGTACCGGGCCGTGGGACATGTGGTACCGGGCCGTGGGTCATGTGGTACCGGGCCGTGGGTCATGTGGTACCGGGCGTGGTACATGTGGTACCGGGCCGTGGGTCATGTGGTACCGGGCCGTGGGACATGTGGTACCGGTCCGTGGGTCATGTGGTACCGGGCCGTGGGTCATGTGGTACCGGGCCGTGGGTCATGTGGTACCGGGCCGTGGGACATGTGGTACCGGGCCGTGGGTCATGTGGTACCGGGCCGTGGGTCATGTGGTACCGGGCGTGGGACATGTGGTACCGGGCCGTGGGTCATGTGGTACCGGGCCATGGGTCATGTGGTACCGGGCCGTGGGTCATGTGGTACCGGGCCGTGGGTCATGTGGTACCGGGCCGTGGGACATGTGGTACCGGGCGTGGGACATGTGGTACCGGGCCGTGGGTCATGTGGTACCGGGCGTGGGACATGTGGTACCGGGCCGTGGGTCATGTGGTACCGGGCCGTGGGTCATGTGGTACCGGGCGTGGGACATGTGGTACCGGGCCGTGGGTCATGTGGTACCTGGCCGTGGGTCATGTGGTACCGGGCGTGGGTCATGTGGTACCGGGCCGTGGGTCATGTGGTACCGGGCGTGGGTCATGTGGTACCGGGCCGTGGGTCATGTGGTACCGGGCGTGGGACATGTGGTACCGGGCCGTGGGTCATGTGGTACCGGGCCATGGGTCATGTGGTACCGGGCCGTGGGTCATGTGGTACCGGGCCGTGGGTCATGTGGTACCGGGCCGTGGGACATGTGGTACCGGGCGTGGGACATGTGGTACCGGGCCGTGGGTCATGTGGTACCGGGCGTGGGACATGTGGTACCGGGCCGTGGGTCATGTGGTACCGGGCCGTGGGTCATGTGGTACCGGGCCGTGGGACATGTGGTACCGGGCCGTGGGTCATGTGGTACCGGGCCGTGGGTCATGTGGTACCGGGCGTGGGTCATGTGGTACCGGGCCGTGGGTCATGTGGTACCGGGCCGTGGGTCATGTGGTACCGGGCCGTGGGTCATGTGGTACCGGGCGTGGGACATGTGGTACCGGGCCGTGGGTCATGTGGTACCGGGCGTGGGACATGTGGTACCGGGCCGTGGGACATGTGGTACCGGGCCGTGGGTCATGTGGTACCGGGCCGTGGGTCATGTGGTACCGGGCGTGGGACATGTGGTACCGGGCCGTGGGTCATGTGGTACCGGGCCGTGGGTCATGTGGTACCGGGCATGGGACATGTGGTACCGGGCCGTGGGTCATGTGGTACCGGGCGTGGGACATGTGGTACCGGGCCGTGGGACATGTGGTACCGGGCCGTGGGTCATGTGGTACCGGGCGTGGGACATGTGGTACCGGGCCGTGGGTCATGTGGTACCGGGCCGTGGGTCATGTGGTACCGGGCCGTGGGTCATGTGGTACCGGGCCGTGGGTCATGTGGTACCGGGCGTGGGACATGTGGTACCGGGCCGTGGGTCATGTGGTACCGGGCGTGGGACATGTGGTACCGGGCCGTGGGACATGTGGTACCGGGCCGTGGGTCATGTGGTACCGGGCCGCGGGCCACACATAGAGAATAAATAACTTCCAGTATTTCCGTTTTATTTATTATCTGAGGGTGACCGCTGTTTTATTTTGAAAAATAACCGGATATCCCCGTTACATAGCTCAGTCTTGACAGTAATCCCACAAGCTAGCAAGATGGATAGAAAACAAACGTTTCTTTGGAAAGGGGAAAAGGCCCAAGGCTCTCACTGATTCCGCGTTGTGGTGAGTTAGATGTTTTATGCACTTTGTCTTTGTGGTAAATCTTGAATTATTAAAGGGATGTTTACATGTTACCATGGCGACCAGAGATCGTTAGGGGGCGGAGTGTTACTCGTGTCATGTTGTCTGCTCGATGTTAGGAGGAGGCTGTTAATAAAGCTGCGATTACACATTGGATTTACGTCTTTTGTTATAATTTAAAAAATAACCCGTTTTTATACGGTCCGTTATCATTTATCCGCCACACCTTAAAGGCCGGTCCGTGAAAATATTGTTAAAGCGGTCCGTGGCGAAAAAAAGGTTGGGGACTTCTGATTTAGAGGTTGTTTCTTGTTTGTGTAAAGATTATTTGAGAGAAGTCGTGCAAACCAAATCACCTGATTTTGTTGTGTCTACAATGTAATCAGACAGGATTGGGCCTCTCCAGCATCTGAGTTGTGAAGGAAAACTTTTAGGGTATAGTGGTAATCCTAATACTTCCATTCATAATCAAGTATTTTTCTACTGTGTTTGTGCTTCATAATCCGACTGTTTCACACTTATGTGTTACAATATCTTCATTGGGACACTTTTGTTTTTCTCCCTTTAGGGTATCAGACATTTGAGGGGAAACAAATAGTTTTTATCAAAATTTTTTAAACATTCAGAACATTTGCAGAAAAACACATATTATATTTCTGGTCTTATAGAGGTGGGCCAAGCAGAGCCCTCCCCAACACGTGCATGTCAAATCTGTAGACTGCTTATTTTACATTGTCGATTACATTACTGACACAGGGTTACCAATTACTACTTCAACCTATTAGTTACATAGATTAGTGCATTAATGAAATAAATTCTTCATTAACACTATACGTTGAATTATAGTATATGGGTTGTCTTCAATTAATGTGTGATAAGTGTTTATGTTTAAGTTGGCTTAAAAAAATCAGGACTAGATGTTTTCATCTACTAGAGCTTTCAGAGTGACCTTGAGTAAAAATATAGTCTTCCTGTGACCTACTTTTAGGCTTTTTCTTTTACTTTCTCAAAACAATAAATGGAAAAAATTTGCTAATAAAATACTTTGCCCATACTAAAATACAGTACAGAAAGAGGAGAAATAAAGGCAGATGTAAAAAGAAAAAAGTAAACTGACCAGGATCAAAATTAACATACTATATTATGATGCAGAAAGTAGCTAAATAATAAATGATTTCAATTCCTGGTGTTTTGTCTCCTAAAAAGATGATGAGCATTAAAATGTTTGTTGGGTGTTTTGAATATGAAATGTTTCCGTTTTAACTGTGGGAGCTGAACTTTAAGGTGGTTTAATTTATTATGCAATGTTTCAAGTGCCCAATGCAGGTGTTTGACCGCAGGGTTGCATCATAGATTTATCCATTTTACAGGAGTTTTGCTTTTGTTTCCTCATCTGGTGAAATAAAGCATCACAAATGCTTTGGGGTTTCTTTTCTTTTTTTTAATAAAAAATATTCTTGGGCACAACTCTATGATTTATTCCTGAAAAATCAATATAGGCTCTGTTAGTTGTCATTTCATTTAGCTTTTCCAAAGCAGATCTTGGAAAAAAGTATACAAATATTAATGGAAAGTTAGTGTTCAGTACTGTAATCTCTCCAGAAACTACTGCTCCAAGCAGTAGCAGATTATCTTTATTAAAGCCTGGCACTTTGCCTAGCTGGTGACTCTGTGGATCATCTGCAACGAGGAAGGACAACAATGAAACTTTGGATCAGTCATATCTTTATTTCACCTTCCAAGAAGCTCATCCCAATTAAAAACATCTGGACAATAACTGTTCCAACATCGTTAATACAATTAGGATTTCATTTTGACTAATCATACCAAATGCCTTTCTGCATTAGCTGTGTTGAACCACTAACTATCAGCTCAACTCCTACGACAATCAAGTCATAACCTAGTTAACCACAATGCTACAATGTTAAAGGGGAAGTCTTGAGTTGTTATATGCTTGCATCTTTCATTTGCTAAAATAGCTTCTTCTTAAACAAAGATGAAACCGAGTCCTTTAGGCATTTTAGTATTTAATATAGCATGTTGTGCCACCATGGAGTGAGTCAAAAACAGTTCCATACTCATATCCCTAACCCAACCCTTCTACCCCTTAAATAGTATTTCACAATCAGTTCTTATCTAGGGGGAGCAACCATTCTCTTTCCCACGTACGTGTCCACTTCATGTTCAGGTTTTCATCGTTTATCAGGGGACCATACTTAAACTGACTGGTGTGAGGCAAGCAATACAATAACCTCTCATGTGATGTCCTCCCCGAGCTACTGCCTGGTTCTGATCCATTTATTAACAGAACAGAGAGCAGGCTGTGCGCCGAGTTATGCTGCACCGCGTTGCGCCACAGTTCTCAGAATATAATTTCTGATTTTTGTTTAATTTTTTTCCAGTGCAACTTAAAATGTGAGCAATTATTGCTGCTGGTTAAAAAAATTCTTCAAAAGGCTCATTATTTGTATCATTATTAATTTCCAAAAATTCGAAAGTAATTTTTCTACTTGTGAAAGCTTTTTGAAGTTTAAAAAAATTTGAAAAAAGAGGAGTGGATCCGAGGCACTCTGGTAAATAAAAGTCCTTTAATTCTGTCTAGAGGGACATGTTGATTTTTGAAGTTTGTCATTGAACTATTCTTTCTAACCACAGTACTGGGCCAAGTGTCCTATTTTTTTGGTAATCAAAATATGGTCACCCTAGTTTATCTTCTAACAGCATGAGTTTAGTTTCTTTGTCCAGAGTGTCTTCTCCCTGCTAGCCTGGAGCCTGACGACTCTGATAGCCCAAACGAACCAGGCATCAGTCTAACATGGTTGAACATACTACTATCACCTTGCTAATGTCTTGCCCTGGCAAGCTGATACATTAGTTATCAGAACATTACACACAGAAGCCCTTTGTCTGTTTCTAACATGACCTACTATCCCAGGTAGGCTACACTTACAAAAACAGGGAATGAACAATTAAACCCTAATTACATAAAAAACATTCCATCCATCCATTGTACCCGTCCATCCTATGCAGGGTTGCAGGGGGGCGGGTGCCTATCTCCAGCAGTCACAGGGCAAGAGGTGGGGTTCACCCTGGACAGGTCGCCAGTCCATCGCAGGGCAACACAGAGACATACAGGACAAACAACCACACTCACAGTCATACCTAAGGGCAATTTAGAGAGACCAACTCACCTAACATGTTTTTGGACTGTGGGGGGGAACTAGAGCACCCTGAGACCACCATGCAAACTCCATGCAGAAAGACCCTAGGATGGGATTCAAACCTTCTTGCTACAAGGCAACAGTGCTACCAACTGCCCCATTGTGCAGCCCTAACAAACATTTCCTAACACCTAAATAATACAAATGTAAAAAGAAAGCATATTTGCAGAGAAGAGAAAACATTAAACTAAACAATACAATTAACTGACCTCTCTTCTTTCTTTCTTTAGAGGAAGTGCTTTAGGCATTAGAGAGGAACCCACACGCAATAACTTGCATGAAAAACTATACTGAGGACTGAACAGGAAAAAGAAGGAAATAAAAGCGTAGTCAAAGAAAATGCATCTGCTGATTTCACAAAGCTCTATTACGGTCTCATTTTCTGTAAACTGTTAACCCATACAACCTTTAAAACAAAATGGAAATTAAACTAAACATGTTAAAGCTAAGCAATGCCCTTATCTATGCTACTCACACTGTAAAAACAAACTAAGCTGACCAAATGGAAAAACAGCCTAGTCAAATAAAAAAATAACATACAATGTATGAATATAAAAAAATGTAATGAACAAAAGCTTGATAAAAAAGATTGAAACCATTTAAATCTGTCTTTATCCTAATTTGATTTTCAGGATCCTTTAATGGCTCAATGCTCTGAATTTAACATTTCTAAAAATAAAAAAAAATCTCTTAATTCAATTTAGTTCAATAAAGCTTATTTATATGTTGTAGAGCCAATTAACAACAAATGTAATTTTAAGGCCCTTCACAAGAATCCAGAGGGAAAAAAATCAAAGGCAGTTGAAACAAGAAGTTTACATACACCAAAGAAAAAGACACATGCCTCTTTGGTTAAATCAGACTAAACTGTTTGAGGTCAGTTAGAATCACCAAAATTATGTCTATTTGCTAAATGCCACAATAATAACAGAAGATTTATTTATTAATGTCTTCAAAAATCATACATTTTCCTACAGAATGATTACTATCTCTTTAAACAATGACACAAAGTCCAGTAATGTCATGTCTTTGGAATCTTCTGACAGGTTACACAAACAGAAATACAACATTATGGCACATTACAGTATGATATATATGGGGTCAATTCAATCCAATCATATAGACAGATTCAATCGGTCACATACATTCTAGTTCGATAGTTCTGAAACACTGCACTCAGTTCAGTTTATTATTCAAATTGTTAATAAGTTTTCTATCTAAGGAAAACGAGAAGACTACATTGAGTCATTGATTTTGCAGCAATTACTCCTCTAAATGAAGAAAAAAACGATCTGAACAATTAATGTAGTCTTTAAAGCTCTGCTGATCACAAATTTGTGAAAAGAATCAGGCAGTTTCAGAAATGCCTGAAGTTACTTAAAAGCCACAGTACACAAGTAAAAAACCATAAATGATTTCAGTCACACAACAGTGAACTCTGAAAAAAAGAACTAAATTGGACAGAAAGTGAGAACACATATTTACTTGTGGGGTGAATTTAGATGTTTTTAGGAGAAAACAAATGGACCTCGAGTCCAAAAATTGTGAAAACATCCGAGGTTTCATTCAGTCAACGCATTGTGATTGTGTATTAGTGCCTATGTTAAAAAGCTCTACCCCTGCAGACAGTCTTACTAATTGACCAGCTAATGTGACTTTGTTCATAAGTCTGTTACTATGTAAAGAGCAGCACCTACAAGGGATAACATTCTGCTCAACTGCTTGAAAACTATGTTTTTGCTTGAGTTTAGATAATAAATGCAAAAGCTGACAATATTATAACTAATAATTGATATGTTACTGTTATGTTATGTATTTTGTATCTTTTATTTTATTTTATTTTATTGTCTTTTTATATACATTTAGATTTTAAATGTCTTTACTGAGAGTAAACCAGAACTAAAGTTAAATCCCTTGATTGTCTGCACAATCTTGGTGATTCTGATTAAAACATTTTGTGCTATTACTATTTCCATACGGTTTTTAATCATGTGTATTTCCATGCCTAGTCTCCACTATATAAATTAAAAATGAAAAAATAAATTAAAGTTCATTCCTTGTTTGATTTTAGAGAAAAGGAAAAGAAAGAATGGGCAAAATCACCATTTTGGCCCTGTTTCCACTTGATATCTGGATCATTTGGCATTGTCGTACACACATTTTAAAACATAACTGTATGTAGACACATAGATAATGAACAGAACACTCACAGCCCATGTTCCATTCACTGACCTCAACCCGTTTGTCTTCTTGTTTTGCTTCGTGCGTTTGCAAACCCCAGCAGTCAATGAAAAGCTCCTTTGTGTGATCATCTGGTGTCATTGTGTCCTGCACAGCACAGTGGAACCATTCTTCTTTGGCAATTAAGGGTGATCTGTCTATGCTTGTTTACTTTGGCAGGCAGGAACTGTCCTCGTGAGCTTGTGCGTCAAGCTATCATCCAGGAGGTTCAGCGGGAAACTCCTAAAACAAGATGTTTCACTGACCGGGGGTCTCACAGACCTCTCCACACCACAGCGTACAGTTTCCACAGAAACAGGACGTACAGTCTGAAGTTCTGGGAGAATATTCATCTGACCAGAGGTTATATAACTTAGTTTAAAATGAGAATCCTGTAAGACAGAGAAAGGTTCAATATTGTTTGATGATGGAGACAATTTCATGGTCATAATATTTCTCTCTACAGGAAACACACACAAAAAAAAAAATCAGCTAGGTGGTTATATACTGCTGCAGTTAGTTTTACAGTCCCAAGGGGCACTTCATTAACCTAAATCATTTTCACATCAGGTAATGGGTTATTATGCATGATGTCAGGTTTTTACTGTTAATAGTCAATTTGTAATCATTGTTTTTCTTTTACATGAATGCTCAGGAGTCTGAAATTATTGCAACATATGTGAGATTATCGCGAAATGCTGACAGAAGTAAATCTGTGTTTTTCCTTAGTTACATTGCTGGAAGTGAAATTAAATGGTTATGGATAGAGATGGGGAAAAGATCAAACATCCTGCATATTAAGGTATATTAGGAATGTCTCCTAGGCATTTGGCCCTTGGAGAATTTGATCAAGATTGGCTAAGTCCTCTGCCTTTCTGTGCATTTTAGCTTTAAATGTCAAACAGAAGAGGCTGTTTAATTTTTAGGCTTTGCTATTATATGTTACGCACTTTCTGACACAAGGATAATTACCAGTCTGACATCGGCATAGAGGATAACAAACCTTGGTTGCTGATTATATCATATCAGTGCTCTCCAACCCTGATCCTCGAGGTCTACTGTCCTGCAGGATACTGATGCATCCCTGCTGCAATGCAGCTAAATCAGATGATTTAATTATTTCTTCAGTATGCCATCTAGTTTGGCAAAGACCTGGTAATGGGTTTTTCTTTCGATTCAGCTTTGTTAGATCAGCGATTCATATAAAACCTGCAGGACAGTAGATCTTGAGGACCAGGACTGGAGAGCACTGCACTAGATCAATTAAATGATGCAAAAACCACAATACATCTAGGGACACAATACATCTATAGGTTTAGGCTGACTGGTGGTAGGGAGAACTGGAAAAGAAGAGGATGTGACTAATGGAAAGATCTACAGCTGTTGACTTATAAAGAATGAATTGAATAGTGGTTGTTGTCTTAGATGGCGTGTAGGAAACTCCAGAGAAGAGGGTGTTGGATATCTAACAGGTCTGAGGTTTGCAGGTTCAAATGGGAAAGGGTGGTGTGAGCTCCTTGCAGCATGCAAAGATAGGGCAGCAGGGAGGTGAGTGCTTCCTGAGGGAAAGGTAGGTTCCAGCAGCTTGTCCCAGGGACGAGGAAGCATAGAAGCTGACATGGAACAAGGAAGGAATCCAGGACTCCACTTGAGCAAACCTTCAGGGGTTCTGGAAATCTATGAGTTGGAGGTTAAAAACCAGAAAGGAAGCTGTAATTCTCAACAACTGAACAATGAAAAAGAGCCAGTTCATCACAGAGATATGGAGGACAAACTAGTAACTCTTTCTGGCCTCAGCAGCCTTTTGAGCATGATGAGCTGCAGCTGTGGGAAATCAAGCCTGCCAGCCATACCTGCTGAAGAGAGGAAGACAAGCACACATGCGCTCACGCACACACATACACTGGGTCAGCACTCAGACCTGCATATAGGATAGTTCACATCATTTGCATCAAAGCAAGTTATGAACAGCCAGTCACAAGAAGGAACATTCAGTCAACTGCAAGAGGAGCTTGAATTGAAAAATTAAAAAAACATTGCAACTTAAGTCAATTGTGGAAGGCACATAATGACTGGGTGCAATTCAATGTTGTAATGAGTAGCCTACACTAAAGATATAAGGTAGCTTTGACATTGGCAGCTTAAAGCTTTTAGGTTGGAAACACTGCAGATCCTGCACCCAGCAGTTGGATTACTGAAGGTCTAATATTTATAATCTTCACAGTAAAAGCTCCATATACAAGGAATGACACATTTGGAATGGAAAAACTATGTACAGTAACTTACTGAGATCAATGCAGCTCAATCCAATGTATGTCAACACTGATCAGCTGCTGTAATAGCTCTTGGTTGAGCAGCTGCTGGCACATTAGCTCAATATGGACCTCATCTTTCTTGGTCTCTCTGAGTCTATCTCTCTTGTTTCCTGTGAAATTACCCTTTTGTTTTTCGTTCTCCAGGTGCAGACAAGCAAAGTTTATCATCAAATGTGTTGACTGCAACACAGATGGCCACCCATTGTCTTGAGTTTTCCATTTCCTACATTCCACATTATTTAATGTAGAGAAGGGGGGCGTTTATGTTTTAAGAAAATTTTAAATATGAGGGTATATTTTCCTGATTATTTCATGCAAAGGCAGCAGAATGTTGAGATTCTTAAAAAAAAAAAGTTTTTAATAGATCCACAAAAAAGAGAGGAACTTACAACTGGGGAGGAACAGAACAGGAAGATTGATATAGAATCCAGTGGGCTATGACTGAGAGTAAACCATTTAAATACTGAGGAATGAGAAGTGACAAGGAGAACTACAGAGAGTAATCGGGAGGAAAATGAAAATACCTGGGAGAGGGAAGGCAGGAAACAATCAGAATATGAGAAGCAGCTGGAAGAAGAGCAAATTCGTAGACTGACAAAGTGGAGACACAGGGAACAAAGAAATGAACAACGCAAACAATCCTAGAAAATGCAAACACAAAGACAAAAATGAATTATCACAAGAAAGTAAATCAATCAAACAAAACAACCATCAACATACTTAACTAATAAAGAATTATCCTAAACAACCCTGTACCGTGATTATTTAGTCGTTACCAAAAAGAGATGAGGAATATTGCAAATTAAAAATCTAATTAAATTTGTGCTTTACAGTTTTAAATCTTAAAAGTGTGCTGCTCTGTGACAAACCTAAATGTTTTTCTTGCTGGCTTTGTAATTAAGTTCCTCTGTTTTCACTTTTATTTGTCCCTGACTTCTCCAAGAGATTTTTAATCGGAGCACACTGAAGCAGCTACATCTTGCTTTAGGCTTTGAGCCAAACAAAAATCTCCAGAAACTCTCCATCGATTAAGTAGTTTTTCCTTCCCACGTCACCACATGCTTACTAAGAGGAAATAGTTGGGTTTCTTCACTTCAACACTGTGAAGGATTGACCTGGCAATGATAGCCTGTGGTAATTTCTGTTATGATATGGTTTATGGTTTACAGGCACAAGGAGCAGACCTACTTGTGGCTGCTCCTTTTTCCCTCCTCTCACCCAAATGCACTTATGAATCTAGAGTTTATGGTTGTTTGTCTGTGTTTAAACCACACTGTCTAACTCTCCACCGCTTTGTCAGTCATAAATAGACATACAGGACAGACAAAGTAAAGCATTCAAGTTTTAACACATTAATCACTATTTAAATGTATGACAAAACACAGTTTAAGTCAATTCGGTCTGAATTTCAGAATTAGCTAAATAAGATTATTTATAAAAGAAAAACATTAACATGCCCTGACAGGCATTCACAGAACAGTTTTGTTTGAACATAACAACTGACAAAGTCATCAAGACAACAGTTCATATTTTGGAGATTGTGGGAAGGAATCATCTAGAAATAAGAGGTTATTTTCGCAACACCTATAAATCAGGAAAGGATATTTTTAAGTTACCCTGTGAAGTGATTTTCACCAGTGCTTTTATTGCATCAACACAAAAACTGTGGTCACTGTCAGCATCAAGGTTTGTTTTTCAGGGTGTCTTTGTTTATATAAAGTTCATTTGACTTATATAATCAGATCTCCAGAGCACCCCATCAAAGGTGGATTTAGATCTGGATGCACTGCCACAGC
The DNA here is from genome assembly GCA_963556495.2 of Valencia hispanica. Classification (NCBI taxonomy): domain Eukaryota; kingdom Metazoa; phylum Chordata; class Actinopteri; order Cyprinodontiformes; family Valenciidae; genus Valencia; species Valencia hispanica. The sequence continues at coordinate 32,916,076 of OY747707.1, read as the reverse complement.
TAATTTTGCATGGCATGATGAATTGGTGCTTGGTTTTAAATCCTTTCCACCGACAAGCTTTTTATGCGAGCCCAAAATGCAGCAACAGTGTAAAAGCTTGTCTGTCTGTGAGTGTGAGTAAGTCCAGTGTGGGGTTGGTATGACGTAAGCGTAATCAGACCTAGGCTTTCTGCAAATGTTAGGCAATTTGTTGAAACCATGCAGAGCTTCTCCCTGGCTTGACTTGACTGGCAGTAAATATTCACCATCATTTACCTAAGCACTTTTAAAACAGCTCTGTGTCTGCAGTGGCAACCAGTATTGAATGCAAACCATGAGATTACAAGGGATAAATACATTCTTTCTGGGACTTCATCGTTATTCAGTAAAAGAGGGATGTGTTTGATCCTGGGAATGATTTTGCCATTAAAAGTGAAGAGCTAATCAGCAGGTTTACAATAGCAGTCAACACCCGATGACTCTATAGCCTGGCACAAAAGCAAACTGTAGCTCTGTTCAAAATCCCATTCATACGCTCAGTGCGTCATGTTCACCATATAGAAATCTAAGTAGTTAAAAGGGGTAGCCCACTTTTTTTCTTCTTTTTTATTTGCATGTGCTCAGTATTTTATAGCTCTAGGCCATTTTATTAAAAGAACAGCAGAACTGGACCGCATGTCTGTATCTGAGGCAATGAACAGAAAGACCTTTTGGTTTCGGCTTATCGCATCAGTTTCACTATCTCTACCAAGGAGGTTTCGCCAGGGTTTGTCTGTTTGTTAGTTAGCAACATAACTGAAAAAGTTGTAGGTGGATTTTGATGAAATTTTCAGGAAATGTCTGCAACAGGACCAGAAACAAGTGATTAGAATGTGGGGATAATCTGACAACCTGGAGGGGGGAAGGGACTGAGTTGCCTTGGAGGAGGTCTGCGATCTCAGAGTGCTTTTCTAGAGACTGTTTGTATTTATAACACTGAGAAATTGGATTTCAACAGCTACAGTTTTTTTTTATTATACTGCATCAACTAAAATGGATGGGCTGAAGCTGTAACCTTCAATATTCAAAGATTTACATCATCATCCATGAGAAGCTATGGTTATCTCTTAGCCTGTTTACAAATAATTCATTTGGGAGCTCACTTTTTATGTAACAAAGTGTTGCTTGCATCTTTAGTCACTTCAGTGTGTCTACAATGGTCTCAAATAGGGTTTCTTCTCACATTGTCAGAATATTATTTGAAATTCTCTATCTCAGGCAAACAAGGAGGTTCCTGGTTGAGACGCCTGTCCTTAGACATTTTTTGCAAGTCTGGAAATCACATTGAGTAACTGTGGATGTTACTAAAAGCATGCTAACACTAGTAGCATGTTTGATGAGCTTGGTCAGTTTTGACCAATGGCAAGTTGTTCTCTCACAGTCGGACCTTATCTACCAAGCCAACACCTGAAACCCAACAGCCCCACGGCTCAAACCACCCCCACCCACACGCATAATTGACACAGGCCCACACACACAACACGTCCCAGTAATAACTGCAGAATTGTGAAGCACAGGCAACCCTCTTGATCAGGTTACCATTTACTTAGCAGCAGGTCTGTGGTAAACTAACAGCACAACCACTCAGCCAGCCTACTGATGATTTTACAGTGAACCCCTGGTATTCAATGTTAGGGACCATAGCTGCATGCAAATAGCTGATCGTTAATAATTGAGAACGCCTCTAAAAATCCTTTGAACTCCCTATTTTAATAGTTCAAACACCAAAAATACACCAAATATAAAATATACATCAACACGCACAATGGAACCCTAATCTTAGCACTACCACAGAAGCTAACATCTACAGTCTTCATTATCTCCACTCTTGGTAGGTACAGCCAGCCATGCCAAGTAAAGATGAATGGCACTACTGGATTGGCTGCTTTGCAAATGTCAGCCAACAGCTTGTCATGTCCCAATGCGCCGAGCTATTTTAGCTTCCCGAGCAACATTTTCTTTCTAATAATTTATTTTATGTGCTCTACAAGAAATCATCAAATAAGTAATTTTTGCAAATTATTTAGATTACATTCCACAGAAAAAATCTGTGAACAAGTAAATCCATATCTACTGAACCTCAAATAGGCTGGGGGGTCCACTGTTTGCTAATAATCACAAAACATTTACACCCACTCAGACCACCTGGACTTTGTCTAATTTTGACAGCTGTCTCAGAAGAATATTATTCAGTTATCACTGCATAACAGACCAGGTCAGAAGATGTAAACTGTTCAACCAACATGAAAACCATTTGAAGACCAGCTTTATTAATATGTTCCCATGTTACAAACCTTAAATAATCTGAAACTGGTTTATTAAACATACTCCAATAGCCTCTGCCATCCTCAGATCTCAATTCTGAAGCCAAGAGAGGTTCAACCTATTACTAGCGTGGTGTGTCAAGTAAAGTGGCCAGTTAGTAGTGTAATGGAAGACTCTACTAGATGAGTTGCCATTTTCATAAACCATGTACACCCACACTTATACACAAGGGTAATTTTAGAGAGACAAAATAACCTAAGAGTTATGTTTTTGGACTGTGGTACCCAGGGGGAACCCACACATGCACAGGGAGAACATGCAAACTCCATGCAGAAAGACCCCTGGCAGGGATTTGAACCCAAGCCCTCTTGCTGTAAGGCAACAGTGCTACCAACTGTGCCACTGTGCAGCCTTAAACCCATTTCATGTGGTTGGAAAATATTTCCTTACTTTTTTTTAGGTGAAGGGACTGAACAAGAGCTAGTGTGGATTTAATTTTGGTTCATCAGAAGTTTGAGAATATCATAGTGAGTCAAAGTCTCATAAGATATCTGAACCAGTATCAACCTCCCATGACCTTAATAATGTGATATGAAAGCTAAGGATTATTTTTAAGTCTTTTTTGTACCTGCAGGTTTCAGAGAAATAGTTAAAATCTGAGACTTAAGATAAAAGTAAGCTGATCTTTAACGGCATTCTTTCCCCTCAAAACCTGGCAGCCACACAATAATCAGTTTTTATGATCTCTGTTCATAACAAAAGTCTCTAATTCTTAAGAATGCCATCTATTGTGCAAACAGCAGAGCAGCCGATAGAGTAATCCTGCAGTGTCGGATATCTGGAGATGTAAATACCTGGTTGGTGCTTGTATCTGAACACCAGGCCACTCACAAAGCCTTTATGAATGCTTGTGTGCGCAAAAGCCCCTCAGGAGACGGAGCCACGTGCGTCATACCACAGATCAGCCTATTATCCAGAGCTGAGAGTGGCAGAAGAAGGGAGTGCTGGGGTACCCAGAAAAGCGATATGGAGCTTGACAGGGAGAGCAGATACAGTACGATGAGAGCTGCAGTCAATGATTAGATTAAGCTGGAAGGAATAAAAGGCTGTCAGGAAAATGGAGCATTTAAAAAAAGAATGGAAAATAAATAGAGATGAAAGGGCAAATGAGTCGGCTAACGTTTTCTGTTTACTCAAATGCACAAGGAATAGATAAAACAGACCTGGCTCAGCATTTTAGTGTAGCACAATCACAATGAGACACACACATGTAATATGGGATTTAGTTACCTGCTCATAATGAAATGGATTAGAAGACAGAGGAGAGTTGGGAGAATGATATGATTATGAGCATGATTAAAGCAAGTGAAGTCATCAAATCTCCACCAATGATGTGTCATTCCACCTAATATTCCCATCACAAACCATATGTTTTGGCAGCTCCAGTGCGCTGCAAGTATTCACACCCCTTGAGATTTTTCCCATCTACTTACCACCACAATCTTTATTTAGTATTTTATTGGATTCATTGTGAAATATATCAGCACAAAGGAGTGCATAATGGTAAAGTACAAAAGACATGGGTAATGTGTTCGCATCTTTTTACAAAAAAATCTTAGAACATGGTTTCCCCATATGTTTAGAAAAATGTTAATATGTTAATGTGCTCTGGTGAGGCTTGTTTGTCAGATTACAAGTACCTTTAGAAAACAACCTTTAAGCAGGTATTAAACATACTTTCATTAAGCCCACATTTCTCTATTAAATAGGTTTTTTATTGTTCTGACATAACATTCTTATCTTTTAATTTAATTGTTTAATCAGCTACAAATGCAAAATCATCACAATTATCAGTGATAAAAGTTTGGAAACATCAGTCTGTGTAATGAAGAAAACGCTCTCCTTCATTGGCCTGTCAGTTTAGGTAGCTATTGCTTTATAAGCTAATCTCCGTTAAAGTATAGTCTACAACATGTCTCCTGTGTTCCTTGGTCTTCATGATGCTGTTTATTCATCAAGGTTTGGTGTTCTCCAACAAACCTTTGAGGCCTTCACAGAATATCTGGATTTATAGTGGCATTAAATTAATTATGGGTTTGGGTGACTTCTGAAGGCAATTGGTTGCACTGGATTTTATCTAGGGATATCAGATTTTAGGGGCTGAACACATTTGCAGGTTGTAGTATATTGCTGAAGTTATCTGTTGTGCAGGGATTGTTTATGTTACAGGAGTTAGCTAAGTTGGAGTTCAACTGGTTTTGACTATGTCCTGGTATAGAAGCTTGTGTGAAGACAATAAAAAAAAAAAATTCTGAGTAGATAGTAACTTGACACATATCACACAATTTTAATCTTGTATTAGTTTCCCTCTACCTTACAATTATAAGCTACTTTAAGTTGTATCACCTAAATTCCTAATAAAATATGTTGAAGTTTGTGCTTTGTAATCTGACAAAATGTCAACACGTTCAAGGGGTTTGAAGACTTCTTTAAGACACTGTTTATTGGGGAATCAGAAAAGGATTCATTCTTCTGGCAACACAAACATCTTGGAAGCTCTTTTCTCATACAACAGTTGTCATATAAAGCATATGGATGACACACATGCTGTGTCCGTCTTCATTTATGGACCAAGGAGATGAGTATCGGGCTCTGAAGTCACACTGCAACAGTCCAGATGGAAAGAAAGTTACTAGTTTCATCCCTGCAGGTGGTTGTGCATCTTGTGCTCCTAATCTTTTCACTAAACGTCCATATGGCCTCTCAGCGGAACCCTAAAGCCGGATAACAGCCCTCAACTCTCCAGAGGAAGCCAAGACACAAAACACATGTTTAGATGTTGGGCAAAAGAAGAAGGTATCCATGAATGCATCTCCAAATAATCCACCTTGTTGTAGAGTCTCTGCATTTAAGCAACAGCTTTATTGTACTTACTCTAAATCAGCTATGTTTCCACCCCTTTCCCCCTTTTTGCGTTGCCTTATTCTTTGCATCATCTGTGCAACCCCTGCTTCAGCGCAGACGGGGCAACAGGTTGAGCAGAAACATGACGTGTTTGTGATTCAGTGAAGGGTAGTTTTGAGCGAAGTCTGTCGCAGAAAAGAACAGCTAAACACGGATTAAAGAACCTAAGCTGGGTGAAAGAAGGCGTCATAAAACAGCGTTGAGGACATCTGTGCGCTTGCCTGTTCCAGCCATGTGAGTTCAGGAGCTTCCAGACAGCAAAGGGAGGGGGGAGGGCAGTGGCAGTGGATCTTCTGCAGCAAAGCCAAAAAAGGAAAGCCAGAGTGGATGTCAAAGGGTCAGTCCTAACAGTTTGTAGGATAAGAAGTGCTGTGGTCTGTTTCCAAGATAAGTTGTTCCAAGCCCACAACAACCAACATTAGAAGCAAGGTCCTAGTGAAGATAAAGTGAAAGTTTTGTTTAAATAACGAACTTTTCATAACGCAATTGAAAAGTAATTAAAGTGAGTTTATTGTTGGATGATGAAGTTAGTGTTTTACAGCTGCCATAATTACTTCCATAACAATCAAAAGCAAATAGAAAGACTGTTGGTTTCATTATTTTTGATTCAGGATCATTTCATAATAGCAGACTGCTAGGCCAATTCAATTACAGACTTATTTGCTTCAAAATCAATTTCATTGTCTATTGTTCTTTGTTTAAAGCCAGCATAATTGTTCGGTTAATCACAGCCATTGTTTCAGATAACTGAAGCGGCTAAACAGAAATTCACTGTCTTGGACTCTACACAAATCATTCGTCGTCTACTTCTGCCTTTCCCCCAGCAAGAGATCAATTTTGTAATCACTGCAAACACACAAACACAGACACAGTTAGTGCACAGCACATTGTTTGCTGCTCTTTCCTTGTAACCCAATGTTTTGCATCTGCCAGAACAATAAATCCAGAAATTTCCTGTGGAGCCGCAAGAATGTGGGATCACTTAGTCCTGCATGAGTTGTTTTTTTGTCAAATTCAATTTTGTTTCGAGAGCTCAGTGGGATTGTTACGATTTAGAGGATCCAGCTGAATAAATGGAATCCAAGTTTTGGTCCACATTTATGTGAAGTTGTTTTTGTGTTTGATTGTGGGTATTACTCTGCAGCATTTGCTGGTAGATTGTGTTTTTTTTTCTAAAAATAATGTTTGCTGACGTCTGAAGTGTAGTGGGCAGCCGGGTCAGTTTGAGACTGGAGTTTTTAAGCATCCTTTCTCTCCAAACAATGTAGGTTAACGCAGCGGTTACCAAACTTTATCGCCTCTGACCCATAAAATGACACTGCAACAGACTTGTGATCCCAACAATTGGAGAAATATCCAAACATTAATTGTAAATCACTTAAACAGAGTCATAATGTCAAAGTAAATACTGTTTTTAATCAAACAGTGTCTATTTATCTATTCATTGCATACATGTGCAAATAATTTGATTGTTAGCAACACTGATTTAAAAGCATTATGTTTTTGACCAATTGCTGGTTATTTAAAAAAAAACTTTGTCCCAAAATAATCCCTTCCCTGGAAGTGTGATCACCTCCAATGCATCAAATTGTTTTATCTACTTCAGACTTCAATATAGATATAAAGTTTAAAAAACAATATGCCCCTTCTGTCATAAAAACAGGAATGGGAAAAACACTGAAAATGCAAAATCTCCCATAAATCAATGAGCAGATTAAAGTATTACTGTATTAGCCTAGAATAAGCAAAACATTGACAGCTATTGTGATTTTGATGCATTATTGGTTTTGCAGCAATGAGAGTTTATTAAAAAAAAAGTAACAGTTTTTATGTTTTGGTCTAAAATGGTGCCTCTCACAAAGTGTTTTAAAACTATAAGCCTTTAATATTTTTTCACTTTAATTTAGTGGTGACCTTTTTGATGAGTTTTGGGTTATTGTTCTGCTGCATAGCCCAAGTGTACTTGAGTTTATGATCATAAATGGATTGCTGCTAGACTGACAGCAAAACTAGCTCCAGACCATCACACTACCACCACCATGTTTGACTGTAGGTATGCTGTTATTTTCCTGAGATGTTTTAGTTTTAGACCAGATGTAACATGACTCTCACACTTCTCACACATGTTCTACTTTTGTCTAATTAGTCCTCAGAATATTTTCCAAAACATCTAAAGGAATCATGAATATCCCCTTTTTGGGAAATGTGAGAAAGGCCTTAGTGTTCAGTAGTGGTTTTTTAGAAGTCTCCCAATGCATACATTTTTGATTATGAACACTATCATTAAAGGTTCAGATTGTTTGAAGTGAGGTTCTGTGACATTATCAGTAAAGGTTCCCTTATAACGTAGAAAGATGCCATATCACTGAGATCTTATAGAACATAAATCATGAGATTGGTGGATGCTAACAGCAAGTCAGAGGGACTCTGTCTGCTTTAGCTGACGTGACGCAAATTGAAAATGTTCATATCTGTGAAAAGTAATTCAATTCAATTCAATTCAAAATTACTTTATTAATCCCAAAGGGAAATTAAATGTTGTTGTAACTCATTATGCAAGTTCCTTCAAAGATTTGTTGTAGATGCTGATGGCTGTGGGTAGGGATGATCTCTTGTAGTGCTCTGCAGTTCTGGAGAAGCCTCTGACTGAAGACACTCTGTAGTTGTCTGATGTAGAGGATGGTCTGGATCTATGGGGTCTTCTTTTCAACTCATCAGGGTTTTGTGGCTGTAGTTGAGGTATTATTTGAGCTTTTGTGATGTTAATCAGCTGCTGCCAGTTGTAAACCACCTTGTTGCCATGGTTATGCATCATAACAAATGTCCAAAAATAAAAAGTATCAGCAAAAATCCTTCCAGCTGCACAGCCTTCAAAACCAGAGAGAACAGTTGTCCACAAAAACAATGTTTCTACCAAAAATGGAAGAATTAAAGTTTAAAAAAGAAAAAAATATGAACCAAAGTAACAGAGCTACTCCAACATGCTGCCACCTTTAGCGGCGCAATTCCGGAATGCTAATCTTGGGGATATTAACAGTCTATACTTACACAAAAGAGTACTAGGTTAGATGCTGTTTTTTTCAGCCAAACAACATCCATGTTTCTGTGTGAAGCTATCTTGGGTGACTATCAATCCACAAAATCTGCTGCGACTCTTCAGTATGCGCTGGCTTCACCAAAAATAGGGTAAACCTTTGGATTTTCCAGTTGTGCTGCATCGTTGAAGACTGTATGTTCTTGTGCATCTCAGATTTCCTATAGATGTTAATAAATTACCCTGGTGGACTCACGATTAGCTGATCGGCCAAATCAGCTGATGAGGAAAACAGCTAGCCTATATGTTTGGAAATGCAACTCGTGATATTAGTCATCTTTTATTTCTCCCACTTAAAAGTAATACCTTTCGTGTCCATGCGTAAGTTGGCTAAATGTATCCAACAGAGAGGTCTAATATGAACTGAGTTAATACGCCAATCTCTACATCTTTCCGACTAATCTACCATCTGGCATTTAGCCAGGTTATTGTTGTCTTTTGTTGTGGTCTGCAGACTTTACCACCTTTACAGGGACCCCACGCTCTACTTTAAACAAATGAAATGTTCTATCATGTTAAGGGAGCCTTCGCCTTTGCTGATTTAAAACAAGTCTCCATAAGACACATTCAAAGACTGAAACTGGAGTCATGTTTCTGTTAAAGATGCACAATATGTTAAATTAGAGTTCTCATTGTAATATCAATATGTACAGCATCTCAATCACAGGGACTGTTTAGATGCAATATTTTTAGGCAATTCTTTTTTCACATTTTTGTATTTACCATCTACAAGCCAATAACATTTTTGGCCAGACTGCCTGACTGCCCTTGATGCCTACAAATAAGATGAACAAATTGATAATGCTCAAGGAAAGTGGTGGTATTTGTGGTAATGGAAAACAAAGATAAGAGTGATAAAAATGTCTGTCGGTCTCAAATTATTATGTCATCTTAATATTTAACCATAATATCCCAGTTGTGTATGTTCCTAATATAGTGTATCCCTAAGTTTGCTTGCAGAGCATTGTCATAAATACATTTGCGGATTTTATGCATCTGTTCAAATCTTTAAGTTGTAGCAGTTTTAAATTTGAGTGCATAGTTACCGATTAGGGCTGTCCCAATTTTATCCCAAATGTTGAATCGATCCCAAATTCTCTGTAATAATGATATAATGTGACTGCTCCTTGAAGCTACAGATTTTTAAGCAAATTCTTATTTGAACAAAGAATCAGATGGGAAACTGAGATCAGCAAAGGGATTCCTAAATGATTCAAATCAGGGACAAAAGGATCCGGATTCAGACATCCCCATTACCGATTAATCAAAATATTTACGCAAAACTTTTGCTTTTACATGTTGCCTGGCTGTGACTTTTGCTATGTCCATTTGCTGAATGACATGAAGTCTGCGAGAACACAGCAAGCTCTGTTTGGATGTTTTGCTCCATGTGTCGTTTTGTTGCCATGGCTCTTGTGAGATAAAAGCGACCAAAAGATAATTTAACACAACTCCCTCTCTGTTCCTCGTCCAACTTGACCTGCTCTCTTAACCTGACACCCGACCACCCACTTTAATGATTAACCCAAGATAAACTACAGCACAAAGACCCCCTCTTGTTCCCTCTGCTCTCCCACAAGCCCTTTCCCTCTAGTTTATGTCCTTGCTCTGCTTTCTTTTCAGTCAGTAAATGTCAGAGCAGGAAAATTTATAACCTGCTAATTCAGCTAGAGGAGCCACAGTCAAACCTATGCTTTCACTAGAGGCACAAGCATTTAGACAGCACTCTTCATGACACAATTATCATTAAATACCACAATACTCGTCAACATTAGTGTTTTATCCTTTGTGATCTTGTAGTCAGTACTACCTGGGGCGATATGACGTCAGAGGAACGATATAGTAGCCTATATATGCTGGTCTCTTCAGCAGTTTCCTTCTCTATACCCATGCCTCCCACAGTGTGAGCCGAGTATCATTATCCCAGCTTGATATACCCTGTATATAATTAGTGTCATGCGTACGATGGCATTCCTGGAGGGTTAGTGATGCTGGTGCAGGTTTAAAGAAGAAGGTGGGTGGGGGGGGTATTTTCATGCCTCAATAGAAAATGTAAATATCCTGATAGCAGAGGTGAGGTGCCTCATTTCTTTGTGACATATTTTTCTATTTGTGCAAATTGCACTCCACACACCTGCTCTAGATGTGCCTCTTATTATTCTCCCTTCCTTCAAATCAATTACATACCAGACTCTCTCTCTCTCTCTCTCTCTCTCTCTCTCTCTCTCTCTCTCGCTCTCTCTCGCTCTCTCTCTCGCTCTCTCTAACCTGTATGAAAGTGACCAGTGAGCCGGCTGCTTGGTCAAAGGGAGGTATAGGCAATGATGTCAGCAGCCTGCGTCAGAACCTCAGGGGAACGTTTTCAATCCCTTTAACCAAACAGAGCCAGCGATCGACATCACTGCACAGTAATCAAATGAGCACCGCAGGTGGTGAATTTCTGTGCATGCACGTCAATTTCCCTCTTCTGTTTGATTTTGAGAGAAGCAGAAACGTATGGACGGTCTGACCGTGAGCTACGTCATTTGCAGACATGTGTGTGCAAACAATGCATGGTCTCACGGGCACACACAAGCATGCAGTTGTTGGAAAAAAAAACGTTTGTATGCTTGAAATTGATGGCCTCCATTTGTGTAGCGCTTTTTGATCATTAGAGGGTTTGGCTGTTGGTTCTTTCTGTGGAGGTGACTGAATCCTCCTTGGTCTGACTGCACAAATCCATCACTGCCCCCCGTGGGTCATGACCTTTAGGTGAGGAAGAAAAGAGATGGATAGATGTGATTTTCTGCCTAACAGTGCATATTTCCTCTTGAATATTCACGCTGGTCCCAGACAGAAGAGGTGTAGCGTGCCACTGGTTGTTGGGTGTTTCAGTGAAATGAGTCATCTAGAGTGTGGTTTGCATTTATATTTGCCTGCGTCACAGAGTGGCATAAACACTGACCTCAATGTAACAAGACAAGTTTTGTTTCAAAGCTGTTAGGGATGCAGGGTGGGGAGAAAGACGTCAATGAGGCCTGTAATTAGATTTGTTTGTTCAAAGGATAGAAACTGATGCTCAGTTTGAATGAACTGATGCTGTTCAAATTCATTTAAGATGTTTTGGATTCATTCCAGAACACCGTGAAAACACTAATAAGCACATGATGATAACAAAATTGACAAATTAATCAAATCAAAACTAAAAATTAAAAAGTTCTGCATGAATGAACCAAGGAAAACATAAAGGGTCCCCAATGTTGTATTGCAGTCCAACTTCAAATCTTTTTGCAACTGAATGCTCTAAGCTCAGCTCTTTTATTCTTGATCTATGGACCCTCCAGTTTAGAAAGATGTTCTCATTGATTTCAGTCCCATACCTCAGTTTGTGCATCCCAATTAGCAAAGAGAAATATTTTAGTTTATTAGAAGGTGACTGTAACATTCAATTCTGACCTTTTACCTCCAGAGATTCTGTTGTTCTGTCTCCTTCAGCTGGCCAGCAGGAGTTTTTATTTATTTTGTCAAAATAAACTCGAAGTTCAGTCAATACGGAGCATCTTTTTCAAAGTAATAACTCGTTTCTCAAAACGGAACTTGTTTGTGACTTTCCAGTTGATTTCCTTTTGTTAAAATGACCCAAAAGCAGGTTGCAAAGCTGTACATTGTTGGAACGGTTGCATTAAGAAGTTCCTGGGTTTGAATCCTGGCCTGGGGTCTTTGTGCATGGAGTTTTCATGTTGCAATAGATCCAGCTCATGAGATAAGTCAGTATATTATGATAGGTTCATAAGAACAAGGCAAGATTTTTAGCAATATTTCAGGGAAAAGTCTAAATCACTTCAATCATTTTTTTTGTTTTGATTAAAAGAGTAAATGTTTCATAATTTACAAGCTGTGTGTTAATCTTTTATTAGTGGAGAATAATTTAGTCAAAGTTTGACCAACCTCTATATTTTAGTATTCATACTTTTCTCAATTGCGTTGATCAAACATGCAAAAGCTCTGCCTGAGATATAAAGTAATGACCATCTCACTCATCTTACACTTTAACATCTGATGACATCAGAGCTGCTTTTTTAATAGGCTTAATAATCCTCCTTAAAATGAGGCTAAACCTTCTTTGTGAAAGCTGCTTCTGCATGAACTTCTGCATGCAGATTCTGAACACACAGCTGAAACTTAAATGCACTTAGTGACCTTAAACGGTAAACTTTCATACAGATGACAGTTGCTGTTTTCCGAACTGATCGTCACGGGGCTCTCAGCGTCTGCTGAGGCTTGACTGTAAGCCTGCTGAAGCAGCCCATCAGCAGCGAGTCGCAGGGGGAAGAGGGAGGGACTGTGAGGTAACCCATTAGCTGGTTAGAACTGTCAAAGAGGCTGTGACCGCACACACAGAGCATTTGTGCTGCATTTACGTCAGACAGCAGCTGTGGTTCATCCCTCCCACCCCCTTTAATAGCATGGGAGCTGGCCAGCTCAGCCTTAAGGCAGGGACAGGAAAACAAGGAAGTGTTTGCATTTGCAGACCTGCTGATATGTCCCACAATGCATGCACGTAGCACACAGACACACAAATGAGCTTAAAGTGGTTGCTCATGGCATTTCTGTGAAGGGTCCCATAAAAGATCCACGCACACACGTATACCTAAACCGTCCATAATCCATGACATCTGTTATAATCCTGCTTGGCATTTTGTGTGCACAGCAGAGTGACTATAACAGGTGTCATTCCATGTTTAAAACTGAGTTAGACTGGCTTTAGCATGCATGTGACTGGTAGAATTCAAGAATGCATCGGGGTGTTAAGTAATTGGGCTGCAGAGTCATAAATGATGTTTATTGCTTTAATTAGGCAGAGCATGAAGTGATGTCTACTAACCACTGCTTGGTTTTTACTTCCAACTTTTAATTTGTGGAAACTTTGTGAATAAAAGAGAATGTGCTGCTAAAGGTCAGACGTTTTTACTGGATGGGAATTAACAGGAACATTTTCCGTTTCAGAGAAAGTTGTCTGCATCGTCGGCACTGATGTTTTTCTCCTTGTTATCTTGTGTTCCTCTACAGTATGTCTCTACCAGCTTTGCACATCTACAGACTGAAATTCTTGCCCATTCTTCTTTGGAAAACAGCTCCAGCTCAGTCAGATTAGATGGAGAGCGTTTGTGAACAGCAGTTTTCAGATCTTGTCACAGATTCTCGATTGGATTTAGATCTGGACTTTGACTGGGCCATTCTAACACATGGATATGTTTTGTTTTAAACCATTCCATTGTTGCCCTGGCTTTATGTTTAGGGTCGTTGTCCTGCTGGAAGGTGAACCTCCGCCCCAGTCTCAAGTCTTTTGCAGACTCCAAGAGGTTTTCTTCCAAGATTGCCCTGTATTTGGCTCCATCCATCTTCCCATCAACTCTGACCAGCTTCCCTGTCCCTGCTGAAGAGCTTTCTGGTGTGTTCTTTGGACTTCATGGTGTTGTTGCTCCCAACATTCTCTTAGACAACCTCTGAGTCCGTCACAGGGCAGCTGTATTTGTACTGACATTAGATTACACACAGGTGCACTCTATTTAGTCATTAGCACTCATCAGGCAATGTCTAAGGGCAACTGACTGCACTCAGAGCAAAGGGGGCTGAATAATTATGCACACCCCACTTTTCAGTTATTTATTTGTAAAAACTGTTTGGAATCATGTATGATTTTCATTCCACTTCTCACGTGTACACCACTTTGTATTGGTCTTTCACGTGGAATTCCAATAAAATTGATTCATGCTTGTGGCTGTAATGTGACAAAATGTGGAAAAGTTCAAGGGGGCCGAATACTTTTGCAAGCCACTGTATGTATTGCAAAACCAGAATCATGAGGGAGCTCAGAGTTTAAGGCCCATTGTCTCTGCTGTCAGAATCACTGATGTGTGCAGGCATCTGTCTGTATGCATTAAAGGCAACACAAAAGCAGTTTTTTTTTACTTGGTAGCATGATAATATTGTTTTTCATCACGATTAATCTCATAAATTGTAAAAGTAAGTATTGACATGTTAGGTTTTATGGGGGCAGAGGAACTTTGGACAATTGCTGTATCAGTTCTGCAGTAAAAGCTATGTAATTTGCTTTTACCAAATAACAAAATGAAGACAATGGTGCTGTTCGTAATTTCTGTTTCAACCACTGGTGGAAAGATGTCTTTCTCAACTTATGAAAACCTTTTTAAGAAAACTAATGGTGCAAAAAAAAGCTATGATGATATGATGTGCACACAGAAATCTCTAGTTTAGTCCAATAATTTAATAAAAAGATCTTATCAAAAGTGAAAATGCTTAGAGTTGGTGACATTTCATAGCAGGAAAAGCCACAGCCTGAAAATAAACTTTTGGTAAACAGAGGAAAAGCTGTTTCAGTGCTGCCGTCACAAGCTGCTGATGTCACCTGTAAAGCTGTCCCCACCCCATCCCCACTCGTTTCTACAAAGGCTATGTCGCTGCAGGGTCTTATGACTACCCTGCGTCTCCCTGAAGGGCACCAAACTGACTACATAAGTGACTAATGGTCTCCTCCTTTAGTTTTATGTCTGCTGCCCTGTATGTTTGAGACAATCAAAGGCAGATGCAGTATTAGATCTGATGTAATCTAATGAAGACATACTGCGCCCCCAAATGCTCTGCAGGTTATTGTTGACAAAGATTGCTTCATGCAGACGAATTGACAATGAGGTACAGGAGCAAAGAACGATCCATGGCCAAACAACAGATGGTTTGATCCTGTGCAGCAGTATAGCATCCTTCCTCTCTGCAGTGGCACAGATGAATCACAAGAAACACATATGACACAATGAATCACAAAAGAACCCCTATGGCAACAGAAATTACCATTAAAAAATTATTAAAATGAAGTATTAGCTCTGCTGGGAAATGCTAAACATTGGTTCCTGTGTGTAACACTTTGAATAGGCATCAACTATATCAACTTGGTCTTTAATCAGGATGTTCTACTTGGCCCCATCATTGACTGTATATATAGATAGACAGCGTTTCCGCTCTCCTCCCCGTTTACCACAATGAACACATTCAAGGGGGAAATCATGGCGGATTTACAGACTCCTCCTCCCCAGTTCTGAAAAAGCATGTTCCTAAAAAGGGCATGAGGACGGGATCTTGACTGTAGACTCGGCCCTGCTTGGCCCTCGCGGGGCGTGTATTTCTGTCGTAATCCCGCCCATTCTGCTCCCGCGCCTTAAGCTCTGATGCTAAACTCAGTTAGCTAAGCTAAAGGCTAATTTCTATATATACAGTCAATGCTCCCACTCATTGACTGTATATATAGAGCCCCCTCATCATTCTACTGCAACCATCTGTGCGCCTCCGACGGCTCTCGTTTTCCCCCAATCTCATAAGGTAAGAACTCATAACTTAAAATAATTATTAAAATGTAGTGTTACTATAATTAAAGTCGAACGAAATACTACAATTTAAATTGAATTATTACAACAGGATATCGAAGACAATTGGATTTAAAAAAAAGAGTCTCGAGACAGATTGCTGTCAAAATTTATGTGAAGCCGAGTGGAGGATGTTTATTAGCCTAGTCTAATCTGCAATATGTTTACATGTGTGTAATAATGTGTCAAGTATTAAATTCCCTGTATGAAAACGCAAGCAATGTAAACGGCCTGTCAATCAATGTCAGGCCCTCATTGATTATGCAAGATTTATCAAATTTATCCTACGATAACCAGCCTGGTGCCTCTGATTGTGTCTAACCCAGCGTAATCGCAGAAGGAATATGTAGCTGTAGACAGTTCCAAAAAATTAGGCACCGGGCATTAAAGTTGTTTTTTACGTGTCTAAAGTGCAGTGCATTCCAATGGGGGACTAGCGGCTATATGGCGGTACTACAGCAATGGCGGCCTCCAGTGTCATCGTCACAAAGCAGAGCAGCCAGCGGCCATCGGGCCCCATTCACAAAACTGTTCAGGACGGATTCACAGAATAATAGTGCAAGCTCTGTCCAACTCCAGCCACTCTTCTGGAGTATCCCAAGACTTAAAATCCACAAAAATACCAAAAACCATTAGTTGTCAACATCCTGCAATAGACTAAAGGTGAACCAGGATATTAACTTCTATAGCGTACATTATTTTGGTGTCTGTGTGACACTTTTAGATGGGCTTTTGTTGGAAAAAGAGGAAACTTATAAACATATTAAAATGTATGTAGAAGATTTAGCTTTTGAATGAGTAGATTTTAGATAAGATGAAAAAACATGTTCAAACAACACATATATGAAGCAAAACCTTATGAAAGAAGCATTATGATGAAAGCGGAGATTCAAGATGATTTTTAGTCCTACTGAGAATCCTTATCAAGTACATTTTTCTCAGACATTTTCTTGTTTATACAACGTTTGGGTCAGAAATTCTTTTTTTTTCTTGCTTCAGTCATCTGAAGGGGTCAATGGTTGTCCATTCTATTCTCATTCTAATGGTCCATCAGTTTTTCATGTATCAGGCTTTAGAAACACGTTTCCACTTCTAATCCCTGGAATCTGTGGAAAAATCTGATGTGAGGATTTTTCAGGTGGTTGAAGCTGTTGCTTTGTTGATGCAAAATACGTTATAAGAAGCTTGAAGTTATAAGCTTTTATTAAACTATCCTCTAATTCTATGCTGTATTTACAATACACTCACCTGCCACTTTATCAGGTTGACCTTGGGGTGCTGGATTCCACCCCATTTTGCCCTCAGAACTGCCTAATTTTTTGTGGCTTCAACAAGGTGTTGTAAAGATTCCTCAGAGAGCTCGGTCAGTATTTATTGACATGACAGCATCAAGTGGTTGCTGCAGACTGGTGTTGAACCAATGCTTAGTTGGTTCTGAGGAACACAATACTGTAACAATTCATATCCCTCATACAATTACACCACCACCTCCAGCCTAAATGATTGATATGTTAAAATGCATTTGTGCTTTCAAGTTGTTTAAATCCAATTCTGACCCCTGAACATCGTTGCAAAAATTGAAATAAGTCAGACAGGCAACGGTTTTTTGATCTGTAATTGTCCAGTTTTGGTGAGCCTCTATGAATCATAGTCTCAGTTTCCTGTTCTTAGCTGACAGAAGTGGCTCCCTGTGTGGGTGTCTGCTGTTGCAGCCCATCTGCTTCAAAGTTTGGTGGATATTTCTGCCCATTCCCCTCCGACCTCTGACATCAACACGGCACTTTTGTCATCACAGCTGCCACTCACTGGATTCCTTTTTCTGTAAACGTGAGAGATTTTGTATCACAATTCCTGTGGAGCAGCAAATTCGGAAATAGAATCAGATATTTAAATCTCGTTTCTTCCCCATTCTGATGCTCAGTTTGAGCTTCTGCCAGTTCTTGGCATAGGCTATATGGGTGGTCATCTAGGTCGCCAACTGCTGGAGGGGGCACTGCTTTCAAGACCTCAATTGAAAATAAAAAAATTAGATAGTAAAACTGTGCAGCTCTGAATTGTTCCCTTTGAATATGTGTATTGAAAAAAACTTTCAAATACAAAGAACAACCATGTTATAGGGGCCCCTGTTTATCAAATGTGCCAAAAACTAAACGTCCTGCTTCACAATCAGCTGATCCAAAGTGAGTAGTTAAAGTAATGTTTACAGGGATTCACCTATGATATATCTAGCTGTTGTCTATTAATAATTGTTGTTGTGGCCCGTGTGCACCAAACCATAATCTTGCCTAAGGATCCAAAAAGGCTAGAGTTGGCTCTGGGAAGGTAAGTTCATAACGTCCCAATGCCTAAATGAGCGGAGTCTCTTATGCTAGTTGTGTTAACAAGCAATTCAGCATATTCTTAATAAAGTAGCCTTTGAGTGTATTGTGAGTCAGCAATTTCTTTAGTAGTTCAGAATTTCAAGTGCTATGTTTCAAAGACAAGAGTGGATTAAAAGGTTGCAACATGATCCAATAAACCAAGGGTGTCCAAAGTGTAGCCTGGGCCTTATTTGGAGCCCTCTGAATGATTTTGTGCTCTATCCCTCGACTTCAATTCTAAAATGTAGAAAATCTGGCCAGTAAGCTCACTTGGTTGATGCAGATGAACACTTTTACATCTTCTAGGGTGCCATTTTCACAAGCAAATAAAATCTAAAGGAACAACA
This sequence comes from Valencia hispanica, assembly GCA_963556495.2. NCBI lineage: Eukaryota > Metazoa > Chordata > Actinopteri > Cyprinodontiformes > Valenciidae > Valencia > Valencia hispanica. The sequence continues at coordinate 32,897,610 of OY747707.1, read as the reverse complement.
AAAATTATCCTAATTTTAATAGAACCACAAACATCCAGCAACTCTTACTCAAAAGCAATGTTGAATGCCCTTCTCCCACTGATTAATGCAGCAAGATTTCAAGATTTCCAGATCCCTCTTCGGCATAAATCAGATCATGTTGATGAAATTGTGAATGTTTAGTTCATAATTGACCAGATACATTTTTAAAAGAGGCACAAGAAATTTATTTTTTAACTTTGAAAAAATATACTTTGTGGCCCTTTCATCAAGTACTTTTAACTTCATGATTTTGGCCATCATGGGAAATTAAGTTGGACTCCACTGCTATAAACGTAATGCAGATTTTGAAAAGTTTAAACAGCAACAGAATCTCATCTCTACATTTAGTTTCAGAATGTTTGTGTCCTTCATTATTGCTTGCAAATTGCATGCCAACTGAATTGGTTATGCCAATCTTATTACCTTGTTTAGGGTTATTGTGAGCTAAAGAAATGAGCAAAACATTAATAATTCGATCAAACCGAATAAATTTAATTTTTTTGCACCGACATAACTTAGAGATATTTACATTAGGCAAGGCATGGCAATTTTATTTGTATAGCACACTTTCAACAACAAGGTAATTCAAGGTGCTTTACATGATTAAGAGGTAAAATATAAATAGATTAAAAAAACTAATAACCAATAGACTGGGATCTTGTATTATATGTACAGAATAGTGCTTTCTTTGAGCGAGCTCTTTGTTACCTGAAGAAAATTGCTTAAAGAACAGAAAACTGTGAAAAAACCTGAGAACCAGCTCTCCATGATATTTGGATTAAAAAGGACTAGATACAGTTTATAACTTTGGAATAAAAATACATCAGAAAGAGAAAAGGCAAAGAAAAAATGAATAAAGAAATAAATCCATTTCTTATCCATTTAATTCCTGATCTGAGATGCCTAGCTCAAGCACTCAGGAGTTGGGTAGAGCCTCTTTCTTCTTCACAATCCTGTAGCTGCTTTTCTCATCACTGAATACATTTGCTGAATACATTATGCAAATAAGGGACATCGTCTTTCTTTGTTTGCTCACTCCTAGCAGATGTGAGCGTTTCATTCTTGAACAGGACCAATCTTGCTAAAATGGAAGTGGCTAACAAAGGAATACAATCAATTGTGAATAAAAACTGAGTTCACATTAAGATACTGTTATTTCTAGGCAAATAGGATGTTTTAACATATTTATTATATGATCAGATTGTTAGTCTTTTAATAAGTAATCTATGACTTCTTGTTTTGCAGTTTTTCTTTTTTAAATTGCTGTGGGTTTTGTTTCCTGATGTCATGGACACGGAGACAGAAAATAAAGGGGAAGAAAGAAAGAAGATGAAGAAGAGAGGTAGGAAACAAAAAGTCAAGAGAGAGGGAGAGTTGAAAATACAAGATAGGAAGGGGAACAAAGAAAACACAGGAAAAAGGGGTTTGCAGGGGATTTAAATATGACATGACACAGAGGTCCAATTTTGAACTACTCTTCAAAATGGAAACAATAGGATTTTTTTCAGGTAAGGCCAAGCTGGTCTACTGGTCTTCATAAATCAAGAAACAGCTACAAGCTCGCCTGAACTTGCCAGATCTAACTGGTGAGTAGTTTTTTTTTGGAGGCATGTCAGGAAAAAGCCTATCCTCTATCCTACTGCTACAAAAGTAAACACCACCTGCAGTTAGTCAAAAGTAATGGGAAAAGTAAGACTAAATGACTCACTAAACAATTCACTTTTGGTGAATTTTATGTAAAAAAAAAAGAAAAACTAGGACTAAAGAACTTTATACTATGTTCAGTCATTCACAGTGGTGGTGAGCTAAATTTTACATCTACATAGCTGCCCTGCATACTGACAGCAGCGAGGCTGCCATACACTTGCACCACGTCTGACCACCACAAGCAGGCAAGGTGGATGAAGCGTCTTGGCCAAGGACACAACAGGGATTCAAACCTGTAACCCAACGGTTAAGGGACGAACTCCTACCTCCCGAGACACAGTCGCGCTGCTGTAGGCTTGTTCATCATCCAAAGGCCCTGTGCACAATGTTCCTTGCACAGTGATATCTTTGATTACCAAGAAATCAAAAAACAAAATTGAAAGAGAACAATGATCCAAATCAATACAGAAATGGTTCACAAGAACAAAATTAACTTTCTTCTTCTCAGTCCCGAGATGTAAATCCCAGTGATAATCTGGTGTAAAGTGCTTTTGAGAGAACCCTGAACTCGCAGCGAACTGGAGCTATTATGCAAAGAGGAACAACCAAAGTTCCCCATCTCTCCATTTTGTTCCAACCTTGCAAGTATTCAATACAATTTCATACAAATGCAATTTCATACAAAATGAAGGTTTGATTTAAACATTTAACCATTCTGGTATTTTATTGCTGCTGAAATAAACTATGAATTGTTTTCTAAAAAAATTGCACATTATTACCTGGGGTGTCAATAACTGTGGGGGGTGTAAATGATGTATACAATGCCTATACAGTTGTCATACAGGATATGTCTGTGTGTGTACTTGTAGTCAAACATTTCCCATGTTCTCTCTGTAATCATTTAAGTTTTTGATTTTTATGATCATTTTAAAACCACCATGTTTCTGAGTTCACATGCAGAAATTATGTAAAAGTTCAAAGCCCATGTAATCGGTGCACAATGGATCTTGAGGTAGTGATGCTTCTTTGCATTGCAAGATGTAAGGTGTTAAATCTTCATTCTGACAGCTATGTTCAGCTTTGCACGAAGTCATAGCACAAACCATCTTCATTGAATAACCGCTGAATCACACAATTCTTTCCTCCAGTGTCAAACTCATTTAATGATTTCAGCTTTTGAGTCTATATTATGGGTAGTGTGCTGATATATTCATTGTTCAGGCTCTGCTACAGAATTATGTCAATGTTCATCCGTTTTTGACTTTAGTAAGAGCTTCACAAACACTTTGAGTGAACACAAACCTGTAGCAGAAAATACCCCAGCAAGTTTGTAGTGTAGTAGTTGGCATAGGTTACTCAAACAGAGGCAGCTGATGTCTTGGAATCTCACTGTGATGGCATCAGAGGAAGGAATGTGAAACAGCATTGTAAGCATTTTTGGAATCAAGTGTGTGAAAGGCATGCTTATGTTTACAGGTTGAGATGCATTCTCCCTCTCAGCCATGACTTGACGCATAAGGACTGTAATCTGTCGGCTTGTTCAAGAGTCTGGAGTTTAACTATTCGTGACGCCGGCGCTTACGCCACAGTGCACTCTGAAGCTGGGAATGGATTTACAGCAGGATAACGCTGGAACCTTCAGGGACATATTTTTACCTTCGACCTACATAAAGAAAGCCAGGAAGATTGAAATATTGCAGGAAATACTGGGACATGTTGCAACACATGCCCGGCTTATTACAGTAAATTTGCTCCTTTGTCTAAATGCTTACTAATGCTGACCGGGGTTTTGAGAAATGAGTAACAATACATGTCAACAGGCATGATTACAAGAACAATACCTGTGGCAGCGTCACAATTGATTACAAGAAATTACCCCGAACAGTGTCATTCTTGCTTATGCATAAAATCAAGACCTACATGTTCATGCATTATTTTATAAATGTGTAAATAATAAAATATCACTTTCTAAAAAACATTACCACACAAACAGGATAAAGCAAAAATGAGCCATAAATTGTAAAAACTGACAGAAAAAACTGGAAATAGCTCAACTTTACATTTCCCAATGGCCGAAGCTTTACACCAAAACAAGAAGTAGGGGCTAAAAGTATGTAATTATGGTCTTCTGTGCGATAAAAGGGTCTAAGCAAGAATGAAAGAAAAGCTGTTCAAGACTATAGTGAGACCAGCGATGCTGTATGGTTCAGAGACAGAACCAATGAGGAAAAGACAGGAAGCAGAACTGGAGGTAGCAGAACTCAAGATGTTGAGATTCTCTTCAGGAGTGACGAGAATGGATAGGATCAGGAATGAGTACATCAGAGGGACAGCTCATGTTAGTTCAATGAAGAAAAGGAGGTAGGCCAAAGTCCACACTTTTAACCCCTACCCCCTTTACACTACCAATATTAAAAGAAGGAAAACAAAGTAAAGCTATACTAAAAGTGTATCTGTATATTATGTTATACTACCGAAATATACAAACAAAATATTACATACACAATTTGAAATATGTCCATAGGATGATACTAAGCATATACCACAACTACTTTTCCCTTTATCACATACATCACATCGTCAGCAGTATTCACTTGTTTGCCTTCACACACATCTGAGCTTAAGTGACAGCCCATTCTTTTTTCATAGGGTGGTTTTATACGAGGTCTGTGGACCCTCTGCAGCTACAACAGCTTCAGCTGCTCCTCGAATGATTTCCACAGTGTTTAGGAGTGTGTTTATGCTGGATCAGAAACCGTGACTCACAGTATGTGCAGGCCAATCAAGTTCTTCTACACCATGTATTTTTGGACCTTGCTTTGATAACTGGTGAACAGACAAGTTGGAGCAGGGCAGGGTCCACCCCCAAACCGTTCCCACAATGTTTTGAGAATGGAATTGACCAAAATGTCTTGGTATGTTAAACAATTAAGAGTTCCTTTTCGCTTGAACTAAGGTGCTGGGCACAGTCCCTCTGCACCAAAATTGACACTAGACAGTGCAGTCAGGTACAGTGGCTTGCAAAAGTATTCGGCCCCCTTGAACTTTTCCACATTTTGTCACATTACAGCCACAAACATGAATCAATTTTATTGGAATTCCACGTGAAAGACCAATACAAAGTGGTGTACATGTGAGAAGTGGAACGAAAATCATACATGTTTCCAAACATTTTTTACAAATAAATAACTGAAAAGTGGGGTGTGTGTAATTATTTAGCCCCCTGAGTCAATACTTTGTAGAACCACCGTCTGCTGCAATTACAGCTGCCAGTCTTTTAGGGTATGTCTCTACCAGCTTTGCACATCTAGAGACTGAAATTCTTGCCCATTCTTCTTTGGAAAACAGCTCCAGCTCAGTCAGATTAGATGGACAGCGTTTGTGAACAGCAGTTTTCAGATCTTGCCACAGATTCTCGATTGGATTTAGATCTGGACTTTGACTGGGCCATTCTAACACATGGTTATGTTTTGTTTTAAACCATTCCATTGTTGCCCTGGCTTTATGTTTAGGGTCGTTGTCCTGCTGGAAGGTGAACCTCCGCCCCAGTCTCAAGTCTTTTGCAGACTCCAAGAGGTTTTCTTCCAAGATTGCTCTGTATTTGGCTCCATCCATCTTCCCATCAACTCTGACCAGCTTCCCTGTCCCTGCTGAAGAGAAGCACCCCCAGAGCATGATGCTGCCACCACCATATTTGACAGTGGGGATGGTGTGTTCAGAGTGATGTGCAGTGTTAGTTTTCTGCCACACATAGCGTTTTGCACTTTGGTCTCATCTGACCAGAGCACCTTCTTCCACATGTTTGCTGTGTCCCCCACATGGCTTGTGGCAAACTGCAAACGGGACTTCTTATGGTTTTCTTTTAACAATGGCTTTCTTCTTGCCACTCTTCCATAAAGGCCAACTTTGTGCAGTGCACGACTAATAGTTGTCCTATGGACAGATTCCCCCACCTGAGCTGTACATCTCTGCAGCTCGTCCAGAGTCACCATGGGCCTCTTGGCTGCATTTCTGATCAGCGCTCTCCTTGTTCGGCCTGTGAGTTTAGGTGGACGGCCTTGTCTTGGTAGGTTTACAGTTGTGCCATACTCCTTCCATTTCTGAATGATCGCTTGAACAGCGCTCCGTGGGATGTTCAAGGCTTGGGAAATCTTTTTGTAGCCTAAGCCTGCTTTAAATTTCTCAATAACTTTATTCCTGACCTGTCTGGTGTGTTCTTTGGACTTCATGGTGTTGTTGTTCCCACCATTCTCTTAGACAACCTCTGAGGCCGTCACAGGGCAGCTGTATTTGTACCGACATTAGATTACACACAGGTGCACTCTATTTAGTCATTAGCACTCATCAGGCAATGTCTATGGGCAACTGACTGCACTCAGACCAAAGGGGGCTGAATAATTACGCACACCCCACTTTTCAGTTATTCATTTGTAAAAAATGTTTGGAATCATGTATGATTTTCGTTCCACTTCTCACATGTACACCACTTTGTATTGGTCTTTCACGTGGAATTCCAATAAAATTGATTCATGTTTGTGGCTGTAATGTGACAAAATGTGGAAAAGTTCAAGGGGGCCGAATACTTTTGCAAGCCACTGTAAGTACTGTTCCCCTGGCAACTGCCAAGCGTAGACTCATCCACTGGATTTCCAGAAAGAGAGATATGATATATCACTTAAGATATTAAATCTCTTCTGCTATAGAGTCAAGCGCAGCATACTTTATTCCACTGGATCCGATGCCTTGCATTGCAGTTGTTGATGACAGGTTGGTATGCAGCTGCTCAGCCATAGAAACCCAATCTATGAAGCTCTCCACAATCTGTTCTTGAGCTAATCTGAAGGCCATAAGAAGTTTTATGGTCTGTTGTTATCGATTCCGGAAATTTGTCGACTTCTGCGGACTATTCCCCTCAGCATCTACTGACCCTTCTGTGTGAACTTATGTAGCACTTCACTTAGTGGCTGAGTTACTCACAGTTTGAATTGTTTCCACTTTTATAATACCGCTAGTTGGCATGTGGAATATTTAGTTGGAGGAAATTTTACGACTGGACTCATTGCTGTAGTGACATCCGATCACAGCACCACACTGGAATGTGGTGCTGGATTTTATACACCTCTGGCCATGAAAGTGACTGGAATACCTGAATTTAATAATATCTGTCAGTGAACAGCTTCAGCCTCTACGACCATGTTACCCTTCATCATGGCTCATGGATCATTAGTCACATTCTGTGTCAGACATATAAGGCTGAACTGCTGACAACTGAAACACTTCCTCTATTTGAGTTGTATTATTGCGAGAAAAAGTTGCTGCAATCAGCACACAGCTGTTGAGTGCTTCTTGCACGGATTTGTTTTTGCGAAACTACTGTCTTTGAAGTCTAGCTGTTGCCTTGATAATTGTAATAATGAGTTTGATCGCTGTGTTTGCTTTATACTTGTTGACATTACAATATGCAACAGTAAATGTCGGTAAATTTTAACATTTTGCTGCATATTCAATATTTATTCAGGTGCCACAAGGCTTTGATGAAAATTATAGCTTTCTACAGAAGCATATGAAGCCCACCGAGAGTAAACATATTTTATTTATGAAGATATTTAGGCTTGTTAGAAAAATGTCATTTGTACGAGAGTCAATGACACATAAAAAATACAAAGGAACTCCATGTTTCTGAGTTGTGTATGCAATGTTTTAAATGGCATAAGGGAAACTTTTTTTTTTTTTTTTTTTTGGTAAACTTCCCCAAAAATACACATCTGAGGAAAAAAATATAAAAGAATTGCATTAGCACAGCCAAAGTTATTCAAAAAAACACAACTGCCTGCAAAAAAAAGTCTTATGGGACCATTAAGGGTTAAACAAATTATTTTCCACCTATATTACCATCTCGCTTTGTCACCATCAGTTTGTTACAGTCCTTGAGCCAGACTGTAACACTATGCGGAAATACGTTGGGGGTGTAATTAAAAATTTATTATCCAAAAAGTTGTCATTGAAATTGTCTTATCATTACATATTAGCAGGCTTCGTAGTCTCAGTGTGGAAATGTAATTCCCAGTTTGTTTTTAGGTCACGACACAGATTGTTTTTTGTTTTTTTTTATTATCAAAAACTGTCCATATCTAATTACAGGTCAAAGACTAACTGTCATATAATCATGGACTGACAGTGGCTGCATGAACAGCGTGTTTAAATCCTGAGCCTGAAGAGTATGTTCCCTACAGAAGAACAGCACATTCACACAAGGATAACATAGAGCAGGAAGTCTGTGTGAGCTTTAGTCTAAAACACTCGTGTCCAAGTTAGTTCCACTTCCATGACCCATCCCCCTCCCGCTTGCTGTTTATCTAAGTGATACCCAACACCTTTGCGTCATTCCTCTTTTCTCTGTGTGGCGTTGGCTCAGAGGTTAGTTATCAGACATCAGCTAATAATCTTTTGTGCTTGTGCAACCTGAAAGAACATGAAGGAACCCGTTGTGCCAAGATGGTAAAGATCCAGACCGCATGTATGCAAAAAGAAAAGCACTTAACACAATGAAGAGCTCACACAGCCTAACTCTGTTTTGTCTTGTGGGGATGAGTATAGAGGTAATGGCAGACTGAACAGAGCTTAAAGATGGAGTTGGCCTTCTCCCACCAATCAGAAAGCAGTCAGGTGGGTTATTGACCAGGACTGATAAGTTATCAGCAGACATTCCTGTATGTGTGTGTAGTGAAGGTTAGCAGGGATCAAGACACAGGAACTGACAAGAGGTCCATAAATTCACATTGGAGTGACGCATGAAGAGACACAAAGATTACTCATTAGAGAGACTGACATTCAACGCTTCTGGATGTGATTCACCAGCAAGTAGAGGACGTAATTCAATGATTCCCCGTTATTCTGTAAATAACACCACATACAGTGGTAAACTAATAGAGTAGTTGGGCTTAAGGTACAATTTATCCTTACTGAAAAGGTTAAAGTGTAGAAATTAACCTTTTAAGAAGCTGAAGTTTATCCAATCCTCTGCATGGATTTCTATTAAGCTTCCAAAAGTCAAAGCCCGAAAAACGCACACACTTGTGTGGTGATCAGCATCACACACATAAAGCAAAAGTGGAAACATTTCCCACCAACATCCACTTAAGTTCTTATTCACACAAACAAACAGTGTATAATCTGGAGAAGTTGGTTTCATTGTTGCTATCCTGCTTGGTAGCTCTGCAGCATTGCATGAGGCAACAAATATCTTATACATTTCTCAAATTAGGTTTACTGTGGGTGATTTTTTTTGTGCTAAACTTCTCTGGTCATCTCTCACAATCACATTTGATGATAGGAATGCAAGTGATGTTCAAAATAGTCTTTGATCTGAAGAAAACCGCAAAGCCATGACAGGGCATGGGATGTTTTGAATCATTGGCTAAATAGTTGGGTTGCTTTTCCATCCAACCAATATTTCTCTCGCTTACCGAGTCACGGTGAAGAGCATCGGCGCTTTTTGAACTTTTGTTAGGGACAACCTGACAGCAAAGTGATCTCATTTTCCTTTTAAACCAGAATGCATAATAACTAGGGCTGTCAAACGATTAAAATTTTTAATCTAATTAACACAGGGTAGCTGTAAATAAATCACGATTAATTAACATTCCCAAATATGACCCAAATAAATTCCACAATCACATTTACATGTGGAGCTTTTTACCTATTAATCTTTTAGCCAGTTGCTAAGGCAAACTAACATTTTCTGAATGTTAAGCTGACAGTTTCTTATTCAATTTTGGACAACCCTGAGCATCCCCTTCATGGGACTATCCTACAACAACGGTGTCTTCAGTCAGAGGCTTCTTCAGTTTTGCTGCGACACAGACTGCTACAGGAGATCATTCCTGCTTACAGCCATCAGGATCAACAACAGCTCCTTGAAAAATTAAATAATATGAGCTACAATAACACTTAATTTCTCTCTGGGAGGAATTAAGTATTTTTTAATTGAAATTTTCACACTAATAGAGGGATTATTTATTTATCAACATTGAACCTTTACTTTACTCCCTGGTTCCCACTGTTATTATCTGCAGTTATCAAACAGTTGTCATGCTGTTTACGTGACAAGCAAGCACTGAAAGCAGCGCGGGTTTAATTGTGGGGTAAACAGGGCAGGTCATTCTGTGCATGCGTTAATTGCATTAAAAAAATTAATGGCATTAATTCCACAAATTAATCGACCCGCATTAATGCATTAATTTTGACAGCCCTAATAATAACACATTCCTTGAAAATGAGCCTATAGCCTGCAATTAGGAAACTAAATTTTAAAATTATACAGTACATTCTGTCACACAAAATCCTAATAAAATACATTGTAGCTTGTGGTAGTAATGTGACAAATTTGAATTGGTTCAAGGGGTGTGAATAGTTTTGCAAGGCACTGGTCGTAAGTATGAAAATTTTGTATTGGTGTAAAAACTTGCCTTCTGACGTTATTTCTAACATATAAAAGATTCTTTCTAAATATATGTAAACAGAGAATGTCTGAAATATTGTTCACCTCAGACGTTTAATACAATCTAGTAAAACCCAGTTCCTTTAGCATGTTTGACGAGTGACTTACTGTGTTCTATATTTGGAACATCAGTAGATTTTCTTTTTCATCCATATTCATTAGAGAAAGCATTTTTTATACGTGTGTGTGTGCGTGCGTGCGTGTGTGGGTGTGTTTGTGTGTGTGGGTGTGCATGCGTGCGTGCGTGCGTGTGTGTGTTTGTGTGTGTGTGGGTGTGTGTGTGTGTGTGGGTGTGTGTGTGGGTGTGTTTGTGTGCGTGTGTGTGTGTGTTAGACACCTATTTTTCACATGAAAAGGACCAGGAAACATTGGAAGAAATGGCAGGAGTGCATTTTTTTCCACTTGAATCAACCTTGATCAGCTTTAAAAGTCTCACCATATGGTCCCTTTGTCACATAATAAATAATGTCCACATCCATAGACGCTAACGCCACAGCCTCTGGGGGTGACTTTGGGAAACTGGGTTACGAGGACCCGCTCAGAGGATGCTTAATGGTTAAAGTGGAGCATGACATCATCGGAGCAGTTTCAGGATGACGCACCTCATCAAGGTTCATTAACATTCCCTGCATTCACAGCTCTGTTCATGAGAGAAAACATCTCCAAACCTTTGTGCCGCGTGCCAAGAGACAGCTCAGAGCTCAGCTGGAGTTTACATTCAGCAGCAGATTTACATGCTATCCACTGAGAGCATACATGTATATATTGAGTGGTTCTCCTTTGCAGCTTTCACTCTTCTTCTGGAGGAATGGAGAGGAAGAGGAGAATGCTGCTCTGCATTCATCAATGACCTTTAATGATCCCATAACACACAAACACTGAAAAACAACGGGAAATAAATAATCAATTAACACATTTTTACACAATGTGATGGGAATATTTCGAAGTAATTAGAATAATTAGTTACATTTTAGTAAATTCATCTAGGGAATATGCCATGTAGAGATCATCAGAGTGCTGAACCAGATGTCAGTAACCTCAGATATCTATATAGCTGATATCAGCAGGACACCCTCTGGCCTCGTTGCTTATACTCTACAGTGTGAAGTGATTTAACCTTGTGGGACCAGACATCAGGACTACGTAGGAGGGACTGAAGATGATAATATTTGATTACCACATGTCATATAATATTAGAAGTAGCAGGGGAGATTTCAAGCATGGCACAGTTCTGGGTGCACGGTTTGACTTGCAATGGCCAACATGCTAATAAAATATCTAAAATGCCTAAAGGACCCCAGTCTCATCTTTGTTGAAGAAGAAGCTTTCTATTTCACAAAATCAAGTGAGGTTGAAAATCATCCCATCCTATGTCTGCAAAATTGGTGAAGTGCACAATTTGAATAGCCTTAAATAAGCATATTGCTGTCTCTTCACTTCAGTGAAAAGAACTTCAGATCTAAATAATTATATATGACTACTGTAGAAACAGATTGTGATGATGATTTATAAATTATTTGAAAAATGAATTGCAGGAACATTCAATTTGCCCTAATGTCCATTGGATGTCTATTATATGTCTAAATATTTGCTCCAACATGATGTAGGCAGAGTGTACAACCAAAATGATGCAACAAAAAGTTGAGCTAATTAAACTCAATTAAATTAAAAAGTTAGCTCTAGAAGGCTGCTCCAGAATTGGCTGGATCTGTTATGAATTAATGAAGCTGATAAGCCTTGACTGTCCTCTCAGGTGGGTCTTTCACATTACGTCATGTTTAATGGTGATATGCTATGGTCTTTAACTCCCTCTAGTGTACAAAAGTAAGCACACGCATGCAAATCTTCAAATCTAGCTTCTAGATTTTATTAAAACAATACTTTTTTAAAAACTTGTAATCAATTAGCCTACTTATAATTCAGTTCAATTAAGTTTATTTATATAGCACCGATTCACAATAGATGTCATCTCAAGGCACTTTATAGTGAAAAGATTTTTAAAAAGCAGTTTATCTGGTGTGATTTCCTCGGTTGGTGATGGTTTATTGTCTGATTCCAGTTCTTGCTGTATGCTTCCATCTGGTGGTAAAAAGCAAGCGTCACAGATTTCCTCAGTCAATCTTCCAATTGCATATTCTCTAGAGGGAAATTCTCACCACAGCCAACAGGGAAAGTCAAATGGTGTTTTCCACCATTTGACTTTTTTCCAGAGTATCAGGTGGGAACATCACACGGGGGCGGGTGGTCTGCAGAGAGAGCTTCAGGATGAGTCCTCGCTGTCCACTGCATCGTCCATCGACAAGGTTTGCAGGGCCGGCTGTGCCCGGCTGCTAATTGACCAAGATGTATCCATAGATAGGCAAACAGTAGATAATAAATACATGATCTTAATACTACTGTACAAAAATGAAAAGTGCTTTATTTTAAATAACGTTTCCTAGATTATTTAGTTAGGCTACCTGTTAACAGTAGTCATGGTCTGGAGGTATCTCCTCCAGGGCACACACCTGAGAACACAGATGTCCTGCCAGAGAGCACCCCTGATGGCTTTAAAACCAGCCTCCCCCTCTCCACAATGTCACCAGCACTGAGGCAGATGTTGTGGAGGATGGCACAAGCGGTTACAACCAGCAATATATAAATGTATGAATAGAAATAGGCTATATTCAAAGAAATATGAAAAGCTACTATGTGTTCACTTACATTAGGTACAAATGTGTGGTTCACCTCCAGCGTTTGCTGGAAAATGGACCTGAACCTCATCTTCATCATTCCAAACGCACGCTCTATAATGGAGCGTGCGTTTGGAGTGATGGCTGTTGAAACGCTGGGCTCCCACACCTTGATTGTGTCGTTTGTATGGCATGATGCGGCGGAGTAGACGTTGGAGGCATGGGTGCCCTCCATCTGCGAGGATGAAGTGCCCTGGAGGAGGATACACTGACTGCCTGTACAGTGGGCTGTGGCGGAGCACCCTGGAGTCATACACCGACCCAGGCCAGCCCACAGAGGTCTCGATGAAGCAGCCCTGACGGTCACAAACAGCCTGCAGGATGATAAAAGGAAACAGTTTCCTGTTTCTGTAGCACTGACCATCAGGACCACAAGGAGGCTCGATGTGGCAGCCTCGATTTCACCTGCTGCTTTCAGGAAAGCTCTGTGCCATGGCAGGCCTGCAAACCCACAGGACACCACTTCCAGGTCCCCAAGGGTTTTCAGATAGTGAATGGCCACCACCTCCTCTGTGACTCTGTGGACGATACAGTGGACAGTAGAACGAGGCATCCCAAACACTCTCGAGACCACCCGGTAGGATGCTCCGCTTGCCAATCAGAAAAGAAACACCAGGGTCTCAATTGTGGCACTCCAACCATGTCGCTGATCCTGGTTCACGAGATTAAGCAGCACTGCAAGAGACTCCCTGCTCAAGCGGAAGTTCGGTCAAGGACTTAATCCTGCAGTAGAGGTCTGCTCTGGTTAAGGTGAAATACAGAACAAATCAATTTTTAGTATTAAGATATGGTTTTAAGTTTTTATGAGGCATCAAAACATCCATCCATTTTCTGTTCCCATCCACCCTAATGCAGGGTTGGGGGGGTGGTCTGGTGCCTATCTCCAGCTGTCATGGGGCGAGAAGCGGGGTACACCCTGGACAGGTCACCAGTCCATCGCAGGGTAACACAGAGACATACAGGACAAACAACCATACACGCACATACTTATACCTAAGGGCAATTTAGAGAGACCAATTCACCTAACAGTCATGTTTTTGGACTGTGGGAGGAAGCCGGAGTACCTGGAGAGAACTCACGCATGCACAGGGAGAACATGCAAACTCCATGCAGAAAGACCCCAGGCTGGGGATTTGAACCCAGGACCTTCTTGCTGCAAGAAGTCTATACTGTGCACCCCGCATCAAAACATTATTATTATCATTATTATACCTAAGGTGAATGTTATAATACACAGAGAGAACACTTCAAGGCTATTTTTTCTGATTTCAAAATAAAAATGGTGTAAACATTTTTACAACCACTTTATGCACTCAAAGAAGTTATAAGATCAAATGAATATTTGAAAGTGTTTGACTGTATTCTGAATTTCAAATATAGTTGATAATTATGTACAGGTTTGAAAGAGGCCACCTCTTTCTACGAGCTTTGGTTTTCTGATGTGATCTTCTATCTGTTGAGCTTGTTGCATTTTTGAGGTCATGTGAATATACGATGAACACCATAAAGTTTTACGGGAAGTACTTTTTACCGTGTTCTAAGATATACATATATATTCACATTACCTACTGTAATTAGTGGTATTATGATGAAAAAGTTTGACTTAGAAAAGTGTTTCTTCTGCTTAGAATTAGTTATTTTTTCATGTTCTTTATTGGTATCCATTGTTTTCCATTTTGTCTTTAAAAAGCAAGGTTTTGCCCATTACTTAATATTTTTTTTATGTCTGGTGACACAATTTAAAAAATATCAAATCAGATGTTACCCAGTACTCATGAAGCCTTTCTACCAAAAACTTTTTTTACCCTTACTTGAGTAATTTCTTTTAATGGCTACTCTTTACTTGAGTACAGATCGTTTGTGGAAGTACTATTATTTGAGTACAATTGTTGGGTACTCTACCAGCCTCTGAATATACTATAGTAATTGTACATTTTACCACCTGTAATAAAGTTGCAGAAATTATCAGTGAAACTAACTAAAGTTAAAATGTAATTCCTGAGAGCTTATAGACTAAATAAGAGTACTTTACCTGCATATTGTTATGTCTCAGCCTGAGATACAAAATATTCTCGACCAGCTGCTGTAACTCCTCCAGGGTTAAGACAGTAATTAAAAAGTTCAGCACAATTTTTGCTTCTCTGTCAATTCTCGCTTCTGTTCAGACCAGAGTCGTCACGGTTGCTAGGTGAAAGGACATTCGCAGAGCTATAAATCTGAAGGGTGTCCAAAATTCACAGCCGCTACCATCTGATCTACCCAGTCAATGAAGGACTCCTTTGTAAATTTATATGGATAAATAGAATCCATTACATTAAAAAGTCTGTTCTATCCAACTCCTACCCAAATGGTGGTGTAAACTTCCTTGATTTTTTCTACATTATATAAAGTATTTAAAATAAACTTCCATTTGGAATTTTATTCCCAAATATATATTCTCAAAACTTGGTGGCCTTAAATTTGTGCTGCTATGCAATTGTAATATTAATAAAATCCCTCTTAAATTGTCACATTTTCATAAACAAATGCTTCTCTCCTGCTTTACAAGCATAACCTTCCCCCACACAGGTATTTTATCTGGAACAACAAATATATATTATATAAACATACATCTATATTTTCAAACAACTAGTTTGTTCATGGTTATTACACAACTTCTTGATTCAGATGGTAATTTGTTGTCTTACACAGACTTTTTAAATTTCCTGTTCTGCCAAAGGAGTATGTATTTGATGCTATAGAGCTCCGGGAGTTGACGTCACTTCTCCCAGCATGCAACAGGTAAAATCGAATGGGCGCCATTGTGGCAGGCAGTCTCCCCCAGTTGTTTTTTATTTGCAGCTAATCCAAACTTAGAAACGGTAAATATGGTGGATACCTGTTGCGCCCCAGGATGCCATAACACGCGGATGAGATAAGGGAGAAATGTTCTACAGGATTCCCAAGGATCCAGAACCAGAAAACGACGGATCATTGCCATGAAACGCGCTAGAGATCAGGGAGAAATGAAGCCGTTTCATTTAGTCTTTGGGAGTGATTCACCTGTAATTCAGATTTATTACCATTTGTTTGATAACTGCTCTTGTATCATTAAGTGATGAAAATTGACAGCTCTCTGTTTTACAATGATGCCTTTAGAAATAAAAATACTTTAATTATTTCCTGAGATTAAGGAACACACAAGATGTTGCACAAAGACATAATTATGTCCTAGCAACGGCCCGTTGCTCATGGTAACTAAAATCAGGACAGGTGTCCCTCCCGGTGACAACAACACAATCCTGTGCAGGAAGATTCCAGATCTGGATCCCGATAACAAACCCCGCTCATCCATTTATATCCCTCCAGGCTTTGATATGCTTTAAGCTCCGGAGCAGGACGAGGGAAAGTGTATATGTCAGGGGATGGGCGTCATTTTAGCCGGTGACGCCGGGGATATTTATGATTGATTTTTTTCCCCATCACTTTTAAAAACTTGATGCGGAATTTCTTACCCGCTCTAACATTCACATTTCCACATAATCAGTGTCTGAACGGACTATTATTGGATATGTCGTTTTAAAAGACTAGTCCGCTGCAAACACGTTCAGGGCTCAGAGTCCTGCAATGTTGCGAGTAGCTACTCGTTTAAAGATGGAAAAATACATACATTATATTTCACATATGTTCTTTCCACATATCACAATATATCAACACAGTTCTCTTTAGGAGTCTTAAACAAAACATTATAAACAATTATATGTTGTCACTCTCAACCCGCCCCCATTAAAGAAACTTCCTCTCGGACCCCGGAAATTTAATTCAACAACTTTATGATGTAAAAACTTTATGCGGGTCACCCGCCCTGTTGCAGGACTCTGAACTGTAAGTTAGTGTTGAAGTTTCTCTGCACAAAACTGCAAGGATATTCTTCTGGGTGCGAGTATATAAAAACATTGTTCTATGTGCAATAATGTGGATTTTAATGAAGCCATGCAAGCAAACAGCCTAATGATGGTTTTCGGTGCCGTTGGTAAAACAAAACACATAAGCTAAATAAGGTATATTTTAGGAGAGGCTGCGCCCTCGAAAGGAAATTCTGCGCGAGCAAGTAAAAAACTTTTGACTGTTTGGAGGAGGAGCCTAAGGTTGGCACTGACCCTGTGTAATTTATTTTTTAATCGGTAACGCCCACAGGATCAGTAGAGTTATATATTTTTTTCACAGTTTAACAATACAAGAAAATGGCATTTGTCAAAGAAAACATGACTTTGGTGATGCCAGACAGCCAGGAAAATAGCAAAAGTACATTGGTGTAGCATTCAAGCAGAGAAAAAAAGAAAACTAAAAACGTAAATAAATGAAATGAAAAATACATTTAAAAAAGGGCTAGGGGTAAAAAGTTCACAATCATTTCATTATATCCTTTTAAGCAATTGCAGTGCTTTTCTCCATCAAAGAAAGTGAAGGAGAAGAAGAGTTTCAGTTCTTTCAGGAAGGTATAAAACAGAGGTTTGCACTTGAGAAATTTACATTTATGAATGAAAAACTAACAGAATTAAATTGTGACATTCAAAATGAGGGTTTCTTTTCTTTTCGTAGGATACTAAAAGTAATGTGATGTTTGGTGAAAAAAATCACTGATCCTGTGGGCGTTACCGATTTAAAAAGACCAATTACACAGGGTCAGTGCTGACCTTAGGCTCCTCCTCCAAACAGTCAAAAGTCTTTTACTCGCTCGCGCAGAATTTCCTTTCGAGGGCGCAGCCTCTCCTAAGATTTACTTTCACGCGTGTATGAAAGCTTCGTGTAGAGCGCGTGCGAGGTGAAATCCACATGCGCGGGTTGTTGGAAACTCATGAGATGAATTCTACACGCGCGTGTTGTTGAATAATCGCGCACGCGTGCGTGCCTTGTTGAACACCCGCAGGTGATGGTTGAAAATCTCGCTGAGCACATGTGATATTTCTGCTGTGTTAATTGAGCAGAGTCAAGTGCGGTTGTTGTCAGTACTGCCCCCTATTGGAAGTTCTAACATGAAACGACGCATGCGCAAGGAGTCCTCAATAAACAAATGTTCATTAGGTCAATTTAACTATTGTAAATAACTGTTGATTTGTATTACACAATTACATCAATCAAAAATTATTAATTATCTCACACGACTCTGTATTATTTAAATTGTACGGGACAATTTAATTTATTTACTGAAACCAATTGCAAAAAACATTGAATGAACAACAGTAATGTTTCACTTTTTTCAGTGTAGGTCCTGTTGACACATCAGTCCTTTAATCCTAGATATGTTCTTCAGGTGATAGAACGCTGACCTTGTTATTGCCTTTATGTGACCCTGGAGGTTCAGGTCTGAGTCCATTACTACACCTAGGTTTCGAGCCCGATCAGTAGTTTCTAGGTGTATTAACTGAAGCTGTGTGCTGACTCTTGATCGTTCCTCCTTGGGTCCAAAAATAATTACTTCAGTTTTGTTTCTATTCAGCTGGAGAAAGTTATAGCAACTCCAACCATTTATTTGGTCAATGCATTGATTTAGGGTTTGAATGGGTTCAGAGTCACCTGGTGACAATGTAATGTAGAGCTGAGTGTCATCCGCATAGTTATGGTAGCTAATGTTATTGGTTGCTATAATCTTGCCCAGTAGGAGCATGTAGATATTAAATAAGAGGGGGCCCAGGATGGAGCCCTGGGGCACCCCACATGTGATTTTTGTTCGTTCTGATGAAAAGTTTCTTATTGAAACATAGAAGTCCCTGTTCTTTAGGTAAGACTCGAACCAGCCAAGTAGTGTACCAGAGAGTCCGACCCAGCTCTCCAGTCGTTCCAATAAAATATTATGATCAAAAGTGTCAAATGCTGCACTGAGGTCCAACAGAACCAGCACTGTGGTTCTACCACAGTCTGTATTTATGCGGATGTCATTGAATACTTTGACGAGGACAGTCTCGGTGCTGTGGTGAGCACGGAAACCAGACTGAAAAACATCAAAACGGTTTGTCATTGTTATGAAGCTATTTAACTGCTGAAACACGGCTTTTTCAGTAATTTTACTGATGAATGGAAGATTAGAGATTGGCCTGTAGTTCTGCATTAACGTGTTGTCCAGATTTGTCTTCTTTAGCAGTGGTTTAATAACTGCTGTTTTTAAAGCCTGAGGGAAGACACCTGATAGCAGGGATGAGTTCACTATTTGAACAAGATCAGAACCAATAACAGGAAGAACTTTCTTTAGAAAAGCTGTGGGTAGGATATCATTCATAAAACTAAGTTTAGCAATAAAACTCCGAATTTTGTTGATCTAATCGCTCATTTTAGGTCTTACATAAATTCTATTCTAAATAGTAAAAAACAAAAAAGCAATTAAAACTTGTAATCTTGCTAAGCGTTATTATCTAGTTTAATTTTATTTGTATTTTTTGTATCCCCCCCTGGCGCCCGTTCAGAACGTTTGACGTACAATTTTGTGTTCTTTGTTAAATACTGTCCTTTGTATTTTGAATAAAGGCTGAATTAAATAAAAAAAAAAAAAAAAAAAAAGCTTTCCAGCTCAACCAAAACTCGCTTTCTCTCGGCCATTGCTCTTTGAGTGGAAATGTGTTTACAAGGTGAAGTGCTGTCGTTGACCAGAGACGTCACTGCAACAGTAGGCAGACCCACCAGAAAAGGTCTGCACCCCCTGCTGTCCTGGTGGGGAATTGCTTTGCCACACGTCTCCGCCATACTTGTGGGTGTGGGTGCAAACTTGTTGACGGAGACGGAAAGTTCTCTCTTAATAAATTATTAATATATACAATATACAAGGACATACATATACAAACACACACACACACACACATATATATATATATAGATATAGCCAAATACTACGGAACTGTATGTATACTTCTGACTTTGATGAAAGTAATAAAAAAAAAATTTCTGGCTCCTTATTCTGACATTACGCAAATACAAAACATGTTAATCTTAAACAAAAAAAATAAAAAGTTTACTCTGGTTTGATGTTTGACAGGCTACAGAAAATATATATTTTTTGTAGACTTGGGTGATGGAAACAATGAGACATGTTTCGCCACTCTCTCTGAATTATATTGATACTATAACTACTGAAACACTCACGACAGATAGATAGATAGATAGATAGATAGATAGATAGATAGATAGATAGATAGATAGATAGATAGATAGATAGATAGATAGATAGATAGATAGATAGATAGATAGATAGATAGATAGATAGATAGATAGATAGATAGATAGATAGATAGATAGATAGATAGATAGATAGATAGATAGATAGATAGATAAATTCCGCATTTCCTATAATATATATAGCATTAGTATCATTCAGAGAGAGAGAGAGTGGCAACATCAGTCTCATTGTTTCCTTCACCCAGGTCTAGAAAGACAGACATTGACTGGGTATATGGATTATATTGCACATGTTGTCTAATGGCCATGGCATCCAGCATGAGTACATATCCATATTTAGTTTGGTCTTTCTGGCATTTCCTCTCCAGTTTCATCTTGTTCAGTTGCAGTGACGCCTGCTCTCCTGAAGGCAACTTCCCAGTTCTATCTCAAATCTTTTTGGGAAAACCTTCAAAATGAAAACATGAGTTTGGGAGAGTCTACACAAAAGCCTTGTTTTTAGGAGCTTAATCTTATTTTATACATTCTTCTTACTATTTTATTCCTATTTTTCTATCTTTCTATTTTATTACTATTTTCCCCATTACTTCTTCCTTCAGATTTCTTAGAATTTTACTTTAACAAAAAAAAAAAGCATTTCGGTTGCTAATGAACCAAAGCTAAAGAAATTATCAGTAAGCTTGTTTGTAAACCTTTCTACAGACAGAAGGGTTATGAGATATGAGAGATATCTATCTTGCTGAAGGATTGCTGTGGTTGGAAAGTCTGCATCAACGGGGCCCAACCTCATGCCAATGACTGACACAATCTGCTGGGATTCCTTAAATAGGAAACTTTTTAACTGATTGGAATGTTTGTATAAATGTATTGAAATGACTTCTTGTTAAGTGCCTTTAGATGACATCTGTTGTGAATCGGCGCTATATAAATAAACTGAATTGAAAACTGAATTGATATTATACCAGTAATATTTGTTTTATTTCTACAGTATCATTCCTGAGCCTGTTGTAATCTAACTCAGTGTTTTGGAATATATGATTTATAAAGTCTCATTCAGTCTTCATAGCAGGGGAACACTGGCACTAAACATGTAGTTAACGTTAGCTAGCCAGATTTCGCTGGTGGACATAAATAGCCTACAGTACAGTAATTACAAAATTCAACCAATAAAAATGACGGTACTCAGGCAACTTGTATCTACTGCTGCTTTTTTGGTTTTTGTCTGCGGATAGGAAGACCGGTCCAAGATGGCAGCCTCATTTCTTGCTTCCATGCGGGGGTGTCCTCTTTATTATGTCTATGGTAGTAACTCCCAAACACTGGGACCATTGAGATACAGTATCTCTTCATGGAGAAAGTCAAGGTCAAGATGGCAGCAGAACATAAACTAACAGACTCAAAAGAAAACCATTATCAGAAAAGTTAAAGAATAAAGAGAAATAAAAAAAGCTTGCCCAGTAATTAAAGACTTGATGTATTGCACAAAGCTTTTTGAAAACACATTTTTATAGTTTAAATCAAATTAAAAATTAGGAAAAACAATAATGTATTAATGTGACAATTACATATTCCCCTGATGCCATGTCCTTGAACATCTGTTACCAGTCAGAGCTACGTCTGCTATGATAACCATCTCTAGGTAAGCTAGAACACCCGAGACTTGTACAGAAATACCCACTGACAACAAATCAAAATATGAATGGGTGACAAAAACATCTATCAAAATGTGCACTTTTATTTTTTTTAATACTCTGCATAATGACTATTTTCCAAGAGTATCTAGCAAATGCTTCTAACGTGAACTGAAAATAATGCACAGCACTGCAACAGGAAATGAAAAATCAAGTTACTTTGAAACATCAAAAAGAAACATCACTCTGATCAATAAAACACACACACACACACACACACACATATATATATATATATATATATATATATATATATATATATATATATATATATATATATATATATATATATATATATATATATATATTTATTTTTTATTTATTTATTATTTTTTTTTAATTGGTTTGATAAAATTATTCTACTTAATTTTTTTATTGGAAAATATCCAGCTTCAGCTGCTGTAGCCTACTGGCAGTAAAACAAACTTAGTTGTATGGCTGTACAGTTGCATAATGAGAAGGTTTTTTTTTTGTTACACTGATAAAACAGTGTCACCTGCACTAAACAACCATCACAAAATATAATACTGACAAACAAAGAATGAATGCTTTGCACTTATATTTAGAACTCCCTCTGTCAATCTAGCTGAAATATTTCAAGTCTTTATTTATTGTGATTGTGATGATTATGAGAAACTGAATTTAGGTTTTTATAATCTATAAACCATGATGCTGCTTTGGCTTGGGCCACCAGAAGGTCACTATGTTTGTAGGGCATTTTTACAGGTGACATTTGAAAAATGAATTTTTGCAGGCATATTTGTGCATGTGAATATTTGCAGGCAGGTTTAAAGTAAAAAAGAAAAGTCATATACATAATTGCACAGGATAAAAAAAAATAAAATCTTATAAATTAAATGTCCATCCATCCATCTTCTTCCGCTTATCCGAGGTCGGGTCGTGGGGGCAGCAGCTTAAGCAAAGAGACCCAGACTTCCCTCTCCCCAGCCACTTGTTCCATCTCCTCGGGAGGAACCCCAAGGCGCTCCCAGGCCAGCCGAGAAACATAGTCCCTCCAGCGTGTCCCGGGTCTTCCCCTGGGCCTCCTCCCGGTGAGACGTGCCTGAAACACCTCACCGGGGAGGCGTCCAGGAGGCATCCTGACCAGATGCCCGAGCCACCTCAACTGACTCCTCTCGATGTGGAGAAGCAGCGGCTCTACTCTGAGCCCCCTGCGGATGACGAGCTTCTCACCCTATCTCTAAGGGAGAGCCCAGACACTCTGCGGAGGAAGCTCATTTCAGCCGCTTGTATCCGTGATCTCGTTCTTTCGGTCACCACCCAGAGTTCGTGACCATAGATGAGGGTAGGAACGTAGATCGACCGGTAAATCGAGAGCTTCGCCTTTTGGCTCAGCTCTCTCTTCACCACGACAGACCGGTAGAGCGCCCGCATAACTGCAGATGCCCCACCAATCCGTCTATCGATCTCCCACTCCATTTTTCCCTCATTCGTGAACAAGACCCCCAGATACTTAAACTCCTCCACTTGGGGAAGGACCTCATCCCCGACCCGGAGGAGGCACCCCACCCTTTTCCGGCTCAAGACCATGGCCCCGGATTTGGAGGTGCTGATTCTCATCCCAGCCGCTTCACACTCGGCTGCGAACCGCTCCAGCGAAAGCCGTAGATCACGTTCCGATGAACCCAACAGGTCCACGCCATCTGCAAGAAGCAGAGACCCGATCCTGAGGCCACCGAAACGGATCCCCTCAACGCCTTGGCTGCGCCTAGAAATCCTTCTATTTCCTAAATTAATCCTAAATTAAATGTTTAGGAAAAAAAGTCTGATTCTAATGAGACTATAGTTCTTCCATATATTGATACCACGCCCTAAGTAAGACGAAGCAAATATGAAAATACATCAAACAAAAGCCGCTCCGGTGGAACGGGAAGCCTGGAATGAGAAATCCAGTCCGGAGTTTGCGGCTCTCTCCGGCCTTCTCAAACGTCTCCCCGGCGGGTGCCGAGCTCTTTGTGTTGTCAGGCAGAAGAAACACTCAGTAGTCAGGGTGGCGTGTGTCAGCAGACGGGCACCTAGGCAGCTCACACGATTAAGACAATAGCTAGAAACATTTCCCCGTCGTCTCTGAAGTAGCTTTTGACCCCCGTGTTTGTTAGCATGTCTCTGGGAGTGGAGTCTGGATTCTCGAGCGAGGAGGTGCTGAACAGCCGCTTCCCTCTCCACCGGGCTTGCAGGGATGGAGACGTCGGTGCCTTGTGCTCGCTCCTTCAGTGCACCTCGAACCCGGCTGACCTTACGGTTGAGGACACCTTCTATGGCTGGACGCCCATACACTGGGCCGCTCATTTCGGAAAGGTAAAACTAGCCGGTTTGATTGAGCAAGTTTTCTTTAAATGGGAAAAACAGAAATGTTGTTCGAGCTCCCCCGATGTGAGGCTGGTCTCTCTCGGCCATTTCCTGGTGTTTGAACCAAGCGAAGCCATCGTAAAGCAGAGCCAGACCCCCCCCAAAAAAGCAAACCATTAATGGTTAGGTTATAGCGCTCGCTAGGTGGCATTTTACCATCACTTATTTCGAAGATATTTGACATGCTTTGTGTTTAGTAATGACAATAAATTCAGACTGAGCGGGAAAAACACGAGCAGCCGCCCGTTCACCGACATATTTGTTGCACTCTTGAACAAATAATGACAGTTAGCTAACATGACCGACAATGGCCAACTTTTACTAAACATTATCTGCATTATGAAGCACTTTACCTTTTTAATTGTGTAAAGAAAGAAGCAATTTGAGTGTAAAGGTGTTGCGATACGTATGGTGTGAATTATACAGAACATAAGAAGACAACTAGTAATGCTACATTACTGTGTCTTGTTAATAGAATAATCCTTTATTGTCCCACAAGGGGGAAATTCAGCTGTAAAAGCAGCAAAGTGACAGGTAAAAAAAGCATTTAGATTCACACAAGAACAGTATAAAAGAAAACAGAATTACAAAACCAAAGTACTGTGCTGTTAAAAAATAAAATGGCATAAAAATGCTCGGATTTGGATGTGCAACTGAGTAGGATAATTAAAAAATCATTTTTGTGTAGTTGGGCATTAAAAAGTAAATGTTTTTTCTTTACAAGAAGTAAAAAAATATAAACGGTGAAAAACAGACGTGCAAATGTCCGCTGCAGAAATGTTACTTGAAGTGAGTAGTTTCCATTTACGAATCTGTGCTTGGATTTGCTTTACGAGAGTTGCACAACAGAAATAACAGAGACTGGCTCCATGCCCAAATCCATCCAGGCTCCACAGACCGCATCATACTTGTCCACACCTGCCCAGTGTCTTAGAAAGCAGTGCATACATCTCTCTGTGCAATCTAACCTTCTTTTCAATGCCCAGCTGGAGTGTGTGATGCGTCTGGTTCAAGTGGGCTGCGGCGTGAACTCGGTCACCTCCAGGTTTGCACAGACGCCCACTCACATCGCTGCTTTCGGGGGCCACCCTGAGTGTTTGTTATGGCTACTTCAAGCTGGTGCAGATATTAACAGACAGGTATGGCAACACATGCACACTTCGCACAAGACAATTACCTAACGTGCTGTTTGTTCAGGGCAATTTTTCCCCTCTCATTTCCTGGAAATGTGATCTTTTATGGCGCCTGACTATATAAGGGAATAATGGCACACACTGTAACTATGGAGAATAGCCAATAGAGGAAATAAAGTGAATGAATAGAGCAGAGCAGATCTTAGATGATCCCCTCAGAGAGGATAATCCCAACTCTGGATCATTGCCTTGGAAATACTTCTACCCACTCTACACTTGACCTATATTAACATGAATGAGTGTTTGTCTCATTTTCTGCAACACAAATTCCTGTCAGGCATGTTTTGCACTTTGCTTTGTTCTTCTGCTCTCCATGGGATTTTGTGCACCGTTTCATGCACTCGGGCTATATTTTATGCTCTGCCGCTCTACTGAGAGAGATCGGATTAGTAGGTCACAATTACATAACATATTGTCGTCATCATGAAGCTCACTGATCTCTTTAGCCCCTGAAATTCCTCCGCTTTTTATTTTTTTGTTGAATCAACCTTCCAAGAGGTTGAGTTTTGGATTCAGGGTATATATTTCAGCCGACTGCTGCTGAACAGGAGAATGGAAAAGTATTAAGAGTGTAGCCTACATTGCATTGTGGTTAGTGGTAGCCCTCTGAGAGGGGCTTTTTTTCCTTTCTCCATTCGCACTCTGACAAATGTGACTGTAAATGTGTGTGGGCGGTGTTGATGTCTGGGTGAAAAGTTCAGGCTCAGCTCTACCGAGTCACACCCTGTTATCATTTCTGGAGCATGTTCTCAGAAGTGTAAAAGGAGGATCCAAGAAAACATGTATAAGATAATAATAATAATAAAAAACAGGGAAGGCTTATGCTAACAGCAATCAGTCCATTTTTCCCCAGTTGGTTCAAACTGGTGATTTGGATTAGATACTAAAAAAGTATATTTAAAAAAATCATTATCATACTTGTTCTTTTATGTCCTGACTTGAGAAATGCAGAAGGCGGAACTCTGAAGCGTGTTTTTATGGTTAGTATTACATGCAAAGAGAAAACTTAGGTCTGAAAGGGTTGATACTGTTTTCTCTGGTGAACCGTAACCCCATCCAGTGTTTGGTCAGTAAATTACAGTCATGTAATTAATGTAATGGCTAAATAAATCAAATAAAGTTTTTGATAGCACTTACCCATACCGATATCAAATTGGATCGGATCATAAGTGATTCTAACTTTTTAGAATCTGAATCAAATCGATTCTTGAAATTTGAATCGATACCCAGCTCTACTCATAAAAAAGAAAAAGGGAAAAAAAAGAAAATCCAAATAGGTTGGTATCGCTAGATCAGTAAGTGATCTGTAAGACTGGGAGTATAAAAAGCTGTAGTTAATTTGTTGTGGACCTTTAGTTTGTTGCTGAACATACTTGCCTCTCTCACCTCTCAGCTTGCCTACTGTATTTTTTCAAAAAGGCAATAACCTAATATTAATGGGCGGCGCTCCTTTTCCATACTGTGACTTTCTCTCGTAAACAAAAGGGATGTGACGGTAACCGTTAGGTGCGTCGAGACAGGTGAGGCAGAGGGAGCTCCGCAGAGCTTTCTGTAGCAAATAAAACGTTTTTAAATCGTAGGAACAGCGTGGCGGAAAGTCAAGTCCTTTTGAAACTGTTACTGGTAACGGTCCCATGCCTAATCTCTTCTAATAAAGCTTTTCTCCTCATCTTTTAGGACTATGTGGGCGAGACGCCCATCCACAAGGCTGCTCGAGCGGGCAGCCTGGATTGCATCAATGCTCTCTTGATTCAGGGAGCGAAACCTGAGTAAGTCCTGACATCAGTCTCGTCCACATTTCTTTTCCTCTTTAATATCCCAACATTTCAGTTGCACCTTTACAAGGGACCACCATTGATTTTTAAATTCGAGACGGCGCGTTTGAATGCTTGAGTTTTATAATTTTTAATTCTCAGTGATGCAAGTGAAAAGGAATTAATCAAATTATCGGCAGATTTGTTGATGATGCAGCAGCACATATGAGCTGAAAGTGAGCTACCTTATTTTAAAATTGAATGTTAAATCTTTGAGCTTGCACGTGAATCACAATGAGTGATATCTTTTTTTTATTTTTGTAAAAAGATACACATTTTTGATGTTTTTTGTAAGGATCCAGGCTCTAAAATACCACTTTAGTCTGCTACAGTATGTTCAGTTCAGCAGCAGATACTGGAATTAGACTGGTCGATGTGTTTCTAGGGTGTGTAGTAAACGGCACATCTTTATATCTGATGAAAGCGTTAAATACATTTTTAATCTGAGATGCCTTCTGTAAATCTTTAACATCTCCAGATTGATCGTGAGATTCGTTGCCTTTTAACAATAAAGCTGATGGTGCTCCCTTGGAAATGTGATGTATTCTGTTATTCCTTAAAATTGTTTATAACAATTGGCATTAAGTTGTCCTCTGTGTTTAATATTAGTGATAACTAAGATATATTAATATAAGTTAAAGTTTTGAAAGAGCTTTTTTATACGCCCAAAGGAAACAAAGATCTTCTGTAGTTTGAGAAGTAAATCTTTGTAAAAGTAGAAGATTAACTCTGCCCTGCACCTCTGATCTTAATGAAAGCTTTATCCCATAATTGCACAAACAAAAGGACAACTTAATGTAAAGGTTGATAAACTATTGATTATCTATTAGGTCATGTTGCATGATATTTTTTAAACTAGAGTGTGGTTTTATTTAACATTGTTTTTCTAGTGTCTTACATACACAACTTTGACTGGATGACCAAATGCACATTCTTCTTTTTTTCAGAAGCAGTTTTACTCTGTGTTAAATGGCTGCAGTCTGTTTGTTGCACAAGATGAAAATGCATAGATGAAACAAATTGCATACTTTTACTGTTCTGAATAGTTTGGTTAAGAGTTTAGAAACACACTATCTTTGTTATGTGATTGGGGAGGGATATAGATGACGCTGATTATCCCTACCCAAACCACACCTTTGCAGTCGGCGGATTGATGTAGCCGAAGCATGAAGAAAAAGACGCGCCTAACTTTTATTACCAAGAGCTGCAGGGAAGCAATTAAATGATTGTACAATGAAAGTTCCAACAGTTTATTATTATTATTTTTTTACTAAAGGTAATAAAAACCAGCTCTACAGCATTTCAATTAGTTGCTGGCAGTTGGGAAAGTGGTGAGAAAAGTCAGGTGTTAATGAATGATTTAGCTATAGTATCAAGTCTGTCTGCATTCCTTTAAAAACTATTTAATGTTGCAGAATATTTCAAACCGTTTTCTGTTCGTTTGTCAGATGCATACACTTTATTTCCTCGTCTAATCTGAAGTGTTATCTTCTTCTTTTTTTAAATCTGCACTTTCATTTTCTGCAACAAATGTTCTGCCTTTTGATTCTTTGGAGAACCAATACACTAATGCGTTCAAGCTACCAGGGGGTTCACAGAAGAACCAATTCTGTTTATGTACCTTTTGTAGGCCTGTTATGGCCGAGCTTACTTCATAAGACGAGAAAAATAGGTAAACACTGCAGAGAAAAATTGGCCATTAATGGAGATGTGCTGCAAAAAGGCCAAAAGGAATCTGTCCTCAATGTCAGGACAGTTTGTTCATTTTAAGCATTTTTCTTAGTACAGATAAATGTAATTTATAGCAACATGTTTTGTTAAAAGGTTGTGAAAACGCGGGTTGGTTTTAAGGAGTGTGCACTGTTTATGGGATAAACCAAAAAAAAGCACATTTATTTACCTTATGACCAAATTAATTTACATTTACCTTTTTTCTGAGGGTAATTTTCATGTTCTAATCACTGTAACCCCCCAGTTGCCTCGAACATTTTATAAAAAATGTAAATAAATAAATCTGCTTTAGTGCAGAAATCAATAATCAAATATCACTTATTTCTCACCCTAATGATGTGCATTTGGTTATCAGTTAATGAGTTTTATTTATGATTAAAATGTTATTCTTTTTTCCCCTGCAGATCACAGATATTTAGTTCAGTCTATTATGAAGTCTGTTTTCTATTGTTATTTCTTTTATTTATGTTTGAAGATTATAGTGGGGTGAAATACTGGGATGGACACTACAGCACACAAGGTGGGATTGAGGCTCATGACAAATTATTTGCTAAATTAGGTATAAGTGGATTTAAAATCTTGCAAACACAGTAACTAGCTTTATTTAATGTAGTTCGGTTAAAAATTTAGACATAAAACATATTAGATGGGTCTGTTCAGGTAATGTCCTTAAAAATGTTTCTGTGGTTTAGCTAGAAAGACCTTAAAATATTATTTATAAACATTATTACATCTTGCGGTGGTTTTAAGCAAACCAGTTATTTCTTTCAAGTCTTTCATATATATTTCTGTATAAACTTCAATGTTATGTATTTTCAGTCAGCAAAAAATGAATACACCTCTGCTTGTTATCACTTCTGCTTAGGTCTAACACCAGGCCCATCTGATGTTGCCCCAAGAGTGATTTATTAAAATTAATTGCACTGGCCATCCTGTTGCACTCCAGCCTCCTTTCTAATTTCCATGGACAATCAGTTTGTGTAACACAAATACAAATCTTAAATGCACTACATGAAGGCTCTCAGCAGTAGGAAGGTTTACATGTTCGGCTCCCGTCCATTGTGCCAGCCAGAGAGGCGTTCCCACACTCAAACTCTGCCTGTTTTTGTCTTTGACCTTGTGCGAGACCTCTTGCCGCAGTTTGTTACAACACTCGACATTTTTCTGGATTCTTGAGTAAACAACCTTTGGTCTCACTGTTTTCTCTTCATACTTATGTTAATCTTGAAAGCCTCTAAGCAACCATCTGACGTGTGAATCCACAAGAAGAAATATTTCAGCATTTTTATGTCAAACGGTTCACAGTATACCTTGAATGCTTGACAAAAATGGAGTTCCCTGCTGCTGCTTTGTATTCGCAAACTAAGCCTTTTGATCGTGGAGGAAATCAAAATACAAAAGAATATGGATTAAATCAACTGGACTTATTAAGCTCTGTGTAGAAATTTGTAAGACTCGTCCTACAGAAATTCACCACTAGGATGATGCAGCTGATGGATGACGCCGAGCTTGCTGATCTAAGGGATCTGATGGAATGCTGAATAAATGTATGTAAGTAGGGCAGAGCAGTACGGCCAAAAATATTTACGATTATAAGTGATCTGATTGGCGCGAGACAAAACAATCATAATGTGTGCGGTTATTTAAAGCTGCGCCGATTGTGTCAACTTCTTTGCTCTCACTGCCACACTCGTTGAAGCGGATGCCTCTTTACGTGCTTTAATGTCTTTTGTTGTACTCCAACAAGTGCTTTTGCTGCAAATGACGAAACAAGTTTGTCGCTACAACGGTCCGTTTGCATGTTCTGCAAAAAAATTGTGCTTTGCTGTGTCCGATGGGCGAAACCAAACCGTTTCAACATCATGGAAGTTTCATCCGTTTTGCAAACCAATTCTGGTTCATCTGTCGGTCAATGAACCACTTTTGCACTCCCCCTTCTGTCGCCGTTGGCTTCTTCAGCCGTGTGTGTATGATCAGATGAGAACAAAGGCACTGCGCATTGGTGTTTCACCCACATCATCCACATATCGTCAACGAATCAACGTTTTCTCCTGTTTTATAGAGAGATGTCCTTTGACCTTTGCTTCATAAGAATTAAAGCTTTTAGGAGCTTCTTAGGATGTATTCAGACCAGAAAAGTCCTTTGGTCCGGATTAAAAGCGGACTTAATTTTTTTTGTTTGTTGCGGTTCGCATTCACACTGTACTTTTGTGAATGCGTGAACTATATTTTGTAAACACATTCACGCGTGTGACTATTCAAAACGAACCCTGGTCCATTTAAAGTGGACCAAACAGTGCAGGTCTGAATACACCCTTAGAAAATTCACCTTTCTGCAGATAGAATTGAACATACCAGAATAAAAACGTATCTTCATACATCCTATATTTATTGGACAACGATCGACACAAAACTCCCCTTAACTTTACCAAATCTTTTTATTTATATATGTTAATTTAAAATGACCAGTTGTGCAAAATTTATTTGGGTAGGCTTGACCCAGATTATAGTCGTGCGTCTAAACATTAAACTCTAAAGGTCACTGCTGAAAAAATAATCCCACTATACACAAAAGAAATCAAGCAGTTGGTACATTATTACCCGATTGCTTTTAACTGGAAGCATTTTGGAAATTTTGCAATAATTGCAGATTGTTGTATAACTTAGTCTTACAGATAAATTGAAAAAGAAAAGAAAATATTGTGCTTTCAGACTTATATTTAGTCTATTATCACATTGCTTGTTGAGCACAAAAAGTTTTAAGAATCAGAGCCCTGGATAGTCTTGTGATAAATACTGTAACATCAGTAAAATCATTATAATCTTGAGCAAAGATTTTGGCAGTGAAACAAATAGTTTTGTAGCTTTAATCCTTTTCTGTTGCACAATGGAATACCACTAACCATGTCAAATGTTAAGTCAAAACCGTTTTCTTCATACCTTCTGAAGCCCTCTTTGGTAAATCTAATCTCATGTGCTTGAAGATCAGAATTTGTCACACTCAGCTTCTCTGCTCACTTTGTTACCCAAAGGTTCTCAATACGGTCAAGATCTTGGAAGGTTTTCTGGCTGCAGGTTCAACTTTTCAGCCTCATAATCTTTGAACCAATTTATTAATATTTTGTGTGGCGGCATGTTGCTCCATCACGCTAAACAAAACAGAAAAACAAACGGCTATTAGTAAACTTGTCCTGAACCGCTGAAAGAAGTTGCTCCTGATCCCAGACTTTATTCTGCTGTGTTGCTGGGTAGAATCACGAGCAAGCCAACCCAACATTTAAACTTTACCAAGACAATCGTGTGTTGGCACAACCCCTAACGCATGCTTCACCTTCTCTTCTTGGGACACATCATTTCAGGGTTTTCCTAACCCTTAGAAGAGTAACGTCTCTCCTGAAAGAGATTTGTTTTCATTTCAAACAGATTTACCTGGATAAATGAAGGATATATCAACAATTCCATCCTTGTACTTTCAATTTGTCGTGGATGTCTTTTCGAACAGAATTGCCTTCTTTGCCGCCCTTCTTGTCACAAGCAATCCTAAAGCGGTTGCTTCTCTCTGCGTTCAGATTAGGGATGGGCATTCGATTAAACTGTCTTCATCGATCATCGGGAGAATTGACAAGCGATTTTCGATTAATCATTGATATTTTTATATTAAATTCATTGTTCATAGGCTATATTAAAATGCAGTGAGAATAGAAAAATAGCGTGTTTCCTCAATGAGATCTTCATTACAAGTGGGACACCTCTTGTGGAAGTTAAACAGAATTAATTCAGGGTAGTTGCACAAAGAAAATATGCGCTATAAGCAGCGGAGTCGACAGCTAAAAGGCGGTAGTCATTAACACAACTGACGCTCATATTTTTTTCTCCCAAAAAAAAAAAAATTATGTTAAACAATAACTTAATAAAAAGTAATAATATTTATAGGTCTGATAGTTTTGTGTTACATTTGGCAAAAAGGATGAGAGAGATCAGCGTACCTAACAATAAATTAGGCTCATTAACAGAGTAAAAAAGACACACAAAAAAGAAACCGTAACTTATATACAACTTTAACATGAGTCTACTGACTTTTGTTGAGAAAGATGAGCATGTTAACATGCACTGGGGTCAGAAGCAAAAGCAGCCTGGTGAGCAGACTGACGGTCATCAGGCTGCTGTCGCGTCTGACCTGCAACGCTGAGATCACCTGCTGTGAGGGACAGACATCGCTGTGATACACATACCTCCGTGCTAACTTGGCAAGCCTCTGGAATCGTGTTTAATTCATTTTCCACCAGTCTGTAGGGGTGCAATCCAGGGGTGGCAGAGCCTCCCTCAGAAAGTAATCTGTGAGTAAGTTTCTCTGGTCGTTGTGCATCTTGGCTCCTCAGTGCTAACACCGACTTGATGCTAGGTTGAGACTAAGAGCAGGATGCTCCGCTTCTAACCAGGGCTGGAAGTGCGTTCAAGTACTTATACACAGCTTCACAGTGTTGGCAGTGAACCAAGACTTTTTTGTTAGTTTTTTTTTTTTAGTCAAAATGGTCCCACGCCACACACGCTGCAACCTCTTCATGGCAATGATACTTTTGAAATACACAGAAACTGGCAAGAAACTGAGTCGGCCTGTGGGTTTTATTTTCAGTCATCGCCCTCGTGTGGTAAAGTGTTTCATTACTGCCACATAACAAAATTAATTGCATTCCTTCAAAACTCTCACTATGCAACAGAACATGCGTTAATTGATCGGTTAAAAAAAATTTAATCAATGAAATTCTTAATGATCAAATAATCGATCGTCTATTAATTATGCCCATCCCTAGTTGAGATGCATTCATTCCACCTGCAGGTGTTCAAGCTCTGCACTAGCCGTGCACACGTCAGTGGCAGAACGTCCTGGAGCTTGGTGGAGACTCTTGTTCATCATGAAAGTCTTATTCATTGCTACTGAGCCTCTTTCCTCGAGGTTCTTCAAGAGTTGGAGCACTTTTCCTTCAGCTGTATTCGTCTTGGCTGCAGTGTCCTTAAATGTATGACGCTGAACGATAACGGCACCAAGGGAACCACAGCGAAAACAAGAGGACAATGGTTCCGATGACCTTTGCTGCTCTTTTATAGCAGTGCACATAGAATTCAAGTGACTTCAGCTGGATTCTTTAACAGCTTCACTCAGGCTTATCAATTCAGCTAACAGGAACCTTTTACGCAAATAAAGCTCCTTGAAATGACGCTAAGGGTTGGATCATCCCACTTAATACAAAAACTGAAGTTGGAAAACACATTTGCGTCACTGCCAGAACTTTGACTTAAGTTGCATTTAAAAACTTTCACAGTCATGAATCTTTATTTGTCATGAGCCTCAGAGTTATTAGGGTGGTTTAGTAATGAGCTAGCTGCAGGTAGGACAGTGCTGAGAGGCTGCCAGTGAGGAGAGTAGCTGAGTGAGCATCATGTACTGACCTGTTTAATGCTAACCTCATGCTGTTGCTATGGTTATTCACTGTCATTGCACTGTACCAGATGTCTTCCTTTTCATACACAGAAATGTTTTTTTTTGTCTGTCACAGTATTAACCTTATATAATATCATAGTCTGTTTTGACATCTAATCTTTGTCACCTTTTCCTTTATGAAAGTGACAATAAGTTACAGAAGAGAAAAGTTTGCTATAATGTTAACAAAAACAGAACCATACATCTTAATGTTTTGCAGCCATTGAATTGGAAATGACTTGGTTTTTTCAAGTAATCCTTGAAAGGGGGAGAATAGACACTGCTGAGTCTGCCCCGTTCCCTGGGATAGCCGCACTGTTGTGGCATTGAGTGTTCTCACTATCGCTTCCTATCTACACACTGGCAAACTGTTGAGGTATTTCTTGCGGTGATTGGTTTTAATGCTAGGTTTTTTAATGAATCAAAACTAAAGTTATTTTGTTTGTTTTTTTTAGACCTGCATGCTTTGCTTATTTATCCATGATTGTTCCTGTACTTAGCTTTTTTTATTTTATAATTTATTTTTGAACTAACCGTAAGAGTCCTTTTTATATGGACAGGTTTAATCACGTGAGTCCCATGTCAAGATGTAGCATGACCATAGGCTGCCTCTGGGAGGTTAGACTATAGTTAGTGAAGATGCATACTGTGTGCTTAGGACTGAAAAGCAAAGCATACCAGGAATTTACAAAGAATTAACGCTTCCCTTTTTTCAAATTGCTAATCCAGATCCTGGATTATTGGTGTGTACTGTTATCTACTTTGTTGCATCAGTGTAGATGTGAGGTCTCACTAAAGGAATACTACTTAAAACCAAAAGGAAAATTAAGTTTTAGCTACGAAAGACCATTTTAAATTTAATTTGAAGGACATAATGGATCAAATTAATGTTATGTGAAAAAGTAAGGAGAATAACAATATGAAAGGAAGTTCTCATACTAGAAATTTCTGATGCCTATGTGCCTAATTTCTAGAATATTTCGATATTAAAGAGTTTCAGATATTTTTTGTTTGTTTTTAAAGTGGTTTTCATTGTAACTTTGTAACAAACACTAGTTATCTCTTATTGAATTATATTAAAATAGAAAATCTTTATATGCCGATGATTCGGCCTGATTTGGGAGTGGATTTAAAATCCAGAGGCAACTTGCTTAACAGCTGGTTGCCTAATAAACTAAGACGGAAACAACTAGTGAGACATTCTGCTTGTAGCTGGCAAAGATAAATGCATTTTTTTTAGGAACAAAACGGTGGCTATTAATTACTGGAGATGCCATTTCTATTTATTGGGAAATGTAGCCATAACTTATTATATAGGGTGTCTTAAAACAGTAGAGAATTGGTATTCCTGGTGTGAGACCGGTCCATCTACCAGAGTATTTCTTGGATCAAATCTGATCTTCCCTTGGAAGCGTTAATTTGAAATGGGGACGGGTAATGTGCAGCAAGTTGTTTTTTTTTTTGTGTGAACTTTTCTTTTTAAATCTTGAATTCATTACAAAATGTTTAATCATGTGCACTAGCTTTTGAACTGTTTCATTTTGCACCACTGTTTAGATAAGAATGCAGAAAACAAGCTATTTCTAATCAGAAATGAATGACAAAACAGTAACTGTGCTTTAAATTATGCTGTGTGTGGAAGCCAACGTAAATATTAGTGAATTTAGCCTGTGTAAACGGTTTGTAGTGTTATTTTCCTGCAGTGAATTACACACTTGAATTACTGAAGGGCTGGATGTAGCTGTAGCTCCAATTCTTTAACAAAGAAACATTTGTTTTCGAAGAACCCGCTATGCGGTGTGGTGATCTGTGGGCTCAGAACAAGCAGGCTATAGTTTTTATTTCCCCTAAAAGAGCAAAGAAATTCCTAACATTAAGCTGAAATTATGATTTATATTCATTCATTTCATTGAGAATAGATGCACGAATTGTATAACTTATGTTTGTCAAGCCTAACAGCTGGCAAAAACAAAAGGTTTTCTAAGTTTCTCTCCATTAAAGGACACACATTACAGCTTTTAATTAACTTCTGATATTGCTTCCACACTTCAGTGGCACAAACCTTCTGTGCCTGAAAATTGGAGAAACTTTCTGGCACAGCACTGTTTGCTCATTCATTATTGCACTCGGAAAATCACTTTTCCTGCTGCAGCTGGACATGATTAACACAACTGCTTACAGCACAAAGACTCTAATCGAAATCAGGAATTTACAGGTCCGTCTCTTTTTCTTAATCTCTTTACCCAAAAGGTTTTAAATTGGGCTTCCTCCACCTGAGAGATGTCAGGATCTTTCCTGCTTGACGGTTGAAGTTTAATCTCGTTTCATTCCCTTCCTTACTCTCGTGGAGGTTTGTCAAAGGAGAAGATTTCATATTTCGGATCTGTAGACATATCGAGTCTTGTTCATCACTGAAGAAGGCTTTGCTTTGACAGCTTTTGTTGTTGGGAATTCTTTATAGGAATTTGGATGCAGAGTTCCTTGAGCATCATCAGCGTTGGAAACAAGAAAATGGAGTTTCGTTGAAATGCACCTTATCTCTTGCACAGAACCTTGTCTTCAGAAATGATAACCCCCTGATTTGATGAAAAGTTATTCGTCTTCAGTCCCCTCGATTGCTTTGGATACACAAACTGAGCATAAATATGTCTTCAGTTGTCTTAATCATGTCCTTTGGCAGCAGATGTATTTCCCTAGTTCTGTGGAAACTGGGGGATGAATGAACTTCCATGTAAAGTGCAGTTGATCCAAAGAGGATCAGTCGTCATCTCTCATGAAGATGACGAAGCGTATGTGAAAGGGAAGAGCAGAACAGGCTAGTTTTATAAATCTATGAACGTCTGTGTGAATATTTGCTTAATGAGTCTGTGCGTGCGTGCGGGTATGTATGCGTGCGCTTGGGCTTGTCTCATGTTGTTTTTTTGTTTTTATTTGTGTAAATCAAACGTGCAGTGAGTGCTTCTGACACTCCCTCTTCCCGTTGTGCAGCATGAGGAATGCCAATGGGCTGACGGCTGCTGACCTGGCCCACGCACAGGGATTCCAGGAGTGCGCTCTAATGCTCGCCAATGCCCAGAACCTCCAGCAAAACAT
Organism: Valencia hispanica; assembly: GCA_963556495.2. Lineage (NCBI taxonomy): Eukaryota > Metazoa > Chordata > Actinopteri > Cyprinodontiformes > Valenciidae > Valencia > Valencia hispanica. Next base: position 32,860,193 of record OY747707.1, on the reverse strand, counting down.
GACTCAGTCCCTTAACGGGGCTTTTTTGAATGGCATGACCCAAAATGGGGGAAAGGCTCACGCCATCATCCAGGGACGCAGCTTCTTGAATGGCGCGCCAAACAGAAAGAGGTCCTTTGAGGGCTTTGAGGCAAACCCATTGAAGAAGGCCAGACCTAACGGTAAGGTCACTCAACTAATGTTTTTGTATTTTGGGTTACTTTTTGAGAAATATTATAGGGATATTGTCACATAATAGAATTGGTTAAAAAAAATCTGGTGATACAATATGTATTCCAATACAGGGGAGACGATACAATATATGACGATACTCTAAGACAATGTATTGTGAAATTGTAGTAAAACGGTCACAGCATTCTAAACACTCCAACCTGTTTCCTATTTTAACACATCCAGTTTTATTACTAGATCTAGTCGATCCACTGGAACAAAAAAGGTGAAAACAGACACCAAATAGCAGTCATACTTTTAATTTTACTACAAAAATGACTGTCATCATTAATGAAAAATCGATAAATTGCTTTTGGATACCGATACAATATCGTGACATAAAATATTGCGATATATCAGCGTATTAATATTTTCTTACATCCCTATCATATATGCTTGTGTATTATTACTAAGGCTACAACTGTATGGATTTCTTTTAACGAGGCAAATGTACAAAACCCTTTCTGGATCCACAACAAATGTGGGGGGGGGGGATTCACTCTGCAGAAATACGTAAACTTTTAGATGGATGGATGGATAGATGGATGGATAGATAGATAGATATATAAAATAAATGAAAAATATTGTGTTGTCCCAACAAATCGTGTAGTAATTGGGAAGAAATATTTTTACAATTGCAAAAAACTTTCGGAAACATGGTGATAATTTTCCCTAAGACAATGTCCACCCAAAAAGAGTTTTCAACTCCTGTTTGTGTTCCTGCAGTGAAGATCTGTGAAGTAATTTATCCAGTGAGGAGAAGGGAGCCAGGAGAAATGTGGTCTGACAGCAGTGGCTTAGAGACCTAGCAAACTGGAATCCTGGACAGGGATTTAAAAGCAGAAAGTTTTGAGTCCAGTGTGCCTGGAATGACTGCAATGAAAAATTACCACTTGTGACAAAATTTGGCATTTTTAACACTATTTCTGGCAGTATATTGTTCTGAGAACATCGTCTGTAATCACACTCAAACTCTGTCCATCTACGGCTAATGCTAGCTATGTGTTGGGCAGAAGGGAAGCTACCGTACTGATGAATAACACTGGCTGCTCTTCTTCATTTGCCTCTCCTAAAACGGAGACAAAAAAAGTCACAGCTGAAGCTAATCTTTTTTTTTTTTTTTTTTTTCATTTCATAGTAAGGACGACCAAAGATATCCAGTGATATTTCCTAAAAAGCATACATGATTTGCACCCAAATCTGCTTTCAATAGTTATTTTTTTAAGAAACAAAATTATGAAAATAAAATTGTAAACTGTATGGATTTCTTTTAATAGGGAAAATGTAAATGAATGAATACTGTATTGATCCCACGAGGGGAAATTCAGTTTACAGTAAAACCCATCCAATTACATATTACAACAAACAGGAACAGGTAGACTGAGGGAGCTAGCCACAGTGCAGCCCTCCTATTACAGGTAGGAAACAGTCACAATTGGTAGGAAAAAAATTCTACATCTCAGACCCCCTACAGGAGGCAGAGCTGAGGTACAGGGAAAAAAATACCTCGATAAACTGAAGCAAATGTATCAAAACAGAGGAATAGGTTCGCAGCCTGACGGCACCCACCATTCAGCTGCCCAAGGAGTGGGGGGGTCTTTAGGGTACCGCGAGCATGTTGAAATCCATGAGCGCATGCATGCATGCCTGTTGCTAGTGACTGTGAGATGAAGCCCCATGAAGCATTGAACCACTTCAGCCAATTGGTTCAAGAAAGGGTTCTGGTCACGGGGCTTCATGTGAACACAAACCCCCCTACTGGCCAGGTACATAATCACAGGCTGTAGCTCTTAGCCACTGAATGTGTGATGCATTAAAGTTGTAAGTCTGCTATGGTTCTTGGGAATGACTATGAGTTCCCAAAAAATAATATCTCTACATAAAATATTTTTTGAATGTATTCTGTCTGTAAATTATCCCAAAACGGTAGAATCATTTGTTATGGCAGGTTGTGTAATAATGTTTTTCTGTTACTTTAGGCAAAAGGCATGGGCTTAAGCAGGCAGAGGAAAGTGAAAATGCTTGTGGAACTAGGAAGAGGGCACTGAAAATGATTGTGTAAATCATAACAAAACAGGGGAAATACATTTTTATTCAAAAATAGCAGTTTCTCAACAGTTCTAGGTTTTAAGCGATTCCTTTTTCACACCACCTGACACCACCTCACCAGCCTTCGAAAACACTTTCACAAGGCGCAGAAGATGGCGGTGTACACAAACACAAGTGCTCGACTATATAAATTGGGCTACTACAATTTTTGCTTTTCCCAATACTCCAAGGGGGTTTCCAGCCTGCTAATATTTGGCTCCCACACAGGGGAAATCCTCCTTCCTAGCTGGCTCCATCCTCTCCCCTATCTCTCTCTCCTCATTCTCCTAAATTATGACCATATTTTGATTTTAACACATTTAAAGCATACATTCTCCATGTGGTTAGAATGAACAGTTTAATAAAAAACTTCATATAGGCTTTCACAAGTGCAAAAATGACTTTAAAATCTATAGAAATTAATTATTAATAGAAATAATTAATCTTCCGAATTAGAAAATGTACCAGAAACAGTAATAGTTTGCTGTACTGGACAAAAATTAAACAAATCTGAAATAACATTCTGAGAAAACAGGTAGGCTAATATTTTCTTTTCATTGTAATAGTAAAACTAAAAAGCAGCAGTCTCAAAAAACACAATAATGACTGCTCCATTTTTTTGATTTTATCTTCATCCTCCTCAATCAGTTTATAGATGAATTATTATTTTAGATTTCGTTTCCATGTGGACCTACTAGATCTTTGCCACTTTTGTCACGAACAGAAACACATATGCCAGCTCTGTTTGTCTGTAAAGCTACACTTGCGCTTTAATATCTGAACAGTCACAACGCCGTGCGCGCAACACAAGGGGAAAGTGGTTCAGCGCATCAAAGCTCGCTGTCTGTTACGTCTATGAAACGGTTCAGAACCATCCACTAAAGCATCTAAACGATAGATGAGAGGAAATGTGTCGTATTGCATGCGTCGCACCAGTCAATTTAAGTATGCTTATTAGTCCCCTTAAAAACCATGAAAATCCGGACATTTTCATCAATCTATGAAATCCCCCCGGACGCCATGGACGGCGCGTGAAACGTGCACATGTCCGGGGAAAACAGGACGGTTGGTCACCCTACCTAAATCTGATCTTTCTCTCCTCACTGTGCTAAATCTTCAAACTATCTGTCTCTATACTCTCCAAACTATATAAACACTAACCAAACTCTCCTATCCAAACTCCAAACTGGCTGCAACTCTCCTACACAAACCCACATTTTGAATGGAGCCTGAGGGGGTTTATATTGCTGTCAAACCACTCCGCAAACTCTGAACCACTTCCTGAAGCAGTCACGTGGTACAGCCAGGCAGCGGGGCTTCAGACGTCATCGTTTTCGGCTCCTCCCCTAAATGAAGCAGGCCTCGATACGCGCTTTGTGGAAACGCCCCCTCCACTGCTCGACACGCGCTTCGTAGCCTCGGCACACATCGTAACATCACTACCTGTCGCTGTGGTGTGAGTGTGCGTGCATGTGTGTGTGCGCATTAAAGGGAGACCATGAAACTCCACTCAGTTCAATCCCAGAGTCTGTCACCTGTGATGTAATATACGACCTTGGAGAACTGAATCAGGTCACAGGCTCATGTGGGGGATGGATGGGGTGGGATGGAGCGTCCTTTTACCAATGGCCACTGGCTGCTCTGCTTTTTGAGGGCCGGACTTTGATTGACAGGTCGTTTACGTCGCTGCCTGGCCCATCGGCTAGGCTAATAGCTCGCTGCGCAGCTGCATGAAGCTAGCAGAGGCTATCTGGCTGTGGAGCTGACCTCAACCTAACGCATTCTGTCTGAGACTTTTCAGTTTGATATGTTAGACTATTGAATAATGTGTGAGCCTAAGTAAAACATGTTTGTAATTAAAAAATGTAAGTACATTTTTTTTTTTTTCACCTGCGATAATCAGCTGATATCCAGGTATCTTGAATCCAATTATATAAATGTTTCCAACGTCCTTGATGGTCAAAAGCGAGAGACATAAGATCCTCCACGATGTTCTATTGGGACAACTCGGCTCTCCCTTTTAGAAAATCTTGATTAATTGCATTAAGAGACCAGCTGTCCAGAACCATGGTAAATGACTGCTTTATTTCAGTCAAATTTCAAACCTTTTTGTGGCCTGCAAGCATTTCTGTTTTGGACATCACAGCATTAAACAATTAAAATATGACGCCACAGATCCAAAATCAATGGAAAAACAATCACACATAGTGTTGTGTTCTTGTGAAGATAAGTGAACAACACTGCAAAGCCATACAACAACAGTGATGTGCTCGATCAAACTAGGCTGATTTGAGACAATCATGTAATAAGACACGTTTTATTGGTTTTATGCATTTCAGTAACTAAGAAGTTCTCGACAGCACAAAGACAAATCTGTATGGTGGAGGTTGACCGAACATTTTCAAAAATAGTTTAAACTGACTAAAAAGAGAATCAATTAATATCATTTCTGAAAAATGGCTCTTAAAATTGATGATAGAAAAGTGTATTTTTGAGGTTTTAATTTCCAAACTTTAGGCGATTTCCCTCTTTGTTCCCAGGACTGTCCATGCCACCTGAACTGCTGAACGGGAACGGGCCACTAGGTGGCCCCGGAGAAGCCCAGGTGGAGAGCATGAACACGGAGATGGCACCAGCTGTGACCTCAGGTGGGCCTGGAAGCTTTGCATTTGGGCTGAATGGGTTTGCGCAGCCTCAGGGGCTGGGTCCTGTGGATCAGTGTGTGAACCAGGGGCCGCAGGACAAGTCCAGCCCTGCCGCTAAAGAGCTGGAGGTCATCACTGTGGCGTCAATGCAGACTCCCTGTCGCTGCACTAACTCTTATGCCTACCTGTAGAGGGAGCTGCGTGTATAATGACCCACTTGTATAAATCGTTTGTATTATCAGATTTACCTGTTATGTGGTATGCTCACATAGGAACGCATTTATTGTGACTTGGTGGTGAGCTAAATTGGAGAGACATGTAGAAGAGTGTGTCTGGTATGTTTCATACTTATCTATGTAACTGATAAGATTTGGATGGATAGACGTTTTTTCTAGTTGTATATCTATAACTTTATAATCCTTCCGCTAAGTTTACCCACATGTAATCCTTTAGGTTTGTATTTAAAGTCTGATTTTGTTTTGCACAATTTTATGAAAGTGTTTGTGTCCCCACTGTTAGTGTAGTATATGTCAACCAAATAAGTACTTTTGGATAACTCAAGAGTTTTTTGGGGGGGGTTTGTCCTTTCTCTAGTAAACCTTTGGTCATTTCAGCAAATTCCTGAATTTACAGATGTACCTTTTTAGAGGGATAAATGTTGTTTACTTAACCAACAGCTTAACTACGTGTTAGTTTGCTTTCCCCTTTAAAAAATAAAGTATTTGGGGAAAACGCATAATCGCCCCAGTACAAGTTTTAAATAAATTCGGTTTGTTTATATTTATTAATCTAAACAATTTCATGATTTCAGCCAAAGCATATCCCAACATGAATGTAGCTTTAATAAATCATCCTCCTGCCTTTTTGTAGTTAGTAGCTGTTAATGCTTCTTGGGCTTGATATGGGGTTATCCCTCTAATTGTTTTTGATCTGGTTTAAATACGAGCGACTGTATACTGTGTTCACGGTTGTTGTTTTTTTTTTTCATGCAGTCACAGGGTTTATTTGTGTGTCATGTCACAGAATATCTCTGTAATTATCAGTTATTAATCTGTTTTACAGTTGTTAAAACAACTCAAGGAGGATTGCATGGTTTTCAAAAAGCCTTACATCCTGAGCTATGTTCAACAGTTTAAAAAAAATACTATACATTATTTTTCTCCTTTTTATAGATACAAACTTTTTTTTTATTACTTTGGTGTGCTGTTCTCCATGTCGATACTTTTTTATGAAAGAAGGTGAGTGTGTGTATTTTGCAGCTCTTTGTACTGAGCAGGACTAACTTTGTACTTGACTGTGTGAAAGTATTAAATGTGGATGATTTTTATGAACATGATGGTGTTGGCCTTTGTTTTTTTATCTTTTAAATTGTTGTTTTTTTGGGGTTTTTTTTCCATTCTTTAACTTTTTTTTAAAAGAACATTTTGATTTCAGATATAAGAACAAATAACAAATTTTACATTTTCTCTCAAGTTGATCAGCTTTGCTTCTTGACTTTGATGTGCCAGGACTAGTAAGGTTTTTGGTGAGTTTTAAATAAATTGAGTCATACAAAGCGGGGAGCACTTTCATGAGAACATGGCCCACTTTAAGCAAAGTCTCCGGTCAAAGCTTGTCGAGTTGCGTCAGGATTTTTGGTGTATTTCACAACTTATTGATCATATTTTCTGTGTAATGCAGAAAGTTAAATAACTGCGTTTTTTTGTGTGTGTGTGTTTTGAAATTGGGTCACATACTGGTCTCTACATAACTGGCTACCTTTACTTGATTACTAGTTTTTTAAAAGTTGTGCAAAACAAAATCAGTACAAATAAAAAAAAAAAAACTATTCACCTTTCTCAGTTGTAATGAGACCGGGTTTAATCGGTGCGTATTTGTTTTTTTGACGATTGTTTTTGTTTACAGAGAAAGGTGAGAGACACTGCGGGGATTTTTCCTCAAGTAGCCCAACAGCAGGAATGCTTCTTGGTCAGCACATCTTCAGTGAGCTCAGTAGCAGTGTTGGCAGCCAGGTGGAGCACCAGAAGTCTGTCAAAGCAGAGCAGTTGTATGACCACACCCTCTACAGCACCATGCTTCTTTACCACGGATGCTAAAGTAACAAGATTAATTCTAAGCATCCATCTGCCTTGAAGCCACCGAGTGGTCATGTTTTTGTTTTGTTTTCTTTTTATAAATAGGACCATTATGGATGAATCAGAAATGTTTTGTTGTACAACTAAAAGGTTGTTAAGCCTATGTGTTCGGTTCTGTTGCCTATGTTCATAAAGCTAAAGGATCTGTGATAATGCACTGCCAACACTACAGAAGTTCCCTAAACCAGTTTAAATACATCCAGTGTATATCATTATAGAATTAAAAGATTTTTGCAAACGTTCATGTTTTTCCTATTTGATTTTAGATTTTTGCTAGAGGTCATGATTCTTTATGCTTCAACAAGCCAACAACCCCAGACATGTGAGTAATTAAGCAGCATCTTAGCTTCCAGACCAAAAAGATGAACATTATGGAGTGGCCAAAAAATGCAGAATGTGGAATGCAATTTAGTCATCCTGGCCTGGAATACCAGTACGCAGGAGATGGAAATAGTCCATACATCGCTGACCCGAAGCAGTGGTTATGCAATTAAAAGTTTGAGTTTCACTGGAGAGCTAAATCTTTTAGTAATTTTGAGTTTATACTGCAAATGTGGGTTTGTAAGGGAAATATCAACAGCTACTTTTTTTATATGCTTAATATTCCTTAGATTTTAGGATCTCTGTTCCCAATGCATTTGCATGTATGGAGATGAAAGCTATTAGCATTTTGAGCTTTACTCACATCTTAAAACATAAATACTTTAAACCCAACTACATACACACATATATATATATATATATATATATATATAAATCAGGTAAAACACATTTTACAGAAATTAAAAGCAACTGAGTACAAAACAGTAAACATTTCTAAAGCTTATTTGCAACACTTTAAAGTGTTGGAAATTTTTTTACATCTTATTTAGATGTTAATGCTTCCACATCACAAAACATGGCCTTTGTAAGAAATTCAGGAAGACCTAAAGGAACTTAATAGAGATGAGATTGGTATAGAATAATGCTTGAAAATCCAAGGAATGATTTTAGTTGGATGTATTTTTTTCCCCCCCGAACACTTCTGGAAATTTACATTTTAAACGTCAAACCCTTTCTGGAGGACCGAAAATTCTTTAAGGATTGAAGCAATACCCTAACCATGGGTCTCCAATTCCGGGCCTCAAGGGCCCGTCTCCAGCCAGTTTTAGATGCGTCTCTGGTCCAACACAGCTGATTCAAATCATCCAACTACCTCCTCAGCATGTCAAAGTTCTGCAGAGGCCTGCTAATGAGCCATCATTTGATTCAGGTGTGCTGAACCAGGGAAAGAACTTAAACATGCAGGAGACCGGCCCTTGAGGACCAGAATTGGGCACCCCTAACCCAATCTATGCTACAATGTGATTGCTGGGGTCATAATACACAAATTTAGTTTCCTATTACTCAATCTTTACCCTTCTTTATAATACCAAAATCGTTTTTAATTTTAAAGTTTGATTTTCTCCATAAGATTTTCCATTTGTACCCAGAGCACAATTGTGTACTTTTGAATCGTCAATTTCATGAGGGTGCTGCCCAGCTCATGAACAGAAACTCTGAATCACACGTGAAACGGCAGATGATCAACAGGTTCACGAGTGGGGGCGACCGTCATCATCACTGCTCTGCACTAACGACAAGTCCCTGTGGCCACGCCTCCTGACAACACATGGACTCAACCATAAAGTTGGGGGAGGGGGGGGGTGATGGAAGTCATTCAAACTAGTAATCACACAAGATTATTATATCATGTGTGTGATACCAGTTTTAACAAAAAAAATTTATCAAAAAAGGTGTATTGTATTATGTTTAATTTCAAGTTACATTCAAAGGCTACATACTGTTTACAACTACTTTACATTTTGTTCTTCCCCTCCCTCAATATGGGTGGTATGGCCCTTTAAATCTCTCAGGGCTAAACGGAGAGTCGGGGTTATCAGGAGAACGGCGTAAAACGTCGGCCGCGGTGGCAAATCTTTGCTCCGTGCTTGTCAAAAATACCCACCAAGTCTAACATATAATTTGGTTTTTAAAAGGAAAAGGTCCCCGTTAGCATAGTTGAGCTATCAATAAGGGTTCCACAAGCGAGGACATGTCCACCCCGGCCAGACGAAGACTTATGAGAGATTTTAAACGGTGAGTTGACGGTCTGTAATACCGCTGGGTTAGCCCTAGTTTTGTCAAAACAGCTAACGTTAGCCTAGCTTACGTCAGCTTGTTAAAGCTAGCGATGATATTTTACAATAAACAACATAACTCAGCTCCATTTTAATTTACATCTTAAACACAGTTTGGTTTACATTTGGCATTTAGGAGCCTGGGAAATGCAGGGAAGTAATGTTACCTATTAAAGAGCGAGAAATGCCGGAAAAGCGACCAGTGCTAGTTGTTAGCAGGTTAGCCGACTTGGTTTACTGTTACAGTTGCTGGCTAACCCTTACCTAGCCAACATTTAAATGTCACACAGAAGTATTAGAATGCACACCTTTTTTGGGGGAAATTAGCGTTTGGTAAACCTTGTTATTTTCTTAATATTAACCTCAAATAGCGTAGCCGCTGATCAATTCGTTGGTGTTATAACCGCGTTACACACGGGGACAACTTTAGCTTACTGATTTTAACAATTATTGCCGTATTTACACTGAATTCAACATGTTTTACACATTAAAGTGGGGTTATAATCCCGGAATTGAAGATTGATTTAAGCGACGAAGGAAGTCACGAAGAAGCGGTGTCTGCATTTTGTGAAGGGAGAATCTAAATGAGTGGTTGTTCTGACTGTACAGGAACATTTTGTTCACAAAAGAAGAGTTGTGTCTGTATTTAAAGAAAGCTCTACTGCGTCCTATAGAACAGTGGTCCCCAACCCCCGGGCCGCGGACCGGTACCGGGCCGCGAGCCACACACACAGAATAAATAACTTCCAGTATTTTATTTATGAGGGTGACCGCTGTTTTATCTTGAAAAATAACCGGATATCCTCGTTACATAGCTCAGTCTTGACAGTAATCCCACAAGCTAGCAAGATGGATAGAAAACAAATGTTTCTTTGGAAAGGGGAAAAGGCCCACGGCTCTCACTGATTCAGCGTTGTGGTGAGTTAGATTTTTCATGCACTTTGTTTTTGTGGTAAATCTTGAATTATTAAAGGGATGTTTACATGTTACCATGGCGACCAGAGAGCGTTAGGGGGCTGAGTGTTACTCGTGTCATGTTGTCTGCTCGATGTTTGGAGGACGCTGTTAATAAAGCTGCGAATACATATTGGATTTACATCTATTGTTATAATTTTAAAAATAACCCGTTTCTATACTGTCTGTTATAATTTATCCGCCGGGGGTTGGGCTGAATTTAGGTTCTCTGCTGATTTTAATGTTGGGGTATCATTTGAGGAGTTCGCTTGAGATAGCTAGTTCTAACCCAAAATCACATAAAAATGTTCAATTCAAAGAATATTTTAGATTTTGATATCAAATTTTTAACAACCAATGCAATTTTTTTTGTAGTGGTTTCATTGTTTGGTAATTCACTTTAAATTTTCTGTTTACTCAGCCAAAGGTAGGTTTTTACTGTGAAACTTACTGTAAAAAAATCAAAAGAGAGTAACAATAAGGCATTCTGCTTGCATTGTACTTCAGCATAAGTTATTTCAACTGTATTGGACAAAAACTGGGACTTCCATGTGCCAACTAAGCATGGGTCGCACATTAAATCATGGAGCCAGTAGGGTAATCACAATCAAGATATTGAGGCAAAAAACAACAGCTTCAGTCTCCCTGATGGTAACAGGCCTACTTTAAGGGTTTCAACTTTATTTTTGAAACTGAATATATAAAGTTTTGGGTAAGACTGGTCAGGTATCCTTGGACAGATGTTTTCAGGTGTCGTACAGGGCGAGGAGTCTTGCTACCTGCAATTCTAGTCTCAGTTCAGTAGGGATGATAATCTTTTGCAACTTTCCATATTTTGTTATGTAGGTATTTGCTTGGGCAGTGATGGGGGAACTGAGTCGGTCGTGGTTTGAACTATTTTATGTATCCATTTGTTAAAATTAAAAAGGCGCTTAGGGTCAAATGTGGCTTAAGCAGCTGGTAAAGTTTGACTGAAAAAGCTGACGTAAATTGACTGATCTTGATTCTTGATGTGTGGATTGAAAATCTGAGGTCCAACAATAACTTTTTTTGTTTGTTTAAAGGCTACAAGAAGATCCTCCAGCTGGTGTCAGTGGTGCTCCCTCTGAAAACAACATTATGGTGTGGAATGCAGTCATCTTTGGGTAAGAATGTGAAATGTTTTTATCTAGAAAGTTTTCAGTATCACGTGTAGAAAACAAATAACAAAACATATACTTGTTTGTTAATCTTACAGCCCTGAGGGAACTCCTTTTGAGGACGGTAAGTATTTGGCTTTATTTTAAGTTAAGAATAAAATTCAGCATTTAATGGGCAGAAATATGAAATGTAATTCTTAATTATTATTATTTATTTATTTATTTATTTATTTTTACTTTCAAAAGTGATACTTAAATACTGTTTTTCATCTGAATGGAATTTAAAATGAACTAATTAGGTTATTACGTAATTCTCAAGTTTGTGAACAGCTTTATTGCTTTATTTGTGAGGAAAAATTATCATTTGTAACTTTTTATTTATTTATGTCAGGTTACCAGAGGTCACAGCTCGTGTTATTCTGCTCCTTTCACTGCTCTAACAGATATATTTCTATTTCTTTCCTTTTTCCCTTTAGGTACATTTAAACTAATTGTAGAATTCACAGAAGAATATCCCAATAAACCCCCCACAGTACGATTTGTCTCCAAGATGTTTCATCCAAATGGTAGGAGGATTGGGACTTGTTCGTCACGTTGCACCATTAGTGATTGTGAACTATGTTTCATGGTGTTTCTGTCTACAGTCTACGCAGATGGCAGTATATGTCTAGACATTCTGCAGAATCGATGGAGTCCTACTTACGATGTTTCCTCTATTCTTACTTCCATCCAGGTAAGAAATGTCAACATATCAGAGCACAGTAATATTGTTTTTTTGTATTTAGTATTCTTAACTTATTTCCTCAAAGAAAGCACAAACAAAGATACGGGAAACAACCTGAGTGTGTAAACTGTTAAAATATCAAAAACAAAAATAATCCGCTAGGCCTCAAGGCAGGGTTTCTGAAAGTTCTGAAATACAACCAGATTTTCTCTCGTCCGTTTTAAATCATATTTGGTTGCATCTTAAGTTGGTACAATGTTCAATACTTGCTTCTACCATAATAATAATTATTTTTTTGTTATTTTGAGTGTTTTTATAAGGGATGTACGATATATCGACATCTGTATCGGTCCGATAAGTAAAGCTGCGCCGATATTAACAAGTGATGTTTATTTCCATCTTGTTTATGTGTTTTGAGAGGTGGTGGGCATGTGGCATTTATTTGTTCATGTGATCGTGATGTGAAGGTGTTTAACTTAAGCAGAGAAGCAATGTGGGCGCCGTGGTTGCTTTTACAGTGTTGAAAGTGTAGGAAAGTATATGGAACATCGGTTATCGGCCACAACGGCAGTATTTATCTTTATCAGCCCAAATTTTCATCAAACTGCATCCCTTGTTTGTTTTTACACTGACAAAAGTCCAGATGAGCAAACGGCCTCGTATTGAGGACGCTTAGCTATCTCTGGAAACCTTCAAGCTAATTTGGCTCTTGAAACTGGCTTATTGTAGGTTTAGGCAATTAAAATAAAAATGTGTATGGAATTAAAAAAAAGTATTCATGCACTTGGAGTCACATTTCAGGGCTGGAAAAACACTTAAGTAGTAAAAATGGCCTTGAAAGGGTTTTGGTCTAACATTGAAGTTACTGAATCTTGCAGAAACTCTTATAAAGACAGAAAAGATAACAATATTATTGTTTTTGCCCCTCCAGTCTCTGCTTGATGAGCCAAACCCCAACAGTCCAGCCAACAGTCAAGCAGCCCAGCTGTACCAGGAGAACAAACGGGAGTACGAAAAGCGGGTATCGGCTATTGTTGAACAAAGCTGGAGGGACAGTTGACCTGACAATCCCGACCGCTGCTCGCTCCATCGTTAAGCTGTGTGCTGCAAGTTGTAGTGGAATAACAGAATTTTAAAATCTATTTGCTCCCATCTTTTACTTTTACGCTTTTATGCACTTTACCCTCAACTTCCTCAACAAGCGCTGTTTTCAGTGTTTTGGTTTTTTTTGGCCCAGTAAGAGGTTCTTTTTATTTGGTTCCCTCCTTTTCTAGCCAACCAAGGGAAATGTGGTTTGTCATTATGGGCCATTAAGCAAAAACAGGGAGAGAGAAAAAATCTGGAGTGTTCTTACTTGCTTTAATAACTTCCCATGACTTCTGGTAAACGTCTACAAAGGTGCACCGTTTAAGTCATGGGTTCTTTTGTTGTGCACCTGATTCAATTAGTCAGTTTTCACAATGCAGTGGAATATTGAGCAGCCCGAGTATCACCTACTACTGCTAAATCAAACATCTCTACACTGCGTCCTTTGCTGTGTTGTGAACTGTTACATGCATGACATAGTGTATTCACAATCCTGTTGAGTTCTCGTGTATATAAAGAAACCTGCAACTAAAATTATGTACAGATTTTGCACTGGTTGTCCCTCATGTCACTTTTTCCAGTTCTTGTAAATAAACAGTCATCCTTAAAAGGGAATGTCTGACTATCTTTCAACTTTGAATGCTTTTTATTTTACACTGTCCTGTGAAATGTTTAGTCTTACATTGGAAATGATCATTAAGTTGTCTACGTTTGTAGGTAGTCTTCCTGTTCAAGTTAGGACTCCAGTTATTAAGGACTGTTTTCTGTATCACATGTATGATGTCTACAACTAAAAATAGCTTATAAAAACGAAGTCAGAACATCATTAAGTCCCTTTATGAAAAAGCGCAGAGAAAGTAAACAGATCTCATTAAAGTCGTCACGAGCCATGAGTGAGATGCAACAAACATAAATTTCAGTCTCTAGATGTGCAGAGGTGTTAGACATAACCCGAAGGACCAGCAGCCTTTACTGCAGCAAATGTTGGTCCAACTGAGTCTACAGGTCCGTCCATCCATCAATCTTCCGCTTATCCGGGGTTAGGTCGCGGGGGCAGCAGCTTAAGCAAGGACACCCAGACTTCCCTCTCCCCAGCCACTTGTTCCATCTCTTCGGGAGGAATCCCAAAAGGCGTTCCCAGGCCAGCCGAGAAACATAGTCCCTCCAGGGTGTCCTGGGTCTTCCCCTGGGCCTCCTCCCGGTGAGACGTGCCTGAAACACCTCACCAGGGAGGCGTCCAGGAGGCATCCTGACCAGATGCCCGAGCCACCTCAACTGACTCCTCTCGATGTGGAGGAGCAGCGGCTCTACTCTGAGCCCCCTCCGGTTGACTGAGCTTCTCACCCTATCTCTAAGGGAGAGCCCAGACACTCTACGGAGGAAGCTCATTTCAGCCGCTTGTATCCGTGATCTCGTTCTTTCGGTCACCACCCAGAGTTCGTGACCATAGATGAAGGTAGGAACGTAGATCGACCGGTAAATAGAGAGCTTCGCCTTTCGGCTCAGCTCTCTCTTCACCACGACAGAACGGTACAGCGCCCGCATCACTGCAGATGCCCCACCAATCTGTCTATCGATCTCCCGCTCCATTTTGCCCTCATTCGTGAACAAGACCCCCAGATACTTAAACTCCTCCACTTGGGGAAGGACCTCATCCCCGACCCGGAGAAGGCACCCCACCCTTTTCCGGCTCAAGACCATGGCGTCCGATTTGGAGGTGCTGATTCTCATCCCAGCCTCATCCCAAGTCCACAAAACTCATGTAGACCGGTTGGGCGAACTCCCATGCACCCTCCAGGACGCTGCTGAGGGTGTAGAGCTGGTCCAGTGTTCCACGGCCAGGACGAAAACCGCATTGTTCCTCCTGGATCTGAGGTTCGACTATCTGTCAGACCCTCCTCTCCAGAACCCCTGAAAAGTGTGATCCTCCTGTAGTTGGAACACACTCTATGGTCCCCCTTTTTAAACAGGGGCACCACCACTGCGGTGGAGTCTACAGGTGAAACTTGAAAAATTAGAATATCATGCAAAAGTTTTTATTTCAGTAATTCAACTTAAAGGGCTAAACTGATATGAGATGCTCCATACATGCAAAGTAAGATATTTCAAAGCTTTGTTATAATTGTGATGATTATGGCTTACATCTTATGAAAACCCCAAATTCAAAATCTCTGACAATTAGAATATTACATGAAATCAATAAAACAAGGAGTTAAATAGAGAAATGTCTGACCACGCCTTGTGGTCCACTCCTTCACAAGGAGTGAACTGAGGCTGGAGTTAGTGCATCAAGAGCCACCACACAGACGGATCCTAAACAATGGGCTTCAAATGTCGTATTCTTCTCGTCAAACTATTGCTGACCAACAAAGTCAGAAGTGTCTTACCTGGGCTAAAGAAATATAGACATTTAGCAGGCTGATAGCATCCATGCCGCGCCACATTGAGGCAGTAATTGATGTAAAAGTGACCCAAACCAAGTACTGAGTACATATGCATGATTATACTTTTCAGAGGTCAGACATTTCTGTTTAAAGTCCTTGTTTTATTGATTTCGTGTAATATCATTTTCTGAGATTTTGAATTTGGGGTTTTCATGAGCTGTAAGCCATAATCATCCAAATTATAACAAATAAAGCCTTGAAATATATTACTTTGCATGTAATGAGTCTATATCATATATTAGTTTCACCTTTTAAGTTGAATTACTGCAATAAATAAACTTGCATGATATTCTAATTTTTCGAGTTTCACCTGTAGACACCTGATGTTAAAAGAATCCCTCACTTCTTAATTGTTTTGTCAAAAAAAATTTAAATATCCCTTTTCTGCTTGACCATTATGTAACACATTAATATCATCTCAAACATTGAGGCTTACAGGACATTGTGACAGACTGGAAGAGCCTAAATGTGTTAGTCAACAGTGAAGCATAGTTCTTCTATATGTATCAACATTTATCTTTCTGATTTGACGTTAACTTTTAAACTTCAAAGTCCTGCTAGCTGGACTGCAAACCAAGCTCTCCCAGTTACACCAGACACCATGAATTATTAGTTTAGAAATGTTTTATTTGTTAAATGAGCAAATATACTTGAACTTAGGTTGCGTGAATGATTGAAACAAAAAGCGATGCAAGTGTGGAACAGATCTTAAAACATGCACATAGACCTGTTCTTTTCTTACTGTTTTTACAAATACTAGAAGCCAGATGGAGGCGCATCTTGTTTCCCAGCTCTGCAGCGGCTACAAAAATAACTTTTTTAATTACCCTTTTCATCAGTACAATGCTTCATAACGGTGTTCATGTTAAATGAAAACAAAGGCATAAAACTGTTGCTTGTATTCAGAGTTCATTGGGCCAATCGAAGCCAGCTACCTGTTATAAGCTCTCTCTTTTTTCGCCCTCTCCAGGGCTTTGTCCATGGTCTTTTCATTCTCGCCCCGACACTTGGGGCAGTACCACTTGCCTTTGGGCTTATGATGGAGCCCAACGCAGGAGAAATGAAACCACTCGATGGGACATTCATCGTTATCGCAGCCAATCATCTCTCCGTAGGAAACCTGCTCACACAAGCAGTACGTTGGCTCATCTGGATCTATGGGCAGGTCCGGAGGCGACACTTCTCTCTCCGACTTCCCTTTAGATCTCTTCTTCTTCTTAGAAGATGTTTTGGCCCTTTTTTCCCGAGAGGCGCCCATTTCGTCCGAGTGATCCAGACCGCTGTAGCACTCACGATTTTCTCCATTCTTCTGACGCCTCGAGCGCTTCCCTCCGGCTTTGTCTCCGCCAGCTGAACTCGGAGTGACCTCGTCTCGCTTCTTGTCGTGGTGGCCGGATTTTCCCGGAGTGACCGCAGCCGAAGAAGGCGACATCAGGGACACAGAAGCGGTCGTCATGGGGGTCGTAGTAGTAACGTGACTTTCTTGGACTTCTTGAGATGAGAGGAGGAGTTCGGAATGCCACTCCATTTGTCGGGTTCGGTTTTCCACCAGTTCCACCTGAAGCAACGAGCATTAAAAATGTTTAACTAACCCGAGGTAGAATACAAAACATTCAACTACATAAGATTATTTTTCTCTTAAAGCGGACATATCATGCTTTTAAATATTTCCTTTTTACATTTAAATGATGCAGCTGTGGTCCTTAGATTGTGGAACTACAATGCTTGAGTCGTAATTCCTCATTATTGAAGCTCCACAGGGCCCTCTTATACCCCTGTTCTGAGGTGCGCCTGGCAGCAACCCGTTTTGGTGCTGTCTCTTTAAATGCAAATGAGACACTTGAAACTCTAAACCCCTACAGGTCACAGAGATGCAGCTCAGGTCAACTCTGCCATTTTTGTAGTTTGACAGCAGCGCAAAAACTCAACCAGGTACTTCGAAGAGGTTCTGATCCTGGGAGACGGCGTAAAGGGGGGTGGGGATTATTACATCCAACAACTCAACATTTATGCTCATCAGCTGGAACTTTCGGCATCACATTCACTTGCCTTATTCGGCTGTGCCGCTGCAAAGACTGTGACGTAATACCCCAAGAAACGTAATAGACGCAAGAAAAATCTGAACAGACTGCAAAATTGGACCAAAATAGAAACTAAAGATATCTTTTCAGCACCTGAACAGACTAATTTCAACTTTTCTCCACTCCTTGGGTCTCCAAATACACAGCAAAAGGCATTTCAAGGTTAAAAAAGTTGATTTTGCATGATATCTCCCCATTAAGAGCATGAAGGCACAATGTTTCGCTTGATTAAAGAAGAATTGTTTATCATATTTTTTTCTGGAGAAAAAAAAAAGGATTTCCTGGCATCGCAGAAAAAATCCTAACAAGAGATCAAAGAAAAGTAATTTAAAGACATTTTAAATTGAAACAAGAAAAATGACAAAAACCAAAAACTGACATTGACCGTGCATTTGTAAAGGTTGCAATTTTCAAGATCATTTTGTGTTTTCCTACATCATGTTTACTTCAATAAAACATTATTTTAGCCTACTGACTTTATTTCAGTGTTCATATGAACTTTCAACCCTTGGAAAATGTCACAGCGCCTTAGAAAAGGTCAGCAGATTAAAATCTCACACATCAAATGTGGATTCTTTAAAGCACAGCTTGCATGATTTAAAAACAAAATCTTTATTCTGTTTGGAGATTTTCAGAAATGGAGGTCTTTCAGTGCTTTATTAGTTTCTGAACCAGACCAAGTTTTAGAAACACAGATTTAGTCTAAATTTGGGATCTATTACAGTCCGGATGCCAAAAAAGCAGTAAAAGGCTCCTGGGGGAATCTCACTAAGTAAATCTTTAACAAATGCCCTGTAAAAAGTTTATAATTTCTATATTTCTCTGCTTAGTTTTATCCCCATATAAATGTGTTTACAGAAAATTAGCTACTTCTTCAAACTGCATTGGAGCTCAAAATGTCTTCCTTTTCCAGACTACATTTTCTTTTAGCTTTCAGTATAAGAAATTTAATTTTTTCTATATTAAATCAATAAAAGATGTTGATATTTGAAGAGTTTCCACCAAATGTTTTTCTTTACTGTGTTTGTGCATTATTTAAGTGCTCTAAGGAAAATAAAATCTGTTAAGCGGGCAAATATGTTTACAGCATTGTTAATGTTCCAGGCACATTTAAATGTGGAAAAAGAACAGAAAATCTGTCAGTATTTAAAAAAAATTTTAAAGTTGAGAGGCTTCAATTAATAACTTTATAAAACTCATGTTGTTTCGGACAGTTTTTAGAAATTACAGTGTTTTCTTTTAGAAGAAGGGGGATTTGTTCCCCCCAGAGATCTCTTTTTTCGTAATTTCTAGACGATAAAATTGACATCCACATGTACTCAAGTGGATTAACACAAATATTGACCTGCAGGCACTGCTGCACACGGTCCAGATTGGGATTTTTTTCATTGAGCTGCTACATCCAAACAGCGGAAGCGTGTTCTTTAAACATACCATTTGACCAGCAATCTGGATCTTTTCGTCACCAAGCTCCTGACTGCGGATCAGCGCTCTCTGGATGGATAACTGCAGCTTGCGCCTCTGAAGCGAGTCCAATTCCCGTCGATACCGTTCATATGCATCATCAAGCTCCTTGAGCGCATCTGCCCAGAAAGAATCGGGGACAAATAAGAAAACGAAATCACACAAAACGAACATGTTGATTATCCTAGAAGAGCGCTGTCAGGTCTTTTCCTCTTTATGCAGATTTACTCACTTTATGCTGATATGCTACAACTACTGTGACATAAAGAAAGGCAAAATGTTGATCATTACTTTGAAACATTACAGACTTTTGGCTTTATCTCCTTATGACTCCTTTGTTTTTTCTTAGAATATTTTTCATACATCCCTCACAAATATACAGATTGTGTTTAAAAACTGAATCATCCACCCTGTTGGGGTTCTGCACCTTGATACTTTGCATCTATTTCCCTCATGAGGGACACGCTCCTCTGCAAGTCAAAAGGTAGAGACTCCACTAGGTCCAGGTACTCCTCTACATAATTCACCACAACGTGGCCCTGGTCACCGTTGGTCGGGTTCAACATTATGGCTCCTTTTCACCCCAACGACACTCCCTACACCTGAAAGGACAGAGTTATTGTTAGTGCAGATTTCACTCCAGATGTCTTACAGGCGCGCCCGCCGAAAGATATTTTGCAACATTATACAATACTGTATTAATAGGAACCACCAACTGTAAACCCAACATTGTATTATAACTAGAATCCAAACTTGTCATTACATTTGTTTACATGAATTGGTTGAGTCATCTGTTTCAACATAACTACATACGAGCTGGATCTATTTTTCTTGCAACGTGCTTTGAGATTACATTTGCTGTGAATCTGCAAAATATTAAACAGAATGAATTTGACTTATTGTAGATAAAAGGCTGCGCAATAGATCGCAAGTTCATCATTAGCACAATATAGGCTACCTGCAAAGATCAGCATGGACTCCATTAAATATTAGCTAATTATTTAAGCTCTGTTATTAATATATTTGGTAACACTTATTTAATGCAGCATAAAAAGGTTTTATAAGGTAAAGTGGGGGTTAGGTGGTCATTTAGAAATCACTTGTTTTGTATGCTTGCAAGAACTCATTTGATTGTTTATTGCAAGTCCTATCAATATTGTGACATTCACCAAATTTATTGCATATCAAATACATTCCCAATATTTCCCAGCCCTAATGCAGATCAAGGCATTCCCAGGCCAGCCGAGAAACAAGTTCCCTCATGTGTGTCCTGGGTCAAACTCTGGGTCAATTCCCGGTGGGACAGTACATTTTTCCTTCCTGAATTTGTCTCTTAAAATGTGTACGTTTTCAACAACAACACCTAAAACTCAGCAGTTCTTCTTCCAAACTGCTCTGTGTATAAACAATATCATTTTTACTTTCCCCCTTTTTAAGCACGCAAAACTGCTTAGGTATTAATAACTTATGAATAACATTTAAACTAGACAAATTCATACGAACATTTTTACAAATTATATGTATGTTACATACAAAATGTCATTAAAATATGCTCTTAAATGGCTTAATAGAGAAATAATTTTACTTTAGAGTTGCACTCATGACTGAACTTAACTCTATTGTTTTGTTTATTTATAGTTCAGTTGACATTTACAGCATAATGCATACTCAGCCATTTTGAATACGAAAAAATATTTTAGGAGCCTATTGTATCTATTTATGTAATGCTGCAGGGGGGGGATATTACAGCTATAAGGTGTTTTTAGTTGTGGTTTTCGATAGATCAATTGGTAAAAACACAAATGTCCGTCGCAGCAGAGGAGACGAATGTAAAAGAGAAGGATGAATCGGATGCCACGGTTAAAACCAGCTATGTGTACAATTTAGCTCTAGAGTATTAGCTCATTCTTTCTAGAAAATCAAAGTTCCGCCTTCTGATGTATTTAGACATAACACAATTAAGTTGTGTAGATTAGGTAACATGCACATAAAATGGTAGCCTACTCTTCTGTCTCGTAATGAACCAGAAACAGACGCGATACCCCAGAAGAATGATCGGGGATTTCTCGGAGCTACTAAATGGTAACCGAGGCTAAATATCTCCCAAAATGCAAAATAACGTTAAAGCATCTTGACTCATTACCGGGGTTTAACTCGGCATGGCTTCCAAATAATTTGGATTTGAATCGAAAGAAAGCTTTAAAAAGCTCAAGCATGGCGCTGAAGCTCTTATAATCATAACAGAACAGAGAGCAACGTCCCCGCTGTATGCAGCTGCATAACGACCTAAACATAGATAGCTTGGTATAATGTTACATAAGCACCTCGAGTAAAGTAACATTTACGCAGCCACTTTAAGTAGTCTTTTGTGTGTGTAACTGTTAGCTAAGTTAGCCTGCTAGCTTAAACAGTTACTAAACGAAGCGTGGCACGAACACGGACAAAAACCACGTAGCTCAGTCGTACGTCGCTTATAAACACGGCGCAGAAACCCTTACCTCTGGCTTAGCTTGGCTTTCTGTGGCTAAACGCCTCGTCTCGTTGATGGCACCGTATTAATAACGCCAGGTTAAGTGTTACTACAGAGCAGACTAGAGGAGTGTCCCTCCTTGAAACCAACAACGACCCCGAATAGTTTCAGGTGTGCGCATGCGCCACACCGTTGACTGCTGCAGTTCACGATCCCACAGCATTTCAGGCATCTGTGAACCCCCAAAAAAAGAAGACTAAGGTAAATATAGTAACACCTTTCGCTCAATGCGATACAATCTGGATTGGATACTACACAATTTCATCATCTTTTGACCTGTAGAAATGGATCCCGCTCCTTTGCAGAATCCATGCCTTTGTGTGCTTTTTCATAAGAATATTAGCAAAGCTACTCAAAAATTGTTTCAGTGACACTGACTTGTTAAAATTGTAAGATATGCTGGAAGAACTTTGCTTAGAATATACTGTGGGCCAAGGTTTGAACACTGCTAAATATATATATATATATATATATATATATATATATATATATATCTTTGGACACGGACTATTTTAAAAAAAATGTTATCACAAGCACATCTGAAAACCACCTCTACACACAAATAATTGTACAGATTCAAGACTTTCCCAAATATAATTTAAGACACACTTGAAAATCTAGATGCGTTTATGTATTTTTAGGGGTCTAAAATTAAGATGGTCAAATTTAAGATATAAGACCTTGCAGAAACTCTGGGAAGGTTTCCAACAAGACGTTTGCAAATGTGTTATTAGCCGCTCATGCATTATTTTCTCAATAACCTTCAAGCATGTGTTAGATTCATTTCTAAATATACATTTTAAAGTTATTTATCCTAATTTGATCATTATAGCTTGAATTCCTTTTACACAAATTTACATTCTGATGACTAAAGCTTTTGTCAACAGTAAAATGTGTGAAAACCTACAACAACCATAGAAAGCTGTAAATATACACTACCAACCATCTTTATCTCCCTTGTACAGATGCAATAAGGCTTATTTGCAATAGCTCAATCCCATGCTTTTTGCAACAAAAACATTTCAGCATCCAGAGTCCTGACACCACAGTTTTTTTTATTATATATTTTACAAGATTTAGATCTTGGGACTAAATGTTCATGGAAGGTTGATTTGATGTCTGTTAAACAACTTCTGTGTTAAATTGACCATCATAATCCTGCTGAAATACCCAATGATAATCTATTTTTAGTTGACTGGCAGCATCAGTGAACACAGTGAGAGTTCAAAAAGCTCATGATGCCATGATTCTAACAAGGTCCTTAGCATCACAGATCATCTAACATGCTTAACAACAGGCATGTTAGATAACAGACACTTTCCAAATATTCATCCTTTGTTTAGTAAAGTTTAGTAAACTCTGCATGTTTACGTTTATCATGAGAGGACAGAAAAGTCTTTTTTTCTCCAGACATCGATCCAAGACAACTGGTTGGCATGTTGATTGTGCCACTGGTTACTTTTGTTGCAGTTATTTCTTAGAATGGGATTTTAACCCCGCAAAATAAATGTTCGATCAGTTTTAAGGTGGACTATTTTAACATGCGACTAAGGTGCAGCAAGTAAAAGATCAAATTAAGGCTTTTTATAGGAGTACAGGGGGTGCCAATAAATGAGACTAACAGTGTATGTGTAACATACAAGCTGTGGGGCTCTATGAAGTTGGGATTTTATTATTTTCTTGTAATTGTACTAACTTTTACAACCCTACACTTTATTTGAAATGTTTAATGACAAAAATGATAAATATTAACATGTATTTATATGGCCACCCTGTGGCTGTCCACTACAATAACTTCCTGCCATGACACGCAACACCATTTTTAACAAACTTCCAACCCTGAATTTAAATTTACCATTATTAAAACATATATGATAAAAAATTAAAAAGAACAATTGTACAATTCATTGAATTTATTTAGCCAACTCGGGCTTCTGTTCAAACTGAGGAACTTGGCTTGAACATATTTGATGTGAAACATTAGCATTTTTACACAGCTTTAGCAATAAAAATCAAAGTGCTTGTTGGATATTATTTCCGGTTTATTTAAAACATTTAAAACAATGTGTTCATGTACAGCATATTCCTCCCACCCGCTCCCTTAAAGCCTAGCCGAAGAAAGCTAATTTTCAAATTAAGTGTGTATGATATTACAAGACGTTTGTTTGTTTCAGCTTTCAAACAGTTTCCTGAATGCCGGACCGATCTCCTGGATCATGTCTGAGGTGGTGGTGGACCTGCCGTGCCGCTGGAACGCCTGATTGTTGCACTGCCTGGTAAGCGAACAGGCGCCGAATGCTGCAACCACTGATGGGTTCATACTGAGAGGGGACAAAAAAAAAAAACAGAGGGGATTAAGAGACACAAAAGGTCCCAAAGGGTTATTTGGGGTCTGCTCAGTATTTTTTTGCCATTAGCTGTGTGATTCTTTGCAATAACCAGCAGTAATGTAGTTCCTGGGATGCAAATATAACAGTTCTTCACCCTCTGATCAGTCCTGTTGCTGAAGCAGCATGAGCCCAGTGTGCCATGACTCCCATAGAGCCAGACAGGAGATCCCCTTGTCCTCCACATCTTCTCCCACTGCCCTCAACACTGCAAGAGTAGACTAAAAACAACGACCCATAACAAGAGGTTACGATACAGAAATCTAAAACCCTCTTACAATAAATACATGCAGTCTGGAATGATGAAGTATAGGGTGATATTACCAACCTTCACTGCCGTCTGAGATGAGATCCTGCTCCCCCTTTAGCACCAATGTGAGGTTACCCATAGCTCCACTGAGCTGCAAGACGCTGCGCTGGTGGTCGCTGCTGTTCATGGGCTCATGGTGCTGAAACAACATGACAAAAACATGGGTGAAATCAATATGCTGAAAATTCATGAGTAGTGCAACTGTTACAATTTCTTTCTTTCTTTTTTTTTACTCACAAGTGCCTCAAACAGTCTTGTGAACTCCATGAAGTTAGGTGTAAGGATGCCCTTCTGGTAACCTTGAATGACAGACGGTTGTTGTGTAATGAGCCATAATCCATCCTGTTGAAACCCAAAGCCTGATTGACTTCAAATAAAAAAAAGCAGAGCAGGTGGAAATTGATTTTTTATCTAGACTTACAGCATCAATAACAATAGGGATATCCCTCGCTTTAGACTTCTCAATCACTTCCTGAAAGAAAGAACATGGTAGAGTTCTGTAAGTTACACAATTACAGTTTAGTGATTTTACTGCCTTTAGTAATCAAATTATGACAGTTTAAACATTTTCTGCAAATAAAAACATCAATTTGATAAGAAAAGCAAACCTTCACTGTATTTTTGTTCTTGTCAAACAGCCAGTAGGTTGGAGGGACCAGCTAAATCCAGTCAAGCGTAGCCAAGTTGGTTACATTAGTGCAGTTTTGTAGCTGCATACAAGCTTTTCGTGTGCGACTCCTTTCAGACCCGGCATGAGTATTCACCCTGAGAAGATCGACTGCATCCGCAGCGCCAAGCGCAGGTGTGAACGCACTCAAAACTGTTTGGGGATGGTTTTCAACATATTCCTTCACAGCTGGTCTGAGGCCCTTTTACCTGCACCAGTTTGTCTGTTTAAACTTAATCAGTTCAGAAAAACGCCGACAACACTCCCCTCAAGCAGCCGAGTTCTTACCTGGATCTCTCCCAGTTTAAAACGAACAAAAGACACATTCAAGAACCGTGCTTTTAAAAATCTGAAACCGTTGTTGGGTAGTTTAAGATATTAAAAAGCCTTCTGAGGAAATATTCTGAAGATAATTTCTTTTTCAAGGAGGTTATTATGAACCTATTGCAACTGTTTTCAATGAAAAGACATTCAGTCACAATCTGGATTAGATTTAACTGTTGATTATAGGAGGTGGTATAGGTGAGTCTTTTTTTCCCCCTGTAGTTTGATAATTAATCTGTAATTAATGTAGGATTTCCCCCGTAATGGTTTTGTAAAATGCCCCCTTTTAATCACATATTAATAATCGGTTAATGGTCGTGATGTGATTTTTGCGACAGTGGAATTTGTACGGACTAAAATCCTTAGTCTGTGTGCTGAACGGCCTCCGTAAAGACACACGTTTTCAGTTCTCCCTCACTGCTCTCATATCGTGTCTCCTAAACTGCATAGCATAGCTCATCATGCAGATATTAATCTTCAACAAGGCTACCCAGATTTCATTCATAACTTAATGCATGATGTCTACAGAAACGTCAGCGGAAGGTGCCCGTGCCTCGTTTGCTGCTCAGCAGCAGCACCCACTGTATGATGTAGCCATGTGTCATTTTCCTGTAAAGCGGCCAGCAGTGATCCTATCACTCGGGGCAGATTACAAAGCCAGGGTTGAATGCTTGTATGAGTGAATATATCCCACGTGCCTTGGCTGTTTTCAGTAAGAAGTCTTCTCTGCCCAGACCTGGTCCCACAACAAGGCCGTGGAGTCTCGGGAGCCACTTTTCTATTTCTTCCACAGCATTGGGACTGTCCCTTAATGCACGCAAAACAGAGAGTATATATGTTATTTGAAATGGGCATATCTAAATATTAGATAATATTTAAGATTAAGCAACATAGAATCCAAAACACATGCAGACCAAAAGCGGAGATAAAACTATCTTGTGGACATGACATTCTATCTTAATATGAGCTTCTTGCCATGAATAGCTGACACATTTGTCTCTGTAGGGTGTCCTGTCACATTATAACAGTACTGTCCTGGGAATGCATGGCAGCTTTAATCACATATTAGATACTCTGTCAATCCAATGCCCAACTTTTGTACTTACAGCACAGGGTGCACTATGAGCTCAGGGCTGTAGGATTTTATCACAGTAGCAGCATCTTTGGTGCAGAACACATGTGACAAGTCACCCCCCTTAAGACAAAAAGACAAAACCAAACAATAAATAGCTACCTCCGATCTACTATGAATGTGCAACATTAGCTGTCAGATTTAAAGCTTACCACTTTCAGTGCAGAGATGGCAGCAAAGTATGGAGCTCCAGTATAACTAATGAGTAAAGAAAAAGATGAGATTTAGGACACAGGTTTTCTGTGTAGTATCACGTAATGTCAAAGGGACGTACTCTTTGCATCCCCCAATGATCCCGATTCGGCCATCTTGTCCTTTGTGCTTTTTGGATGTCAGTGGAGGAACTATACTCTTTACCAGTGAGACAATATCATCATCCATGCCTCTGCGTGATGAAGAGCCCAAACTGTAGTAACGCTCAAACACTGAGGGGGAAAACAACAAGACTTTTTGAGAGTGAAATATCACATATAAAACAATTAGAAATCCTCTCATCATTTGCATGAAGATCATGTTGATTTTGGTCTTTAGTTGGAGCATTTCTTCCCTTTATTTTTCCACAGTGGATTTATGAAACAAAGAACAAAAATTAGCCTAAAAATAAGAAATAGGTGCAAATGTTTGGATTTATTGAGAATTTTCTCTGATCCACACAGGATCAAATATATACCTACAACCCCCTCTTCCTCCTCATGGCATCGCCGAGGTTCCTGGCAGGATTCGGGTCGGGTATTTCACCACTCTGTTTAGCTCATGTAAACTGGTTGGTTTCCTGGCACAGACCAGACTGTATTTTAAGCAGAGTCCATGCATTTCCAATAGGGTTTAGATTGGGGTTGTTTCAGAAGCACAATGTTAACCTGGCACCCTCAGATGAAAGTTAAATTGGTTAGGATGTTCGGGAACAGCCCAGAAACCACCAAACCACTATCTCTCTACTCCATCATGATTTGGAAAATATTGCAATCCTGTTGTCCACAGTGAAACCTGTTTTTTTTTAAATCCCCATGAACTGAGATGCTCACCAATTAACAATCTGGTTCCAAAATCAACGACTTCATGCTTCACAAATATTTGCCACCAAAATAACTCTATACTAGCTGTCAAGCATGGTGGTGGCAGCATTATGAAGAGGGCAAGTGGTAATGTTCCATTTGAAGAAACAGAAAGCCTCCAAAATCTTGAAATTAACTTCAAATCAACACCCAAACAGCGCAAACTTGCATGTAGAACTTACACTAGTCCTGCACAATATCAGGCAAACATGCAATTGTGATAGCATTGCGGAAGATTGCAATAGCATTGTGATGTCCCCATCACTTGTCTTGAGCTTTAGCATCTCAGCAACAAAAACATACATCCAATGAAGGGCATCAAGGTTAGGGACAGCAATTAAGTTTCTTGTATTATTAGTCCACCATGAAACAAACATCAAAAGCCCAACATTACTGACGTTCTGGTCCCCAACGATCTCACTCACCAACACTGTGGTTTTCGCTTTAGAGAAAGTCTAACCGGGTAACACACTGATAAAATCTATTATAAAGGATAATATGGGGGGGGTGAATCACCGCTGAGTGTTTACATCACACCTGCGTTGCCTTTTATTTTCTCTTCACACACGCCGCCAGACCTGATACCTAAAGCCTGAAGATCTGTGCTCACAGGCTGGCTGAAATAGTCAGTCTGGGATGCAGCAGGGTGCTTGAGATGCCCGGAGGAGCCCCGCGCTTGCTGCGATGGGGGGGTGCTGGAGATAACCGGAGGTCGGGCTGGAGGAGACGGCTTGGAGGGAGCAGATGAGGACGGGCTGGGTCTGCCTGAGGAGAACATCTGAGCCAGCATCTGGAGCATGTGCAGCTCTCTGGAGTGCTCTGCTTCTCTGCGGCGATCCTCCGCTTGCAAGCGCTGCTCTTCCATGCGGTAGAAGTTGTCCTCGGCCTGAGCGCTCTGCTCCAGGAACTGCTCCATTAGCTTCTCCATGGGGAAGTTGGAGCGCCGCTTTCTGGGTCGTTTAGGGGTTCTGGCGGGGAAACTGCCAGTTACTTGGCTACTGTTTGTCGGTTTTGCAGAGGTGCCTGGAAAGAAGATTGGAAGACCTTAGGTGAGCATGAATACATCTTTAAATTGCATTTGTTTTTCTAAACACACCACTCAATCTACAAGAGATCAGAACTGACCGATTTCCCCCTGATTAGCAGCTCAAATAATATATATATATAAAAAAAAAATTCTCTCCAGCTATTCATTAAATGTGACAAAACTTTGCATTCGCATTGTACATGCACAAACAAAGAGCCTGTAATTTGATACTCTACTTTTCACTTTAAATATAGAATAAGTGAAAGATTATGGACATGTGTTTGGAAAATAAAGTTAATTACAACCGCATTTTCTCAAAAACATTTCCATAATGTTGGTCAGCAGGGGGAAACATGAAATGCTCTAACATTTCCTGCAGAGATCAGCTCTGACTTTAAGATGGATTAAATGTAATGGAGAAACACCAGCAGATGACAGATGGTTCTCCAAATCGTCGCTGGCTGTTCAAACGCTACAATGGACCTCAGTCCGCTTGGATTCAGGGGCTTCTGTTTTCAAATAAAATTAAAAGTGTCCTTTATCCTAAAAAGAGGAATTTGGACCACTGAGATAATCTAGTCCCCTTTTCTACTCAGTTTAAACAAGATGCTTCTTACGTGAACTCTGGTTTTTGAGTGATTTAACATAGCGACTGTGACTTGCTTAAGTCTGTATTTTGTGACTGTTTAAGCAGTCCACCCATTGTAAATCCTTTAGAGGTTCCATGTGGATGTTTTTCAATCACACCTTTTCCCTCCACTTAACTTTCCATTCTCTGTGAGCAGTCGGCTTCCTTTAGAAATGACATTTTTGGGCTTACCCCATCTTGTGGAGGTTGACAATGACTACCTGTTAGACAGCTGAAGAGTCATCAGTCCTGTCCAGGACATGTTGTGTAGGCCACAACATTCAACATTTTCTGTGTGACTAGTTTTCTTTAATATTCTACTGGTCTGTGAATTATAATTTTGGATTTTAAATAGCTGTGATCCGTGATTAAAACCAGTTTTAGAATTGAATTAATGAAAAAACTACTTGTGATTTTTTTAAGATCCACATGCATTCCCTGAAATATATTATATATATATATATATATATATATATATATATATATATATATATATATATATATATATATATATATATATATATATATATATATATATATATATATATATATTTATTTATGTATGGGCTGGTCAGACCTCAAGGAAATTAGGATGTTGGTACCAAGCAAGAAAAGGATGATCAGAGCATGTCCAAAACAGAAAACATAGGATCTACTTACTGTTATTGCCAACTGTGACTTTAACTGGAATGGGGATGGAGACAGCTGGATACTCCAGCTTGACTTCAGTCTCAGCGGGATAGGGACATTCTCCCGTGCTCTCCGAGTACCTATCCTGAGCATCCTCTCCATCTTCCTCCAGCCCATCCCCGGCCTCCTCCGCTCCCACCCCGCTGTCGATCAGCTCCTGCGGGTCCAGGACCGGTCGGTTGCTCAGGATCCTCTCCATGATGTCATAAAACTTGCAGATCTTGTGGTACTGGCCGTTGTTTCGCAGGTTGCCCTCCTTTGCCAGCAGATACTGCCTCTTGAGGCTTTTGATCCGCACCCTGCACTGCTCCGGGGTCCTCTCGAAGCCCATTGCCCCCAGTCTGTGGGAAACGTCTCGGTAGACGAAGCTGTTTCGGAAGTTTCCGTCCAGCGCCGTCTGGATGTCCTGCTCCCCCCAGATGTTGAGCAGGGTCCTGGTCTCTATGTCCGACCACAAGAAGCCCCGCGTCGTGTTGGCTTGCATAGCTGATCCGGCTTATGGCGCGACCCCCTACCCACGGGAGATGAATGTTTACACGGAAGACTGCGAGGAGGGATGTCGGTTCTGGCTGCACCGAAGCGGCGCGGCGCAGCTAACCCAAACACCGACCAGTGGCCATTTTGATAGCTTGGACGGGCTTATCAATGTAGTCCAAAACTTTAGCTTCATAACAAAAACGACGTACAGGTCGGCTACTTGTCTTCTAGCCGCCAGCTTATCCCCTCTCGTCGCCGTAAAAGTGCGTAGCGAAGTATTTTAGGTCGACTGAATGCGGGTCAGCTTCCGCAGCATTTCGCGACACCATTAGCTTTAGCGGGCAGATTTCCAAACCGACCTCTGATCAGTCCTCCTGAGGTTAACGTTACCTATCTCCGCTTGGTCCTGCTAAGGTTTTGCTGGGTGTCTGCGGGGTCCTAAACACGCTGGGTACAAAGTGTTGCTGTCAAACGCAGCACAGACATGTTACCAGTCATGGCTGCGTTCAAATAAAATAGCATATCAGGAAAAAACCCATTCACGTTACCTTTTTCGTTAAAACAGATGAACGTGGCGAAAACCGACAGAGCAACTGAGACCAACCAAAAGCAGAGCGGCGTCTGAATCTGTTGAGGAACCATTGTTTTGCAAAATTGTAGCCATTGAACCACGGAGCTTCCCCACGCATAGAAGACCCCGCTCGTGTGGTTAGCAGTCCTTCTTACCTAAACGAGAAGTGCGTTTTAACGCTGGGAAGTGCGCAAAAGAGCTCCGGATCATGAGGCGTTCTGGACCCAGGGACAGCAGCACAGGAAAGAAACGGGAGTGATGATGCGTTTAAAGTCTGCTCGGACACTCCAGTATCAAACCGCCAGAAGCACAAGTGACGTTACACCGCTGCCATTGGCGGCTGTGCTCAAGGCCCCAAGGATTATGTGTGATGGCACATAGTGTAGTAGTGCACAAAGATGTAATCAAAGCTTTTAGTTTCTACAAATTGCAAGATGAATTCTGTTTGTCTTTTGGCAAAGGAACATTTTATTAGTATGCCTGTTAATGATTTCTGTTGTAGTTTGGATAGATGAGCCTGTAGTGCATCATCAGGATGGACCTAAAAAAAGCAAAACGTTTTTTTTTCTGTTTGTTTTCATGAAAATGACTATTATGAAAAAAAGCCAATAAAAAGTAGTTTAACATGGGCCTATATTTACAAATGCTATGAATATACACTCACTTGCCACTTTATTAGGTAGACCTTGCTAGTACCGAGTTGGACCCCCTTTTGCCTTCAGAACTGCCTTAATCCTTCGTGGCATAGATTCAACAAGGTACTGGAAACATTCCTCAGATATTTTGGTCCATATTGACATGATAGCATCACGTAGTTGCTGCAGATTTGTCGGCTGCACATCCATGATGCGAATCTCCCGTTCCACCACATCCCAAAGGTGCTCTATTGGATTGAGATCTGGTGATTGTGGAGGCCATTTGAGTACAGTGAACTCATTGTCATGTTCAAGAAACCAGTCTGAGATGATTGGAGCTTTATGACTTGGCGCATTATCCTGCTGGAAGTAGCCATCAGAAGATGGATACACTGTGGTCATAAAGGGATGGACATGGTCAGCAACAATACTCAGATAGGCTGTGCCTAAGGGGCCCAAAGTGTGCCAATAAAATGCCCCCACACCATTACACCACTACCACCAGCCTGAACTGTTGATACAAGGCAGGATGGATCCATGCTTTCATGTTGTTGATGCCAAATTCTGACCCTACCATCCAAATGTCGCAGCAGAAATCGAGACTCATCATACCAGGCAATATTTTTCCAATCTTCTATTGTCCAATTTCGGTGAGCCTGTGTGAATTGTAGCCTCAGTTTTCGGTTGTTAGCTGACAGGAGTGCCACCCGGTGTGGTCTTCTGCTGCTGTAGCCCATCTGCCTCTGTTGTGGTTCAGAGATGCTCTTCAGCATACGTTGGTTGTAACGAGTGGTTATTTGAGTTATTGTTGCCTTTCTATCAGCTCGAACCAGTCTGGCCATTCTACTCTGACCTCTGACATCAACAAGGCATTTTTGCCCACAGAACTGCCGCTCACTGGATATTTTCCCTTTTTCGGACCATTCTCTGTAAACCCTAGAGATGGTTGTGCATGAAAATCCCAGTTGATCAGCAGTTTCTGAAATACTCAGACCAGCCCGTCTGGCACCAACAACCATGCCATGTTTAAAGTCACTTAAATCACATTTCTTCCCCATTCTGATGTTCGCTTTGAACTGCTGCAGATCATTTGACCATGTCTACATGCCTCAATGAATTGAGTTGCCGCCATGTGACTGGCTGATTAGAAATTTGCGTTAACGGGCTGTTGGACAGATGTGCCTAATAAAGTGGCCAGTGAGTGTATATACACAGACACTTTCCAAAAAATTTTAATATCATGGAAAAGTTTTTTTATTTCCATAATTCAATTCAAAACGTTAAACTTCCATAGATTATATATTCAGGGCCCCCAACTTAAACGATTTCAAGTAGTTGTTTATTTGTACATAATTTGGGCTTCCAGCTCATAAAAGCTTCAGAATTAAACAATTAAAAGTCATAAAGGTCCTGAAAAGCACAGCAACCTCAGACCATCGTACCACCAACAGCCATTTTTGACCGTTAGCTGTTCTTTTTCTGAAATGCTGTGTTTGGACGTTTTCTGTGCTCCTTATAATCAAAAGTCACAACTTGGATCTGGGAATGACATATCAAACTCTTCCATATGCAAGTACGATAATCAATTGAAATATTTGCTGTGACCTTGGAAGTCAGAACTTGGTTCTCTTAGCTTAATATTGAACTTAATAGTGTACTACTGTGTGGAGAAAAAAACAGCAAAATGTTCTTAATATTGTTTACGAGGTTAACTACAATTAGCAAAACAGATTGATTCTGCTGACTTTTACCATGTAGATTCAAAATTGAATTACAAGAAGTTGAGCAAACAGATTGGAAGTATATGCTGTTTACTGTTGTTCAGTCTTTCATGTGTAAAATGGGGGGCAAAAATATGCTTTAGCTATAACATACTCTCTAATCTCACAAAATCTTATTGTTTTTATGACCAGATTGGGTGAGAATACATGAACATGATTATCTGTATTTTTTTCTGTGTTACATCCAAAGTAGATTTTTAAATAGGATTTAACATAGCTACACATGGAACATATTAATGACATGAGTTATATAGTAAACACAGAGTTAATGTAATCCTTTAGTCTATCACTACTATTTTTTCATTGTATTTTAGTTAAATAAGTATGTATTTACAAGTCATGATAAATACTTAATTCTGATCTCTTTCTTTCTTTCTTCAAATGAAAAATGTGAGCAGTGCAACACACTCATTTTAAAAATATTTCTTCACTGTGGAAACTTTGGTGTGTCAGGTCAGTTCAGATTAAAAAGTGCAACTGCATGTAAAGAAGATCTAATATATTAATGCAAATGTGATGTGTAATTTTTGTCCTGAGTTTTGTCTTGAGGGTAAAAATAAAGTACGCTCAAGACCAGATCTACTCAACAGCCCATTGGAAGGTAGTCTTGGCTTTTAAAGACCAATGTTTGGATTGTTTTAAAAAAAGATATATAAATTGCTCTCAAAAATACCCAATGGAGAAACGATTGACTGTGATGTGGTGTTGATTCTGTCATTTTAAATCTGTCAAGAAATCAAAATAAAGTTCATATTATCTTAAGGAAATCATATTTAATGTCTTCACAAATAGTTTTAGTTGCTTTACTACAAATTTGAAAATTGTGTTTGATATTTGATTAAGTAATTTGAAATAATTTGACGTACACCACAGATCTGGTACAACCAGGAAGTTCTAGATGAAGGTTTAGGTTTGGGAGCAAAAGAAAAAACATCAAACCTTTGCAAATTTAATAGAACTATAGCCCGTGAACCATTTCCAAATCTAAAAAACAAATCAGAAAAAAAAGAAGACAAATAAAATAAATTGTTTGCAGCCTATAACATAACATGACCTAAAACATGTAATCATAGCCATGTAGCTATGTAAAGCAATACAGAATATTCCATTTATTTTACAAGTGGCAAATATAAATGGTTGACCAATCAGATGGGGCTGATCAAACAGGAACATGTAACATTGTATACATGGCCCGATGTCCTTTCTATCTCCTTTTGTGTGCATGGGAGTTGGGTTGGTGGGGGGGGGATCATGCTTTTAAATCTGTGGGCAAGGGATGGTAATATGGTTTATGTGGGGTCATTTTAATGTGTAAAGCACTTTGAGTTTCAACTTTTGTATGAAAAGCGCTTTATAAATAAAAATTGATTGATTGATATAATATGGCTCTCAAATCTTGTGTTAGAAAATGTAAGGTTTAACCCCATGCATGAGAATCTATATTCAACAGTTGCTCGTTTGTCATTTTGTTCATGCATGCCATCTAAATCAGTAATGTTTGTACCTCTTGTGATGTCATCGACCCAAGTACACAAAGCAGAATTACCAGTTTTCCTCGTTGTTCTTTTTAAAATTATTGTATTTTTATAAAATTCTGCGGGGGAAATAGATACCTAATTACCCGATCTTTGTTAGCGTAAATTGTATTAAGGAGAAGAGAAAAGAAATCCCCCCTCGATGCTAGGTTTAAAAGTCGTAGCCCTCCACTGTGTGAGCCTGTAAGACTGCACCGTGGGGGAAACGCAACTCGTCGCTCTTTAGCTCCTCAACTTCTTCCTGTTTCACCTCAGTTACCTTTTGAAGTTCAGACTCGCTCAGCGGGAATGTACCAGAGCCTTACTGTCACGCAGTGAAGG
This sequence comes from Valencia hispanica, assembly GCA_963556495.2. Lineage (NCBI taxonomy): Eukaryota > Metazoa > Chordata > Actinopteri > Cyprinodontiformes > Valenciidae > Valencia > Valencia hispanica. The sequence continues at coordinate 32,824,994 of OY747707.1, read as the reverse complement.
AGAAATATCGTCTTTCAGTTTTATAAAAAAAAATGTTTTTCGTTTCAAGACTTCGGGATTTGCGTGGGGTTGTTTTTCTGAGTTAGACCGCCTCTCCTCGTCGGGGCTCTGAGCGTAAATAAATAACACTTGTACTGCTCCTGCAGCGGGACCGAGGACCGTCAGCATGCACGACGTGTCGAAGATGAAGAAGCCCGACGTGAAGCTTGTTCTCCTGGGCGACATGAACGTGGGGAAGACGTCGCTGCTCCACAGATACATGGAGAGGAAGTTCAAAGACACCATCAGCACCGTCGGAGGGGCTTTTTTCCTCAAACAGTGGGGACCATACAACATATCAATCTGGGACACAGCCGGTAAACGCATGCTTCTCCTCTTCTTCTTTCCTTACTCGGCTGGTTTATTCCTGTGCCTCATTATCAAAGTTTACCTGATAAGACACCATGTCGCCACCTGAGGCAATCAGCAGCATGTGATCGCAGGCAGGCGGCCTGGCTCATGGGAACGGAGGCCTGGAAGCTTTTTCTCTCTCTCCCCTGCCTGTTAGGGGCTACCAGGGCTGGTCATGTACACCCTTGCACAATCCAATCTTTTCAGGTCAGACGAGAGGAAAACAACCCGATAATCCAACTCGATGAGGTCCAGCCAGCCACATGCCAGCTTCCTCTCACACAAACACATGAATGAAGATTGGACTTTATTGGCATGTTTGGCTGGATAGATATGTCCAGGCATGGGTCCAAATTAGATTCTCTATGAATCTGAGTAAAACAAACAGGATTTTATTCCATCGCTGTATTTACTCAAACATTCTTTAAATTGATCTGATTTCTATTATATAAAACAGGAAACAATGCTCCACTTATTTCTGCTTAAAACGGGATTGCCGCATGAAGAGTCCTTTTAGTTTTCACAACATCTCTGGTTAAGTTTTTCCAACTGTTTCCAAACAGCCACGTTTGTGCAGGAAAAAAAACAACCCTTCTTTCAGCCATCTGACAGGCAGTGTGCACAACAGGGGGGGGGGGGTTGTTACTCCATAGTTCAAGCAACCAGGGAAACTGCTGGACAGTAATGCAATTTCTCTAGTATCTCAATAAAAAGACTTTAAAACGTGGGAGCGGTGTGGCGGAAAGCTCTGACAGTTTGATATTCCGGTAACTGTCAGAGCGAACTCAGTTTTAGTTTGTGTTAAAGGTGCTTTCCAGACCACCGCTTAACACAAAATGCAAGTTTAGTTGTCCATTACTGAAAACAGATGCCAAAAGGACTCGTTATTTCTGCATTTGGGTTGATTCTGGTGCATTTTAAAAAGCTTTTACAGTCATTCATACTCAGTCAGATTCTGACATAAAGTTTTAGTTTCATCTCATCATCGATCAGGACTTCTTTCAGTTTCTACTGTCACTCTTTTCATCTCTCGGTATGATAACCGGAATCAAAAATTACTGATTGTTTTATTTTGTTACAGATATAAGTTTTGATTTTGGTGAACTCTTTACAGTCTGTTGCTTGTGAATCTGTCACGTTCTGCCCTGACGACACAATGAATCCTGGACATATTCCTAAAAGCCAACCATGTTATAATGTAAAACTGTTTTTCTTTTCCCCGTCAAAATGCTTATCAGTCCTGCTACATGTGAAGTCATTCCAGCGCCTTCTCTTGGGTGTATCATAGAATCACTGCGTTCTCTGTCATGTGCTGTGTTGCTCAATATTGGACAAATGTGACCCAATCAAAGCCATTTCCATTGCTGCCGTAGGGCCTCACATCTGTTCACATCTTCCCCCTTTATTGCAATAATAGTTGATGCCTCCTTGAGGCCGAGCCTTCAGAAATGGATTTACCGCTTTCTGACCTAATCAGAATATATTTTATGGTTGGTCTAAAATGTTTGATCAGTTAAGTTATCTTCAAAGCTAATGTTGATTACGTCAGTGGACTGATTTTAAAAATAGCAATCATCAAATGAAATTTGTTTTTGCATTTTTATTTATTTATCCGGGTTTGATGTGTTGCGTTTTGGCCCACTTCATTTTGTCTCAACGGTTCTATTTAAGTGATCTCTGACTCTACGGGTCTGGCAGTAGAGCGTAACTATATATGGTATCTGATAGTTTTATTTTTTTATTAAATATTTTGTGGAAAGTCAGCCAAAAAGATTTAGAAATGCACAGTTCACATTGTTGGCAAAGGATAGATCATCTTATGTTTACCCTTTCAGCATCACATTTAGCTGAGCATCAGATCTCTGCAGACAATGAAGAAAAGTCACAGAGTGTTGAACTGACAAGATCTGGATACTTTCAAAAGTCGAAGTGGTATTATAGCTACATGCGACTGTCTTCCTGGATCAGAATGACTTCCCCCGGGTTCAGACTTGCCATGAAAGTCTCGAACGGGAGAGACTGTGAGAAAGAAGATGCAACATGGTGTCATCAAGTGGCCTAGGTCTTATCTTATTATGTTGGAATAACTAAAGTTGCACACCTGCATGGTGCTCAGTAAGACCTACTAGATGCAGCCATGTTGCAGCTTCAGTCTCACATTCGAGACATTCATGGTAAGTCTGAACCCGGGAGAAGTCATTCTGATCCAGGAAAACAGTCGCACAAACCACTAGGGCTACACCTTTGAACATATCCAGATGCACGTCTTTTAAATGTAACCCTTAAATCTTATTGGACTGGAATTTTCTGTTTTGAAATATCTGATTCTCAACAAACTTCAGAGTTGTTGTTTTCTTGTTGCAAATCTCTGAGTTTACTAAATCAGAAAACTTCTTATTTTAAATATTGAAAATGTATGCCTTAAGTAATGGAATTGTCGGCGTTTTCTCTTGCAAACTTTGGACTGTTCTAAATCATATATAGCTAGCCCTGATACTCCATCATACAATAGTGGTGAATTATGATCTGAGGTATCACCTTTTATGCATAAATCAAACCGATAGAGAAGCCAGGTATCAATAGCTTCTGATCACCTACAAGAATTTCCTTTGCAGTAAGAAAGTCTCAGGGCTGATGAAGACTACGACCAGGCCTTCAGCTGCTGTAGATCTTTAACTAGGAGGTCAAACACTTATTTCAACACCATGCTGTACTGACAAAGGATGCTAAAAGAAAAAAGTGGACACAATTGTAGCATTTAACCACAAAAGCAACTTATGTACTGTTTTATATATCCGAATTCTGGTTGGCTTTAAATAATGCTTCAAATAATTCACCTTTATTCACATTTTCTTTTTGCTTTGACTTGAATATTGTTTTCTTAATGATAATCTCAGAATAACATTCCAGTGTTGTGTAAACCTGATTAACAGTAAGCCATCTTAGGAAAACACAAAATAAACTGTGGTTGAGCTATTGAGTCACAGAGATAAGGGTAAAACTGGTCTCGTCACCAGTGAGCCATTTCCCGCCTGTGTCCCTTCAGTCCGTGACCTCCACGGCAGCTCCCATGTTGCGTTCGTTCGTGCAACATGTCCGGGAAACGACGGATCAGCACCGGTGAGTCACCATAAAGCTATTGTTGCACATCTATCAGCACCGACCAAAGAGCTGTGGAAAGGGTGGCAGGTGAAGAGGTTGTCTTAAGTTTTTGGACGGGAACATTGATGCCCCTTAGTCGCACATTCCCTGATTTATATTTACTCCCTTTTTCAGTTGAAGTGTGATTTCCAGGTCTGCTCTTTTTAAAAAAAAAGAAATTCAGCCCAGTTCCTCTTCAGTCACATGAGACTCCGCTCGCCCTGTTTCAACCTGCTTTTTCCAAAGTTTCACACACAGCAGTATTTCCACAAATACCACACACTTCTCTTGGTTGCATTGCTGACCAAGTTTGAAACGACAAAACAAATGTTTTATGTGGGACTTTTAGGTAGAAAATTGGTTAATTTCAAATTCTTGTTGAAGCAGATTAGTGGTTTCTGGCCCAACTTCACCTCTGTCCAGATAAAGTATTGGCTGGTTACCAGAACCGGGGTCTGAAAAGGTAACAAAACCCACAAACATTTGCCATCATACCCTTCCTATGATGCCAGAGAGTGACTCGAAGCGACTAGTTTTTTTCTGGCTCTAGAGGAGCATAGGGTAATGCAAAAGGGTGAATTACTTTTACAGTTTCATCAAGAAACTGTAGAAATGATTTGATAGTTGGGTTTTTTTTTTTCTCCCATCTTTTTTGGGAGTCAAGCATGATGCTAAGATTTTTTTGTTTTGGACTTTGGTTGAAAGGAAGCCTAACTAAGAAACGATCAGTGTTTATTCAACTACAATGGACCCCTGCCTATTCATGGGTCAGTATTCATGGATTTTTCTGTGGAACATTATTCGGAAAACATGCTTATTTACAGATTTTTTTTGTTTGTTTTTGTAGCGGATATTTAAAATACTTAAAAGAAAATGCAGCTTGGGAAGCTGAAATATCTTGGTGATTGGCTGTACCCCCAGGAATGGAGATGAGGGAAGACAGTAGATATTGACTTCTATGCTAGTGCTTAGACAGTTTCCACTGTGCATATTGATGCATATTAAGGTATATTTGGTGTTTAAGCTATTAAAATAGACAGTTTTAGGAATTTCTAGAGGGTTTAGTATCACAAGTATTGGTGGATTTTAGCTGTTTGCAGGAGGCCCTGGTCCTTGACTCCTGCGATACCAGGGGTCCAGTGTTCAGGGTCATTTCTTTTTTGTCTAGTCCATAAAGATGTGAGTGATCGCTGCACTGCTGTTTTAACACCATTTCTTTTAGCTGGGCATATCAAATTACTAAACAACTAAGTGTATAATCCTGAAATGGCCTCAGTGGAATGTATTCCTAGACACAATGTCTCCCTTCATGAAACCTACATATCCCAAAAACAAAGGTTGTTTCTGTTTTTAAACTGCTTCACTCTCTTGCATAAAACGTTCTGCTTAGTCTTTCTGCTGTGCTGCTAGTAAAGAATATTCGTTGTAATGACCCTTTATTTAACTCTGCTTTCTGGCTTTATCACTGTGGTTACTAATGGAGCTCTCAGAGTTTAATGTAGAAGAAAAACTGTAGATTGGAGCAGCAGCAGCTCCTGCCTCTTCTGTTGAAAGTGTAAGGATCGATCTTTTTTGCTCAGATCCTTCAGTTTCTCTCATGGAAAAGACCAATTGCCCGATCTAACTGGCCTAACAAAGATTTTACAGCCCTTTTCTTCAAATCAAGTGTTACAGATTGATTTTCCCGGAGTGTTTACTCCAAACAAATTGATCCGTTGTAACAAGGGCTGGTTATTTCTACCAAACATGCATTGTATAGTAAAACTTCTTTGCAGTCTTGTATGCAAACTAACCAACCAGGTGTTAAAAACAGCGCAGTTTTCTTGGGTTTTTCCATTTTGACTGCAACTGAAAGCCTATAATTTACACATTAGAGATCAAAACAAGTGATGACGACATATTGGAGATCTAGAAAACAGTTTGCACTGTCAAAGAGCACATCAGCAGGAACATACCCTGGATGCCCTCCTTCACAACCACAGGCACGATCAGCAGAATCCCATTTTGACCGTGTGACTAACAGATGTACCAGAGTTGTTTAGCTGAGAACACAAATATTGTCTTAAAATAAGAAATATTGTCAGTGAATCTGCAGAATATGATCATATGAGATTATTTATTATCCAAGAGATGATTTCTGGTAGGTTGTTTCTTTGCGTTGTCAGCAGTTAATGATGTAATATTGATCTGTCTGGTTGTGTCCAGCCTCTTAATTCTGGAAACGGGGTTGTCCTACATTTAGGAAGATAACTACTCCCATACCTCTTACTGAACCTTCCATACTTGACTTCGAAGATTGGCCTGAAATCTGGCAGAATGGGACAACACTTTGTATCAGGATTGGTCCTTGGTGCTAGTTCTTTAAAATAATTAATCACTTTCGCTGCAGAGATCCACAGCCCTCTTGGGAGAATCTGTGGAGAGGTAAATTTCAATCATTAGCTGTTCACTGCTTGAGTGTGACCCCTATAGATGGATGACCTTAAACAAAAAAAAGATCAGGAGTCTAGTTTGCCAAAACCCATGCAGAGGACACAGCAAATGATTGCAAACAAAAAAATGTTTGGCCTGCTTTTAAGATATCAGAGGTGGCAAAGTAACACTAGACATCTTCTAAAATTCTGTCTCCATAAAGAATCATGGTGGTGGCAGCATCATGCAGTGAGGAGGCTCTTCTTCAGCAGGGACACTTAATCTAGTTAGGTTTGATGGGGTGATCAATGGAGCTAAATACCGGGCAATGCTAGAAGAAAACCTATTAGTCTTTGAAAGACGAGCTACAATTGAATGGAATAGCTTCTATGACCGGATCTTTATATTTGAATGGTCCAGTCAAAGTCTAGACCTAAATCTATTTGAGAATCAGTGACAGGACTTCCTATTCTCTGCTGAGAGGCTCTCCATCCAACCTGGCTGAGTTGACATTGGGATGCAGGTGTTGTGATGTAAGCAGGTCCATACAAACTGTTAACTTCTCCTGCCTTTCCAGGTCGGGAGCAGTTTCATGGTCTGGGCTCCATGTACTGCCGAGGAGCGGCCGCCGTCATCCTAACCTACGACGTCACCAACTGGCAGACCCTCGCTGAGCTGGAGGAGCGCTTCCTGTCTCTGACTGATACCGCCAACCATGACTGCATCTATGCCTTAGTGGGGAACAAGGCAGATCTGACTGATCCCAAAGCCCACCTTTGCCAGGACTCGGACGGAGTCCCCGGGGACCGGACTGAGTGCGAGGAGGAGAGGACAGAGCCACAGGTGTTTTCCGCCTGTCCCACTCCTCCTGCTTCCCCAGCGTCCATCTCCGGTTTGCTGCTTCACAGGCAGGTGGCGCGGGAGGACGCGGTGGCCCTTTACGGGAGAATACTGCGATACAAAGGCCTGGACGAGAAGAGCAGCCTGCCAGCGGACAAGATGTGCTTCGAAACGAGCGCCAAGACCGGGTACAACGTGGACATCCTGTTTGAGACGCTGTTCGATCTGGTGCTGCCCTCCATCCTGAGGAAGAGACACGAGAACCAGGACTCGCCGACCATAGACCTGGAGGTCAGCGGGAAGCGGGGCAGATCCAGCTGCTGTTAGCGACTGGAAACAAGATCATTGAGGCCTCCAGCTGCAGACTCCTTTTTATCAATCGTAATGTTGATCTGAGCGCCAAATCCACACTGTGACAGTACTACTGTGTTTGTCTCGACTGTGACACAATAACAAACACATTTCCCAATTATGTGAAGATCTACACTTAGTGCAGATCAGGGTTGTGTATTTTAATAGGAAGGGAGATATCACTTTATGCATTAGGATCTTCCGCTTTAACAAGTCAATCTGCACTTAAATATTCCAAAGATGTGCCTGTGGCCCAAAACATGCATACTAAGAAAAAAAAAAGTAAATGACTGCTGTTTGTAATTGTTTTACTGTTGTATTGCCACTAAATTAACTACACTAATCATTTATTTCACTGTTTGTTGAATAACTTTGATCATGTTTCACTATAATCATTTTTTTTTTTACAAGTATTGATGTTGGTCATTATATTTTATTGAAACTGAGTGAATGAGAAAAATGTCAGTGTTGAATTTTTTAAAGATCTACTAATAAATAAATTTATTTTGAGGTTTGTCTGCACTTTTGAATACATACCCTCATCAGAAGATTGAAAATATTGAATCAGATTCCATTGTAATGATGTGAATTTCACTTTATCTATGCTATGTTTTAGGCCTTTAAGGATTATTCTAAATAGGTTTCAGACCAGGTAAAGCAAAGCATTTGACCTTCTCTCCAAAAATGCTTTAACTCTGATTTATGACCATGTTTTCCACGGTCTATCATTGGCAGAGCCAAAAAGAACTTGTAGAGGTAAATACCCGCAACATGGACTTAGATACTCCAAATTAGAATATTTTCATTGAAATTTAGGATAAATATCAGTAGCTTACAGGAAAAAAAACAAATGTACATATGACTCAAACACATACCTTTACTAGCAAAATTAGTTGGCTATTATTTAATGGTTGTCATGTCTTGGATGACTGAGTATTTAGACGTATGTCCCTTACGAAATTTTAGCTAGGTTTCCTTTCCTGGAAGCAATATAGCTTAAACACCTTTTCTAACAATACAATACCTTGAAACACCTGGAGAGAGGGTCAAGTTCCTTTTATTTAAATGTCTAAACAGAATCAGTGCATTGTGTCAACATATGAAAAACATATGAGCTAACAGTAGTTGATACATGCATTAAAAAAAGCCCAGGCCGCTGTAAATGTAGAAAAATTGGCTTTGTACAAGCAGTTAAAATGATAGAGAATAAAAAAAAAAATCTCTGACAGCCTCAGCTGGCTGGGAGGAAGTGCTAGTGGCTTTATGGTGGAGCTGCAGCTGCTCAGCCACAGAAATATGAAGTTAAACAAGCATCTTTGGTTCAGCTGTACTTTGTGGTCTTTGATGGTTAAAAATGTGTCACAATAACTGAGGTAATAAGTTAAAAAGTAAGCACCACATCATCAAATTTAACACACAAAATAACAGAAATAAAAAATACAGTTGTTCCATGATGCAGTTGTTCTTATGATAGGGTTTTTGTTGCTGTATCCAAAGTAGACATTAGAGTGTGAAGAACTGCACAGTCATTGGAAGTTACTTGTTGGCGTCGACTCAGGTGAGAACTTTGGGTCTTTCTATCGACGCTGCAGCAGAGTTCCTCACAGGTTCTTCATGCAGACCTGGCAGCGGCTGATGCGTGAAAGGAGCTGGCCTGCCTTTAGCGTCTCCGCTGACGGCTGAGTGTGGAACGACTGGTCTATAGATGTCAGCCAGAAGCTGTTTTTGTTAGCGAAGTAGTGGCACGTGCCCTTGGCCCCATTACACTCAATGAACGGTGTTGTTCGGAAGTCCTCTAGACAGGAGCCAGGCGATGACAGGGACTGACCGCCGCCTTCGTTTCCTGCTGCAGTATGCTGCAGCAAAGAAAGGTGAGAGGGCGTGTGAGAGACAGGTTGGAAATATAAGGTGTTGTTAAATGGGATGACATTTTGTAATTCACAAAAACTACCTCTGCATATTACCCTGGACATCTTAAGCAGTTATAGTGAAGCTTTTCAGAATTTTTAGATGATGGATGTAAATAAATACAGGACAATCCTGGAAGAAAAACAGAGACTCACCATGAGGAAGGAGTAGCCAATCCACAGGCTCCTCCACCCCACAGGACACTGTGGGATGGTGATGTCCTGACTGTGAACTGCAATAGCGACTGATGGAGCCTCACAAACCGAGCAACGGCTGATGTACGGCTGGATTTCTTGTTCTTCTACAGGCATCATGGGAAGGGGAGCAGTGGTTGACAACCAGTAGGACTTATCGTTCCTGCTGGCGTAGTAACAAATGTCCCCAGGGTTGCAGTACAGAAAGGGCATGGTGCTGAACCGTGGGAGGCATGAACCAGCTAAACCTGAAGGGAACACACATCAGAAAAGTATGTTTAAAGATGAAATAACAATAAAATAATAATTAAATAATAATAAAGTAGCTATGCTTTTTAATTTATTTTCCCAGATACAGGCTGCTTCACCTCTCAACTATTAAGAGTTTTCAAAGAAACAAGATCCAGTGGAAAAGATGGAACACAAATTACGGGTATTTTCTCAAGAGGTTCTCAGTTTTTATCATTTTTTGGCAAACCTTCACATGCCTCTTTAAAAAAACAAATTCTCTTAGGAGCATAATAAATGATTAAACTTAAAGTCCTCAAAGCAACTGAATCATGCTCGGAAGATCAGAGAATAAGTCTTGGGAAGGATTCAGACCCAGCAGAGCACACAAATTATAGAGGAAATAAGAGATTTCTAAGAGTTTTAGGGTTTATCTTATTCCTAGTTTTACAGGAAATGTTATAATAATAATAATAATAATAATAATGCCTTTTATTTATAAAGCGCCTTTCTTAAAACTCAAAGACGCTGTACATGAGTGAAGGATATGACAAGATAATATGCCTAATGTTTGTAAAATTAACACCAGCACCATCATCTAATGCTGACAGAAGTGTTTTCTTAGGGTTGTTTATTAATTAGCAGTTTCACAGCTCATAGCGACTCACCGAGGTCCTGGTTGTGGGCCTTTTCCTGACCCTCCAGGTACAGCAGACTGTAACCGTCCCACAGTTTAGACATTCCCACGGGACACATTGGCGTCTGATCTGACTGACTGTGTTTCACCAGCAAGTAGCCCACGCTGATACTGCGACCCGCCATACCTGGTAATCCTGGGCTTCCGGGCCTGCCTCTTTGACCTATTGAGGACAAATGGGTTCAGTTAACTTTCTGCTGTTTTCATTAGGTTCAATTTGTAAAGTAATTACAAAATTAGGAGCACACCATACTAATATTTACACTACTCACAATAAGTTAGCGATATTGTTATTTACATAGGTGCTATTCCTATTTGGTCCGAATTTGAATGAAATAAGTAAAAGTATCCTTTGATATTACAAATAATGAATGAGAAGGAACGCAATTTTCCTTAGTGTAATATTTATTACCCCGAAAATGTAGACAGTAACAAGGGTAGCCCCAAATAACACAAAATGACAATGTCAGTAGCGGCTGTTTCCACCCTTTTCCGCAATGACAGCTTGACAGCGACGTCTCATGCTCCTCACTAGCCTCATAATGTTGTCCTGAAGCAATGCGTTCCACTCTTCCACAAGTGCTACACGCAGTACTACCAGTTCATGGGCGTTGGGGTACGATCAGCCAGTCTCTGCTTCAGCTGGTCCCAAACGTGCTCTATGGGGTTCAGGTCAGGGGACATTGCTGGCCGTACCATATGAGGCACTCCGACTTCCTGAAGTCAAGCTGTGACAATTCTGGCACAATGTGGTGGAGCATTATCATCCATGAACAGAAAGTTGGGGGTGTGCTGGCAGAATTGGGGGATGATGATGGGTTCTATGATGTCTCTGAGGTAAGAACGTGCAGTGACTGAGCCATCTACAATAACCAAATCAGTTTTGCGCTGACTGGTGATGCCTGCCCAGACTGTTACACCTCCTCCACTAAAGCTAACCCTGGGGAACATGTTGACCTCAGCGTATCGTTCACCTAGCCTTCTCCAGCAACGCTGACGACCATCATTTCTGTGCAAGGTGACCGACACTCATCAGTGTACAGTACAGTAGACCACTGCTGCATTGTCCAGGTCACTCACGGTGGTGTCTTGGTGTCAAGCCAAAGCGGTGGAGTCGGTTGTGAATGGTTTGTCTGGAAACCCCGGTACCCCTCACATCTCGTAAATGGGCCTGCAGCTGGCAGTTGCATGACGATGTCTGAGTGCATAGGTACTTAGGTACTGGTCATCATTGCGGTCTGTCACTCGAGGACCTCCTCTCCTGGGTCTGTCACAAATTCTGCCAGTAGTTCTGTGTCTTGATGCAAGTCTGCTGATGACACTGATGATGAAACACCAAGTTCACGTGCAACATCTGACTGTCTGCCACTGACCCAAAGGCGCGCTATGGCCATTAAGTGACGTTGTGTGTTCATGGCTGTTTGAAGGATGAAGTTGGAATGATTTCTGACAATAATAGCTTTTTAAACCCACAGAATGTTGAAATTGATGCCATATTGAAAAGGGTTGTCTTTAGTATTGTTTGGTGTTGGCCCCAATATGTAAGGCACACTGTACACAGTAAGATATGTGTAAGGTAAGTTATGTGGAAAACACAAAATGAAGAGTGTCTATCAACCCAATACAATTGCCTCCCTATCCCAAAAATGTCTGAAGTGAAACAAACACCATATGTATGACATCCACTGAGTTTCTCATGATATCCCTAACTTATTGTGAGTATTGTATATTACTAAGAGCCTTTTTCAACAAAAACAATAATTAAGCCCACCTTATGACTGGTTTTGTGTTTTAACCACCACTTACTTTAAATCTTTTAAAAGTGTGAGACGTACCTTCCATGCCTTGAAGACCTGGATACCCCTCTTTCCCCACCTCTCCGCGGAATCCCGGCACTCCTGGAGTACCACTAATTCCAGGCATGCCTTTATCTCCAATAGGTCCCATGAACCCTGTACATAAACAGAATAAATGTGTTGCAGTGCTTTTCCTGTACATTACCCATTTGATATTTTAATACATGTACTCTTTCAAAATAAATGGGTATATGTTAAAAGATGTAAACCAACCTGGATCTCCAGGGGATCCTCGAGGTCCCGGCCCTCCTGTAAACCCTTTTGGGCCTTGGATTCCCCGCGGTCCTGGAGAACCTCTTTCTCTTGGAACTGGAATGAAAATGGGAGCAGGACCCCGGTTGCCAGGCGCCCCAGGGAAACCTGTGGGATAGATGGCTCGTTTAAAGACTCAGATGAAAACCAAAGACACAACATTTATGCAGCCTTTAGTTGAAGTAGTTGTTGTTTTAATCCACCACTGAATTTAAAACTACTAATCAGATACTAGCTTCAGTTTTATTAGTTAGACACAGCATATATCTATATTTATTAGAGTGCTTAGACTGTGCACAAAACAGAAAAGAGTATACGCCATCCTTAAATAGACATGCAAATCAACAATAAAAGTTGACAATTTATGTGAGCATCAATGCTGCCCCATGACAGAATAGTGTCCTGGGTGGCGAGCCTTATCATTCATATCAAAACCCACCTCCCACTTATAACATTTTCATGAGACACACATGTAGGGACTTTGGAGTGGGCACACTTTTCGGCATCCAGAGGGGGAGCTGTTCAATCTGCTTCACCTCTGGTGCCGGTGCCCACTGTTAAACCGCATATAGACACTGAAGGCTCGGGGTGAGGGTTGGGGGATGTGTGGCTGCCTTCCCCTCATCCCACCCCTCTGTTTTAAATGCACATTATAACAACATGCATCAACACCATACTCGAGCGGGAGGATGGTGAGTCTTTTCACACCCCTGTTTGTTATGTGCCATCAGGGGTTGGGGTCCGGAGGAGGAACAGGTGGTCTGGTCAGGGACCTAGGCTGGTGGGCTGCTTCGCCACTGTGGGGCCCTTGGTGGTCTGCTTGTCTCCATCCTAGAAGGTAGGGGTTCCATCTCCTGGGTCCGGGGGCTGGTTGCTCTACTGGGGCATCGGTACCTGGACCTGGGTGTATAGAGTGTGTATGGGGTGTATGAGTGAGGGTACAGCGTCATTTCTTGGGTGTCTTGGTGTGTTGGTGAGAGTGCTTAAGAGTGCTTAAGAGGGAGGGAACGTATGACTGTGTCTGTATGTCTCTCTCTACCTGTCAGGTGGTTAATCCGGTTCGGACCTGGTGTGTGCCTGGGTGGACCGGTGTGTCCGGTTGTGCTGGGTTGATGTCTTCCTTTTGTTGGTTGGGGGACCCCAGTCAGGGGTGCCAGGTTTGGGATTGTTGGGTGGTGCCTGTTTGGTGGCTCGGCGAGACATGGATCCTGCGTCTCTGCTCGTTCGATCACCTGTTCTGTCCGTTTCGTGCCTGGTCGGTTCATTGGCAGGTTGGACTGGCCCTGGCCTTTGTTGGGTGCCTGATCTCAGCGCTCTGCATTGCGCGGGATCAGGATTCAGGAGCTGGTACAACTTGGTGTCCAGGTGCTGGCTGGGCTTGGCCTAAGGATGCCGTCCGTCTGCTGTGGCTATCGGTGGGGCGCTCCGACATGGGGCAGGGGTGGGGTGCTGGGATGTTGGCGGTGGGAATTGGCCAGGGGTGGCAGCGTCCGTGGGCTCGTCACTGCGACCCCCCGGGCCCCTGCATCGTAGCCGCTGGATGTTCCCTTGGGGTTCTCCTCTGCTCCTCTCTTGGGGGATGAGGTCGGCCCTGTGCTGGTCCGCCTGGGGCTCTGGGGGTCCTTTGGACGTCTTTGCTCCGATCTCCTTCATGTCTGCATTGATTCCTGGGAGACGGATTGATGGCTGCTCACACCAGCTATCGAACACTCTTATGGAGAAACCTTATATGCACCAGCATGCTCACACACACACATAGATGTGGGGTCTCTGGTGTTTACAGATATATTCTTGGGCTGAGGTTATCATTACTAGAGCTTGATTAATCGGTACCATGAGTTTTTCTGTGACATTGTTGTTGTATTTTTATATCAATTTTTGTGTGATGTGGTTGTGTAGTTCTTAGTTCACAATGTTTGTTTTGTTTTGTCGATGTTCCTTTTTTGTTTTTTTCCCCTCTCTCTGCCATCCTGTGGGTATGGAGGCAGACCTCGATGTTTTCTTGTGTTTTCTTTGTTCCCCTTCCTCTCTTGTATTTTCAACTCACCCTCTCTCTTGACTTTTTGCTTCCTACCTCTCTTCTTCATCTTCTTTCTTTCTTACCCTTTATTTTCCGTCTCTGTGTCCATAACATCAGAAAATAAAACCCACAGCAATTCATAAAAAAAAAAAGATTTCTCAGTTTGAGTCATCTGTCTGTTTGCAAAAGGAGTCTTTGGTGACCGAGTTGTTTTTTGTTGTTTTTTTGGTTTTTCAGGTCACTTTTCAAAGAAGATATTTTTTTGTGGTGCATACATATTGACTAGATATAAGGAGATTGAGAAAAACAATAATGTTAGAGGTCTACTTCATTCATGACCACTAAGTCTTCCTGCTTTTTTATGGCCTTTTCCACATCTGTCTCCCTTTGTTTTATATCCGTTTCTATTAAACTTCAAATGTGAGCCAAAAAATTTAATGAGTGCGCGACATAGTTAATGTTGACGTTAATGCCACGTACTGGCCAAGGAAAGATAGTTGTGTTTTTGCTTAGGCTCTAATGCACCATGTAGAAAGTTATTTTTCTGTTTTGGTTCTTTTCTTTTAAATTAGGAAAATACCTATTAAAAACACATCCAGAGTAGTGTAGCTGGTACCTAAACCATACATGAAAACGTTTTTTACAGCCTAATAAAAACAGCTGCATGTTTCCTTTCATTAAAAGGTCACAAAGAGTATAAACGGATGGAGGTAGGTAGTTTTACCTCACTTTCTCTCTCTATCCTTTGTCCATTTAGCAGAATTTCAGTAGGTTTATTATTATAACTGCATTGTGTCACAATAAAATATTTTACAGATTTGGTATTTTATCTCACAATATCTGCAAAATCAGCGAGTATTTTCTTAATTTCATACAAACTGAAATAGTGGTTTTGTGTTCATGAAGTACCATTCAGCTGCAATTCTCTGCAAGTCCTGTGTTACTGAAGAGCACTTTCATGAATAAATATTAAAAGTGACGATGGCACCACTGAGATCTGCAGTTGGCTTCAGCTCATTGAGTATTAAAGAGTCTCAGTGGTGAGTTCTAGCAGCTACTGCCGGACCCAGAAATTGAACCATGTTTCATTAATTCATCCCGCTGCAATTGTGTGGGTTTCCAACGCTGTATAAATTCACATTTGCACCTACTGAAGCTGCAATATGGCAGTAGTTTCTGCATGTCTAACACCACTGCTGCTGTGCAAGTTTGAGCAACCTGTGAGTTACAGAGTGAAACTGAAGTGTTTGTCATAAGATGTTCAGATCAGAACAGTTAGGTTTAACTCTGATTCTGTTGTTTTACACAAAGCTGTTAATACCGTTTGTATCATGCAGAAATCCTCCCTGTATTTCATGCCCTGCTGCTATAAATGTGATCTCTTTGGTAAAACTCCCAGCTGATGTAACAGAAAACACCAGGAGTGTTGTAAATTTTGCCTGAGAAATGTCAAAGAACAGTAGATTGGAGACTGAGCAAACCGGCATTTTATGGAGAGATTTAAAAACTTGTGAAGAAAACTGTAGTCCAAAACTTTAAAACTCTTGCAGCATTGAGGTTTGACAATGTAACTTCTGCTCTTGTTCTAACCATTATGGTTATTCTGATGCCCATGAACATCAGCACTCTCGTTTCTCAAACAAGTGTGTCATGAGAAGATGTTGTCAGGGAGCCATGAACTGAATTTGCAAGTCTTGCTTTTTTTCCACATAATAACTTTGTGATTCAATTATAATGGTTTAACTACATCAGATATAAAGCTGAAAGATTTTTTTTTTCTGAAAACACACTGTCATTTTTCTCAAAATCTAATAAACCCTCTGGGGTTGTTTTTGTAACTAATTAATTGGTACTAATCAAACAACATCTGCAGTCAAATGTAATTTGCTAAGTTTGGCTCAGACACAGAGAAAACAATGTTGCTCTTCCCTTTCTGTAACTAGTTAAAAGTTACAGAAAGCATGATATCTGACACTGTATGCTCATAGACAACACCAGTTGCCTTGGTGGTCTGACTGTTGAGTCTATTTACTTGTTCACAATGCTTGCTACCTTCCGGCAAAATGTCAACTTTACAGTTAAATTGCTTATGCCATCCTTTTGTGTCACCAGTAAGCAGCCACACATTCATTCGACATTTTCTTATTAAATTAGCATTTTCTTGATGAAAAAACCCCTCACCACAGACAACAAAAGTATTATGATAAAACATTTTGCAAATGTGTATAAAGAGAAAAAACCATGTTTCACTAACTATACAAAGACAGAACAAATTGTAAAGTGGCACTTTGAAAAAAGTGACATAAACATGCCAAACATGTATTGTCACCATTCCAGTGGTTGCCAGTTTATTAGGAGCCCATAGCTGACCTGGGAATCCAGTGTCTCCTTTCGGACCCACTGGTCCTCTCTCTCCCTTTAAACCAATCTGTCCAGGAATTCCCATGTGACCCTGGTCTCCTTTCAGTCCTGATAAAATAGAAAAAAAGACTATATGAATAAGACATAATTTGCACATAGTCCAACTGGTCAGTACACACAAGATCTTTCATTTAAACCATCATTTAAACGCTTGTCTTGGTGCCGTGATACTTCACAGCTACAAACAAACCCACAAGCTAGCAGAATGATTAAAAACTGAGGTCTCTGAAAAGTTTCTTTGCAAAAAGGAAAAACGTCCAATAAAGAGACAGAAGAAGAGCCTAAAACCCCAAGAAAAGAAAGCTACATTTTGCAGACAATACCAGGAGTCATACTGAAAATATGGATTTATCATGCAGGTCCTTTCGATGCACCGAGCCTTCTACTCTGCTTAATATGTGGAAACCTGCTTTCTAATGAAACAATGAAGACTTTAAAAGTGCCCCAGATGGGAGTGTCTCGTTACAGTGATTTAGCCACTGATTCAGCATTGTGGTCAGTGGTATTTTTCATGCATTTTATATTTGTTTTTGTGGTGAATCGTATTTTAAAGGCATGTTTAAACATTACCATAGTCACCAAAAAGCATTAGGGGGCAGAGAGAATGTTACTCTTGTTAAGTTGTTGGCGCAATGATGAGGGGACGCTGCTGATAAAGTTACGAGCACACATTGGATTTACATGTATTATTACATGTATAATTATTATTATTATAACCCAGATTTTTATGGCCGTCATTTCTTTTTATTTTGTTGCATTTGTCCGCCGGCCTGTGTAAATCTTGTCTAATATTAAACCAGTCCATTTCGAAAAATAAGGTTGGGGACCACTGATTTAAGCCATACCTTTTCTCCCAGAGACTCCATCAGGGCCCCTGTAACCTGATGGACCTCGATCTCCTTGAGATCCTTTCCTACCAGTGGAACCGGGGAACCCGGTTTGTCCTGGTACACCTTTCTCTCCTGGGAAAGCATCCAAACCAGGCTGTCCACTGGCTCCAGGATAACCTAAGAAACAATAATTCAGATGAGCAGAAGTATAAAAAAACTCTTAATGACTCCAAAATAGAGGGGGTTATTATTTTCAGCATACATACATTAAAAAAAACATATTTTCCAAATAGACATATGGTCCTAGATATGTACATATGTTTTTGTCAGGTAGAATGTCCTTCTAAATCAGCTACATTTATTCTTCATTCTCTAAACATCTCCACCTGTTGTGTTAAAGTGAAAAGCGTGAGTAACTCAGACAGTCAGACAACGTAAAACCACCAGTGAGTGGGGGGACCAGTTGACAGAGCTGGTTCAAATTAAACCCCCTGATAACCAGAGCTTCTGATTCTGTTCAATAAGATGAGCTAAAGCCCTTGATTTCAATGTTGAAATCAATCCCATGAAAGCTGAAAATGAGAAATAAAAATAATTAATCAATAATAAAAATAACATTAACAATGATGATTGTAAATTGATATGTATAAACTTGTATAGTTTTGGTACTAATTTCATTGCCAAATATGTTTGTGTTTATATGTTTAAAACTAACATAAAACCCAATTAATAACGTGCTTGAGAAAGACAAAGATACAGTAAGGATTCCACCAACGCTAGTTTCTATCCACCTTGGAATCCTGGAGGTCCTGGAAAGCCAGGATCCCCCCTCTCTCCCGGTATGTCTGAGGTCCCATCTGGTCCATCAAGGCCACGCAGTCCTGGTAGTCCTGGTTGGCCAAAGTCACCTGAATAAATGAAACATGGCGCCAAGGTTTATGGAAGTGAATTCCCACAGACAGCTGAATGTGTTGCATGTGCTGCACACAAAGATTTAGGCTCACCCTGAGACCCCTGAAAGCCTTTCAAACCCGCTGGACCTGGAGCACCTGGCCGGTTGTTAGGAATACCGCTTTCTCCTTTTCTTCCTTTAATTCCTGTTTCTCCAGCAGGTCCAGTAGTATTCAGACCTATTGTGAACAGAAAGAACCGTCTTTACATGACAAAGATGTATAAAATGTTTACAGAGCCCAAGTCAACTTGCTATTATACAATCTACATAAACTCTATGTTTGTCTCATTTAACAGACAAAACATACCAATCTGTACATATAGTACAACAGAAATTGATCATCATAAAGTTTATTGCATTTTTTCGCATTGGAATTACAAAGTTCAATATATTTCATTGGGATTTCACATGAAACACAAAGTAGTGCATGGCTGTGATGTGGAAGAAAAATAATATATGCTTTTAAAACTTTTTTACTGATAAAAATCTGAAAGTGTGTTGTGCATTTAATTCCAGTCCACCTGTGTGTAATGTAATCTCCTCATAAATACTACTCTACAAATCTAGCCTAGCAATAGAAAGCCTTTGATGAAAGTTAACCATATGAGGCATCATTTAAAATCTACCATAACCATATAGCTCAGTGGTCCCCAGCCCTGGTCCTCAGCGCCCTCTGTTCTGCGTGTTTTAGATGCGTCCCCGCTTCAGCACACCAGCTTCAAATGATTGCATTACTTAGCATGCCTCCAATTCAAGCAGAAGCCTATTAATCCCCCATTCATTTAGTCCAGGTCTGCAGCCGCAGGGAAACATCAAAGACATGCAGGACAGTGGAGACCATGGTTGGGGACCTCCGATATAGGTGACACAGCAAAGATCAGAAAAAAGGTGATCTGTATAGCCTAATTGCAAAACACCATATGGTAAATTACCATTACTTGTAGAACACTTTATCTATTCCAGAGGACTTCAAAGCGCTTTACACTTTGATCAGTCATTCTCCCATTCATACACTGGTTAATTCACTGTAGCCACAGCTGCCCTGGAGGATACTGACAGAAGCAGGGCTGGCAAGTAATCGGCACCACCAGGCCCTCTGATCAAAGTTTAAAGCATATTCATGTGTTAGAATGGACCAGTTAAAGTCAAGATCACAGGCCACTCTCCAGCTTGTCTGTCTGACCTTGATCTACTTTGTAAAAAAAAGAAGAGGTCCCAGGATTTCCCTCTCTAGATTCGCAAATCTGGTAGGAACCCCAACAGAGTTGCAGAGGTAATTGCAACAGGAGGTGGGTCTGTACAGTCTTGACTGGTACATATTGGGCAAGTAAAAATGAAACACGCATTTTCCAGATTTTTATTTATTAAAAAAAAAGAAAAACTTTTTTCAGGAGGATGTACCACTTTATGTTGGTCTGTCACATAAAATTCCAATTCATTATTGTCAACCAGTTGAAAAATGAGCCAACGGAAAATACATTGACCAATATGTTATGAACTTGAGCAGTAATCTAGGTTAAATATGCAAATGTATGAAGCCATGTACATTTGTGAGACATTCATTAAATATATTTCCTCATACTCTGGAAGAGCACAAAGGAATTATTTCTTTGAGGTCTTTGGATCTGTTACCTGGTGTTCCTTGGACACCCTTGTGTCCTTTCAGTCCATCTAATCCATAAAGACCCTTAAGGCCGGGATAACCTGCACACATTTAAAATACATTTTATTCAAAAAATTAAAAATGCACTCTGTGCTTCAGGTAAATAACCAAGTGGGATTGGTTGATTTGTGTTACCTTTAGTTCCATGAAAGCCAGGAAGGCCTGGTTGACCATCTTTCCCTGGAACTCCAGGAAAACCTTTTTCACCTTGGTTTCCTGGAGTACCTCTCTGCCCGTCCAACCCTGGAAATTAATAAAAATCCTGTAAATGTAATGTAAATCTGCAAGAATCTGTAACGAATAAGGTAAAGGTAGTCTTTTACCTGGATATCCTTCTATTCCCAGATCCCCAGATTCTCCCTTTACCCCTTCAATACCATCAAAACCAGTTATACCGCTATCTCCAATTGGTCCAAGTAATCCTTTCAGACCTATGGGAGAAATATCAAACCTTTCAAGTCAGCCAAACCTTGTTTACCAGTGTTGATTAAAGCCCGTCAAGAAGAAACAACACCTGTATGTATGAGGTCAGTTTGTACCTGGTTGTCCTGTAAGTCCATCCTCTCCTCTCAGTCCTGGAGATCCTGGAAGGTCTACTTGAATGCCTTTGTCACCTGCGACATTTTACTATATTTAATAACACATAGCGTAATTTTCACACATCTACAACACGTTATGCTGAGCCTAATTGGGCATTCAATGGTAAATTAGATTTTTCACCTTTTCCCCCCCTCCATCCTTTCACTCCTGACTGACCATAGGCACCAGGACTTCCTTTGCCCCCCTGGAATAAAAGTAAATGGAAATCTTTTTTTTCAAATAATTAAAATATTTTTTAAGAAAACCAATTTGTCATACAGTCGACCACAACACAAAATATGCAGAATTGAAGCAAAAGTACTTGTTTTTCCTCATTGAGTACAGAGACACATATTACTACTCTGAAAAAGGTTTTGACTTTTATTTGGCTCTGTAATATATTTACTATAATACCGTGCCTCTCAAATACATACACGTCAATATTAAAAAAGAAAAAAAAGATTTGTGATGTTTCTTCTATAAAACATTTCCAAACTTTGTTCACATATCCTGTACAAAACACCTGAAAAACATAGACATATATTTGAAAAAAAGAATAAACAAATAAACAGCAACAATAACCTAGTTGCAAGAGTTTGCACACCTTTAAATTAATGCTTCGGTGGAGAGGTTTTGGTTTCAAACCTTGTGTCTTGATTTTACACCATATGTTATGAAGATTCTGATTAACTGTGAATGTAGTTGTTAGAAGGAGTTTCGTCACATTTTCTGATGTCACATCTTTTAGCAAAAGCTGTAGTTTGCAAACAGGTTATAGAGAATCAAAAGGAACTAAAGTGTGCACACTTTTTTTTTTTCTATTGAGTTGTACAGGTTATGAAGTCATATGAACATTTTACACATAGCATTATTTGATATGCATAAGATTTCTCAGAAAACCCAAAAATGTCATCACCATAGATACAGCAGGTTATTGCTACAGTTGATATGAAAGTCCATGTCTTTGCAATTAGAGAGAGGGAGCATAACTTTAACTTGTAAAGAGGTGTGCAACGAGGGAGCATTTGCACTCAAACAAAATCTTGAATCAGACCGGGTATTCTGGAAAAAATGTTCATTGGACAGTCTACAACTGAATTTTTCAGACACCAGAACAGAGGACACGTTTGGCATAAAACAAATACAGTCCTGCAGTCTAGAAAAGATTATTGTGGAGCATAGAGGTGAAAGCGTCATGGTTGGGGATGCAGCAGGACCTGCAGCAGGACCTGCAGCAAAGCATCACTTCCTAGGGTATGGAATTATATTTCAGTCAAAAATCCCGAGCGAGATTTTCAACCTTCACCTGCACGTATTCAACAAGGCACGCACGCAATTCCTCATGCGCGCATATTCAACAATACGCGCGTGTAGAATTCATCTCACGAGTAGGCCTATCCAACAACCCGCGCATGTGTATTTCACCTCACACACACTCTACACGAAGCTTTTATACACATGCGAAGGAAAATCTTAGGAGAGGCTGCGACCTCGAAAGGAAATTCTGCTGGCGCCAGTAAAAAACTTTTGACTATTTGGAGGAGGAGCCTAAGGTTGGCACTGACACTGTGTAATTGGTCTTTTTAAATCGGTAATGCCCACAGGATCAGTAGAGTTATTTTTTTCCCCACATGATTAGCAATACAAGAATATGGTATTTGTCAAACAAAGAAAACATGACTTTGGTGATGAATACGCGCAGGTGAGGGTTGAAAATCTCGCTCGGGATTTTTGACTGAAATATAATTCCATACTAGGGTGCTGCACTTCCTAAGCAAGCATGTAGCTGTGGTGGCTTTGCTCACCTTGTCGCCATGCATCCCATCAAAGCCTTGAATGCCTCTGTTTCCAGGTGACCCCGACATTCCCTTAACCCCTGGCAGGCCCTCTGCGCCTGGATCTCCATGAATACCTTTTTCATCGCTAGGGTCCCCTGGAAGACCATGAGCTCCATCAGTGCCCGGCACACCTTGGTCACCTTTATCACCTGAGAAAAAAAAAACATTTATATTAAATTAGAGAGGTGGGAACAGAGACCATAGAACTGATTAAGAAACTAGTATTAGAGTCAAGCTGCAGACCTCTTGGCCCTATGAAACCTGGACCGCCTTGATCTCCGTGTTCTCCTTTGACTCCCTTTATGTGGAGAAGCATTTTAGGCGACATAACCCCCTGTGGACCTGTCAAACCAAGCTCACCTGCAAACAGGGGGAACATATTAATCAACAGGATTATAATTGATTCCAGTTCCATTACATCAGTGACACCAGCGAATGACTTTGAGTCGTACCTTTCTCCCCCTTTATGCCTGTCTGTCCGTTCACACCAGCTTCGCCAGGCACTCCAGGCCCTCCTTTTTGTCCGTCACGGCCCTTCAAACCAGGATTTCCTCCAGCACCCTCAAAACCGAACATTCCAGGAGAACCTTTTTGTCCTGAGAAGAAAGAAACCCAATACCCCAACCTAGGTTTTAGCTTAAACAGTTAAACAAATAGTCAGTTTTTCATGTCATGAACAAGCAGTGAACCTTTTAAGGAACTGACCCTTGAATCCTTGAGGACCTTGTCGTCCAGCTGCACCTGGTTGTCCAGGATCACCTGGTGGGCCGCCCTCTCCAATGACGCCATCATTTCCATAAAAACCTGGCATTCCCTTTAATCCTATTGGACCTGCAGGACCTGGGTCTCCTTCTGTTCCCCTCTCTCCGGTTATTCCTGATGATGTGGAACAGTTAACCAACAGGAAAAATTTTATAAAATGATTTTTTGAGAGAGAGTGTGTCTGAGTGTGTGTTTCTCTAACCTGACTCTCCAGTTGCACCAGCCGGACCAGGTGGGCCCGACTTACCGGGATCACCAGGGAAGCCGTACGTCCCAGCTGGCCCAGGTCTTCCCTCTTCCCCTGGCAGGCCTGGGGCACCTTTCAGTCCCCTGAAGCCGATCATGCCAGGCATCCCGTCTATTCCTGAAAACATCAGTTTAACACAGATATTCCAGCAAATATCAAACACTCTTTATTCCACACTTTGACCAGGTTAAAAACACAGCCGACCTGAAAAACCTGGAACCCCTTGATCTCCAATAGGGCCCTTTCTTCCTTGCAGACCAGGTTGTCCTGGATCACCTGTCGGTCCAGGCGATGCTCCCATTATTTCTCCATGAGAACCCTTTTCGCCCTGAGACCCGTATCGGCCAGGCATACCAGGCACACCAGGAGTCCCTATAGACCCTTTACTGCCAGGAGTCCCCAAGTCTCCACGGGGGCCGGAAAAACCTGTAATTAGAAAAAAAAGGAGGTTAAAGACTGTTTTTAAAGGAGAGGTGGTATTTGATCAGTTTAGTGTAGCGCAGGTTTTTTACAGTTGCTTGTAATTATTACATACCAACATAATAACTGTATTGACTCCTTAAGTTAAAAGTCAACAGGGCTTCAAGGTTCTGGCCTGAAATGTTAGGTGTGCATTTGTTTTTAGACTTAAAGCTTTCCAAACCAACCTGGCCCAATGTGACTTAAATGATTGCCTCTTTGTCCCAAATATTGGTTTTGCCACCCTTGGTGGTGACAACGCAATTAAGCAAATTTATAAATAGGCAATGAGTCTTTTAAATTGCCCAGTCTTCTTTGGAGAACTGTTTTAAATCAGCCACAGTGGAGGGTTTCAAAGCATAAACGGTACAAGAACAGTAAATAGTGCAACATAAAAACTGGATTTTTGCCCATAGGTCACTCCAAAACCTTCATTTAACTTTTTGAGCCATGCAGAGGTAGACTTATTGGTGTGGTTTAGATACTAATACCACCTCTGTTTGCCTTAGGAATTATGTTGTTTTCCTGAAATGCTCTGGTAGTTTTATGCCAGATTAAATGGTACGCTCACATTACAAAAACCTTTTTTTTTGCCTTTTGAGTCCAAAGAATACTATCCTAGTATTGATCTAGAGGGCCATCAGTAAGTGTTTTGGTAAATGTGAGATAAACCTTTATGTCGTTTTTGGTCAGCACTGAGTTTCACCTTGAAACTCTCCCACCCAGGTTATTTTACTCAGTCTCTTTCTGAATGTTGAATAATGAACTCTGACCTTGACTGAGGCAAGAAAGGCCCATTCGAGTGAAGGTTCTCCATGTTTACACATTTTCTCCTTTTGTGGATAACAGCCCTTTACCGGAGTCACATAACCTTAGAAATGGCTTTGGAAACCTGTTCTGAATGACAGATATTATAGACTTTGTTTCTCATCGGTTCTTGAATATCTTTAGCTCAATGAATGATGTATTCGTTTTAGGATATTTTAACCTACTCCATGTTGTCGGACAGGATCTATTTAAGTTATTTATTGATTCTTCAGGGTTGGCAGTAATCAGGTCTGGTTGTGGCTAGTGGAATGGAACTTGGCTGTTGAAAATATTTGATTAATCATTGATACTTCATATCTTAGAAGGAGAACAGTTAGATTTTCACATTTCTTTTCCTTAATAATTGAAATCATCATTTGAAAACAGTTTTTCATTTATTCAGGTTAACGTCTGTTGGTGATGTATGAATATACATCCTCCTAATTTGAAAGTATGTGAATTAAACCTTGAGGGGGTTCATGAGAGGGGCTGACTAACCCTACATTGGTATTGGACCTCTGCAAAATGTCTCAATGTCACTTCTAACCTTGTGGTCCAGAAACGCCGCCTAAGCCTTGCTCTCCTTGTTCTCCTTTCTCTCCCTTGGGTCCACCCACACCTTTCAAACCTTTTGACCCAGGAGCTCCTGTTGGATCGAAAGCAGACCAGTGCATCAGAAATTCTCAGAAAGGCGCCCTGAGAACAGGATTTAGAGCAAATGTGTCAGGTTACCTGGAGAACCAGAAATTCCACTGAGTCCTGGAGGTCCAGGCAGACCAGGAGGACCTGGGATAGGTTCACAAGCACCTGAGATAACATTTTAAGATAAACACTCTTTAGGACAATTTCTAAGAGCTCTGATAGGGTGGCTGTGTAAAAATACCTGTTTGGGTGCAAGTGATATTTGACTGCTGCCCAGCGTGAATGTTTTTTTACAATCAAACATTTATTACATTAGCTGCTGCTTCAATAAAATCAATCTCAAACACTTCAAAATTCATCATGCAAACCAGTTAAATAACTCAAAGGCAAAGCACAACAGATGCGTTATAAAGAACAGCAAAGAGTTAAAAACATTTTATACCAGCTACCTGTCACATCCACCTGTCCTCCATCTTCATGTGGAATGCAGTCGCCTTTCAGTTTCAGTTTCAGGGAGAATGAAAGAGAAATGCATTCGGAATAAGAGTTATTCAAAAGCACAAGCTTGGTCTCAAACAAGCTCCGCTGGTTTGAGGAATGAAGCGTTTGCATTAAGTAGACAGCAGAAGGAAGAGAAGTAAACCACTGCTCATGCTTTTCTTCTAGTCATTAACTTTCATTTCAAATTCATTGCTGTGTAATGAATTACAAAAGGGAGGCCTTCGAAAGAGAAGTGAAAACAGGGAAAAACTTGGTAGAAAAACCAAACGTACAACAGAACAATGGGAATGAGTATAAACAAGGAAAAGAGATAGTCAGCTGCTCCTCACCTGGACTTCCAGGTGTTCCCTGAACGCCGTCATAGCCGGCGAGGCCATCATCTCCGGGTGGACCATGGTGTCCTTTGATACCTGGAGAGTTTTCACCTGGTGTTCCCACCAGCCCAGCAGTACCAGGTCTACCGGGCCATCCAGGGAACCCTTTGTCTCCACGTTCTCCCCTGGGTCCTTCGCCCTACCAGGTAAAAATCCCTGATTTATGTGATTTAAAAATGAGACTAAGTGTTTCCACACATAATGTGAAAAAGATCCTGTATCATTCAGCTGAAAAACTGGCATATCTTGTCAAACAATTTTTTTAAAATTAAAATTAAAAAGTCCAACAACTCAATGTTTTTAGGAATTAGTCTGTCAGCATCTCGAGATGGAAATATCTGCATTGCAAACGTTCTCCAAATCGATTAGATTGTGGGAACGTCTCCTGTCCACTGTCCTGTTCAAACAAGCCCACAGAGGTCTGTCGAATTCAGTTCTTGACTCTGGTTCTGAAACTTTAATTTTCCTATCATCAAGATTCTTTACTTGATTTAGGCTTGAATTCACTGTGATTTTGAAAAATAACATTCTTCTACTTTTTCTTCTTGGTGTTATGTTTTATATAACTTCTTCCACCTTTGGACTAAGTTCAGCTCAATTCAAAGAAAACCCCAGAACAATATGTTGTCTCCCCCATATTTCAACATTTGTACGCCATTCGTTTGGTTATATTTTGTGTTGTTTTGTGCCAAACAGCTTTTGGAACTGCGATCCAAAAGTTAAAGTTTTATTTTGTCAAATCATAACAAGTTCTCTCGCAATGTTTTGGGAAATTTACACCTCGTTGGCGGATAATCCTTACTTACAACTGTATCTTTTAGTACAGAAATGTCTGCCTCTTAGCTCTTCTCTACTTTCTGTCTCATCTTTCTCCAGTTTGGAAAATGACACAGTTTTGTAATTCTTCTGTTTTCCCATATTTTCTCCAGTTATCGGTGAGTTCCTTTGCTGTGCCATGGCATATACAGTGGCTTGCAAAAGTATTCGGCCCCCTTGAATTTTTACACATTTTGTCACATTACAGCCACAAACATGAATCATTTTTATTGGAATTCCACGTGCAAGACCAATACAAAGTGGTGTACACGTGAGAAGTGGAACAAAAAATCATACATGATTCCAAACATTTTTTACCAATAAATAAGTGAAAAGTGGGGTGTGCGTAATTATTTAGCCCCCTGAGTCAATACTTTGTAGAACCACCTTTTGCTGCAATTACAGCTGCCAGTCTTTTAGGGTATGTCTCTACCAGCTTTGCACATCTAGAGACTGAAATTCTTGCCCATTCTTCTTTGGAAAACAGCTCCAGCTCAGTCAGATTAGATGGACAGCGTTTGTGAACAGCAGCTTTCAGATCTTGCCACAGATTCTCAATTGGATTTAGATCTGGACTTTGACTGGGCCATTCTAACACATGGATATGTTTTGTTTTAAACCATTCCATTGTTGCCCTGGCTTTATGTTTAGGGTCGTTGTCCTGCTGGAAGGTGAACCTCCACCCCAGTCTCAAGTCTTTTGCAGACTCCAAGAGGTTTTCTTCCAAGATTGCCCTGTATTTGGCTCCATCCATCTTCCCATCAACTCTGACCAGCTTCCCTGTCCCTGCTGAAGAGAAGCACCCCCAGAGCATGATGCTGCCACCACCATATTTGACAGTGGGGATGGTGTGTTCAGAGTGATGTGCAGTGTTAGTTTTCCGCCACACATAGCGTTTTGCATTTTGTCCAAAAAGTTCCATTTTGGTCTCATCTGACCAGAGCACCTTCTTCCACATGTGTGCTGTGTCCCCCACATGGCTTGTGGCAAACTGGAAACTGGACTTCTTATGGTTTTCTTTTAACAATGGCTTTCTTCTTACCACTCTTCCATAAAGGCCAACTTTGTGCAGTGCACGACTAATAGTTGTCCTATGGACAGATTCCCCCACCTGAGCTGTAGATCTCTGCAGCTCGTCCAGAGTCACCATGGGCCTCTTGGCTGCATTTCTGATCAGTGCTCTCCTTGTTTGGCCTGTGAGTTTAGGTGGACGGCCTTGTCTTGGTAGGTTTACAGTTGTGCTCCGTGGGATGTTCAAGGCTTGGGAAATCTTTTTGTAGCCTAAGCCTGCTTTAAATTTCTCAATAACTTTATCCCTGACCTGTCTGGTGTGTTCTTTGGACTTCATGGTGTTGTTGCTCCCAACATTCTCTTAGACAACCTCTGAGTCCGTCACAGGGCAGCTGTATTTGTACTGACATTAGATTACACACAGGTGCTCTCTATTTAGTCATTAGCACTCATCAGGCAATGTCTATGGGCAACTGACTGCACTCAGACCAAAGGGGCTGAATAATTACGCACACCCCACTTTTCAGTTATTCATTTGTAAAAAAATTTTGGAATCATGTATGATTTTCGTTCCATTTCTCACATGTACACCACTTTGTATTGGTCTTTCACCTGGAATTCCAATAAAATTGATTCATGCTTGTGGCTGTAATGTTACAAAATGTGGAAAAGTTCAAGGGGGGCGAATACTTTTGCAAGCCACTGTAGATAATGCTGGATGACAACAGGAAACTCCCACTGGGACAGCTTGTTGTCTTATTTAAGTTGATAAGATTCATTTTAACTGTTAGCAGGTGGGAACTCAAGAAGACTGAATCCTGAAGCCGAATCAAAAAGTGATTTAATAAGCTATTACTCAAGGTTTGCCTAGAATATCTGCTGCATGCAACTCCCTGTCCATTTACAAGACATAATAAAGCACCATAAAGTAAAATAACTGATTTGTTTCATAAATGTTAACATCAGCATTGTAAAGACGGATAGTGCTGAGCATTGTGCCCTCCACATTCTTAAATTTAGATGGCCATTTTGAATTATTCTACTTATATTTATTCATGCATACCATAAAGTACCATGAAAATCAAATATAAACTAAGTGGATCAACTAACCAAATGTAAATGTATAAAGTAAAAGCTTTAAAGACAGAACTGATGGACTCACTGAAAGACCACGGTTACCAGGGAGACCATGAAGGCCATTTGGGCCTGGAGCACCAGGTATCCCTGCTATTCCATCATTTCCAGGATCTCCAGGTTCCCCAGGAAATCCTATGGGGATAGTGTCAATTACATGCATACATTACCCTGCAGCACATAACCCTAAATACAAACATTCACACACTGCAGAGGTTTTTAGTTTTCTTTAGATGAATAGAAATAGTAATACAAAAACAAACTGTTCACCTTTTTGTCTCACAACAATCGTTTCTCCTTTTCGACCTTTGGGTCCTGGGAAACCATTGAAGCCAGTTGGCCCCTACAATGCAACACATTACAGAGTGAGGGAACAGGCATTAAAAAGGGTTTTACATAAAACAACTATATTCATTATTTACTTACAGGCAACCCGTCGGCTCCTCTGGGACCCGGGTCTCCCATGTCCCCTTCATACCCAAACTCTCCAGTCATCCCAGCATCACCCTCCTCACCGGCAGGACCAGGCAGACCCCGGGGGAAATTTTCTTCACTGCTGCAGTCACATTCTCCGCGATCACCTGATTATACAAACCACAGTCAGGTGGAAAACATTTAAAAGAATTAGGCTAAGAATAAGGTTCTCTGCTTTCTACGTGTGCAAAGAGCACCTTTTAATCCTTTAGCCCCTGCATTGCCTGGTCTTCCATTCAGTCCTTGACCTCCTTTAAAGAACTCTTTCCCTACAGGTAAACAGAGGTTAAAACAAAGAAACATGGAAATAAAACTGGAATTACCCTCTCCACTGACATAATCACTCACATGACCCTCTGGGTCCAGGAGGGCCTCTGCTCCCCGTACTTCCATCAATTCCTGGAGGTCCTAGAAAGACAGCGGGTCTTCCTTGGTCTCCTGGTGGACCCTTGTCTCCTTGCTCCCCCTTAAAACCAAAAGGGCCGAAGAAATCCCAAACTAACAAACAAAAAAATATTTTTATTAGATTATTGTCTAAGTTAACAGCAGTTAACAGTTAGCAGTTTCTTTAGCAGCTTCTAGCTACAGCCTCTTTGTGGTGTGCATACTCAAGCTGAGAACTTCATACAGTTGTAGACTTTCAATTCCAAGTTGAATAAGATCCTTGAAATGTTTTTGTAGTTTGAATTGTGGAACTAGAAAAGCACTTGGAGAGCTCAGACCTCCACCAAGGCAGATCAGTAACTCCCAAACGGTGTTCTGGATCCCCCCCAAAATGTAATCACTTGTTCCTGGTCCCACTGCAGACATTTCCTGAAGATTTAATAAAAATCTGTGTACAACCTTTTGAGTTATGTTGCTAAAAGACAGACAAACTAACTAACAAACAAACAAACCCTGGCGAAAACATAACTTTTTTTGGTGGAGGTAATAAAGGAAAGGAATACTCTGTATTAACCACTTTAGATTGTTCTTCTAATTTTTTCACAAAATCACATTTTAATATCAGACAAAGATAACTTATTCAAAAGAAAAAAAATCAAGGGGTGGTGCAGTGGGTTAAGACGGGCGCCCCATGTTCAGAGGCCTAAGTCCTTGATGCAGTTGTCCCGGGTTCGATTCCAGCCCATGGACATTTGCCAAATGTCACTCCCCCTGCTTCTCACCCCTTTCTGTAAACCTGTCCACTTTCAATAACGGCCACTGCGGCCACAAAAACCCTTAAAAAAATCAAAGACAATTTCTTTCATTGAGGGTGGGAGGGGGAAAAAGTTAACCAAACCAACCTGGCTCCATGTGAACCTAAATTTTCTCCTCATTGAAAAATAAGATATTCATAAAATATGAATTACCTGGTTATGAATTACCTGAGTTAATCACAATCCTTACCCAGATCTGATTATTGTCTGACCAGCTGAAACAAAAATCCGTTTAACAGCACCTGTCTGACAACTTGATTATAAGAAATTCCAGAACAGATGAGAAACAAGTTTGCTAGCATTTATCAGTCAGGGAATTGATAACAATGCCATGTCTATGGTTCTAGTGCTTCAGTGAATCCCAGTGAGAGCCATTATATGTTATGATGTTAGTTGTTTGTGTAGTCGTTGAGTTAAAGTTTATTGTGTTTCTGTTATGTCTCCCTCCTCTCTTGTGTCCATTAGTGTTTCGAGTTTCTCAGTCTTGTTTCCTGGTTGCCACTTTGTATTTTGTGTTGGTATCTTCTTGGGTTTATCTGTCTAATCATTTCTTATGTTTTGTTCTTTGCCTTCCTCTCAGTCTCCCTAGCCATTCTGCATTCCTTCCCAGCTACTGATTGTTTCCACCTGTTCTCTCCCTCTCACCTGCAACTGCTTCTCCCTAATTAGTCGTCAGCCTTCTCCCAGCCACTTGCACACCTCCTCAGTATATTTAAGCCCTTCTCTGTCAGTCACTACTCGCTGGTTCGTCGTCATCTCTTCTTGGTTCCTGTGTTCCCCGTCGCTACATTTTCTGGTCCTACTGAGTTCTGTAAGTTCCATGTTCTTTTGTTTAATTAAATTATTGTTCCTTTTACTTTAATGCATTTGGGTCCTCATTCCACAAAACATGACATTATAAAAAATTGGAGAAAACATGGAACAGTGGTCAAACTTCCCAGGGGTGCCTGACCTACCAAAACTACTCCAAGAGTGAATCGAAAACTTGTCCAGAAGGTCATAAAAGAGCACAAAACCACATCTTAAGCATCACAGACCTCTGTTACATCTGGTGTAAAACTAATAGCACTTCAGAAAAAGAACATCATACCAAAAGTCAAACACGGTGGTGGTAGTGTGATCTGGGGCTGCTTCAGGCCCTGGACCACTTGCTGTAATTGATGGAACCATGAATTTTGTTCTTTAAAAGAAACTCCTATAGGAGCCTGTCCTCCCATCAGTTTATGTATCAAGCTCACTTCGGTTCATCAGCAGGACAATGATCTGAACCCACCTGCAACTTTTTTTTCTGAAAAGCTTAAAACATATCGAAGGTTTTGAGATGGACCAGTCAAAGCTTGGACTTTAAATCCAGTTGAAATTCTGCTGCCAGACCTAAAGCAGATTATTCATGTTCAAACTTGGTTACGCATAGAAGAGTGAGCCAAAAATACTCCACAGCGATGCTAAAGGATCATTGTAAATTCTGGCAATTCATGGCAGTTGTTTCCACCAAGGGGTGGCACAATCAGGAATTAGGTTCTGGGGCAATCACATTTTTTCACAGGGTCTTTATCCCCTTCTTATAAATAAAATTAAAGGTTGAAAACTGCTTTTTGCATTTACTCAACTTATTTTATTCAAAAAATTGTTTAAGGCCCTGAAATGTTTAAGGATAGTAAACAGACAAAATCTACAGTTAGTAAGAGGGAAATACTTTTTTCTCAGCTCTCTATAGATGCACTATGAATAGAAAAGGACTTCCCAAATATACAACAATTGACAAAATAACAGATGCTTGCCTGAGCATGAATGCATATTATGATTAAGCATGTCCCCTGATTTGAACTAAAAGAAACCCTTTTTAGTAATATAAGGGAAATAAAGTAAAAGTTCTGCTTAAAGTTGCAGTAGGTAACTTGAATAAAAGTAATTTTTTATGATATTTCCTAAAACTGTCCATATGTCCTGAAAGTAGGAAATGAGATTTGTAATCTGTAAAAAAAAAAAAAAGCAGCTCAATTGGTCACGCCTACAGCCGCTACTGCGATTTGCAAGAATCCACCGCGCCCGGTAGAAAACAGCCAATCAGAGCCAGAGCAGCGTCTGATGGAGTGTCTGACATCTATCTATCACTCCTTACACACACACCGCGACCCGCCCCTCGCTCCGCTACGTAACCGGCTGCCAACAACAGCAAATACGGCTAAGATAACAAAAAAGAAGATGACCGAGGAGGACAAAAAAGCTAAGACAAAAGACGATGACCGAGCCCGAGATAAAACGAGGGTAAATATTGGAGTAGCCTTTGAGAGGTGGAGGGAGCTACGGGACCTGAACGCATTTAAAACCGATTCCGAGTTGGCAATGTTTCTGCTTGACAGGTAATTACTAGTGATGGCGAGATGAAGCCCCATGGGACATTGAACCACTTCAGCCAATTGGTTCAAGAAAGGGTTCTGCTCACGGAGCTTCATATGAACACAAGCCCCCCTAGTGGCCAGGTACATAATCACAGGCAGCTGTAGCTCTTAGCCACTTAATGTGTGATGCATTAAAGTTGTAAGTCTGCTATGGTTCTTGGGAATGACTATGAGTTCCCAAAAAATTATTTCTCTACATCAAATAGTACAAATGTGAACAATAAAAATATTTTTTGAATGTATTCTGTCTGTTAATTATCCCCAAACGGTAGTATCATTTGTTATGGCAGGTTGTGTAATAATGTTTTTCTCTCACTTGAGGCAAAAGGCATTGGCTTAAGCAGGCAGAGGAAAGTGGAAATGCTTGTGGAACTAGGAAGAGAGCACTGAAAATGATTGTGTAACTTGGGCAATGATATACAAAACAGGGGAAAAACATTTTAATTCAAAAATAGCCGTTTCTCAACAGTTTAAGGTTTTAAGCGATTCCTTCTTCTTGACACCACCTCACCAGCCTTTGAAAACACACTTTCACAAGGCACAGAAGATGCCGGCGTACACAAAAACACAGGTGCTAGACTATATAAATTGGGGTACAGCAATTTTAGCTTTTCCCAATATTCCAGGGGGGGTTCCAGCCTGCTAATATTTGGCTCCCAAACAGGGGGAATCCTCCTCTTCCTAGCTGGTTCCATCCTCTCACTTATCTCATCTGTCTCTAAAAAAGAGGACACTTGGCCCAGACCTGAAACACTGTCATGACTGTGACCAGGCTTTTGATTTTAACACATTTAAAGCATACATTCTCCATGTGGTTAGAATGAACAGTTTAATAACAAACTTCAGATAGGCTTTTACAAGTGCAAAAATGACTTTAAAATCTCTAGAAATTAATTAATAATAGAAATAATTACTCTTCCGAATTAGAAAATGTACCAGAAGCAGTAATAGTTTGCTTTACTGGACAAAAATTAAACAAAAATCTGAAATAACATTCTGAGAAAACAGGTAGGCTAATATTTTCTTTTCAATGTAATAATAAAATTAAAAAGCAGCAGTCTCAAAAACACAATAATGCCTGCTCCATTTTTTTTTATTTTATCTTCATCCTCCTCAGTCAGTTTATAGATGAATTATTATTTTAGATTTCGTTTCCATGTGGACCTACTAGATCTTTGCCACTTTTGTCCCACAAAGAAACACATATGCCAGCTCTGTTTGTCTGTAAAGCTACACTTGCACTTTAATATCTTGTAAACAGTCGCAGCACGGTGAAGGGCAAAGTGGTGCAGCGCATCACAGCCCGCTGTCTTATGTCTGAAACGGTTCAGAACCATCCACTAAAGCATCTAAACGATAGATGAGAGAAAATGTGTCATATTGCATGCGTCGCACCAGTCAATTTAAGTATGCTTATTAGTCCCCTTAAAAACGATGAAAATCTGGACATTTTCTTCAATCTATGAAATCCCCCCGGACGCCCTGGACGGCACGTGAAAAGTGGACATGTCCGGGGAAAACAGGACGGTTGGTCACCCTACCTAAATCTGATCTTTCTCTCCTCACTCTCCTAAATCTTCAAACTATCTGTCTCTATACTCTCCAAACTATATAAACGCTAACCAAACTCTCCTATCCAAACTCCAAACTGGCTGCAACTCTCCTAAACAAACCCACATTTTGAATGGAGCCTGAGGGGGTTTATATTGCTGTCAAACCACTCCACAAACTCTGAACCACTTCCTGAAGCAGTCACGTGGTACAGCCAGGCAGCGGGGCTTCAGACGTCATCGTTTTCGGCTCCTCCCCTAAATGAAGCAGGCCTCGATACGCGCTTTGTGGAAACGCCCCCTCCACTGCTCGACACACGCTTCGTAGCCTCGGCACACATCGTAACATCACTAGTAATTACCCTTGCTTGATTAATATTTGTTTTGTTTTTTTGGTGGTGGTATTACAGTAAACCTCCGCAGCACGTGCGATCATCCGTGCACTCACAGCTAATGTTGTCATATGTGGTTTACTGTTAGGAAATATTCACGAAAGTTTGTTCTCTAAGTCGCGTCAGCTGATTATCTTTGGCAGTTGTTACGCCAGTAGCGCAGCCGAAGGAGGGAGGAGGGCATTGGAGGCGGGGCTTGAATGCATTGGAGAGGGAGGGGGAGTGATGTGAAGCTTGTTTGGGTTTAAATTTTCAAGCAAAGTCTGTTCTCCTCTCTGAGTT